>JADMNL010000022.1:352755833-353414166 GCA_016271365.2 Neoceratodus forsteri
GACAGTATCCCACCTGGATTTCTGGTACCTAGTCATGTGTTGCCATATAATTTGCCTGTCTGAGTCCCAAAGATGCTGCCATGTACTGCTTTTTTGCCATGGCATCCATCCTCCTGGAATCCTTTTCAGGAGGGTGAGAGGCTAGAGGAATATTAGCCTTGTCACAGGCTGCAGCCTGCACTACCCCCACATGGCTGCACTGCTGAGATAGGAACTCTGTATCAGAGCCTGATAAAGCATACCTCTTGTCCATCCTTTTATCCACAGGGAGGATAGAATGAGGAGTTTTCAGAATTTTTACTGTCTGTTTCCTAAAAGATTTATGCAAGGGAATAGACAGTCTCCTAGACTCTGGAATATCCATCATTTCCACAAAATCAGGCTCTTCTTGATCATCAACAGCTTCCTCAACAGAGAGTTGCAGAGTGTCAGCAACTTTCTTGTAAAACAAAAAATGAGAAGGGGACTCAGATAGCCTGGAAGGGGATACTCCTGAGGGTCTGTCTGGAGAGATGTCCGGTTCAATGGGCACATCCAGACTGTCAAACTCACACTCACTCACTCTCCTCGTACCCCTCCTCCCCTTCCCCCGGTTCATAAAAATCTTCAAAATCATAATCTTGAACAGAGGGAACCGACCGAACCGGGCGCTTGCCCAATGGTGCCGGTTCGGACGGAACTGGGAAAGAGACTGGACAATTTGGATAGCTTTGGCTATTTCCTCAGCGTTGGAGAAAGAACTTTTGGCCCCAAACTAGCTGACCTTCTAGCCCTTTTAGTTGAACTGCCTCAGAGCTAGCTCTTCGCTTGCCCGAGGAAGCATCGCCTGGTCAGAGGGCACCTCAGGTTCGGGTTGGAATCGAACCGGGCTGGCCATCCGGGTCAGCGGACTTTTTGGCCTCCCTTTCCCTGAGCCTACCAACTCTTTCTTCCACGGTGGCAGCAGGAAAATTCTTACAAATCTGGCAGTTTGCATTGAGGTGGTCAAACCCCAGACAATATACACAAATGGTGTGTGGGACAGCCTTGGCAAAGGTTTCCCCACAGAGGCCACAGTGCTGAAACCCAGTGGGTCCAGTTTTTCTTTGGGGTTTCTCAGACATAGTGCCAGCCTAACCAAAACTTGCCCGTTAGTGGCAATCCACCAAGCAAGACTCTCTTATCGGTTCCCAATCGTGTCACGGGTCGTGGAAAAAACCATAATAAAATCCGTTTTTTTTAGAACCGATAAGAACCGGGAACCGCACTCTAAAGGGCAAGAAAGTAATTTTTAAACCCCACTGATCGGTTCAAACCAAACCGAAAAAGACGTTTACAAGTTCCACACAGAAGAAAAAAATAATAAATAAGCCTATCTATTACTTACAATACCACAGACAGAGCTTGAACAGACGATTGCGGTTAAATTTCGGTAAAATAAACCGAGAATTACACTTTAAAACCGACAAACAAACCGAGCAGCAGGAGGAATCTCCGGAGCGACTGTTCACTGAGGGGAGTAAAGAATCTGACAGTTTAAGTTTGAGCTTCAACAGACAGAGTGTTCAACCGAGCTCGCGCTCAAGATTCCATGCTCTGCATGGAAGTTAATTCTTTCACCTCCAGAGCAGTTCTAACCTGGGGTTATACTGCATATGTCATAATATAGCAAGACTTCATGTTGTTTGAAGCATCTGCTGCGCTCCTCCCCTTAACTACTCCGTGTGCAAGCTGTGCCTCCGGTCTCCACCGGGGGGTCAATACTGCGCCGTAGAAACCCTGGATCCCTTCCCTTGGAGAGGAGAGCAGTCCATCAGACGCTCAATCCTACTTCCTCCCCTGCCGACCAAGGTCGTTCCCGAACTCAGGTCTACAGCATGGCGAGAGGTGTGGCGTCCAGCGCCTCAACCCTCAGCGCTACCAGGCCAGCTCACGGCAGCATTTTAAGAAGGCCCTGGTGCTCCATCAGTGGTGTTGGAAACTAGAATTAGAGAAAAGAAGCTGAAAGATTAAGCATGGCAAGACCATGGACAAGCTCTGGTCTGAGCCAAAATGGCTACTAATGCATTAAACCAGATAAGGAACACAGAATTAATGTGACTTGCACTGTAATTTATTTGTGTTATTCTGACATAATAATCCCACCCATTTACATAGGGAATAACTAAGACCCGGGTGTGAATGAAAAACAAGTTCTCACAATAACTGGGCACAGTGACGTCATAAAGCACAAGAGCAAAGCTCAAGTGTTCTAAGATGGCACCACACCTACAAGGTAAGACATGAGCTTGTTCTTCACCACTTTTTGTTTAAACAATACAAACTCAGCATCGTTTTCTCTCTCTCTGCCCCCCTTTTTTTTTTTTTTTTTTTTAAAGCAGAGCAGTGTGGGATTACATATGAGTTATCATCTTGAGAGCCCCGTATCTTTAAACACAGCCCGTGTTGCTAAAAATACATACAAAAAGACAACTTGATAAAAAAATAAACTGGCAAGAATGGCATTTTCAGAACTAACCTTTAAAACACTGCCTGCCTTTTGTTTCCCTGAGCAGGTCAATCCAGCTGCAAAATTGAGTAAAGGCAGGATCCCATTAACAACAAGCTACTGCAGCAGAGATGGGCTATTATGTGTAAATTAACTGCAAATGCAGAGATGGGCTATTATGTGTAAATTAACTGCAAATAAAAAGTTAAATCCCTCCAATACTTGTGCAAAGAGTTACTATCTGGTCCTTGCACTGAATGGTGGAGGGAGGCTTAAAGGGAACACAACCAATGTTGTTTGAATTGTTTATGTAAATTAAATGTGGGCATGTTATGAAGTCTAATTGCCCTAATGTACAGCTTTGTGTGTTTTACGTCCTTTTCTCCCCCTTCTTTAGGGTCCCACAGTAAAGCAGCCTTTTTTCCCTATCCAATAATCATTTTTTAAATTACTTTTCAGTTCCAAAACCAAGTAACATTACTTGTGTTAATGATTACAATGCAGCAGAACACTGCGACATCAGTTGAGCCCTTCTATTTTCTTAAACACTGTCACAGAGGTTTCCTAAGCTCAACAACTGTATGTTAAATAAAATAACCCTTATAGGACTTATTGCAGCAATGCAAACTGATCATTAACGGCCAGAATAAATGCAGCTACAGTTCCTAAAATGCTCTTTGCTGGAAAAAGCGCTTATGGAGTTAAGTCAGCAAAAAGGTTTCCATAACCTTTTATAGGATCATATCAGTGGAAAAATCAGTAAACTGTTAATGTACTTGCAATATTCTTAAATAGTTAAGCAGCTACAGAATGAAATACTCTAGTTAAATCTACTAGACTTATTATTTGTTTTTTCACATGTAATTTATGGGTTTTTGCAGGTTTTCTCCTGACCCCTATACCCAAGCGTCCTCGACATAGCACGTGCGTGTGGAGGCACACGCGCACAAGCCGTTTGGAACACCCCTCCATTCTAGTCCCACTGTTGACCACCTGCACCGACAACGAACCTCCATTCAGTGACGGCGGGACTACAGCCGGGCGACCCCACCCCTTACCTGGGAGAGGAGAGCTAACGCTTGATCCTGCTCCCACCCTCCCCCTGGTGCCGACACCCCGGCGACCCAAGGTTGTTCCTGAACCTGGATTGCTGGCGTAGCACGAGGTGTGGCATCCAGTGCCTCAACTCTCAGCGCCACCAGCAATCTACTAGACTTATAGAGATACAAGCAGCAAGTAAGGAACTGTAGCAATAACTACCACGAAAATAGTTCTCTGCAGCAATTTCAGCTTACCAAATTAAGAAAAAGGCAAGCGACATTTTCTTAAAACTACAGTATTTACAATCCCTCGGCAATTCAATTAAACCCTCCTTGGATGCAGATTTCCAGTGTCTTTAATGGTCCGCAAGTTCAATGCTCCCTACCGGAGTCAACACACAGAAAGGCACAATTTTCAAAATAGCAGTAGACAAGCAACAACAGACAGAATCCAGTCAGCAGCACTGTATTCCAGAAGAGCAAAAATGGTGCTAACATATCTTTTAATGTGTTAGTTGAAGTGATCATCTCTTTCTGCTTCCATCTCAGAGCGCACTCATTCTATGTAACATGCATAGAAAATGGGTTAGGAAATCTTGTACTGTGATTAGTGAAATCTGACCTCATCACCATAGTTTATCTTGTGGACCCACTGATCAAAAAGCCTATTTTCTTGTTTATTTTTACTTTTCTTTTCCCTCTGAAAACAAACACATTTTATAAGACTGATGATACAATCCAAGGGTAAGGCAGTTACTCTTCCGGGCCTTGTGTTAACCCCCTACTGAAGTCCTCAAATGTGATTTTTAGGGGTTTTGAAATACGAAAATGAAAGTCATGCCTCAGCACTGAGCTTGTTTAACACAGATTCCTTTAGTTTACTGCAAAACGCAGTCGGTTCCTGACTAATAACGGGAACCGATTGCAAATAAATACAAAACCTTTTAAAATATGCTTAAACTAGCAAAATTTAAATAGTAAAGCTAGCGGTAAGAACTGCAACAAACAGTAGCTAAAGACTGAATACTCGGTTCCTGGGAACCACTAAGAACGAGCAAAATATCCCAAATCAACTAAACTTTTATAAAACAAAAACTACTAGAGGCAGAGTAATGATCAAAACAGTATAAAATACCACTTTTTGACTGAAATAATCTTGCAGCGAAGTTGCTGAGCAGCTCTTAGGGGCAAGTTTAGCTGTCTTAACAGAGAAAACAAATCTGGTGGTTAGATGGAACACAGTCCACCTAGAGGCAGCAGTCAGGATGTATCATTCTAAGTTCCATGATTTGCATACACTCCACATTACATCAGATCTCCAGAGGCAGTCAGAAATTCTGAGCTGACTGCATGTCTAATACTACTAAGAGATTCCTGGGGTTTGAATGAAAGTTATGCCTCAGCGCTGACCTTGTTTACTGGAAGGTGTGCACCCATCACTAGCCAGAAAGTGTCAGTTCATACGTTACGAAGACATGCCACCAGATTTCTGATCACCATATTATCTAGACTGACCCAGAACTCTGGAAGCAGAGGGTCAAACTGACCACTTTACTAATGCTAATAAAAGCCCTGCTTTTCTACACACATACTTCAGGAAGGGGGCTGCTAAGGCTCTTGGCAACACATTATGCCAAACAACACCCTACCCACACCCCACACCCTTCCCCAGGTATATGCATATCAGTGTTTATAAAATGGGCAAAAAAGTTAGATCTAGGGGCAGAAAGAATGAATATCCTGTGGCACCTCAATCCTACTTTACTGTATAAGGAACGGCAGTGAAACGAGATTGAGGCTTACCTGAAGGAAATGCTGAGACTCCATGACAATGCAGGGAGTGTCAGCAGCCATGGAGTGGGACACACTCAAAGTCACCTCAAGGGAAAGCTAATTAGTATGGCTGCTCATTTAAAATGGCAGAATCAGGAAAATAAATTTGCCGCCAGGGGCAGATGGCAGCAGCATGTCCGGCCCACACCCAGGGAGACAGGACTGTCTGGGAGACTGTTAAGACCCTAACAAGGTAATTGGATGACACTGGTTCCACTCAGGCAGACCTGGTACTCTGATTGGAGGGGATGCAAAACTGCTAGCCTACAGGCTAAGACAGCAGCAAAAGGGGATTCAAGTGCCACACATCAGGCAACCTGGGACAGTCCACATGGAGAGCTAAACAGGGGCCACAGCAGAAGCTTTTACAAACTAAGGCCTGGCACTCCAATTTGTTTGGGGGGGGGGTGCAGAGAAGCAAAACTGCTAGCTGACAAGCTAAGGCAGCAGCAGAAGGGTATTCAAGTGCCACAGATCAGACATCCAAGGACAGGCCACATGAAGACCCAAACAGGGGTCATGGCATAAGCTTTTACCAACTATTATCAGGCACTTTACACAGGTTCCCCAGTAGATATCAGCTTACCTGGAGAAGAATTTCTCAATAACATCACCCTTCCTGCTCTGAGAGAGGAGAAGCAGCAGCTCCTACTGAGACCCTTTACAGCAGAGGGGCCGGACACTGCCATCACAGCTCTTAAATCAGATAAAAGCATGTAGATGGATGGCTCTTCTAGTGAATGGTACACAAACTTTGGGGAGATCTTGCATACCCACTACTAAAAGCCTTGAATGAAGTGTATACAACAGGATGACTCCTCCCAAGCTGGTAGGAGGCACTTATACAGGATATTATATAAGCCAAAAAAACTGATCAGCAGTTTTATGTGTGCAAGTGCTAATAAACTGTGAAAATCATAGCACTTGGGTCAAATTAATGAGTAAGATTATATGTACAGTTTTATTCATGTTGTCTGCTCTGCCATGGGCTCTCTTAAAAAATGGTTAGTCTACTGCTACACATTCCTGGAAATGGTTAGCATTACCCCTCTTTTGTATAGCATTTTGCGATGTCATACCAGCTATTTAATACCCTGTCAAAGCTGTCATTCCAAAGGAGGGTAAAGACAAAAAACTATTTGCGTCTTACAGGCCCATTTCTGTTTTGAATTTAGATTACAGGATCTATACCAAGGTAGAAAAATTCCTGCCAAATCTGGTGGCATTATATTAGACGCGATTTGTCATGGGCCGACAAACACAGGATAATACTGGTGGCACTACACCTCCTCAACTGCATCCACAGCAGTAACACATCAGCCCTAGTGGTGGGAGTTGATGCAGAGAACACATCTGACAGGGTCGAATGACCATACCTGTTCAGGGACAGGGTACTACAAAAGTTGGGATTCCTAGACCAGAGACCAGCTGATAACAGCAGTTCAGGGTATATATTCTAAGGCCTGGTCACTGTTTAAGGTGAATGGTCTTGTAGCGGGGAGGTTTGACCTGGGTAGTGGGACTCATCAGGACTATCCCTTGTCCATCCTACTCACTGCTCTATACACAGAACCGCTGGCCCAGGCCTTTTGAGAGAGTGAACGGGTGCATGGGTATGAGTGGATGGCATGGACCGCATAATTCACCTATATGCTGATTATGTCCTCCTGACCCTGGCAAACCCAGAATAGTCCCTCCCAGAAGCCGTAGCCCCACTGCAGACTTTTTTTTTTTTTTTTAACAATTTTTGGCCAAGAAAGACACACTAAGCTAAGGTTTGTTTCCGGGTGCATCTTAGGAACACAGGGAAGTAAAGTGACTTGCTCATGGTCACACAGTATGCAAGAAATGTTATGCACTTTAAACACCTTTTGAAGACGCTGTATGGTGAAAATGCCAAGTGCTCTTGTTATTTATCACTGTCGTAACTGTCCTACATGTTGTACTTATCTGTTACTGTTTGTTACAGCTGTTTATTGTTTTATGTTAGGCATGACTGAAAAGGGCTGTGCCCAGTTCACTTCCTGGTTAAAATTAAAAAATGAAATGAAGTGGTGGCTGTGGAATTCAAACCCAGTTCTCCACATTTGCAGCTCGCTGCTCTTAACCACTTAACCACTATACTACACTGCCTCAAGATACAACATCGATGTCCAAAAATACAGACGTTATGGCTTTAGACTTAATGCCATCAGAACTACTAAAAACACACTTCTCACTTAAGTGGGGAAAGCAAACTCTATTTTGGGGGTGCATATGCCCAAGCAACTGCATAATTTATACAAAGAGAACTACACTCCATTAACATTACGCCCAAAGGCAGACTTGCAAAGATGGGCAGCCATACTCTTGGGGTTAATTCATAGAATCCGAGCAGTCTGAATGAGCCTACTTCCACACCTGATATTCCAGACCGCCAGTGGCTGTTCCACTAAAAGCATTCAGGGAGTGGAACAACATGACATACTTGGTTTGTTAGGACAAGAGAAGGCCGAAGCCCATCGAGAATGTCCTCACTACTATTGTGGGCAATTATGTGATTAGTACCCATTTATATCACTATATCATTAGACGCAATCCACAGGTCAAGACCCCTCTTACAGGAATCTATGGATATGCAGTCCACTAGATGTTGGGGAAGATTGTTCCATAATCTTGGTGCTCTAACAGTAAAATAATTTAATCTCTTACTAGTCCTGGCTTTCGGTACATCCAACTGTTTATTATGCAGTCGAGGAGAGGTCCTTCTATCGGAGAATTTTAGGCCACATTGGTCCATTAATTCAGTGGATGACAGGATTTTATATAAAAATGACAAATCACCTCTGATGCGCCTATTTTGCAGTGAGTGAAGCCCAATTTCATGGAGTCTTTTATGGTATTCTCTGTGTGCCAATCGGGGAACTAGTTTAGTAGCCCTTCTCTGAATTCTTTCAATCCTTTCAATGTCTTGTTTAAGATACGGACTCCAAAAGGGTGATCCATAATCTGAATAAGGCCTAATATGAGTTCTGAACAAGGGAATAATACATTCTTGTCTTCTAGTAACAAAAGTTCTTTCAATTCTAGTTAAAAGTGCATTTTATACAATGATCAACTGATGATAATTTATTATTTACAGTACCAAGGTCCCTCTCAGAGATAGATACTCTAAGTGGAGTATTGTTTAATGTATGAGTTTGCCTTGGGTTATTGTTTCCAAAGTGAAGGACAGTACACTTATCAGAATTAAGTGACATACCATTCATCAATGCCCAATTTTCGATAAGTTTAAGGTTATTAACAAGTCTGGCCCTATCAAATGATGAATAAACTGTACCACCCAACTTTGAGTCATCCGCAAATTTAAGTAACAGATTATTGGAGCTAATCTGCATATCACCAATATATATGTTGAACAATGTGGGTCCCAGGACCGAGCCCTGCAGGACTCCACTTGTCACATCCCCAATTTCAGAAAGGAATTCGTAGGCCCTTACACGTTGGGTTCTATTAGACAGCCAACTGGCAATCCATCTAACCAAAATATTGGAAAACCCCATTTTCATCAGTTTATCCAAAAGTTTGCCATGTGGAACCTTGTCAAATGCCCTACTAAAATCAAGCAAAGTGACGTCCATTGGTTCTCCTCTATCCAGTCCTTGACTTATGTAATTATAAAAGGAGACCAGGTTAGTAGTACATGAAAACTGCTGCCGAAACCCATGTTGAGTTGGATCTGTCAAGTTCTTGGAAATTACTTCTTGTTCCAAGAAGTGTTTGATGAATTTTTCCATTAGCTTACTTATAACAGACATTAAACTAATGCAATGATAGTTTACAGGTTTGGAATGATCGCCCTTTTTGAATATGGGAACCACTATTGCTGTAGTCCAATCTTGGGGGATAAGACTTTTTTGAAGGGATTTATTGAATATAATGGTTAATGGTATGGCTATAGTATAAGCAGTTTTTAATAGAAATTTCGGATCAATATCATCAGGGCCTGGGCTGGATGTTTTTTTTTTTTTAAAGTTTGCAAAATCATTAAGGTTTTATTTACAGAAATATTTATTTATTTATTAAATTTTGGTGACCGGGTAGGCCCAGTGAGCCCCGAAGGTCCCTTTTTCAGGGGCAACCCAGGATAACAATACAAGTTATAAGAATGAACAAGGACATAAGGAACATTTGAGGCATTATGAGTTACATCATGAGGTGGTTACAGTAAAGAAAAATAGTGGATACAGGCATGGTAAAGGAAAAGCAGTGGATACAGGCATGGCTTACAGGCACGGTAAAAGAAAAGCAGTGGGTACAGGCATGGTTATCATCATGACATGTAAGCAACTGGTAGTACTTTGCATATAGTTTATTCAGGGGTTACACGTGGCCTCTGGCGAGCAGTCTGTATAAGGCAGGTAGTAGGAAGGTTAAGCTAGGAGGCGGGAGTTGGAGAGGAGGGAGTACCTTAGGGCGTTAGTGCCATGACAGTGGCATGTGCTTGAGGTCAGCAGATGGGACTTAAGCCTGGTGCAGAAGTTCATGAGTGAGGAGGAGGCCTGGACCTGGGGAGGGAGCTTGTTCCATTGTCAGGCTGCTTGGGGAAAAAGGATCTTCCAGCGCTTGTCCTTACCCTAGGGACTTCTATAGCGTTCTATCTGAGGTCCTTAGGTTCCTTGGGTTGTGTTTGAGGGTTATGGTCCCGGCAATGCTTGGCAGAGCGTGGGGTTTGAGAAGCTTGTAGGCCTGGACAAGCAAGGGGTGTTGGAGGCAGGCGACCAATGTGGGCCAACGAAGATTGGCCAAAGTGTCACAGTGGTGACATCTCGGGTGGTCTAAGGTTGCAAAATGAGCTATTTTATTATATAGGGTTTGCATCCTGGTAATCTCTTGTTTAGCCATGCCCTGTATAATAGGGGCCGCAAAGGTCAGGCTGGGTAAGAAGGACGCTGGTAGCTACTGGAGAACCTGGCTTCAGGAGGGAGTTGGTCCCAGTCGATACAGGGTGCCAAGTTTACGGTGTAGGGTCCTGGTGACCTGGTCCACGTGTTCCTTGTATGTGATATTCTGATCCAACGTAAGGCCTAAGTATTTATGGGAGGGGACTATGTTAATGGCTTTACCAGAGAGTGAGGTTAAGGAGAGGGATGAGGACCTGTCAAATCCCAGGGATCTTGGCCTGAATAGCACTGCCTTGGTCTTGTCGGCATTTAGTACCATTCTGTTCTTACATAGCCAAGTCTCTGGTGAAGCAAGATCCTTTTGTAGTAGAGGGCCTAGGGCAACCATGTCACACAGGGGTCGGAAGATGACAGTATCATCAGCGTACTGCACAACCGAGCTCTCCCCGCAGTGGGTACACAGGTCGTTGGTAAACAAGGAACACAGGAGGGGGCCTAGAATTGAGCCCTGAGGTACACCCTGGTTTAGGGGTAGTGGGTCAGACATGGTCCCTTTCCATGAGACCCTCTCTGCCCTGCCGGATAAGTAGCTCCCAAACCACTTCAGGGCATGACTGTCTAGGCCTATATTTTGCAGCTTCTGTAGCAGCAAGTTGAGGTCGAATGCCTTGGATAAGTCTATAAAGACTGCACCAGTGGGTATCCCTTTGTCCACTGCCCTGAGAACTTCATCCGTGAAGTTAATGAGGGCAGTGTCAGTACCATGACTTGTTCTAAATCCATGTTGGGAGGGGGCAAGGAGCTGATGAGCTTCCAGGTAGTCCCTGAGTTGATTGTAGATGACTCTTTCTTGCACCTTAGCAAGTGAGCAGAGGAGGGAGATGGGCCTGTAGTTGTTGAATTTTTCCCTGAGCCCCCCTTTGTGAATAGGGACAACATTGGCATGTTTCCATTATAAGATGATGTTAGATTTAATGATGGGATGTTATTTATTGGATCATCTTTTTTTGAAAATACTGAACAAAACTGTGCGTTGAAAGTATCGGCTATCTCTTTGTCATCAATAATTAAAGCATTATTAACTGTAATGGGGCCTAGACGTCTATTATCCATTTTTTTTATTATTGAGATATGAGTGTAAGGATTTATAACTATCCTTATGATGTGACAGGCAGAGATACTAAACAAATATTTTTGCTCAGTATTTACAAATGAAGAGGGGGAGGTACATAAAACAAACAGTAGTAACACTCTGGATACAGAAGTTGATACCAGCCTATTTACAGAAGAAAGGGTTCTGAAAGAACTCTTAAAACTGAAAGTGGACAAAGCAATGGGGCCTGATGGGATTCATCCCAGAATTCTAAAAGAGCTAAGGGTAGAACTAGTGACACCACTGACTACCCTTTTTAACAAATCATGGGAGGATGGGGTGGTACCCGAGGACTGGAGGAGGGCAGATGTGATTCCCCCTTCACAAAAGTGGGAGCAAGGCAGAAGCAGGAAACTACAGACCTGTTAGTTTAACCTCAGTGATAGGGAAAATGATGGAATCACTTCTGAAGGAAAGAACTGTCGAGTATCTAGAGGCCAGAGGGGCACAGGACCCTAGGCAGCATGGATTCACAGCGGAAGGTCATGCCAGACAAATCTGATAGATTTCTTTGATTGGGTGACCAAAGTAGTAGATCAGGGAGGGGCTGTGGACATGGCCTACCTAGACTTTAGCAAGGCATTTGACACAGTCCCACACAAAAGATTAATTTACAAGTTAGCCAGCCTGTGAGTGGGTCCCAAGATGACAGCCTGGGTAAAGAATTGGCTGGAGAATAGGACACAGAGAGTAATAGTAAATGGAGTCCACTCAGAAGAAAGGAGGGTTACTAGTGGGTGTTTATAATCGACATTGCGGAAGGACTGGAAGGAAAAGTATGTCTCTTTGCAGATGACACTAAGATCTGCAACAGAGTTGATGCACAGGGTTGGGGTGGAAAGGATGAGAAGGGACTTGGCAAGGTTAGAGGAATGGTCAAATGTATGGCAGCTTAGATTCAATGCTAAGAAGTGCAGGTAATGCACCTGGGAAACAAAACCCAGGGAAGAGTACACAATGGGGTGAGATACTAACAACAAAAATGGAAAGGGACCTGGGGGTAGTCATATCAGATGACCTAAAGGTGGGCAAGCAATGTGAGAGGGCAGCAAGGAGGGCTGGGGGTATACTGGGATGCATAGGGAGAGGCATCACCAGTAGAAAACAGGAAGTTATTATCCCTCTGTACAGACAGCTGGTGAGACCCCATCTGGAGTACTGTGTGCAGTTCTGGAGACCCAATCTCCGCAAAGACATAGCAGGATGGAAGCTGTCCAGAGGAGGGCAACTAAAATGGTGCAGGGTCTGCACCGGAAGACATATGAAGAGAGACTTAAGGAGCTTAATATGTATAGCCTCGAGGAAAGGAGGGAGAGGGGGGACATGATAGAAACTTTCAAGTACCTCAAGGGAATCAACAAAGTCCAAGAGGGTAGCATCTTTCAAAAAAAGAGGTGTGCAAGAACAAGAGGGCACAATTTGAAGATAGAGGGGGCGACTCAGAGGTAATTTAGGAAGTATTTTTTCACAGAGAGGTTGTGGATGCATGGAACGGCCTTCCAGAGGAGGTTGTGGAGTCAAAATCAGTGGTGGAATTCAAGAATGCATGGGACAGTCATAAGGCAATTCTAGGGTGTGGGGGTAAGAAGAAGTAGGCTGCTGGTTAACTAGGATCTGCAGCTTATCCAGTAGGTAGGGAAATGGGCAGACTGGGTGGGCCAAGCGGTCCTTATCTGCCGTCAAATTCTATGTTTCTATGACAAACTAAACTAATTTCTTTTTAGTCTGTTGAATACTAGATTTTACAAGTTTTAAAGCATGTTTATATTTGTGGAGGGCTTTAACTTTATTTATTCCCACATTCCTCTTTAGGGCAGTAAATAGCCTTTTTTTTATTATTTATTAATTTCTGAATATTGTTGTTACACCAGAGTGGAATCTTCCCTTTCCTATTATATTTCTTTTTTTTTTGGAACATATAGCGATTCCAGATTGTGAACAGATGTTTTTAAATAATCCCATGACTCTTCAACAGAGAGAAGTTCTAAAAGTGTTACCCATGGAGTGTTGTAAAGATGATCATTTATGGCAGTAAAGTCAGCATTATCGTAATTCTTAAATTCAACACCTCTTGGACACTGCCTAGTATTAAGAAGTAATTCGAATGAAAGTGAATAATGATCATATAAATTCATTTGGGACAATTCCTATCCTAGAATCAGGTATCAGACATAAGTACTTCCCACAAAGGGTTGGTGGGGGATTAAGTCTTCTAGCACTGGATAAGTTATTAGGCAGTACAGATTTGCACCATGATATACCGGTACTCCCCAGGGTATGAAGCAGGGTGAAAAAGCAGAGAGAGAGATACACATGGAGACTTGAGGATTCCACACAGTCTCCGTAATGACAGATTCCCTCTCGGGGATCCTTAGAATAAAGAACCGTGGACAAGGGATACCATTTTAATGCGGAGAAAATTACGAAAGAAATGTCACTTTACCCACCATATGAGGATATTACTGAAGTTTGCAAAAGATCCACAATTTCTCCTAGCTAGATCAGATCCCAGCTTCCTCAGGTGGGACTGTAGGGGGCTGCCATCCCTGAGGCAATTGTTTACTGGATCAAATTTTAAATCTTTTTAAAACCTGAAAGGTGAATTTGGACTGTCCTGCACTGATTTTTATAGGTATTTGCAGCTCCGAGCGTATGTGAGCTCTTTAGCAAATTGGAAGCAAGTGCAACAGAAGCCAGTAGAGCTTGTTTTCCTTCTGGTAACTATTGCTCAGGGGCCCCTGGGAGAAAGGCTCCTCTCGGGACTGTATAGGGCCCTAGAAACCCTACACAACTGATGCTCACAATACATACAGACGAAATGGGAAACAGAATGGGACATACAGATCTCAGACGAAACATGGTCAAGAATGTGCTACCTGGCCGGCCCAGTGGCGCTGAGGATTGAGGCGATGGACACCAAACCTTGCACCACGCTGGCGACCCGGGTTCGGGAGCCAGCTCGGGTCTCCAGGGGCTGGCCGGGGAGGAGAGGATTGAGCATTTGATGACAGTTCTCCTCTTCTGGGGTGCGGGAGGGACACGTCTCCCAGCGCTAGTGACACCCTGCAGAGGCAGGGATCACTGAACTCGGGAGCGCTTGCGAAAAAGCAAGGGAAAGCACTTTGGGCGGACATCCTTGCCGATGCTGGAGCGTGCACACCGGGCCTAGATATCACCGCATACCTCAGCGCTGGGAAGCACCCAGAAAGTTCAGTTACATAGGAACTTACCATAACAGTAGATCTTCAAGAGAGGTTCCTTCAGTAGGTCATCACATATAGGACTGGTGCCACTTGGCGTTGGACCGCACGGCAGGCTTTTCTAGCAATACCTGATGAAGGACCACTCACCCAACGTCGCGTGACTGTATATAGTGAGCAGTCCCCACGCCCGCACTCCAGTTCTCCCGCCGGAGCCAAGAAGAGACCTGACAGCAGGAGCGAACAGGATTTGGAGACCCTGTAAAACATAAAATGAAGGGAAAGAGGGAAAAATATGACCTACTGATGGAACCTCTCTCGAAGATCTACTGTTACGGTAAGTTCCTACGTAACTGTACTATCTTACTTCAAAAGGGTTCCTTCAGTAGGTCATCACATATAGGACAGAGTCCCAAGCAGTCCCTCCAAGGAGAGACCAAGAGAAACTAAGGAGGTGGAAAAGTAACTCCAACGGAAAGAAGTGAAGTCCAGAAAGAACCCAGTCTAGGACAGAAGGCCCTGCAAGACAGCTAGGCCAAAGCCAGCCTTCCACCTAGAAGCAATGTCCAGACTGTAATGTTTGGTAAAGGTATGGACAGAACTCCAGGTAGCTGCAGCACAAATGTCAGCCACGGAACCGTTCCGTAGGAAGGCCGCAAAGGCAGCCATGCCCTAGTAGAATGACCTCAGATGGTACCCGACAGAGGTTTATTGTACTTTTGGTAACAGTACCGAATGCAGAAGCCTAACCATTTGGAAGGGCCCTGCTTAGAAACCAGTTTGCCCTTCGATCTTGGGGCAAAGGAGACAAACAACTAGTCGCAAGAGCGAAATTCTTTGGTCCGATGGGTGTAACACCGGAGAATCTGATGGACATCCATCTTATGAAGGAGTGTCTCACCTCTATTAGAGGGGGATGCATAATACACCGGAAGCTCGACTGATTCAGCGTGGCTTCTGACACCACCTTGGGAAGAAACCTCGGATGAGTTCTGAGGGCCGCCCGGTCCCTATGGAAAATCAAGTATGGCTCCTTGCAGACTAGAGCTTGACGCTCTGAAATCCTTCGGGCTGATGTGATAGCCACAAGAAAAAGCACCTTCCAGGAAAGGAAGTGCAAATCACAGCTCATAACCATCTCGAAAGGAGGAAGGGTGAGCTTTTCCAGTACGAAGTTCAAATTCGAAGGCGGAGCTGGGCTGCAGATGGGGGATTTCAGATGGAGAATCCCTTTCAGAAAGGTTTTGGAGACTTCCAACTGAGCCACGGACTTACCATCCACCAGGTCATGGTACGCTGAGATATGGACGTTTAAGGAAGAGTAGGACAGACTGGAGTCTGACAAGTGAAGGAGGTACTCCATGACTTGTGGGGCAGAGCAAGAGAAGGGGTTCCAGCCCTTAGCGGTTGCCCAAATGGAAAACTGCTTTCACTTCATGGCATAAGTGGAATGGGTAGATGGTTTCCTGGCCTCGATGAGGAGTTGAGCAACCCTGGAGGAGACCCCGAAATGGGATATCGCTATGTCTGCAGGAGCCAGGCATGGAGATGCAGGGTCCTGAGCCCCGGGTGTAACTAGTCGACCTTGATCCTGGGTCAGGAGGTCATGAGTCATTGGAAGTGGAACCAGTGGTTCCCGGGAAAGCTGCTATAGCAGCGGGAACCAGATCTGTCTCTGTCAGAGAGGAGCGATGAGGATAATCTTTGCTCTCTCCGCCTGAAGCTTGAGGAGAACTCCCTGCAGAATAGAAAATGGAGGGAACGCGTACAAAAATTCCCTGTCCAAGATAGAGACAACGCATCACTCCAAAAAGCACCCTGCTCTGGAACAAGCGAGCAAAACTTGGGAAGTTTTGCGTTCTATTGGGAGGCAAATAGGTCAATTTCCAGATTCCCCCAGTTTTGGAAGATGGACTCTGCTACTTCCTGATGTAGTTCCCACTCGTGAGCTAGGGTCCAAGACCTGCTGAGACTGTCTGCCAGGACGTATAGAATGCCTGGAACGTGCACGGCCACAAGGACTAGATGGTGCTGGACTGCCCAGTTCCACACCTGCGTTGCCTCCCTGCAAAGGGGGTATGACCGGGTTCCTCCTTGTTTGTTGATACACTAAACTACTGACATATTGTTCGTTTGGATTAGCAGTGATCCCTTTGGAAGGAGGGTCTGAAAGGTCTGTAATGCGTACAGGACTCTCCTCAACTCCAGAACATTGATGTGGAGAGAAGTCTCCAAGCTGGACCATAGTCTCTGTGCTTGGTGTTCCCCAAGATGAGCTCCCCACCTCATATTCGAGGCATTCATGGTGAGGGTGGCTACTGGTGCAGGGTTCCGAAAGGAAAGCCCCAGAGAAAGATTGCGAGAATCCTTCCACAATTGTAAGTCTTTCTGAACTGCTGAGGAGACTAGAACCAGATGGTCCAGGTTGTCCAGGAGCTGATCCCACTGCACCCTCAAGGACCACTGAGTAATCCTCATGTGGAGCTTTGCAAGGGGAACGGAAATTATGGAGGCCGCCAGAAGGCAAAGGACTTCCCGGGCAGGGATGGTCCTGAGGGAAGCCACTTTGGAGGCCTGACAGATAAGGGTCTCCATCCTGTCTGGAGGAAGGAAGGCTCTGCACTGGACGTATCCAGGACTGTCCCAATAAACTAAAGTCTCTGGGCAGGGATAAGAGATGACTTGGGAACATCTACCATGATCCCTAGTCTGCTGAAAAGGTACAGGGTAAAGGACAGAGCCTCCAGCAAAGAATCCCTGGACAGGGCTGCAATCAACCAGTCGTCCAGGTAAGGGAAGACTGCAATGCCCCTGCGGCGCAGGAACACCGCGACCACCGCCAGGCACCTGGTAAAAACCCGTGGTGCCGAAGACAGGCCAAAGGGGAGCACCCGGAACTGGAAGTGTTCCCCTTAGAAATGAAAATGCAGGAATCGGCGGTGGCTGGGGAAAATAGGAACGTGCAGATAAGCATCCTGCATATCCAGGGCACAGAGCCAGTGGTTCTCCATGAGGAGAGGGAAGAGGCTCTGGAGCATCAGCATTCGAAATTTTTTGTACTCGACAAACCGCTTTAGCTGACTTAGGTCGAATATGGGTCTGAAGACCCCAGTCTTTTTTGGAACCAGGAAAAAATGGGAATAGAATCCCTTTCCCCTTTGCCTGAAGCGGACGCGTCCAATTGCTTCTTTGAACAAGTGTGGATTTACCTCCTTGCGGACGAGAAGAGCACGGTCCCGAAAGTAAGAGGACTTTGTGGGTAGAGTTTCTGGAGGACTCTCCAGAAATTCTATGGTGTGTCCGACGGACAGCAGTTGCAGGACCCATTCGTCAGAGGTGATTGTCCTCCACTCCTGCGCGTGGTAGGCGAACCTCCCCCCCCATCTGCTCCCCATCAAGAGACTAAGGAGGCAGTGGGGCCGGGAAGTCAAGAAGTGGCAGGACATTCAGAGGGAGGGCCTCCTGAATGTCTCTGATTTTTGGAGGCAGGAGGGGTGGCTGTACCCGTGGCCTTTCGCTTCCCTTGGCGGTGCAACTGAGCATTCTTTCCCCTGCCTCCATGTCCTTTTCCGAAAGGGCTGCTGTTGCTGCTGTTGAGGACAGCCCAATCGGTACACAGACCTGACAGACCTAAGTGCAACTCCCTTGTCCAGTAGGTCTGTGATAATATCCTTGGTGTCCCCACCAAAAAGGACCGAGCCCCTGAAAGGGGCAACCTGAATCACCGACTGGACCTCATTGGCGAGGCCAGAAAGGCGAAGCCAGGAATTCCATCTGAGGGCAACGGCAGTTGCCGAGGTACAGGCCACTGAGTCGACGGAGTCGTAAGTGGCGCGTAATGCGTGCCTACAAGAAACCTTGGAGAGGCGGAGATCCTTGGCAAGGTCCTCCTTTAAAGGCGAGGAATCCATGGACTGGACTCGTGCTTCCAGCCTGGCCAGGGTCGCTTTCTGATGGGACACCATGTGGGCCACATAACTGAGGGACCAGAGGGTGCACGTGGCTGAGGAATATATCTTTTTCCCGAACTGGTCCATCTGCCTTGACTCTTTGTCCGGAGGAGTAGTGCTCATGTGCTTTTGCACTGAAGAGGGATCATGAGCCGCCGAGATGACCACAGAGTCAGCCTTGGGATGGGCCTTTAAGAAAGGAGCATCCTTTGGGGATGGTAGAGCCTGTCTGCCCGCTTGGGGACAGCCAGAACAGAATGAGGCATCTGCTAGACGGTAGAGGTGAGGTCTTGGTGAGGGGCCATCCATGAAGGAATGGGGATGGGAGACAGAGACTCCAAGTCTAGGTGTTCCGCGAGCCTCTGTCTCATGGGATCCTGTCTCTCAGACTCCCAGTCGAAATAGTCTTTCATGGCCTTCAAGAGGTCTGGGAAGGCAGGATCTTCAGGTGGAGACTTTGGCGAGACCTTGCCTCTCGTGTCCTCAGAGACCTTCTCCGAGGAATCCTCCCTCCCATCTGAACCGTCGTCATCATCATCATCCGCCTCCTTGACAGGACGGCGTCTGGTATACGGAAGGGAACCATCCTGTCGAGTCTTCCCAGAGATGTGGACAGTGGCTATTGATGAACTGCTCGGGGAAGGGGACCGAGGAGACCGCGGTTGTGGGAGCCTAGTCTCCAGGTCCAAAACCAACTCCGACCTAGCCCCCTGCCACCAAGACTGTATTAAGGTCTTGAAATCTGGGGTAACCGGAGGGGGAGGTGGAGTAGGCAGAGGCTGAGGGGGAGAAGAGATAACTGGAGGTGGATAATAGCCCTGGAATCCCGTATAATGGGAGTATGGATTAAATCCAGGGTAGAACTGCCCGAGATGACTCCAATCCGGAATGGGACACCCCGGTAGTGGTCCCCAGGATACCCCAAAGGGTAATGTGGGACAGTTCTGTGTCGGGTATAAATCCCTGTGTCGTCAAATCAGGCATTGGGGAACCCACGTCAGACCCGCCATAGTCTAAATAGGTTGAGGGTCTGGCGTCGGGACAGTCTGCATCAGGGGAACCGACGTCAGAACCAGCATCACCCGATCCAGCGCCGGAAGGATCTCGCGCAGAGAGGCCGAAAGTTGTGAATCTGGATCGAAGGGGCCTGGCGCCGGGACCTGATCCGGCGTCGGGGCCAAAGACAAAGGCCGGTCAGCCGGTCCCAGCTGCGGGACTGTCGTCGGGATAACCGGCGTCGAAGGAAGCGTCGGAAGCCCACTGGAAGGCGGAGGAGGAGCCTCCACAGAAAGGCCTGTAGGCCAAGGAGCCTCCTTCTCCTCGACTCTAGAAAGGGAGTGCAGAGAGGACCCCAAAGTCTCGACAGGGTCGATGGGTTCTCCGCTGGTATCGCCGGATGTGCCTGTCAGTGAATTGGAGGGCACGGGCGAAGGAGGAGGGAGAGGGGCTTTCTCCCTCTGGTCCTGCCGGACATCGGGCGAGGCGCCACGAGGTCCCGACAGGGGAAATGACCCTGTGTGGTCGTCAGGGATGGCCAACTTAGTGGGCGGGGTCGGGCGGTCAGGGGAGGAGCTCCTGGCCTACTGGAGCCGGGCGACTACCCCCAGCCAGGGGAGCTGACTTACCGGCAGCCGCGCGGTCCCCGGAGGAGCCGGGGGCCGACTTAACCACTGAGGCAGTGCGGTCGCCGGAGCAGCCAATGGCAAACTTATCCATCAAAGTTTTGTCTGACTTACTGTCCGGTTTCTTGGGCGGCAGCGGGGCCTTGCTCGTCAAGGGTGTGGTGTCATCTGCGGAGCGAGCCCGCTCCCTAGATTTCTCCTTGTGCTTTTTTGAAGGAGATTTTTCAGATGAATCCCAGAGACAATCCATTTTCATCTCTAAAGAAACCAGGCGGGCTTTTAGTAAATGGGCCTCCAAAGCCTGCTGTCTCCTCTTTTTTGTGGCCTAGTTAAAGGATTGACACTCAGGGCAGGAGGAGACTGGATGGTTCGGGCCTAGACAGAGAATGCACTTTGAGTGACTGTCTTTGTGCGGGATCTGCATGCCACAGGATTAGCACTTCTTCTTGGGTGAAGACATAAGGAAGAACACAAAATTTTGAGAAAAAAAAAGCAGCGAGGGATAAACCGACGCAATAAACTTTCATGGTGATTGCTAACTGGAAGTCTGCAATACGACTGACACGAGGCGATGGCAGGAAAGAACTGGAGGGCGGGTGTGGGGACCGCCCACTATATACAGTCACGATGACATCAGTCACGTGACGTCGGGTGGGTGGCCCCCCATCAGGTATTGCTAGAAAAGTCTGCCATGCAGCCCAACGCCAGGTGGCGCCAGTCCTATATGTGATGACCTACTGAAGGAACCCTCTCAAAGTAAGATCAAGGAAACACCCAGCTCTGCGGGGTAGGCGACGGCACCTGACCCTCATGCCCACCGCCTGATCCCACCCACCTGGCCTTCCAGCTCCTCCACCCGGGCCCTCACCTGCAGCTTGGTCAGTTTCTAAGAGCGCCCAAAGAGGAGGGGCGTCCCCACCCCGGAGGGGTCAAGCCTGGGGTACTAGCTGCAGTGGGGGAGAAGGCTCGGGTTGGGGGGACCTCAGGCGGGTAAGATCAGGCCAGGATGCCTGAGAGAGGCCCCGCAGGCTGCAGCTGGAGGGAAAAAGAGTTGAGAACAAAAAAAAAAAAGTGCTACCTCATTTATCACTATATCATTTTGCAAAGCAATGGAATGACCTGCCTGTCCCTTTAAAAACTGATTGCTCCATCGAGCTGTTTAAATCCAAACTGCTCTCTTTACTTACCCCTCGTGGGACCTGCAACTGCTCTCCTTACTTACCCCTCATGGGACCTGCAACTGCTCTCCTTACTTACCCCTCCTGGGACCTGCAATTGCTTCATATGACTGCCAGCATTACCTGCAATATTTTATGTATGCTGCACTTCCTCTGTCCTTAATGTCACACGGAAGTCAAGGTACTGTTATCACTGTAGCTCATCATATGCTAAATTACTGTTAAATGTAACCAATTGTTATATCCTTCACCCTTTATCATCACTTCTAAGGTACTGCCGTACATGTATCCAAAGAAACATTACTGTATTATGGCTGTATTGTATTGCATTTTATAAAACGGGTTTCGAAAATCCTGTATTCTGATTTATCAAAACAGGTCACCTGACCATGGAGTAATTCTCAAGAAACCCACAGTTGGGTTGCCGTACTACACAATCCTGACAGCAATGTAAAGTAACCTAGTCAGAGCACTCCAACAGAGAGACATGTAAAAAAAACTACAGCTACAGCATTCTCATTAGGACAAATCCATCTAGTTGAGAACTACAACTACGGCATCCACAGTAGGACAAACCCATTAGGCAGAAGAACTCTTTAATTACAAATGCATGTAGACTGTTTTTATATTTTTATTTTGGTAAACCCCTAAAATAAAGTTGCCGATTTTATAAGCAAATTAACCCCAATCCAGGGCAAGGGTTTACTGAGAATTAATTTATGCCTGGATGGTTGAAGTCACCAGCCTCGGCCTCAACGTCCCCCCCACCCGCCCTACGGATTCTCCAAACCCATGCCTTGTTGTGGGTTAATCCTTCATATTTCATTGTACTGTATTGAAAATCTGTGCCCAACTCTGTAATACTAGTTTTTGTTGTTCTCGACTCTAAACCCTTTAAAAATAGGCTCTGCCTAAAGGGTGTTATGTGAAATAAAAACTAAAACTAAACTACACCTTCAACAAAAAAAGTGCCCCAAGATGGAGGGAACTGCTTAGACGAACCTTACTAGATACTTTGGTACTGTAGCAATTCAGTCTAAGTTCATGCCCCAGATAGGTAATGTGTGCTGGAGAAACTGTAAGGAGTGGCCGGCTCACCATACCCATGTTATGTGGGCCTGCCCAAATATAAGGGGATACTGGTCACAGTGCCTGCGGGAAAACAGGCAGAACCTTTGGATGTGTTATCTCAGAGGAGCCCTCCTATGCTTACCTGGGGCTACCACCTCAGTCCTTAAAGATCAAACAGAAGAAAAAAACTGCTATTAGTGTTGCCAACAGCTTGCTAAAAAACTCCAACCAGGAACTGCCTGTCACCTGTAGTACCTACCAGCACAAGTTGGTACCGGAACGATATTCCATGGAAAAAAAATAACTTTTAGAAAGAGGAAAAACAGCAATCACAAATATTTGAAGATATTTGGGTTCATTGGTTCCATTATGCCATGGAACAAGACTCTGAATCTGTTGCTTAAGTTATAGGGCCTAGTCCTAAAACACTGCTTTTGTAAAACTGAATTGTCCATTTACCCGTCCCACCCATCCTGATGCACAGATGACCCCAATCCAATACATGAAGATGGAGCTCGCCCTTCACTGCCCCGTCCCAGAAGACATTCAGTAGATAAGAATCAAGCCAACTGCCACTTTGTACACTAGTTTAATGAAGTTAGAATGTTACAAGAGGTCAAGAATATGGCAGAATTTTCAGAGGTATCTGTGGAACTGGGCACAGATAAGTATGCAATAAGACATGCCAGGGTGTGCAATTATGCTGTATTGTAGAAAGGGTCTGAGAAATTGAGCTTTCTGATTGGTTGCCAACATTCTAACAGCCTAATGTTAATCTTTTATTAACATACATGTAGAGCTTAGCCATATGCTGAACAAGGTTTAACACTGTTTAAAAACATTTTTTATTATACTAGCAATAAGGCACTCCCAGGGATTATGTTAATGGTCAGTTAATCACCCTCTATTTATTTATTTCGCTTTTGTTGACCGGGTAAGTGCACTAGACAAATCCTGCCTAGGGCAGTGGTTCTCAAATGGTGAGGCCAGCCTCCCAAGGGAGGCCCCGAGTTGTTCAAGGGGAGGCTCAGTCAAGTCTGGGAATGTATAGTATTTAAATTTTAAGTTTCAGCTGTTTTGTGTGAAAGGATAAAACAAATTAAATATGGATAATTGCAGGTGAATTACTTTAATTATGCACAAATATGTGACCAGGAAGTCTCCATTGAGCCAAAGCTTATTTATAGGTGTGTATTTATAAGTAAATTAATGCCTGGGGAAGGCATGCTGAGTTAACGCTTGTTTTTACAATAGGTATTTATATGCAAATTAGCGACTTGGAAAGGCACATTGAGTCATGGCTCATTTCTATAGTAGGTATTTTATATGTAAATTAGTGACTGGGAAAAGCAGAGATCCAATGCACAATTTCAGGTATCACCTGAGGTAAGGGAACAGGAAGTTGCTTAACAACAGGGTAAGAGAGGGAGAGATGAAGTGGCTAGGTTTGGTTGTTCCAGATAGAGAGGAAACTGAGTAACAAGGGTCTCAAGAGTCAGAAAAAGAGGAGTGACAAGTAAAACCTGGGGTGCTAGGTCAGGGGTGGAGAGCAATAAGTTGAATAAAAAGAGAATATACTCCGTCAACTTTATTAGTTTCACTTTATTCAAACAACATGAAGTCTTGCTATATTATGACAATTGCAGTATGACTGCAGGTTAGAACTGCTCCGGAGGTAAAATAGTTAACTTTCCATGCAGGCATGGAACTTAGAGTGCGAGCTTGGTTGAAAACTCTGTCTGTTGTGCTTCAAACGCAAACTGTCAGATTCTTTACTCCGCCTCACTGAACAGTCGCTCCGGAGATTTCTCCTTCTGTTCGGTTCATTTTGTCGGTTTAAAAGTATTATTTTTCGGTTTTTAGCCGAAATTAAACCGCAACCGGTCGGTTCAAGCTCTGTCTGTGGTAATAGACAGGTTTTACATTTATTTTTCCTGGTTGGAACTTGTAATTCTTTATCGGTTCGGTTTGAACCGATCAGGTTGTATTTAAAATCTACTAGTCCTTTTTTAGAGTGCGGTTCCCGGTTCTTATCGGTTCTAAAAAAAAACAGATTTCATTACGTTTTTTTCCACAACCTGTGACACGGTTGGGAACAGATAAGGGTGTCTTGCTTGGTGGATTGCCATAAACGGGCAAGTTAGTTAGGCTGGCATGATGTCTGAGAAACCCAAAAGAAAAACCGGACCCACTGGGTTTCAACACTGTAGTGTTTGTGGGGAAGCTTTTGCTAAGACTGACCCACACACCACATGTGTCTATTGTCTGGGGTTTGACCACCTCAATTCAGATTGCCAGATTTGTCACAACTTCCTGCTGCCACCATAGATAAGAGAGTTGGCAGGCTCAGGAAAGGGAGGCCAAAAAGCCCGCTGACCCGAAGCAGCCCGGTTCGGTGCCAACCGAACCAGAGGGAGTGCCCTCTGACCAGGGCGATACTTCCTCGGGCAAACGAAGAGCCGGTTCAGAGAAGCCGGTTCCAGCAAAAAGGACTAGAAAGTCAGCTAGTGTAGAGCCAAACCTTCTCTCCCCAACTGCTGAGGAAATAGCCAAAGCAATTCAAATTGTCCAGTCTCTCTCTCTCCGGTTCCGACCGAACCGACACCTTCAGGTAAGCATTCGGTTCGGCCAGTTCCACCAGTTCAAGATTATGATTTTGAGGATTTTTATGAACCGGGGGAGGGGGAAGAGGAATATGAGGAGGGTGAATATGGTTTTGAAGATCTCTGATGTGCCCATTGATCCGGACATCTCTCCAGATAGACCCCTAGGGGGTTTCTCCTCCAAGGCTTTCTGAGTCCCCTTCTCATTTCATGTTTTATAAAAAAGTTGCTGAAACTCTCCAGCTCCCTGTTGAGGAAGCTGTTGATGACCAAGAGGAGCCAGACTATGTAGAAATGATGGATATTCCAGAGTCTAGGAGACTGTTTATTCCTTTGCATAAATCTTTTCGGAAACAGACAGTAAAAGTTTTAAAAACTCCTCACACTATACCTCCTGTGGATAAAAGGATGGACAAGAGGTATACCTTATCAACACTGATTTCCTCACTCAACAATGCAGCCATGTGGGGGTAGTGCAGGCTGCAGCCTGTGACAAGGCTAATATTCCCCTAGCTTCACACCCCGAAGGACTCCAGGAAGATTGATGCTATGGCAAAGAAACAGTACATGGCAGCATCTTTGGGACTCAGACAAGCAAATTATATGGCTTATGCTGCTAGGTACCAGAAATCCAGATGGGATACTGTGCTGGCCCTAGCGAAACAAGTCCCTGACCAGCTTGCCAGGAAGCTGGAACAGGTGGCTATGGATGGTATTGAGGCATCCAAGGTGCAATTTCATGCTGCAGTGGACTCTAATGATGTTTCATCAAGAGTCATGGCTACATCTGTGGCACTTCGCAGGATGGCTTGGCTCAGATGTACTACCCTGTCTCAGGATACCCAGTCTAAGGCCATGGATTTTCCTGTTGTGGTAAATTCTCTATTTGGGAGCAAACAGAGAATTACATGAAGAAAATGGATGAATATAGGACCACCTATAGGAGTGCACAGGCCAAGGAAAGGCAGGCCACTCCTCAAAAGCAGCTTCCTAGAGGCAGGGGCAGGCCTTTTCATAGGCCTTTTACTAAGCCAAGCTTCCTCCTCCGCCTATGCTCAGAGGGGTTCTTTACAGGAGAGGCAGGATTGGGTACAAGCAGGTCTGCTTCCACCCCTCAGCCCAAAGCCCCTGCCAAGCAGGCACCCTGATGGGATTGCCAGGGCCGATTCTCCTCTACCTGTAGGGGGCAGGCTGGCTTACTTTGTCCAGGACTGGAAGTCTTTAACATCAGACAAGTGGGTCCTGGAAGTAGTAAGCCAGGGACTGGTTCTCAGCTTCAAAAAATTTCCAAAGCTGAGAACCAGATCTTTTCCACCTGCAACTCCATCAGAGGCACTAGCCCTAGAGGCAGAGGTCTCTACCCTCCTGGCTCTCAGAGCTGTGGAAAGGGTTCCTCCCCTACATCAGGGCAAAGGTTTGTACTCCAGATACTTCCTTACCCCAAAAAAGACAGGAGAATGGCGGCCCATCCTGGATCTCAGATATTTAAACAAGCACCTTTTAAAGCCAAAGTTCAAAATGGTGACTCTGGGAATTATCCTACCCTCTCTAAGGCCAGGGGACTGGCTAGCTTCCCTGGACCTCAAGGATACCTACTTTCATATTCCCATCAGAAGCTCCCATCGAAAGTACCTCAGGTTCGAGCTGCCCTCAGGCCACTACCAGTTCAGAGCAATGCCCTTCGGCCTCACTTCTGCTCCAAGGGTATTCACCAAATGCCTGGCTGTAGCAGCTGCCTACCTAAGAAGGCAAAAGATTGCCATCTTTCCTTACCTGGACGATTGGCTCTTAGTAGGCCAGTCCCCAGACCAGGTCAATTTACACCTTCAGATAACGCAGCAACTGCTTACAGGGTTTTAAATAATTGATTAGCAGTTTTTTTCTTGGGACAATGCTAAGTACCGACGGTATTCATATAGATTTTTTAGAAGTGTTATGTTTGTTAAACACAGTGAGACAAGTGCTATGCATTTTAACAATGTTTTAGCACTTTTATGAGCAAAACGCTAATCAATTTTTGGAGTTAAATAAATCCCTGGCTTACCTCTCTAGGTTTCCTTCTGAATCTCTCAAAGTCAGTTCTAGAGCCGGTCCAGCTTCTTACCTTCATAGGCGCAGAACTGAACACACAGAAAGCCAGGGCCTTCTTCCCCCTGAACAGGGCAAAGACCCTAGTCTCCCTGGCCTCCTCATTTACTCTGCAGGTCTCCCGGCCAGCAAGGCATTTTCTGCAGCTCCTAGGACACATGGCTGCTTCCACAGCAGTTGTGCAAGGAGCAAGATTTCAGATGAGGGACATCCAGTTCCATTTGAGAGCTTTTTGGTCTCAAAGAAAGGATCCTCTTACCAAGCTGATCCCAGTAACTCGAACCCTGATCCAAGCCCTACAGTGGTGGCAGGATCAGAGCAACCTGAGACAAGGGGTTCCTTTTGTCACTCAGTCTCATTCTCTAATCCTTAATACAGATGCGTCCCTCTTGGGCTGGGGAGCTCACATGGGCGACCTCACCACCCAGGGTCTGTGGTCTCCCCAGGAATCTCTGCTTCACATCAACCTGTTGGAGCTCAGAGCAGTTTTTCTAGCACTTCAAGCTTTTTCAAATCTGTTCAGAACAAGAGTATTCAGGTCAGAACAGACAACACCACTACAATGTGGTACATTCAACAAGAGGGCACTCGGTCCACGGCCTTGTGCACTCGAGCCGGTGAAGTTGTCGCCTCTGGCTTACTCCCTGAACACCTCCCTTACGGCAGTTCACCTCCCAGGCAAGGACAATGTGCTGGCAGATGCTCTCAGCAGGATTTCACAGGACCACCACGAATGGTCACTGGATCCCCTGGTCTTGGGAGTAGTATTTGCCAGATGGGGCACCCCGCAGATAGACCTTTTTGCAGCCCCAGACAATCACCAACTTCCTCTTTTTGCTGCAGGCCCCAGTGTTGGGCTCACTCCCACTGGATGCCTTAGTCTCAGTTGGGAGGGAAGCTTTCATGCCTTCCTCCCTTCTCTCCTGTTCAAAGTGCTAGTCAAAATCAGATCAAAATCATGCAAAGTCATTCTGATAGCTCTGGATTGGGCCAGACAGCCCTGGTATCCACTCCTGCTGTCCTTAGCAGTCCATCCTCCCCTGTCCCTTCCCAGGAATCACAATCTGTTAACCTGTGCCCAGGGAAGGGTCTGGTACCCGAATCTCAAATCTCTTAATCTCAAGGCTTGGTTCTTGAAGAGTTAGAGTTTGCTGATTTACACCTTTCCCAAGGTGTAATGGATATATTGAAGGCCGCAAGGAAGCCTTCCACCAGGGCTACTTACAATTCCAAATGGAAAAGGTTTTCCATATGGTGCTCGGAAAAGCATATTTCCCCAGTCTCTGCTGATCTACCCACAGTCCTGGATTATATGGTCCACCTGAATTCTTTGGGGCTGAGACCAGCTACCCTGAAGATGCACTTGGCAGCTGTGTCTGCTTTTATTTCAGCAGGTAAATCCTCTTCCCTTTCAGCTCATCCTGTATTTTCCAAGTTTTTTAGGGGTTGTTTCACACCAACCCTCCATTCAGGGATCCTGCCCCTGCCTGGGATCTTAATGTTTGCATTGCTCAGCTTATGCAACCCCCCTTTGAGCCCTTGTCTTCAGCTGAGCTCAAGTACTTGACTTGGCAAACTGTGTTTTTGGTAGCCATCACCTCTGCCAGACGCTTAAGTGAATTACAAGCGTTGTCAGTGGAGCAGGAGTTTATCTCTTTCCACAGAGATAAGGTGGTCCTTCGGACTAACAGAAAGTTCCTGCCTAAGGTGGTTTCAGATTTCCACCTTGATCAATCTATTTCACTTCCAGTGTACTTCACTGACCACTCCTCCTCTGGGGAGAGGATGCTGCACAGCCTAGATGTGAAGAGAGCCCTTAGTTACTACATAGAGCGTACTAAGGGTCATAGGTTTGACTCCTTCAACTGTTCCTCACCTCATGGCGAAGTTGGTAAAGGGAAGCCAGCCACTAAAAGATCCATTGCCAGGTGGATTGTCTCTTGTATCCAATTCTGCTATGAGAAGCTGGGTAAAGTTCCCCCCTCAGGCCTGAGGGCTCACTCTACCAGAGGTACAGCTGCTTCTCTGTCTGCCGCCAGAGACATTCCTCTTCTAGAAATATGTCAAGCAGCTACCTGGAAAACAGTTCACACTTTTACCAAGCATTACTCCCTGGACATCCAGGCTAGGAGTGATGCTCGGTTTGGCACAGCCGTGCTTCAGAGCCTATTTCCTAGGTAGGTTCCGCCCCTCCATGGGGTACTGCTGTGTAGTTCAGTATCATAATATAGCAAGACTTCATGTTGTTTGAAGAAAAATTACTCACCTTAGTAATGTTGTTTTTCTAATGGAGTCTTGCTATATTATGACCTCCCTTCCTGCCTGCCCCTCTCAGAACCTCTGTTTTGGGAATGTGGGTGGGCAGTACAGGGTTGGAATTTTTTTTTTTTTGATGCCCACCTTGTTGTTTTTCTCCTACCTTTTTAGGTGAATTGGTGTTGTGTTTTTGCATTTTTGGGTCTCCTGACTTGAGTCTTTGTTTTAGGCCAAAAATGAGTGTTTATGTTAGTAGCCAGTTGGCTACTGTAGGTTTACAGCTTCCACACAGAACCTTTAGTGAGTTTTAGCTCAGAAAGATCTGACAATCTATGCTTGAAGCACAACAGACAGAGTTTTCAACCGAGCTTGCGCTTCTAAGTTCCATGCCTGCATGGAAAGTTAACTATTTCACCTCACGGAGCAGTTCTAACCTGCGGTCATACTGCAATTGTCATAATATAGCAAGACTCCATTAGAAGAAACAACATTACTAAGGTGAGTAATTTTTTCTTCCTGGTGTACTGTGCAAAATAGGATTTTTTTTTTCTGTGGGGAGGCCCAAGATTGTTTTCCAAATTTGAGGGAGGCTCGAAATCTTTTTTATGGCTTGGGGGAGTCTCACTATCACAAAGTGTGAGAGCTAATGCTCTAGGGGCATGTGGCACTCGGCTACACCTCGTGCCACAGTACATCCCTAGAAGGTGATTAACAGACCATTAACATAACCCTTGGTCATGCCTTATTGCTTAAATAATTGCACGGCTCAAGGGTGGTGTTAGTTAGGCACAAGGCGCTTGTACTGAGTACCTTTGAACACCCAAGAGCACTGTGCAATTTTTACAGCATAAACATTCCTGAAGTATCTTATCACACTTATAACGTGTAGAAAAATCATGAAAGCTGTAAAACTGGAAAAAAAAAAATTCTACTAGCAAAACACATTTATTATTATTGTAACTCCATTTTGACATAAAGTAGTTCCTTTCTCTTAAATCATTTAACTCTTATTTTGGTAATGAGTACAGCATTACAACAGCTTATATAAGTGATATGCAATGGAAATTAGTGGAATAAATGATTTATCTGCGCAAGAGCAGTCTGACCTTGGGTAACCTCACGCATGGCACAAGCCACGAGTGAGGTGTCCGAGGTCAAACTGCTCAAGTGCAGATAAATCATTTACTCCATGAGTTATCCACTGCATATTCCATTTATGCAATAGGATAGGAGTTTTTTGAATGCTTTTTACATTTATGTTTAGTGTAGTTTGTGTTTTATTTTTGATAAATGTTTCCCAGTGTAGCTCCACTTAGCACTGTGGTTGCTGTGGACACTTCAACTTTACATTATGGTCAGTACATAATGAAAAAGTCTGATACACAATTATTTTGTTTTTGCTTTTGGAGAGGGCATTTGTTAGTCAAAAAAGTGAACAAAAATTGAACTGCCTGCCATTTTTTGCTGATTATAGAAAATCTAAAAGGTATCTATAAATGAAACACCTCTCATTTTGTAGATATTTATGTGCTGAACAACGTTTTATGCTCAAAGTACCATCCTATCATTTTTGTTTTAAAGTTATTTACATTTGTTTGATGACAAAATGAAAAAAAAGGAATTTTCCTGCTGTTTTTTGCTATTAAAAAATCTAAAAGGTATCAATAAATGAAACCCCACTCATTTTGTAGATATTTCTGTGCTGAACAACTTTCATGCTCACAGCACCATGCTATCATTTTTCGGTTCGTCGTTATTTGCATTTGAATGTTGATAATACTGCTACTGAAGCCAAACATTCTAAATGACATAAGCACTGTATATATAAATGGCTAATGACATAAGCACTGTGTGGCTGATGACATAATCACTCACAGTTACTCCAATAAATGGATTTATTTCACTCTGTTTATCTCAACCGCTATTGCATAAACGGTTATCTACATACAGTAACAAGGAATTCTGGGTAGATTATGAAGGTGTCTTAAATCTTCCTTACTCAGAGGTGCTGTCTCTTATTTTGGTAGTGGTGACTGCAGCATAATACCTAATATGTAAATATACATAGCAAGGCATGCTAGATAAGATATGAAGCTAGCTTTCATTTCCCTTACTGTGAGGTGCAGTCTCATATTGTTGCAGTGGTTACAACAAGATAAGATCTCAGGTGTTAATTTTCAAAATGAAGCATTGTGCATACAGTATATAACTTGACAAGATTTCTTTACTGAGAGATGTAGGCTCCTATTTCTGTAGTAAGGAAAGAAATACAGTAGCCTGTATACTAATTTACATAGTGAGGCATTGCGGGAACAGTAAATAGCTGATTTTCCCTATCTCCCTAATCAAAGTGCAGTCTCCTATTTCTCCCGTTTAGTAGCGTTTATAGCAGTACAGTCAGAAATGTTTTTGTGATGCAGATAGGTCAAAAAGATCATCTGTCATTCTGTGTAAATGTTGTTTCACTTTTACTGTCTGCTGGTAGAAGGACAGGTCTGAAGTGACAGCTCCTGTCAGAATGTGGGAATATAGTGATAATGTTTCTGTCATGGGACTTGAATGGCTGTAAGTAGTTCAGGAGTGTACTGGATTTTGTCACATTTTGTTGTGTTACTACCAGAATTTTTAATGCACTGAAATGATTTTTTTCCCCTTTGAGTCACACAGCATACTCAACAATTTAAAGGGGCAAAAATATTTTTATTGTGTAACAAAAATTTATGAAACATTAAAAACTGAAATATCTTGTTTACTTTTCACCTCCCTGAGTCAATATTTTTTAGAAGCGCCTTTGGCAGCAATTACAGCTTTGAGTCTTCTTAGGTATGTCTGTATCAGTTTTGCACATCTGGATTTGGGGATTTTCGCCCATTCTTCCTTGCAGATTTGCTCAAAGCTCTGTCAAGGATTGGATAGGGGAGGCGTTGGTGAACATAATCTTTAAGGCTTTCCACATATTCTCAATGGGATTCAAGTCTGGGCTTTGGCTGGGCCACTCAAGGACATTCACCTTCTTGTTCTGAAGCCACTCCAGTGTTGCTTTGGTTGTATGCTTAGGGTCGTTGTCCTGTTGGAATGTAAATCTTCACCCCAGTCCAAGGTCTACTGCAGACTGATGCAGGTTCTCCTCAAGGATGTGCCTGTATTTGGCTCCAATCATTGTTCCCTCTATCCTGACAAGTGCCCCAGTCCCTGCCGCTGAAAAGCATCCCCATAACATGATGCTGCCACCACCATGCTTCATGGTAGGGATGGTGTTAACCGGGTGATGAGCTGTGTTCGGTTTGCACCAGGCATAGCGCTTTGCATTCAGGCCAAAGAGTTCAATTTTTGGTTCAGCAGACCAGAGAATCTTTTGCCACATGGTCTCAGAGTCTGCCACGCGCCTCTTGCAAACCCAGGCATGCTATTATGTGACCTTTCTCAGGAGTGGCTTCAGTCTAGCCACTCTCCCATAGAGGCTACATCTGTGAAGTGCTACAGAGATTGTTGTCCTCTGGACAGGTTCTCCCATCTCAGCCATGGAACTCTGCAGTTCTGTCAGGGTGGTCATTGGGTTCTTGGTCACTTCCCTGACCAAGGTCCTTCTTGCCCGGTTGCTCAGTTTGGGAGGACGGCCTGCTCTAGGAAGAGTCTGGGTGGTTCCATAATCTTTCCATTTCCTAATGATGGACTTGACTGTGCTCCTGGGAACTTTCAACACACTAGAAATGTTTTTATACCCCTCACCAGATCTATGCCTCCTCACATTCTATCATGGAGTTCTACGGACAGCTCCTTGGTCTTCATGGTAGAGTTTCTGTTTGACATGCACTGTCAACAGTGGACCTTATATAGACAGGTGTATTTCCTCTGAAATCATGTCAACCATTTCAACTGACCACAGGTGGACTCCATTCAAGTTTTAGAGTGATCTCATAAGGAAATTGATGCACCTGAGCTCAATTTGGAGTGTCATAGCAAAGGGGGTGAATATTTATCAAATCAAGACATTTCAGGTTTTTATTTTAAAATTACATGTACAAAAAATTCCAGAAGTTTCATTCCACTTTGACATTATAGAGTAATTTGTGTAGATACGTGACAAAAAAATCCCATATAAAGGTATTTTAATTTCAGCTTGCAACATCACAAACTGTGACAAACTCCAAGGGGGGTGAATACTTTCTGATGGCACTGTATTCTCAAGGTTAAAAAGAGGGAAGGTATACTATACACCAGCCACAAATTATGATATCAACTGCACTGTTTATTAACTATGATTCAAAATACTCTGTGTAGAGACCATACGTAAGTATTCAACCGTTTGTAACTGTAGTCTGTTACTTTGTTTTATTATTCGTCATATTATATACTATATGCAGATAATTGGAGTTGTGCATTCAAAAATATTCAATTTACCATTTACTAGTTAGATACTGACATCACCCAAAAATTAAAATCCACTAGATAAAGAAAAGAGGACAGTGCTACATAATGATGATAAGATGGCTATCAGTCACAAGCTTATACAAAAAAGCCAGAAACATTAACCAATAATTCCATCAACCCTCTAAACCCAGTAACACCCAAAATTAAACTCTTTATCATAATACATCCCCTACAGGTCTGGCAGATATACATCAAATTTAACCTGAAGATAAACTTAAGGAAAGCTATTACTAAAGACAATTAGCTGTTGAATAATTAAGTGTTAAATATTTAGTTTTTTCTCCCTCAATAACTGTAGTCTGTTACTGTTTGATAGTTGCACAACATAAAAAGTAATACATTTAAAAAAATAAAATAGGTAAAGATGGCCCCCACAAACACAGCTCTCTGGATGAATCTAGTCATCTGCCATGCTAATATATATTCACAAATGCATGGTACTGCATTTACTATGCCAAAATTTATAATACCAGGCTATTTTATAATTACAAGCTCCAGGGTGCTGGGTTAATTGGGAGACACAGGCACGCCTGTGTAAGCTGGGGAGCGCTCGGCCTGCAGCCTCGTGCCTCGGCACATTGATATGTTCCTGTATCTCTCATTGAATGCACGCCCTATCATGTGGTATTGTCCACACACACACATCCTGAAGTGTACCATCATTTAAAATATTTTTTTCGATTATCTCCCCCAAATCACCTTGCTCAACCTGCAGCTTTCTACTTTAGCCTATCCTGCTCCCCTTTGGTCTGCTTCAGAGGTTCCTCACCCACTTAACCATCAGTCCAGCTCACTCAGAGAGTTCACCTCTCTGTGGGGAAAGTCTCCCTTCACAATGGCAAGCCCTGGATATTTGTGAATACCTGGCTAGTTCAGGTTTGGGAAACTGCGCTATGAGAGAGCCTAGGAAGAGAAGACACTGGGGGCAGAGATGTAGGTGCAGTGGCGGCAACATTCTCAAGTTGGGTGCTTTACCCCATTTTTTTGCCCCATCCTCCACCAACTCTTTAAACATCTCACCTGATGTAATACCTGACCTGAAGGGAAGCAGACATGATTTGGTCAACTGAAACATCCAAGACCACCCTCACTCCACAGAAGGGGAATGCCCAAGCTCCCTTTTCCCTACCAAAGTGTGAGAGGGCTACTTCCCCAGCACTCCACTGACTTCTCCGACCAGGGTTCGAAATAATCGGCTGTCCACCTGTCCCAGACAGCCGGTTTTCATTTGGGACAGCTGTTTTTTTAAGTTCGCCTGTCCCTTGGACAGGCAGTTTGTCCATTTCATTTTACCTTTCATCTGTGCACTAGGACCCAGTAGAATCAATCGGCTGGCTGTGTAACAGAGCCTGAGGAATCCTGACGTCCTGCTGTCATGCATAGCTACACCCTCACGAAAAGTGCATCTCAGCCCGTCCTTTCCTCCCTGGGTCTGGTGACTGCTACAACTGTGTGTGTCACCTGACCTCTATGTAGACCCTGAGCAACACAAAAGTAGATGAGTGGTGCGGCAGGAAGAGTCTCCCAGTAATGGTAGATTACTGCAACCGTGCATGCGCAGACTGTCACTGCACATTGTGGTTGCCCTGCCTCATTTTCAATCTATCCTTTGAATCGCTCGACGCGTGAGTAGCGAAGAGTAAGTTCTTCAATGGCATTTACTGGCTGCATACTATTCAAAAATACTATTCACCACTACATTAAAAAAAATGTTTTCTGGGCTTCTGGAGATTAAAAAGGGGTAGGCAGGCAGGTCTGCATTGAGGACTCCGTGGTGTTGGATCTCCGTAAGTAGTTGAGAGAGGATGGCACAGACAAGGCACCAGACAGTTACTGTGTTGTGCTTTAATTCAAAAAGGAGCATCCCTCCATTTAGTGTGCAGAAGCCTATCCTAGGATATCTGAAGCAAATTGTAAAAACGAAAGAAATTAAATATATAAAAAGTAAGACAGTAACACAGGCAGGCTGTTGCTCTTCTCAGTGCTCTTGCCTGTACTAACAAAATCAGTTAAGGCAGGCTTGCCTTAAGTGTTGTTGTGGGCTCTCTGTATGTGCAGGGGAGTGGAGAGGGACTAAATAAAAAGAACTAATACAACAAAGCAGGCACTGTCAAGGGGAGAAGAAGGTGACAGAATACATTCTGTCTAAGCTGCTGCAAACAGATCTCCATAGTTTTTTGAGGCAGAAAGCCTTTGCCTAAGTAATAAGCCTTAGCCAAATAAATATATACACATCTGCCCCACAGACTCTCTTATGTTCTGCAAGTGGAGGGGGGACTGAAATTGAATAAAAAAAGAACTTGACCAGACCGAGACTGTCAAACAGTGAGGAGGGGGATTAAAGTCTCTGCATCTGTATTCTTGATCAGACAGTGTAAAGCCCTCCAGAGTTGTTGGTTGCTTGCTGGAGCTTGCAGATCAGTAGTCTTACTAGCTATATTAATATAAAAAAGCTGTACAGGATTGTTATGATCTGCTAGAGGAAGGGACTGGAAAATAACAGCTGAATTAAAGAAGGCACTCACACTCTCTGCTGCTGTCAACAGAACAGATACACACAGCCCTTTAGAGTGTTTGAGACAGCAGTGAAGAAAAGTCTTACAACAATGTGGACAGGTAAAACTTTTGTCGGACAGGCAGAATTTACACCCCACCTGTCCCTCGGACAGGCATCTCAAAAAAATTATTTCTAGTCCTGTCTCCCACCCAGAGAGAGGGCTTGGTATCATACTGCAAAATCATAGCACCCACTTGGAAGAGTGAAGCACTCTGATGGCACAACTGGACTGGGCATCACTTAACGTATTTATTTTTTCAGTAACAATATTTGGTTGGGGAGGGACACAGAACAGGGAATAGCTTGCTGTGTATCCTGGGGAAAAGGAACATGTAGGTAAATAAAGCCAAAAATGAAAGTCAAGGATCCCATTCTGGAAACCAAACTTGAAGCCAAGTCAGATTTTAGAACACCAAATCAAAATATTTTCTAGACTTTTGTCAATACCCAAGGCATTGGTACTTCACTATTTATTCATTTTGCATAAAACCCTTTAGGCAGAGCCTACTTACAAAGGGTTTACAGTCAACAACAATAGGCACAATAAAAACAGATGAGATAATAAGCATGGAAAGTGAAATGGCTACAGAGTTTAATAATTATTTCCTTAGTGTTTTCACACCAATGGAAAACCCCACTGGAGCACTACCAATTGACAATCAGTTACATATGGCCCCTTCTCTATAGAAGAAGTAAGAAGTGCACTTCTTAAATTAAAAACTAACTCTTCAGTTGGATCTGACAGGATTCATCCAAGGTTTCTTAAAGAAATGACAGATGAAACACTTGGACCATTAACTTTACTGTTTAACCTCTTACTAAATCAAGGAGAAAGAATCCCCATTTGGAACAATGCCCTCGTCATGCCAATCCACAAATCTGGACAAAAGAAAGATGTTTCAAATTATAGGCCCCTAAGTCTAACAACAGTTATAGGGAAAATCTTCGGAAGACTTTTAATCTCCAAGATAGAAGAACATATTAACAATAAGAAAAAATTACTTACCTTAGTAATTGTGTTTCTTCTAATGGAGTCTTGCTGTATTCCAACAATTGCAGTTAGCTCCAGCCTTTGAACTGCCCCGAAGAGTATAAGGTTAAATTTCTATGCAGGGCATAGAACAATGAGCTTGAGCTCGGCTGAAGACTCTGTCTGCAGTACTTTGAATCCAAACTGTCAGATTCTTACGAGCTAAAAACTCACTGACCTATCAGAAAGTGGAAATTGTAAAATTTCTACTAGCTAACTGGCAACTAATGGTCTAGGTTCCCAAAGGAAGACTCAAGTCAGGAAACCCAAAAACCAAACAAATAACAGGTAATAAAGCATAACAAATTCTTAATAACCAAACTAAAGCACCCAACAGGAAATGTGCTGAAGACACCCCTGGGTTGCAACACTGCACCTGCCCATCCATTTCCCCAAAACAGCTTCTGAGAGGGGAGGCAGGAAGGGAGGTCAGAATACAGCAAGACTCCATTAGAAGAAACACAATTACTAAGGTGAGTAATATTTTCTTCAAACAACATCAAATCTTGCTGTATTCTGACAACTGCAGACTACCAAGCAGTACCTCCAAGAAGAGGGACAGAACCTACTTTGGGAATAGGCTCTGAAGCACTGCTGTGCCAAATCTAGCATCACTTCGAGCCTGGATATCCAGGGAGTAATGCTTGGTGAAGGTATGAACTGTCTTCCAGGTGGCTGCTTGGCACATTTCTAACAAGGGAATATCCCTGGCCGCAGCCAGAGATGCAGCTGTACCTCTAGTGAAATGAGCCCTCAGGCCTGAGGGAGGAATTTTTCCCAGTTTCTCATAAAAGAATTGGATACAGGACACAATCCACCTGGCAACAGTTCTCTTGGTGGCAGGTTTGCCCTTACCTACTTCCCCATAAGTGAGGATCAACTGGAGGGAGTCAAATCTGTGACCCTTTGTGCGTTCTATGTAGTAACTAAGGGCTCTTTTAACATCTAAACTGTGTAACCTTCGCTCTCCTGAGGAAGCATGATCAGTGAAGAACACAGGAAGAGACATGGATTGGTTCAAGTGGAAATCAGAAACCACTTTGGGTAGGAACCTCCTATTGGTTCTAAGGACCACCTTGTCCCTATGGAATGAGATGAAGTCCGGTTCAATTGAGAGAGCTTGCAATTCACTGATACGTCTGGCAGAGGTAACAGAAACCAAAAACAGTTTTCCAAGTCAAGTACTTGAGCTCTGCTGAGGACATAGGCTCAAAAGGGGGTTGCATAAACTGAGCAATGCAGACATTCAAATCCCAGGCAGGAGCAGGATCTCTAAAAGGAGAATTGGTATGAAGCAATCCTTTGAAAAATTTACAGAACACAGGATGAGATGACAGGAAGGAAGGCTTTCCCACTGACAGAAAAGCAGAAACAGCTGACAAATGTACCTTGAGAGTAGCTGGTCTGAGGCCTAGACCATTAAGATGAACCATATAATCCAGAACTATAGACAATTCAGCAGTGTCTGGGGATATATGCTTCTTGGAACACCAAATGCTGAACCTTTTCCATTTGGAGTTGTAAGTTTTTCTGGTGGCAGGCTTTCAAGAGGCTTTGAGAATGTCCAGAACCCCTTGGGACAGATGCAAATCTGCATATTCTAACTCTTCAAGAGCCATGCCTTGAGATTGAGGGACCAAAGATTGGGGTACCAAATTCTCCCCTGAGATGAGGTTAACAGATTGCACTTCTTGGGGAGAGACAGGGGAAGATGGACTGCTAGGGACAGCAGCAGGGGATACCATGGCTGCCTGGCCCAGTCTAGAGCCATCAGAATTAGTTTTCAGGATTGTGACCTCATTTTGACCAGAACTTTGAACAACAGAGGAAAAGGAGGGAAGGCAGAGAGGAATTTCCCTTCCCAGTTCAGAACTAGAGCATCCAGAGGGACTGAGCCCTGTACTGGAGGTCTGCAACAAAACAGAGGAAGTTGGTGATTGTCTGCGGCTGCAAAGAGATCTATCTCTGGAGTGCCCCACCTGGAAAAAAAATTACTTCTAGCACCAGGGGATTCAGAGACCATTCGTGATGGCCCTGGGAGATTCTGCTCAGTGCATCTGCTATCACATTGTCCTTTCCCGGAAGGTGGACTGCAATTAAGGATGTCTGCAGAGAGTAAGCCAGAGACCATAGTTTCATGGCTTCTGTGCACAAGGCCGTGGACCGAGTGCCTCCCTGCTTGTTGATGTACCACATGGTGATGGTGGTGTCTGTCCTGATCTGTACCACCTTGCTCTGCACTGAGTGAGAGAAGGCTTGCAGAGCCAGGGACACTGCCCTGAGCTCCAAAAGATTGATATGCAGGAGGGACTCTTGATGGGATCACTGACCCTGGGATGTGAGAGCCCCGAGATGGGCTCCCCATCCCAACAGAGAAGCATCTATGGTAAGGACCACAGAGTGGGGCTGATTGATGAAAGGAACCCCTTACCTGAGATTGTCCTGATCCTGCCACCATTGAAGTGCCTGGATCAGAGTCTGAATCACTGAAACTAATTTGGTTAGAGGATCCTTCTTTTGGGACCAGAAGGAACTTAGATGGAACTGAATGTCCCTCATTTGAAACCTGGCTCCTTGGACCACTGCTGTAGAAGCTGCCATGTGACCCAGAAGCTGAAGGAAATGCCTTGCTGGTCAAGAGACCAGAAGGCAGAAAGAGGAGGCCAGCTCTGAAATGTCTGTAACCCTCTGTATGGGAAGAAAAGCTCTTGCCTTGACTGTATCCAGCTCTGCTCCTATAAAAAAGTGAGAAGCTATACAGGTTCGAGAACTGACTTGGAAAGGCTGAGAAGAAACCACAAGGAAGTGAGCACTTGCTGGGTCACTTGGAGGTCTGACTTGACTTGGTCTGGGGACTATCCCACAATGAGCCAGTCGTTCAGATATGGAAACACTGCAATCTTCTTCCTTCCTTCTTCAAAAGGCCACCACTACTGCCAGGCACTTTGTGAACACCCTTGGAGCTGATGTTAGGCCAAAGGGCATTGCTCTGAACTGATAATGGCCTGAAGGCAATTTGAACCTGAGGTACTTTCTGTGGGAGCACCTGATGGGAATGTGAAAATAGGCATCCCTGAGGTCCAGGGAGGCTAGCCAGTCCCCTGGCCTTGGACAGGGAAGAATTATTCCCAGAGTCACCATTTTGAACTTTGGTTTTAACAGATGCTTGTTCAGATATCTTAAATCCAGGATGGGTCGCCACTCCCCTGTCTTTTTTGGGGTAAGGAAGTAACTGGAGTACAGACCTTTGCCCCTGTGTAGGTAAGGCACCCTCTCTATGGCCCTAAGAACCAAGAGATGAAACTTCTGCTTGCAAGCAAGGGATTCGGATATGCTTGCAGGTGCAAAAGATCTGAGCCTCAGCTTTGGAAATCTTTTGAAGCTGAGGACCAGTCCCTGGCTTACTACTTCCAGGACCCATTTGTCTGAAGTAACAGACTTCCAGTCCTGGACAAAGTAAGCCAGCCTGCCTCCTACTGGTATGGGGGAGTCGACCCGGCTGACACTTCAGGGTGTCTGCTTGGCAGGAGCCTTAGGCTGAGGGGTGGATGCAGCCCTGCTCATCCCCCTTCTGTCTCTCCCTCTAAAGAACTCCCTCTGAGAAAAGGGAGAAGAGGCCTGGGCTTGGTAGAAAGGCCTGTGAAAAGGCCTGCCCCTGCCCCTGGCTTGCTGCCTTTGAGGAGTTGCCTGCCTTTCCTTGGCCTGTGCACTCCTGTAAGTGGTCCTGTATTCGTCCATTTTCTTCATGTAATTCTCTGTCTGCTCCCCAAACAAAGAACTACCCACCACAGGGAAATCCAACGCCTTAGCCTGGGTGTCCTGTGAAAGGTCAGTACATCTGAGCCAAGCCATTCTCCAAAGAGCCACAGATGTAGCCATGACTCTTGATGACACATCATTGGAGTCCACAGCAGCATGAAACTGAACCTTGGATGCCTCGATCCCATCAGCAGCCACCCCCTCCAGCTCCTTGGCCAGCTGGGGGGAAGCCTGCTTAGCCAGTGCCAGTACAGTGTCCCATTTGGACTTCTGGTACCTGGCTGTATAGGCCATATAATTAGCCTGCCTGAGTCCCAAAGAGGATGCCAACTACAGTTTCTTTGCCATGGCATCCAACTTCCTGGAGTCTTTATCTGGGGTGAAGCCAAGGGAATGCCTGCCCTGTCACAGGCTGCAGCCTGCACTACCCCAACACGGCTACATTGCTGGTAAAGAAACTCCGTATCCGAGCCTGAAAGAGTATACCTCTTGTCCATCCTTCTTGTCCACAGGAGGTATAGAGTTAGGAGACTTTAGAATGTTTTGAGTCTGCTTCCCAAAAGACTTATGAAGGGGAAAAGACAGTCTCTTAGACTCTGGGATATCCATCATTTCAACGAAGTCAGGCTGTTCCTGGTCCTGCACAGCCTCCTCCATAGGAAGCTGGAGGGTTATTGCCACCTTCCTGTAAAACAGAAAGTGGGGAGGAGACTCAGAGAGCCTAGGAGGGGAAACACCAGAAGGTCTGTCTGGGGAGATGCCCAGTTCTATAGGCACATCCAGACTTTCTAAGCACTCATCATCATAATCCTTACATTGTTCACAGTCCCCCTCCTCAAAATCTAGTTCATAAAAATCTTCAGGGGCATAATTCTGAACCAGAGGAACCGACCAAACCGAACCCCTACCAACCGGGACCGGATCGGTCGGAACCGGATGAAGCGATTCCATAATCCAAATCGCTCGGGCAATTTCTTCCGCGGTTGGAACAGGGAGTTCTGGATCCAAACCAGCAGATTTTTCCTTTCTTTTACTTTTTGTAGGAATGGACCCCTCAGGATCAACTCTCCTCTTGCCCGAAGAAGGACTGCCCTCGTCAGAGGGCACTCCTTCTGGTTCGGTGGTAACTGAACCGGGCTGGCCTTCCGGGTTAGCGGATTTCTCGGCCTCCTTCTCCCTAAGTCTACCTAATCTCTTATCCAGGGTAGACTTGGGAAAATTCTTACATATTTGGCAGTCTGAATCGAGGTGGTCAAACCCCAGACAGTAAACACAGGTGGTGTGAGGATCGGCCTTAGCAAAGACCTCCCCGCACTCACTGCAGTGTTGAAATCCAGTCGGCCCGTTTTCTTTCTTGGGTTTCTCAGACATGGCCAACCTAAGCAAACTTACCCTTTTTTCAGCAACCACCAGGCAAGACTCTCTTATCGGTTTCTAACAGTGTTACGGGTGTTTGAAAAAAACGCTAAAAACACTTTTTTTTCAAAACCGATAAGAACCGGTAACCACACACTAAAATGACTAAATCAAAAGACAAAGGATCGGTTCAGCCGAACCAATCGGGACTTTTACAATTTCCACAATCCAAAAACACTAAGTACTTACTGTACCGCAAACAGAGTGAACCGAATCGCGCTAAAATGATTCGGAAAACCGACACTTTAACAGAGTCTTTGAACTGAGCAACAGGAGAAATCTCTGGAGCGACTGTTCAGTGAAGCGGAGTAAAGAATCTGACGGTTTGGATTCAAAGTACTACAGACAGAGTCTTCAACCGAGCTCGAGCTCATCGTTCAAGGCCCTGCATAGAAATTTAACCCTATACTCTCCGAGGCAGTTCAAAGGCTGGAGCTAACTGCAATTGTCAGAATACAGCAAGACTTCATGTTGTTTGAATAACTCACACGACATAACACAACATGGCTTTTTTCTCGGTAGGTCCTGTATAACTAATCTGCTAAGTTTCTTCGAAAATGTAAGTTCATCCCTAGATATAGACCTACCAGTAGATATTATCGTCCTTGACTTCGCTAATGCATTCAATAAAGTCTCCCACCATATCCTGATAAATCACATGAATCAACTAAAATTTCACCCTTCTCTCATAAACTGGGTCACCTCATGGCTACGCAATAGTCGTTAATGCACTATAATCAAAGGATACTCCTCTACTTGGGGAGAAGTTACAAGTGGGGTCCCTCAGGGTTCTGTCTTGGGCCCAGCTTTATTTAACATCCTGATTTCATCAGTGCAGCCATCACCTAAGATCTGGATGGCAAAATATGCTGACAATTGCAAACTAGGATGTATAATTAACAACCTGAAAGCCACAGAAAACTACCAAAACTAACTCTTCCTATTAGAAACCTGGGCTAACGACAATAAAATGGTATTTAATGAACAAAAGTGTAGAGTCATGCACTTGGGCCACAACAATCAGAAACACAAGTACAAATTAAATAATGTCATATTACAAGAAACCACTAATGAAAAGACCTAGGAGTTACCACTAACAATAAACTTAATTTCGACACTCACACATTAGCAAAAGTAAAAAAAAGGTCAACATATCACAGGGCGTATCCTGAAGCATATAAAGAGCATACAATCCAGTGTCATTCTTCTGCTATACACAGGCCTCGTGAGACCACACCTTGATTATTGTTCCCCCTTTTGTGCGCCTAACACAATAAAACGAAAAAACTGAATGAGGGAGTTCAAAGAAACATAACTAAAAAAATCAACAGAATGAAAAATCTTGAATATGGAGAAAGGCTTGAACAACTTAACCTTTACTCCATGGAGTATAGGCAGCTCTATGGAGACCTGTGTTTAACACACTAAGCTATGAAGGAACCCCTCCTTATGGAAACCCTGTGTCTGGAAAAAAAAATAGTTGCACAGTTCAAACAAGAACACACAGCTTCAAATTAAAGAGTGACACTTGCAGAACTCAAAAAAGGAGTCAGTGGTTCTCATAGCGTGTTGTGAAACCTTGGAATGTTCTCCAGAGTATAATAGTCGAGAGCAAAACTATGAACAATTCAAAAAAAACAACTTGACACGCATATGGGGGGGAAAATGGAGAATGCCACTAGTCTAATATCCCACCTTAGGGTGGCGAGCAAAAAAAAAAAAAAGGATTTTGCCTCCTGAGCACGTAAACCACTATGAAACTATGAACAGCAAATAGCAAATGTACAGCGGATTTGCAAGTATATATAGTACAACTTAATACAGTACAGAAACAATACAATACTATACAATACAATATAGTAAGGTTACAGTTTAGCAACAGTAAACACTGGCACATGCACGAAACAGTATTACAATTTAGCATTTCAAAGCAACATTAAAAAATCGTTTACTCTTTAGTTCCATTTGCAGCCCACCCTTTTATGAAGAACCGCTGTTGGCAACTATATTAAATAGCTTATTCACTCACTGGTTTATACACTATCTCACAAGTATATTTCAATGGTGCACAAACTCTAGCAAATAATATGGTGTTCAGTCTGGACGCTATCAAGCAGTAACCTGCACTGCTTTATTCATGGCAAGAATGTTTCTGGAATGTGGGTCTTATGTTTTGTAAACAAAACACATTCAGTTACACATTTAAATCTGCCTTCTAGTATGCCCTTGGCAATATCTTAGACAAAAACAAGTCTCCTCCAGATGTGTACTTAATGCTCTTAACTCACAACAGCCTGAGGGGGAGGTGGAAAAGTAACATTTAATCACAGCTTTTTATGTATTCATTTTGCAGGGAACAATTACACGCATTTTCCTAGAAGACACACTTGTTAAGGAGTGATACCAACACCTTCCTATTCATTATACATAGGGAGAATTACAACCTTTTTTTTTTTTTCTTCCTTTTTCTGGCTCAGACTCCCCGGGGAACTCTCTCAGGCAGCCACCTGATCCTCTCGCTCTACCTCAGAGCCTGAAACTCCTACTTGACTCCCAACACCAGCCCCACTAAACCCCAGCTCTGAGCCCCCTGAGGTGGGGCCGCAATATCCTCCCAGGGCACTCTATCTAGAATTCGGGTCGGGCTGGGCCCAGGAGAGGAGGGAGTGCAGCCAGTGGAGTGTGGCAAGAGGTAGGTGGTGTTGTCACTTATCCCGGGGGGGGGTCGTCTGCTTAGAGATACCCTCGCCCCCCCCCAGGCGGAGCCACAAGCATGCGACAACACCAGGGGACATCCATCATGGCTGTGTCCCCCTACGTGGAGGTCATTATGATGCCGGGCAAAACCTGGAGTGCCCCCCCAACAGAGGAGAGCAGTCCTCCGGACACTCAATCCTTTCTCTCCCCTGCCGACCCCGGCTGACGCTTGTTCCTCGGTCCGGTCGCCGCGTGGCGCAAGGTGTGGTATCCAGCGCTCAATTCTCAGAGCCACCGGCGGCGGGAGAATTACAACTTAATACATTTGACATCAGCAATCGCAACAGCATGCAAGCATGGAACTTTAAGGAACTAGCAATTCAAGATATGCAGTTCTCTTTTCAATTAACATATTGACCAATGAAAGTCACCTATCAGCTCCCACATTGAGCCTTTATCTGAAATTATTAAAACACCCAAAGAGAGAACAAACCCCGCCTTCAAACCTACCAGTAATGTCATAATATCATGTAGTTAACACATGGGGCACTCTTTCACTATGGTAATTCTAACAGCTTCATGCAGTTGTCAATAATGATACGCAATTAGTACTACAGAAACGCAAAAGTGAAAATAAGAGAGATAAGTCAGGCTATATACACAAACTTAGGTTAAGACTTTAACTGATCAGACATCTTAGTGTAATAAAGCCACAACAGTAACACTGTATAACTGGTAATATGTAAGTAGCCTTGTGTGAAAAATAAAGCAATGTGGACAATTTTTCAGGTTTCTATAAAAGGTTCCTTGCTTCTGTTTGCATTTGCTCTTCCTTTTTTCCAGGCACCAGGGCATGTAAACTACAAAATTATGCTTAAAGTAACTGGTGAAGTGACATGAGTGACAGGAAAAAAAATATTACTCAGGCGAAGACAGCAATGTACTTGCTTGCAAAAAAGCAACAAATTTACAAATCTACTAACACTGATAACTGAGGATTTAACCCCTGACACATCAGACTATTGTCCGGCTGCTGTGACTGAAAACAGCAGAGATGCTCTCTCCCGACCGTGTGAAACAGTGGACCAGTGCACATGACTGCTCAGTCTAAAAGTTAAAAACGCACATGCAATTGCACTACACAGCAGTAAAGAAAACGGATCACCACAAAAATAAATCAATGTCAAAACAACTAAAGGAGGTAATCATATAATGTTATACAGATGAAACTTAACATTTTACATACAGAACAAAAGGTTAAGATGGCTATAAATATAAGAGAAAAATAGCAAAGAATATAGCAAAGATATAAACCAAACTATCAAATCTTACAGTGCCCCAAAATCTGTAGCAAGGGAAGCGGGGATAAATGACCTGATCAGGTGTTCGCCAGTAACGCCGGCCTCTCAGGGCTAACAACGTTCTTCTCTGATTTGAACCTTGCTCTTTTGATAAAAAGAAATATATTCTTAACTGGAATCAAACTGCTGATCATTTGCTTGTAAAGCCAGGGCACATCCAGAGAGTCGACTAAGATGAAATGCAGTTCATGTGGTCTAGAGGTTATGCCACAGACCCTGGCAGCAGGCAGCCCCCAGCTACTTGGGTCTGAATCCAGATTAGCACCTTTCAAGTAAGATATGAAGAACAGCATGCCTACCTAAAAGGCATCACTGGTTGGAGAAACCTGTTACTACAGTACTATGACCTTGTCAGTGAAATTGGCAACTATTTGCTGGGGACAGCCAAAATGACTTATTGTAGAGCACACAGTGATGCATAAGACAGGCTGCTGACAGGGCAAATCTACATATATTATTGTTGGTTACATCCCACTTGGCCATAAGACACTTGGCAGCGAATAAGAAAGGAATAAGGCCATAGTTTAGACTGGGGAGGAGTACAGCTCTGGAAAGGGCAAGATGAGCTGCTGGGGTAAGGATGTGCCCATCTCTGTACGCCATGTCAAGCTTTGCGTTCACAGTCCTACAAGCATTATGGATATGAAGGGAAAAACCCAGCTGAAGATCAGGAATGACCCCCCAAGGTATGTGAAACAGGGGAATTTGAAGAGGGGGTGCCATCTCTTCAAAGTATGGTTAGGGGTTTAGGGCAACATCTGATTTTAGCTATGGATCCAAATAACATGGCCTGGGTCTTCTTTGTATTTAGGGAAAGTCTATTTTCCTGTAAGCCAGGACTATGTGTTCTGAAAGACAACACTTAGCTGGGAATTGATGAGTTTTATATTGCTTGAGCTGGCTAGGAGTAATAGGCCATCCATATATAGAATAGTACTATAGTGGGAGGACACCCGTGGGTGAATACTAACAAAGAGGGATGGGTTGAATGGGTCCAAGGATGGATCCTGGAGGGGCACCAAGCCTAACAGGAGTCAAACAAGACAGAGTCCTATTAAAGAGGAACAGTTAGCACTAAGAGCCCACATCCAAGTGTGGGGCTGGTCCCAATCTGCAATTTGTATGCAAAAATATTCTCTTTACTTACTGTTTACTGCAGTATAGTGGATTATGAACATACGAAATGCCAGTAGAAACAGGCCTCACGGTCCATCGAATCTGCTCGATTGTGCAGCAAGCCCCTCAACTTGCAGCTGCCCCGCCCTCCCCTCATAACTACCCCCCTCACTCTGTCCCACCCTCTCTTAAATCCTCCCACTGTTCTACATGATACCACCTCCTCGGGCAGAGTGTTCCACTTATCTACCACCCTTTCCATGAAAAAGTGTCTCCTGATTTCCCTCCTAAATCTCTCCCCCTCCAATCTCAGTCGATGCCCTCTTGTGTCTCTCCCCCTTCTGATCTGAAGAATCCCTTCTGTATTAATAGTGTTAATACCCTTTAGATACTTAAAAGTTTTGATCATATCCCCCCCCCTTCCCTCCTCTCTTCCAGGGAATACATTTGCAGCTCTCCCAGCCTCTCCTGGTAGGATTTTCCCTCAAGTCCCTGTATCATCTTCACTGCCCCACACTGCACCCCCTCCAGCAATCTGATGTCCCTCTTCAGCAACGGACGCCAGTACTGCATGCAGTATTCCAGATGCGGCCATGACCTATACAGGGGTAGGATCACTTCTCTGTGCCTAGAGGAGATTCCCCTCACTATGCACCCCAGCATCTTGTTTACCTTTGCAGACGTCTTTCTGCACTGAGCTGAGTGGTTCATACTCCCCATTATTAGTACCCCTAGATCCTTTTCCTCCACTGTGCTTTCCAATTGTATCCCTCCCAACTGATACTTCCTCCCCTGGTTCCTTGCTCCGAAGTGCAGTACCTTGCACTTCTTGGTGTTGAATCCCAACTGTCATGTCTCCGACCATTCCTGTAGTTTGGCCAGGTCTTTCTGCAGCCCCCTCCACCCCTCTATGTCATCTATCATTGCACCGATCTTAGTAACGTCCGCGAACAGACTGATCCTACTCCGAATCCCATTTGAGATATCAGCTATGAATATTCCGAACAGCACCGGTCCCAGTACTGAACCCTGGGGCACCCCGCTCGTAACGTCCCTTGGTGATGAGAGTTCCCCCACAACCACCACCCTTTGCTGCCTACCCCTCAGTCAGCTGGTGATCCAGTTGACCATTTTTGTCCCCACTACTATGTATTCCAGTTCCCCCCCCCCCAGCCTCCCGTGTGGCACCAAGTCAAAGGCCTTGCTGAAGTTCAAATATAGGACATCTACTGCATGGCCCCTGTCCAGTTCCCTGGTAACTCAGCTGTAATACTCTACTAGGTTCATCTGGCAGGATCTGCCCGATACAAAACCGTGCTGATGGCCGTCTTGGAGCCCACTGTCTTCCACAAAAGTCACCAGTCTCTCTTTTAGGATTGACTCCATGAGTTTCCCCACAATTGAAGTGAGACTCACCGGTCTGTAGTTGCCTGGATCATCCTTCGGGCCACTTTTATGACTGGGCACCACATGGGCCATCCTCCAGTCCTGTGGCATGCATCCTGTGTCCAGTGATGTAACAATCTGATTCTACTGACTTGCAAGGTGACATTTTTTGCAGCTACAAATCTCAGAATCCCCTGCAGCTAACATCAGTGGAGAGTTGCAGCAGTGGGAGATTCAACAGCCTGCATGGCATGGTAGAATTTTTATAAGCTCTGATATTTTGTCTGCTGGTCCCGCTGTCCTCCCTGATCTGAGTATAGTCCCAGAGTACTGTACTTAGCCCGAGGAGAACAGCGAGACTGGCAAACATTTCATTTATAAAAGTTCTAACATGCACTGCAACTTATTGAATCTCCCACTGTTGCACCCTCTGTTGATGCAAACTGCAGGGGAGTCTGGGATTTGTAGTTACATAAAAAGTCAGCTTGCAAGTCATCATAATCAGTCTGATACAATCTACTATACTACAGTAACCAGTAAGTAAAAAAAGAAAAAAAATTCTGCACACACATTGGCACCAGCCCTGCGTTTGGGTGTGGGGCTTTTAGTGCTAACTTATTCCCCTTTAATAGGGCTCTGTCCGGTTTGATTCCTATTAGGCTTGGTGTCCCTCAAGATGCAACATCTAATTTTCAGTGGGGTCCTGTTTGACCCATTTCCACGACTTACAGGGCTGGGGCACAGGGAGGTTAAATGACTTGTTCAGGGACACTCAGGGATATTTGACTCTAGGGTTTGAACCACTGATTTCCTGGTTCCCAAGCTAATGCTCAAACTACTAGACCACACTGGCTCCATATTGAAAACTGTCCAGTTTGTGGTGGGAGCATGGTCTAGTGGGGCAGAGTATCAGCAGGTCTGTAAACAGTGAGAGGGTAGAAGCTTTTCTTCTGAAAACCATGATATTGTTTTTTTGTATATGTTTATAGTAGGTACCAGCACTCATTTTGTAGAAATAGTCAAAAACTGTTTAAATGTTTTCTAAGTAATAAATGTGCTTAATTATTTTAAAATTATGCTTTTCTTTTGACAATGCTGGTTGTATTGTTTGAGTCATGGGCATTTTTGTTAATACCAAATTGCAGTGTTGGCAATAAAATAGCAATTTCTCTGATCTGTGTAGTTTGGCAGCCTGTTACCAAACATAGATCATTGCTCGAGAACCTGTTATTGCTTATTTATATCTAATAGTCACAGACTTAATACAGTTTGATAAATAGTTACTTACAGATAAGACATTACAGATACTTAGCTCTAAAAATGGCATTTTTCATTAAAAAAAAAGTCAAATTCCAAAAATGTAGCAACTGGCCAATTTACCATCTTTGATGTAATATAACAGAGAACACATTAATCTGTAAACTTTACTTACTTAATAATTTGCTTTAACAACAAAAACGAAATGTCCCATTTTTTTTTTTACATTTTGATTAATGTTAGAGATATTAAGCAACAAATATGGCTGAGTGGCTTAATTTTCCTATGGAAAACCATTAAGAGCTTTTGATTTGCATAACCTTATATATGATATAAGCCTGTTTCTGGCAAATGTCTGAGTTCGGAGGGTTATATTTTAAAAACTATACAGATTTTAGCTTGGCGACTACTCTTAGTCCTTGTTTGTGGCCTTGCCCTTCTTTTGGGATTTCGCCTTCAGCTTAAAGAAAAAATTACTCACCTTAGTAATTGTGTTTCTTCTAATGGAGTCTTGCTGTATTCTGACTTACTGCAGTTAGCCCCAGCACCTGAACTGCTCCGGAGAGGAAAGAATTAAATTCTATGCAGGGCATAGAAGGGAGAGCTTGACCTTGATTCAAACCTCTGTCTGCTACACTTTGAAGTGTAACCGTCAGATTCTTACAAGCTAATACTAACTAACCCTACTATGTGGAAATAGTAACATTTTACTAGCCAAATGGCAACCAAATATTTGGATCCCCAAAAAACTCAAGTCGAGAAATCCAAAATCAAAACCAGGTAATGAACAACTTATGATTATTAAAATAAAGAAACATAACCCACTCCCCCTGTCTAAAAAGAGGGAGTGCCCAAATGCACCCCTGGGGTGCAACACTGCACCTGCCAGCCCATTTCCCCAAAAAACAGGTTCTGAGAGGGAAGACAGGGAGGGAGGTCAGAATACAGCAAGACCCCATTAGAAGAAACACAATTACTAAGGTGAGTAATTTTTTCTTCAAAACAACATGAAGTCTAAGGAAGTATAAAAAAAAAAAACAACATGAAGTCTTGCTGTATTCTGACAATTTGCAGACTACCAAGCAGTACCTCCATGGAGGAGGGAATCGAATCTATTTTGGGAATAGGCTCTGAAGTACTGCTGTACCAAACCAAGCATCGCTCCTAGCCTAGATATCCAGAGAGTAATGCTTGGTGAATGTATGGACTGTTTTCCAGGTGGCTGCTTTGCATATCTTTAGTAAAGGAATATCCCTGGCAGCAGCCAGGGAAGCAGCTGTACCGCTAGTCGAATGAGCCCTCAGGCCTGAGGGTGGCATTTTGCCTAGCTTCTCATAGCAGAATTGTATACAAGAGACAATCTACCTAGCAATAGTTCTCTTAGTGGCAGGTTTGCCCTTACCCACTTCCCCATAAGTGAGGAACAACTGGAGGGAGTCAAACCTGTATGCCTTAGTACGTTCAATGTAGTAACTAAGGGCCCTTTTAACATCCACACTGTGTAATCTTCTCTCTCCTGAAGAAGAATGATCAGTAAAGAATACAGGAAGAGATATGGATTGGTTCAGATGAAAATCTGAAACCACTTTGGGTACGAACCTCCTATTGGTTCTAAGAACCACCTTATCTCTATGGAATGAGATAAAATCAGGCTCCACTGACAGAGCTTGTAATTCACTGAAACATCTGGCAGAGGTAATAGCTACCAGGAACACAGTTTTCCAAGTCAAGTACTTAAGCTCTCCTGAAGACAAAGGCTCAAAAGGGGGTTGCATAAGCCGGGCAATGCAAACATTAAGGTCCCAAGCAGGGGTAGGATCCCTAAAGGGAGGACTGGTACGAAGCAATCCCTTGAAAACTTTACAGAAAACAGGATGAGATGCCAGTGAGGAAGGCTTTCCTACTGACAGAAAAGCAGAAACAGCTGACAAATGCACTTTGAGGGTAGCTGGTTTGAGGCCTAGGCCATTAATATGAACCATGTAATCCAGAACTGTAGACAAGTCAGCAGTATCTGGAGACAGATGTTTCTTACAACACCAAATGATGAATCTTTTCCATTTGGAGTTATACATTTTTCTGGTGGCAGGTTTTCGAGAGGCTTTGAGAATGTCCAGAACCCCTTGAGACAGATGCACATTTACATACTCTAACTCTTCAAGAGCCATGCCTTGAGATTGAGAGATTGAAGGTTGGGATACCAGATCCTCCCCCGAGAGGAGATTAACAGACTGTGATTCCTGGGAAGAGACAGGGGAAGATGGACTGCTAGGGACAGCAACAGGGGATACCAAGGCTGCCTGGCCCAATCTGGAGCAATCAGAATCACTTTGCAAGATTGTGACCTTATCTTGACCAGGACCTTGAACAGTAGAGGAAAAGGAGGGAAGGCATACAGAAATTTCCCTTCCCAATTTCGAATCAGAGCATCCAGAGGGACTGAGCCCAAGACTGGGGGTCTGCAACAGAAGAGAGGAAGTTGGTGATCGTCTGGGCCTGCAAAAAGATTAATCTCTGGAGTGCCCCATCTAGAAAAAAATCACTTTTAAAACTAGGGATCCAGGGACCATTCGTGATGGCCCTGGGAAATCCTGCTCATTTCATTTGCTAACATACTGTCCTTTCCTAGGAGGTGGACTGCTACCAGAGAGGTCCGTAGGGAATAAACCAGGGACCATATTTTCTTGGCTTCCATGCACAAGGCCACAGACCAAGTGCCTCCCTGCTTGTTGATATACCACATGGTTGTGGTGCTGTCTGTCCTGACCTGAACCACCTAGTTCTGTACCGATTATGAGAAGGCTTGCAGGGCCAGGTAAACTGCCCTGAGCTCCAGAAGGTTGATGTGGAGAAGAGACTCCTGAGTGGACCACACTCCCTGGACTGTGAGAGTCCCCAAGTGAGCTCCCCAACCCAGGAGAGAGGCGTCTGTGGTTAGAACCACAGAATGAGACCGAGTAATGACTAGGACCCCTTGCCTGACATTGTCCTGATCCTGCCACCAATGAAGAGCCTGGATCAGAGTCTGAGTCACTGGAACCAGTTTGGTCAGAGGATCTTTTTTCTGAGATGAAACAGCCCTCATATGAAACTGAACATCCCTCATCTGAAATCTAGCCCCTTGGACCACTGCAGTGGAAGCTGCCATGTGACCAGAAGCTGAAGAAAGTGTCTTGCTGGACGAGAAACCAGAAGGTGGAAGGAAGAAGCCAGCTCCATGATGGCCTCTGCCCTTACCAAGGGGAGAAATGCTCTTGCTTTGACAGTGTCTAATTCTACCCCAATGAAAGCCAGCAGTTGTACTGGCTCGAGAACTGACTTGGGAAGATTGAAAAGGAAACCTAGAGAAGTGAGCACTTGCTGGATCACTTTTAGATCTAACTTGACTTGGTCTGAAGACTGACCCACTATGAGCCAGTCATCCAGGTACGGGGATATGGAGATATTTTTTCTCTTTAGGAAAGCCACTACTACTGCTAGGCATTTTGTGAACACCCTTGGAGCTGATGTTAGGCCGAAAGGCATTGCTTTGAACTGGTAATGGCTTGAAGGCAGTTCGAACCTGAGGTACTTTCTGTGGGAGCACCTGATGGGAATATAAAAGTATGCATCCTTTAGGTCCAGGGAGGCTAGCCAATCCCCTGGCCTTAGAGAGGGAAGAATTATTCCCAGTCACCATTTTGAACTTTGGCTTTAACAAATGTTTGTTTAGGTATCTTAAGTCTAGGATGGATCGCCAGTCCCCTGTTTTTTCCGGGGTAAGGAAGTACCTGGAGTACAGACCTTTTCCCCTGTGTATTGTAGGAACTCTCGCTATGGCCCTTAAGGCCAGAAGAGATTAAACCTCTGCCTCTAGAGCAATGGTTTCGGAGATGTTTGCAGGTGGAAAAGATCTGGCTCTCAGCTTTGAGAATATTTTAAAGCTGACAGCCAGTCCCTGGCCTACTACCTCCAGGACCCACTTGTCTGAAGTAACAGACTTCCAGTCCTGGAAACAGTAGGCCAGCCTGCCTCCTACAGAAATGGGGGAGTCGACCCGGGCTGACACCTCAGGGTTTCTGCTTGGCCGGAGCCTTAGGTTGAGAGGTGAATGCAGCCCTGCTCATCCCCCTTCTGCCTCTTCCTCTGAAGAACCCCCACTGAGAAAAACGAGATGAGGACTGTGCTTGGTAGAAAGGCCTAGGAAAGGGTCTGCCCCTGCCCCTAGCTTGCTGCCTTCCCTTGGCCTGTATTCATCCTTTTTTTTTTTTATATAATTCTCTGTCTGCTCCCCAAACAGAGAATTATTAACCACAGGAAAATCCATAGCCTTAGCCTGGGTATCCCGAGAAAGGCTAGTACACCTGAGCCAAGCCAGTCTCCGAAGAGATACAGATGTAGCCATGACTCTAAATGAAACATCACTGGAGTCCACAGCAGCATGAAACTGAATCTTTGATGCCTCAATCCCATCAGCAGCCACCTTCTACAGCTCCTTGGCAAGCTGGGAAGGGGCCTGCTTAGCCAGTGCCAGTACCGTGTCCCATCTGGACTTCTGGTACCCGGTTGTATAGGCCATGTAATTAGCCTACCCGAGTCCCAAAGAAGATGCCATGTACTGCTTTTTTGCCATGGCATCCAATTTCCTGGAGTCTTTATCTAGGGGGTGTGAAGCCAAGGGAATATTATCCTTATCACAGGCCGCAGCCTGCACGACCCCAACATGGCTGCACTGCTTTTACAAGTACTCCATACCTGAGCCTGACAGCATGTACCTCTTGTCCATCTGTCTGTCCACGGGAGATAATGAACTTGGAGTTTTTAACAGCTTTTGTGTCCGTTTCCCAAAAGACTTGTGATGGGGAATAAACAACCTTTTGGACGCTGGGATGTCCATCATCTCCACAAAGTCAGGCTCCTCTTGTTCAACAGCTTCCTCCATAGGGGCTGGAGGGTTTCTGCCACTTTCCTGTAGAACATAAAGCGGTAAGAGGACTCAGAAAGCCTGGGAAGGGAAACACCAGAAGGTCTGTCTAGGGGAGACGTCCGGTTCGATAGGCTCATCCAGACCTTCAATATCATCAATCATCATCATCAGCACCATCATAATCATCCCCCCTCCAAGTCCGGTTCATACAAATCTTCAGGGATATAATCTTGAACCGGAGGAACCTACCGGACTGAGCGCCTGCCAGAAGGTGCCAGATAAGTCGGAACCGAACTAAGCGATTCCACTATGTGAATTGCTCGGGAAATTTCCTCGGCGGTCAGATGATGCAGTTCTGGATCCAAATCGGCCAATTTGTCTTTTCTTTTCCTTTTTGATGGACCAGATCCCTCAGAATCGTCTCTCCTTGTGCCCGGAGTCTTGCCCTGGTCAGAGGGCACTCCTGGTTCAGTCGGAACCGAACAGGGCTGGCCATCCGGGTCAGTGGATTTCTCAGCCTCCTTTTCCCTAAGCCTGCCCAACCTTTTGTCCAGGGTGGCTTTAGGGAAAGTCTTACAAATTTGGCAGTCTGACGCTAGGTGACTAAAACCCAGACAGTAAACACAAGTGGTGTGGGGTCGGCCTTAGTAAAGGCCTCCCCACACTCACTGCAGTGCTGAAACCCAGTGGGCCAGGTTTTTTTCTTGGTTTCCTCAGACAAAGCCATAACTGAACCCTTACCCTTTTCATGGCAACTGCCAGGCAAGACACACTTATCGGTTTCTAACCGTATGACAGGTATTTTAAAAAAAACGAAACTACGTTTTTTTTAAAACCGATAAGGACTGGTACCTCACACTAAATTTCCTGTAAGAGAAAAACAATCACTAATCCAGAACTGGTTCAGCCGAACTGGTCACACAATTCACTTTACAATTTCCACACACTTTTTCTAACCAAGTCCACTACCTATGCATTTACTGTACCACAGACAGGGATCTGAACCGAAAAACAAATGCGAAAGTATCAGTAAACTGACAATTTTTAAACCAACCGAACCGAGAGAGAAGAAGAAATCTCCGGAGCAACTGTTCAGTTAGGCGAAGTAAAGAATCTGACGGTTACGCTTCAAAGTGCAGCAGACAGAGGTTTGAACCGAGCTCGAGCTCAACGTTCTATGCCCTGCATAGAAATTAATTATTTTCTCTCTCCGGAGCAGTTCAAATGCTGGGGCTAACTGCAAGAAGTCAAAATACAGCAAGACTTCATGTTGTTTGAAGAGCTGTTGACACGTTCAGGAGAACTTTACCACAACCTTATATTTAGACACAGTCCAGCTTGTATTTCCCATTAGTGCAATATTCCTCCTCCCCATTATTTATTACTGAGATCATTTGTATTCAAACAGGATCCTTGCTCCTGAAGAGTCCATCTATTCCTGCTGCTTTCTCCCTACCTGAAGTCACAAAGCACTGCTTATGATACTGTATCACAGTTACTCACATGGCAACAGATTGTGATGTCACAACACAGGATTATGACTTGAAGTAGGGAGTAAGCTATAGAGGCAAATGGACTCAAAAGGAAAGCTAAGGGACAAAGATCATATTCAAATTTCCTTAGTAGTAAATAATGGGGAGAAGAGATGTACAACATATAAATGGAATGCAGGCAGATTTGTACCTAATTATTATATTTTTTAAACCTTTCTTTGAGGTGTCAGTAACTCTTTAAGAGTAATTAACAGTCTGTTTCTCCCTTAGCAGGGCCTAAAGACTTGTCTACTTCACTACAGTATTATGTTTTTTCCTTTGCTATTATGTACCAATTTGAAAGCTGTGCCTACCTGCCTGTTTTTTCTCCCTCTGCTAGGCCTGATGGTTTGTCAACCTTGCCTTCTGTAAAAATGCGAGTGCTGCAATAACGTTAACCTTCCTTTCTGTAAAAAATGTTTGCTGCAAAAACCTCACTATTGTTGCAGTATCCATGTGGTGTTTAATCTACTGTGGCTGCCTCTGCTCTTGTATTTTGGGATAGCCTTCTGAAACTGTTCATTCGTCAATGCTGTATTTTATTGTTATATTGTTATATTGTTATACTGTTATACTGGTGTATTGTTATACTGGTATACTGCTACACTGTTATTTTGTTAAATTGTTATATTGTATCCTCCCGGGTCGTGCCTGAAAATAGGCAGGATATTTGCCTAATGCACTTACCCGGTTACCAAAAGCAAACAAATAAATAAATACCCTCACTGTAAAGGTCTTTTTGTCCTGAACAATTCTGAAATTGACTGTGCATGTGTACCTTATATGGTTTTCAAGATATTTACATTTGTTTGACATGTCTATTACAGTGTTCACTAAGAAAAAAAGTTTGCAAGCACATTTGCATACATGCCAAACAAATCTAAATATTCTGAAAACCATACAAGCTGCACAAAAGCAACCAAGAGCAAAGTTTTTCAGGACACAAAGATCTTTACAATGAGAGTAGTCACTAAGCTGAACTCCTTACACTTTTTAAAATATAGCCATCCGAAGTGGGAAATTTGGTAAAAACATGGAAATCTGGTTATTAGATTGCTATATTTTAAAAGCTATGGTTTGCAAGTAGGGTTATTTTTATTTTTCTATTAGGTAAAAAATTAATTTTATAACATATTTTGATGATAGCAAATGTGCCATGCAAGTTTTTGCAGTATTTCTTCCTGATTTTAATTAAAAACATTATAAGCTTTAATATACAGATTGCTGATATTATTTGGAAGTTTATTAGGAATTTACGTTTTTATGAAAAACAACTGGCTTTAAAACAGTTATTTCATACCTTTTTACTTAACAAATACATGAAATGTATGTATGACTCTGCAGTCTAGAATCTGCAAAACAGTTTGAAGTTGATTTCGCTCCTGTGTGTGTAGTATGGGCATGGCATGTAAGCAACAGTATGCCAAACTGACAGTGACTATTTCTGCTACACACTTGATTCCATTTCATGATGGTTCACTACGCTACAAAAGTAGTGCATCACACTTTTTCAAATGATAAAACACTTGTCTTCTATTTTATTCACCAATCTAACTAAATAACGCACACATGCATACTTTTATCTTTAATAAGAAATAAATACTTTATTAAAATAATACTTCACATTTGTGAAAAAAAATAAAACATTTGAAAATCATGTTACAAAGCAAAATCAGCACTAACTGCCATTTCTACCTAATAGAACGCTGGTACCTATTTATAACTTCAGTTTTGGTATCTGTTTTGGTGATGAGTGCCTTCTCCAGTTTTTTGGCTGACAGAACTGCAAAGCTAAGCAGTGTAAAACTTGCTTGAGAACACTCCTATAGACAAAGAACACCATAAAGTAGTCAACAACTGGGGCTGCATCACAACACATTCTAGTAGGTGTTCATCTGACTCCAGCTGATGCACTGCTGCTTCAAAAGCTTAAAATACAGACACTGGGGCAACCTTCGTGGCATGGCAGCTGACCATCACGCTCCATCTGAGGGAACAGGGTTTGCAGGTAAGCCTTAGAATCTTGTACTCAGAATGGCTGGCAGACCATGCTCATTATGGAATTGAGGATTTTTGTTTTATTATTTTTACCAGAAAGCGGACTAGATCAGTGATCAATGTTCAACCACATCCAGACATAAAAATACAGCTAACTCGAATATTACGCAGGAATAACATGTTAATGTTGTACATTTTTTTAAACAAGTACAGGTAAAGTCATTTTGAGGTTGGATAAGGCTTCTGGTGAGAGAGGTAGGCCGCCTTTTGCTCGCGCACCCCTGCGACTCGCTGTGTTACATTGGTGCCTACTTCAAATACATCCATTACTTACCTGTACTCCTGGCCAGAGGAATGGGATAGCCATCATTGTGCAGGTGAATGGGGTGGGAAGAACTCTTTTTAATGTAAAATGCAGGGCCTTATGTCTCAGTGGATTGGCAGCAAGAAGATACAGATCATTTCTAGGTCACTGGTTCAAAACCTGTCTTGTTATTGGTGGCAAAGAAGCAGTTGTCATTAGATGGCAGCTCAGTAACCTATATGCTGACATGTGGTGGTCTCAGTCCAATTCCTAGTAGACAACTTTTCATATAATATAAATCACAATCACAAATGGCATTTCTTGGTATCCTTGCTGGCAATCTCACAGGAGAAGCCAAGCACAGAGTAAGCATAGAATTTGAGCTACTCTGAATTACACTAGAGGTGGGCACTCCATTACAAATTAGAGACACACACAGGTGGAGTATTATGGTGAAGCTTGCATTGCAGCTACCCATGCAATCCACACTAATAAAAGTTCAAGTTTCAAGTTCAAGTTTATTGCAGGGAAAACTCCATTGAGCAAGCTCATTCACAAGGAGGTCCTATGACATAAAGACTTAAAGTACAAACACAGATAGGTAATAACAGTATATACAGGAAATGCACGTTACATGATACAGGCTGGATATACATACAAGGGTACCACATAGGGTGACCGCAGGTGGTAAACATTGATATGAGACAGGGAAGCGACTTCAGGTTGCATACTGATAAATGAAACATGATGACTGATGTGCAATACATATACAGTATTTTGCAGCTAGAACAAACAACAGTCTACAACTGATATGGGGAGGAGGATTCGATAGAGTAGCAGTGCGTAAGCAAAGATAAAGCCAGGAGTAGAAGGGAAGGAAAGCAGTTAATATAACAATCAATTATACCCTACCAGTGGATAAATATGGCACACATGGGGAAGGAAGAGACTTAATGACAGTTACAGGTGTCTTTTATTTTGGCTGAACTTAGTGATTTGTAGAAGTTTATAGAACTGTGGTAGTTAGTTTCAGTACGGTTTGTAATTGGTTCCAAATGGAGGGAAGGGCTATATGCATAGCATCGCTACTCAAAGTGAAGTCCGCTATCCTTGTATGTCAAGCATAATAAAGTCAGATTTTCTTAACGAGTATGCACTATGTGAGATACTAATAAGGGAGAGAGATAGCTTGGCAATTTCTCAGGAGCAGTTTAAGAGTCCATAGCCCAGCATGGAGCAGGCGTAGTAGTAAGGGATGTCCAACCAACAGCTGCATATAAGTCACAGTGGTGCGAACGTAAGGGAGTTGGTAATGAACCGTAACGCACGGTGATAAAGGATGTCCAGTTTACTTAGATTTGCAAGAGTGGTGGAGGAATAGATTACATCGCCATAGTCAAGTAGGGGGAAAAGTGGCCTGATGCTTGTTTCGAGTTTCATGTAGAAAAGGGCCTATTTCTGTAGAAGAAACCTAACTTGCTTTTAACCTTCTAGAGACATCTTCGATGTGGTCACTGAAAGATAATTTATTGTCGATCCAGATACCTAGATATTTAAATTTGGTTACAACTTCCAGAGGCTCGTTTAGCGTGGTGACAATGAAGTCTTGGCAAGGGTATTGGGGGCCTGAGACAGCACTGCGGAGAATATCATCGCTTTAGTCTTCTTAGCATTGAGCAGAAGCTTTGCCTTTATTAGATTATGCTCAAGTTGTGCGAAGTCTGCTTGAAGCACTCCCTTGACTTCAGATAACGATGAGCCAGAAGTATACAACACAGTATCATCTGCAAAAAGTACAGATTGGACGTAGATATGTTAGCATCTAAGTCATTAATGTAGAGAAAACAATATAGGGCCTAAGATGGATCCTTGGGGACTCCTCTTGCAACTGGCAAGGCAGCAGAAAAGCCTTCCGCCTTTACTTTTGGAATCTTCCAGTTAGGTAGCTAGAGAACCACTGGGTGGTATGGTATGTGGCACCCAACTTTGCAAAGCAATTGACTAATAGTTTGTGATCAACAGTATCAAAAGCTTTGTTGAGGTCCAAAAGACTGCACCAGTTACCTTCTTAGCATCTACAGCAGAGATCCAATTATTGGTTACTTTTGCTAGTGCAGTGATTATGCTATGATTAGCCCGGAAGCCAGATTGAGCTGGGTTAATGAGAGAAGGTTTCCAGTGAGATTTTAACTGAATATGGATCAGTTTTCCGAGAACTTTAGAAAGGATAGGCAATATGGAGATAGGCCTATAGTTGTTTACATCGCATGGGTCACCAGATTTAAATAGAGGAGGATATGTGCTGATTTCCAGCAGGACGGCACAGTAGCAGATGTAATGGAAAGATTGAAGATGTGGAGAATTGGGCAGGAGATGGGCGTAGCCTGACCTTAGGAAAAAGGGTTCCAAGCCATCGTCCCCTGCACTTTTTGGTGTCTAAGTTAAAGAATCTTCTACTTTTATAAGTTATCTCTCGCAGTTGGAAGGGGCTGGGTGCAGGACTAGATGTGGCGGAGGGGTATGCTGGCTCACACGCAGCACCAGCATAAGGTGACGAGTCAAAGTTAATCCAGCTGTGGCAAAGTGGGAGTTAAGTTCCTCCAGGATTAGGGACTTCTTTCCACAATCTTGCCACTTGCAACTATCTTTGTTGGGACAGAGGGGCCATGGGCAATGCCCTTCTATAGCTTTGATAGTCTTCCATATTTTATGAGGGTTACCTTTAGCTTGTTCGAGAGTAGAAATTTAATAGTTAGCTTTAGCAGAGCGAAGTTTTTTCACAGTTATTCCTCGCTGTTCTAAAGGCCTGCCAATCCAAGATTCTTTGAATGTCTAGCTTTAGCCCAGAGCTTATCTCGAGCTATAAGGGCTGCCTTGAGATCCAAGGTGAACCAGGGATTGAATTGTTCCGCACCTTTACTTTGATGAAAGGGCATGCTTATTTATTATTGTAGTGAGTTTGTCATTAAGGATGCAAGCTGCCTTGTTGACATCTTTGGCTAGGTAAAGATCTTGCCATCTGATCATGCTCAGGTCAGATAGGAAGTTTACTGCACTGAATTTATGAAAGGATCTTTTGTTATAAAGATGGGTTGTGGACAGGCCTTAATTTGAGATCTTATGCAAGCAACAATTCCATGATCGTCATGTCGCTGTGAAACACTGCCAAATGAGATATTTGTGTGGATGGGTGGTTAGTACCACATCTAGAATGGAACTGTTGGCAGTATTTAGAGTGTTGTTCCTAGTAGGTTCACTGACTAATTGCCCAAGACCTAGCTCGTCACAAAGGGATTTGAGGCCATGTGATTTAGGTGACAGCCAGTCCATATTTAGATCTCTTAGAAATATTGTTTCAGTTTTTGCATCTACGAACATGGATTTCAAAAGATTAAGGACTTCATCACCACCAGATGGGGGTCTATAGCCACCTAGGATAGTGATACATTCCGAGGAGGGGAGATGAAGGCTCAGCGAAACTAACTCAAATTCCTTGGCAAGAGATTTGCAACTAATATTGGTGACCAAGTACTTAGATTTGGCGTAGATAACCACACCCCCGCCTCTAGACTCTCTATCTGCTCTAAATAAATTGTAGCCCTGCAGTGATATTTGTTGATCAGTGTTCGTCTTTTTTAACCATGACTCAGTAATTATGATAAGGTCTGGGTTACCGTGTGCAGCCCAGGCTTGCAGCTGTACAAGTTTTTTAGGTAGGCTTAAAATGTTGACCATCATCATTTTGAGACCTGTGGCCTCAGCAAAATCGACAGGCGAGGTAAGTTGTAGGGGGGGGGCCAGGGTTGAGCTCCACATTTCCTGAGCAGAGAAGAAACAGAAGTATAACTTTCTTTAAGGCGCTTATAAGAATGGAGACTGCTTTTTTATTTCTTTGCGGCAACCCATATCGTGCTGCGCAAGAGGCGGCACCACTATAATGACAGTTGATTGTGATCAATGTAAGTGCTTGGGTAGACATAGGTGAGGACAGTAGCAAGAGGGTGTAGGCTAACCGGGGGGAATAGGCTAAAAGGGGAGAGGAGAATGACATAGTGTCTGCACGGTAGACTGTTATAACACTAGGTATTGATAAGGTACATTGGAGAACTGAATTGCATTGAGGTACTTCGAATTGCACTGTAATGCTGAAAACTCTGCACCTTAGGAGCAATAAAAACACAATAAGGAGAGCCATGGTCCCAGATTGAGTGGTCTCGTGATTTGTATTAGTGCAATATTTTCTAGGCAAGAAATTTGCCCACCTAGGTACTCACTTAAAACTTAGATGAGAAAATGCAGCATAAAGGGGAACAAGGAGAGCAGGAGCAGCTTAGTTAGTGGCCATCCACCCTTCAGACTCAAGTCCCCTTGTAGCAGAACCGGGAAAGAAGTAGAATGATAATGCAGGCTATATTGCCCACGAATGAATACAGTGATTTATATAGAAGACCAAGAATCCCTCTAGTGGCAGGTCTGTATAACCTGCTAATGGAAAACTAGCCCAAAAAAAAAAATAAAAAAAAGGTAGTTAGACTTATCGGCACCAAGGCAGAGTGCTTGGATTGGGGGCTGCAGGAAGAGCAGTCAGACAGAAGAGGTATAAGCACTTTAAAACAGTGGTAGAAATTACAATCCAGCTAATACAGTTGAAAAACTCCTAATAACAGTTGAAATGTGCTTAGTTCTATGGAAAGTCTAACAAAGTGCCAGGTGTCTATAGCAGGGGAAAACTCCTGCCAATCAGAGTGGTTTGCTGGAAGCACCCGTGTTCGATTGGCTGCTGTCCGTACCTTCCAAGGAGCTGCAGGCGGGTGTCCTGGTCTTGGTCGGCTGGCTGGGTGCCGCCGACCGTGGGTGAGCTGGAGCAGCCCTGTTCAGGGACAAGCAGCTTCCAAGGAGCTGCAGGCGGGTGTCCTGGTCTTGGTCGGTGGCTGGCTGGGTGCCGCCGACCGGTGGGTGAGCTGGAGCAGCCCTGTTCAGGGACAAGCAGCTTCCAAGGAGCTGCAGGCGGGTGTCCTGGTCTTGGTCGGTGGCTGGCTGGGTGCCGGCCGACCGCGGGTGAGCTGGAGCAGCCCTGTTCAGGGACAAGCAGCTTCCAAGGAGCTGCAGACGGGTGTCCTGGTCTTGGTCGGTGGCTGGCTGGGTGCCGGCCGACCGTGGGTGAGCTGGAGCAGCCCTGTTCAGGGACAAGCAGCTTCCAAGGAGCTGCAGGCGGGTGTCCTGGTCTTGGTCGGTGGCTGGCTGGGTGCCGGACGACCGTGGGTGAGCTGGAGCAGCCCTGTTCAGGGACAAGCAGCTTCCAAGGAGCTGCAGGCGGGTGTCCTGGTCTTGGTCGGTGGCTGGCTGGGTGCCGGCCGACCGTGGGTGAGCTGGAGCAGCCCTGTTCAGGGACAAGCAGCTTCCAAGGAGCTGCAGGCGGGTGTCCTGGTCTTGGTCGGTGGCTGGCTGGGTGCCGGCCGGCCCGTGGAGTGAGCTGGGCAGCCCTGTTCAGGGACAAGCAGCTTCCAAGGAGCTGCAGGCGTGTGTCCTGGTCTTGGTTGGTGGCTGGCTGGGTGCCGGCCGACCGTGGGTGAGCTGGAGCAGCCCTGTTCAGGGACAAGCAGCTCTGCACCTAGTATAGTTCCTGTTCTAAATCTAACACTGTTGTACTCTGTAAATGTGATGTGCTCAATTGTCCAACTCCATGAAAACTGTATACCGTCACTGTAATTCCTGTATGATATCTCCTACTCTGCATCACCGGCCTGTATGTAAAAATAGTATGAAACTAACTCCGGGTTGCCCCTGAAAAAGGGACCTTTGGGGCCCAGTGGGCTTACCCGGTTAACAAAATGTAATAAATAAATAAATCCCTGTAATGTGTATAAACAGGACTTTGGTCTTCAGTACTGTCAAAAAGGTATCTTTTACTGTAAAAAAATAAATAAAAAGGCTAACTACTTACCACAGTATCATCAAAAAGGAATTCAGCATAAATAGACACAGCACTCAAGCAGTCCCGTGGACTACCAAACCAGAAGATCAAAGGTTTAACCTTGAATTATGTGAACAATTACTACAGTGTAAAGGCAGCATTTGAATCCTTGTGATTTAGCAGTTGCATCTTGAAATGCTATACATGACCAAATAAGTTACAGCCCGAAGCACTGTTAAGCAGTGTGTACCTTGTCAGTTAAACATGCTGTCTTCTGAGCACAAAATCTGGTTTACACTGAATGAGACAAACTCAAAAACTCTACTGAAAGAATTCTGTAAATCCAACTGCATTAGCACCAGGTCTAAAAAAAGTAAACTGGACAACAGTAGAGAACGTCTGCCTTTTTGCTGTCTAAATCAATGGGAAAAACAAGATCATCATTTACTAAAATACAGTGTGTTTAAAATGTTTCAAGCTGACCTGGTGTTCCTGCCAAAGCCTGCTGTGCCAAATCTAGGAGACCCAGTTTTGAATGCAGACTAGGCTCTCAAAAAAAAAGGTTGCAGATAACGAGATTACAAACTCAATCTCTGCAAACTAGCCCAGAGGTGTGACAGCAGAGCTCCATGCTGCCACCTAGGTGACCCGGGTCTCTATACGTTATTATACAATGGCAAGAAAGAATCCTGGCTTCTGATTGGTCAGTTGGCTGTCACAGCAAGGATGTTATCCTGGCATAACATCCCTGCTGACTGATTGTAGGATTTGGATGATTAGTAGGATGATGTCCTCTTATGACTCTTAACAAAAATATTTTTACACACTAACAAAAACATTCTTTAAAATTATTTTTTATTATAAATACAAATCATTGTATAATAGGAATAATGCCCTCCAGGATGGGTGTTATGCTGGAATAACATCCCTCTCGGGTGTTGGTCATCTCGGCCCAACCACCTGAGGTAGGATGTTATCCCAGCATAACACCCACCCTGTCAGGCATTATTCATTTTTAATATGTCCCCAGAGTTACTTGTTGCTGCATAATAGTGGTTTCATGCATATTCGCTGGAGCAAGAGCAGCCAGAAAGCAAAGCTCAGCTGTTCTGGCTCAAGCTGAACCTGAAAATAAAACCACTCTTATGCAGCAATGCGATAAGGGACATAATATATATTATTGATGAAACCAATCAATAATGTATTTTTTTTTTTAAACTGTCCTGGAACCAGTCCGGTTTCCAGGGCATCTGCGCATGAGATACTCTTCACAGAATAAGAGTGTCTCACCCGCAGAGGAAAGGAAAGCAGTGACTGGTCGGGAGCGCTCCCTCGATCTATGATGTAAACGTGAGTGTCTTGTCCTAGGACCAGCTGGAGGCAGGCTCACTACAGTGGTGAGGCACACAGAATCAGAGGTCAGTTGCCCAGCATCCGCATGCAACCCGCCAACTGATCAGGAAGCAATACTGGCCTCTACTGCAAAGGCAATCACTAGCCTCCACTCCCAATCAGCAGTCAACTTGTGACTGCAATGATCCCTAGGAGCAGGTTAGAGGATTGTAGTAAAAGGGGAATTTATCTCCTCCCCCAAACAAGACAATCTCTGCAAGAATCAGGGGAGCCAGGATGCTAGCCACATACCTCAATAGCAATCAATGTCATGTCAGCTCATGTACGGAGCAGGTATGCAGTCCAAAAAAGGCACTATTCCATTAGCTAATACTGGGTCAATAAAACATTCTTTTAACTATCTCTGTCAGTCAGTCTGTCAGCATAGCGATGAACAAGCCCAAGATGATGGATTGCCAGATGGGGAAGGAGGACATTTGCTTCCACCAGGGACGGACTGGGCCACCTGGAGCACCAGTAGTGGAACGACAGGCAGCATAGCTATGAAAGGACAGAATCAGGGTTCGACACATCCGATAGCCCGACGTCCCGGTCTATCACTGCAGAGTCAGGGACAAGTAGTTTCTGTGCAGCTGGTAATCCGCAGACAAGTAGTGCTGCTTTAAAACCAAAAAAACTTTTTCTGCCTGCTATGCGGCTTCTGTCCAGTAGGGTGCTGAGGAGGAGCCCAGTAACTGAACAGGCATGTCACCATGGGGTGAAGAGGAAGCACGGGAGAGGCGCCGGCAAAGCCAAAGAGTCAGGAACCAGGGAGTCGTTGAAGTGGCAGGGAGGAGCAGAAGCATGACTGGCAGGTCATGCTGCCAACAATGTGAACAGGTACTGCAGAGAAAGAAGTTCCTAGTGGCTGCGGTGGTGACATGGGGGGTAGCTGTCGCCACAATGATTTGGCCGGGCAAGTCAGTGATGTGTTCCTGTGGAATAAGCATGGCAATGTTCATATTTGCGGGCGCCGCAGTAGTGAGGGGCTACCATTCACTGTTCGGGAGCCAAGTATGGAGTGCAGTTCACTTTGTCCAAGGTAGTGGTGTTAGTGAAGAACTGAAACCCACGAGGTACAAGCTTAGCTCTAACAGAGGTACTGCTGGTAAATCATATTTTGGAAATAAATTTCCCCGTCCATTGATCAGAAGCAGACTATGTGCTTTTATGGCATACTACTACAGATGTTAAGAGCCCATGTAGGGTTGTAAGCTAGGCTACCATGGCTCATGAAGAACAGAGAGCCTGGTGATATGCTTCAGGGAGTCCAGCTGGCGTTCAAAATCTGAAGGGAATCAGTGGCTGGAGAAGAGTAGGTGGCATAAACAGATTAGAAAAAAAGCTAAGTGAATTAAAATACACTGATGAATCTGATCTACTGAGGTCAAAAATATATTGTTGGTAAAAAAAAAAAAAATTTTTTGACACCTAACAATGTTGCTGCTTTAAGCTTCATTATTAGAGCTGTAATTTTCTTGCTTCTTCATAGATTCAGATGAAAAAAATAAGATCCTTTAACTCCAGCATACTGTCAGACAATTCCACAATTCTATTTTTCCACAAGGGTTTCCACTTTCCCTCAAACATTGTCTCTACACTGCAGCAGTGTGTCACTGCTTCTCTTCTTATGTTGTGTCTGTCCCCAAGGAGAATAAACAAAAAAATAATGCCCTACATGAAAGATACAGGCCGATTCCCCCATCAAAAAGTGCTTCTCACATTGAGTCACGTTTTGTAATTTCCTAAGAAAGTTTTGGATGTTGTAAGGTGGTATGCCCCAGCCCCTGACTGTGCTCAAGTTGTCCATGAGGCAGGGGGATGAGAGGCATCAATTAGAATTTTATAAAATGGAAGTCCTATCATAATTTGCTTAAATATTTATTACTGTGGATTTGCTGTGGATGACTACAGGGACTCTGGCATAGTTTTTGGATATACTAGGAATTATACTAGGATAGTCAAGACAACCAGAAGGCAATGGCCCATCAGTGACTTACTGTATGGTTGTACAGACTAAAACACTAGCCTTTTCGCTGATTTAGTCATATGTTTGAATCAATAATGACTTTACAAGTGAAATGAGTTTTTTCTATCTAGCACTTTACTCCATCCCACCCAGATGTGTACATTGTCAGAAGCAGGACCTAACTAATAAGAGTTGCATCTCAGCTGGGCTATCCTGAGTAAATAAACTGGCCTATAATGTACATCCAACATCTCACCTTGGACTTTGTTGCTCCATGAGTTTTTTTTTCCATCCCCTTTGAAATATAGCCTTCCAACCATGGACTACCACTTGAAACACTGGGCCTACCATTTTTTGCTAGGCCAGTTGTCCTGGACTAGCGTGTAATTTTGAAATTTGTCGATCCCTGAACAGAACAGCACAGGGCTCCTGAGCCACGTATGCCTGCTGCATGCAAGCTGTGGCATATATTGCAACTAGCATCTCAGGGTTGGGAGAACAGCAAGAAATGCCAGCCGATAGGATGAAGCACACACAGTAATCCAACTGCCCAGCATGGGAGGCTCACCACTAGATCTGGTCTCCAGTGGGGGTGGTGTCAAGGGCCACATCGTGGAGGAGAAAGTCCACAAGGGGTAAGACAAGCATCTGGGGTTCTGGCAGGGATGAGGAGGTGGGGAAGGGGGTTCCTGGCAGGCAGTGACAGCACTGCGGGGTTTAAAACATGGGCCAGATTAGACTCACTAATGTAAAATATGTGGGTTGAAATGAGAAACGACTGGGTGGAAACCTAATTGAAAGTACAAGTCTCACCCGAACAGAATCCAAAACTTGTAAAGAAAAAAATAATCCATCTCTTTCACTTTTCTGTCTTCAAGCTACTGTTACAGACTTGGTGCACTGCTCTGGACCCAATGTCAAGTGGAAAGTGGGTAATTTCTGGCCAGGCTGCAACTTTTTCCCTATCTAGCACTGTCCCCAAAGACAGAAGGATCAAAGGGAGTTGTGCTTGTGGAGTGGGAAAAAAAATTATTTAATAATAAGCCCTGCTGGCTAATACTGGAAAAGGAAACATTTCAATAATTACTCCAGGTGGTCAATGAAATTTCTGTGGGCCAGTAGATTTTGCCACAGTTTCCTGCCTTAATGGCTAGTGACTACAAAACTTATACCCTGAACTAGTGGCATTTGGGGCGATGATTTCTTTTAATCAACCTAACTTACTAGCTAGAACAATGCAAGCATCGACTTCAACTCCCAAATCCTACTGGACTGACTCAGCTACTGCATTGTGGATTAAAGGAGACAGGGAAACACTGCAACATGCCCAGCTGATATTTTCCAAGCCCAGCTTTGTTCACTTTTATTTTTGGTCTAACCTGTCTTTAAAACACTGAGTTCCCATCACACCCCATTCAGTCATGTATAGCTGATCCAGCTAGTGACAATCAATTGCAATCTGTCAATGGCTCCTAATGCTGATACCATTATTTTCATAGGTTGCTACATCGATGAAAATTGAGTAGAATGAGGAGCTGCTTCATTTTCATCAATATAGCAGCCCATACAAGTGGTTGTATTAGCGTAATGAGCCAGTGAATGAACGCAACCTATGGCGTCGCTGGTTGAAGCACCAACAGTAACGTAATGGAGGGCAAATACCGAGACCAGGGGATGCCAGAGAGCCAGCTTCCAGGTAGGATGCTTCTCCAAGACGTCTGATCACCTAGGTCCCTTTTACCCACTAAAAAACTATTTTTCAGCAAAATACTAGAAAATAAGTGGGATCATCAACTGTATTAGATCGCCAGCTACCCATCGATACCAAAATCGAGATGAGGCACACAAAACATACGCAGCCCCACTCCTCAGCAACTCAGTGGCCTAATGCGCCACGACAACTTCACAAGGGAACAGAACCTGCAGGCCTTCCAGCAGCCTCTTCTACAAAAGAACCCCCATGGCAGGCAATACTGGACTTCGTAAGGGAAATGGACAATAAGATTGAGAAAACCCTTACTAAACTTGAAGCACACGATGCAGCTATTGCCTCCCTAACCTCTTCTGTGGCAGATGCGGACAAAAGATCCCTCGCGACACAGACAATGGCATCCCTGGTTACCAAAGAAAATCAGCAGCCTCGGGGCAGTTTCGAATCTGTGGAGAACGCTATGCGGGCAGGGAATGTCCGCATAGTCAGCATGCTGGAGGGAGTTGAGGGGGCGAATCTCCTTACCTACATAAAAAACGTGGATGGACGACAGTCTAGGTCTCTCTGAGGGCTTTGAGTGGTCAGAGTTGTGGCAGACATATAGGATCACTCCAAGGGTGTGGTCTGCACATGTGAGCCAATCACGAACTGTGGTTCTGAAGACCACTGGATCTGAGGTGCAGGAAATCCTTATCAGCACTGCACAAGCTGCCTACTCGCTGGAAATTCTGGGCCAAGACGTCAAAGTATTTCCCGATCTCTCCTTCCAGACCCGGTCCCGAAGGAAGCAGTTCGATGCGGTGTGGCAGAAGCTTTGCACTTTGGGGATTGTTCACTACTTTTTACTCCCAGCATGCTTAAGGGTCACCTATGAGGCCAAAAATTGGCAATTCACTGATCCGAAAGATGCAGGTCGGTGGACCAAGAAAGTGGAATCGGAGTTTCTGATCTGATTACCGAGTTTCTGATCTGATTACTGCTGGGTACTGTGCTGGACTTTGCTGTTGTAAAAAGAGGGTACCTTGATGTGAACTGACTATTCCTGGGTACTGTGTGTGTGTGTATTGCTGATAGGGGGCCATTCTGTTTGCACCCACAATGAGTGTGGGCTTGCCAGAGCAGGCATCTTCAGTAGGGCGACAGGGTGAACAGGGTGTGGAGCGGCCATAATATTAAACTGGGCATGGAGGTTCGGAGGGTGCCCAGTGTGTTTGCAATTGGAGGGTCTTAGGGAGTAGATCAAGGGGACTAGAAGGCAGATGGAAGGGGAGGAGGGATGGGGGGTAAGGACCTTATGTGTTCAGACGTGGACAAAATGTCATACCCCAGGGGACAAATGGGCATATCCAAGGGGATAGGTGGACCATATGGTCACTCGAGAGGTGTGGGGGGGGCAGAACAACAAAAGTATGGGAAGCACTGCTCAGAGGGATCAGAAGAGGAAGGAGGTAGGAGAGAGCAAAAACGGGGGCAAGTATCACACTTACAAATCGATTCACCCTATTATATCCAGGGGATGAAGTGGAGGAGGATGGTGGGAGGGGGAGCAGGCGGACAGAGAGGGTTCAGTTACTAAGCTAAGGGGGCGGGGGGATAGAACAGCGAGATAGAATCAAAGGAAAGGATGGAGGAGGGAGGGTCATGAGCCTAGGTTAAAGGGAATAATGGCAGAGGGAGGGCACTGAGAGAGGCCAGGGTGGAAGGAGGCAGGACTTGGGTCAGGCAGGTGTCCAGACTGGGGAAGTCAATCAAGGGGGGTGGTAGAGAGTTCTCTAGATGGATCAGTTTGGAAAAAGGAATCACTGGAAGTGGTGGAGAGTAGGGTAGGGAGAAATACAGCAGATAGGGTAGGAAGTGCAGGTCCAGAGTGGGGGGGGCAGTGGGAGGTTACTCAGGTGGGGGATCAGAGGATTACAGCTCAAGAAGGGTGATGGGGACAGAACTGGTGGGGCAAACTCTGGCCGCACAGGAGATTGGGGGGGCGAGGAGCAAACTGGCAGTCACAGGTAAAAGGCATATGGTATGGTAGGACACACATACGAGGTGGCCCCAGGCTGACGGGGGAGGGAGGGAGGGAGGGAGGAGGAGCAAGCAGGGGTCACTGACAGAAGGATGAGCCTGGAAGGAACAAAACGGGCTTATAAAGACTCCCTGGCTGACGGGAGCAGAAGGAGCAAAAAGGGGGTCGATGACAGAAGGACCAAAATGGGCTAACAAAGTGGGGGGGCAGGGCGAAGGTGATACTGCTGGGAGACTCCACGACCAGGGTATCCAGTAGGAAGGGTTGGGGGAGAATAAAGGCAGCCCAGTCAAGCTAAATGTATACCAGGATTATCCATACACAAGGCCAAATTCCACCTCAGCACTGGAATGCAGGGCATCCCCGGCCTTACTAGTACATCTAGGGACAAATAACTTGGTTGGGAACAGTGAGCTAGAAATACAGGCTAGATTCTGGGAACTGGCCAGGGTTTGTCACTCTATAGGAAGCAAAAGTTCCTTCTCGAAGATTCTGCTGGTACCAAGGGCAACTGGGGAGAGCAAGCAAAAACTCTGAGGGGTAAACCAGTGGCTATGGGACTGGTGTAAGGCAGAGGGATATGGGCTGGTGGGTGAATGGGGGGATACTTGGGAGGATAAGGGGCTATATGCCAGTGATAGGTTACACCTCAACCTGGAGGGGAGGGAGATCTTGAAGCTAAAACTTGCTGGATTTATAGGTGAGAGGTGAGGTTTAAACTTGTAAAGGGGGGGTCAAATAAAAGAAAGGCCCCAGGGGGGCTGTTTGAGGGCAGGTCTAGGGCACGACAGTAGTGGGGGGGGGGGGGAGACTGCGTTGCAAATCCAAGGAAAATTGGGCAGAAAAGGGACTGTGCTGGGTTGGGGGGACTGCGGAAAGGGGATGGGTCTGGGTGGAGGACAGTCCTGATCAATGTCAGGAGCATGAGCAATAAAATGCCCGAGCTCCAGGACATGCTGGCTGAGGGGTCAGCAGATGTGGCAGTTACAGAGACATGGGCCACCTAGAGAAATGATTGGGACCTAAACTTGAGGGCTACAAGATATTCAGGAAAGACAGGGAAGTGGAAAGAGGGGAAGGGGTTGTGCTGATAGTCAAAAATGACATAGTGGTTAGTGAAGTTAACGAGGCTGGAGGGGGTGTGGAGGCGATTTTGGTAACCCTGCAAAAGAGGGAAGGGAAGAAACTGAAAATAGGGGTGGTTTACAGGCCCCCGGCAATAGAGGAGGCTCTGGAGGAGAAACTGTTTGAGAACATCAAAGCGCACTGTGACCTTGGAAAGGGTAGGGTGGTGGTCATGGGTGATCTTAATATGCCGGGGCGGACTGGGATACCATGACATCCTCTGTAAACAGGGAACAGCGACTGATGGATGTCTTTCAGGATGCCTTCCTGGTCCAGCAGGTAGGGGAACCTACTAGAGAGGGGCGGATATTGGACGTTGTCCTAGCAGACAGTGACCAGATAAGGGACCTGGAGGTGTGCAGTCCACTGGCAGGTGGTGACCATGCCATGGTCTGGTTTCTGTTGTATCTAGGGGGGGAGGAAAACCGCACTCATACTGTAGTGGTAGACTTCAGGGCAGCGGATTTTGTGGGTATGGGTAGGATTCTATGGGAGAGGTTGGATAAGATTAGGCTGGACATGAATGCTGAAAGCGTGTGGGAGACCATTAAAAAAGGGGTGCAAGAGGCTACTAGGTCCTGTACTAAAGTAAGGTGAAAGCATGGTAGAACCAGCAAGCCATGTTGGTGGACCAGGGAGGTGCAGAAAGTGATGAGGGGAAAAAAAGGCTGCCTATGCACGTTTTAAATGCTCAAGGGGGGACAAGGAGTGGGGAGAGTATTAACTGTTGGCCAAGAAGGTCACCAGAGTGGTGAGGGGAGCCAAGGCAGGGATGGAGCAAAACCTGGCTAGGGATATCTGGGGGGGGGGGGGATTATATAGATACATAAGAAAAAAGAGAGGACACAGATCAACAGGATTAACATTATGGGGGGATGGGCTCAGGAAGCAGAGGACCAGGCAGAGGTGCTAAACGAGTACTTTGCCTCAATCTTTGCAGAGGGAGACAGGGAGCCTGTCTCCCTACAGCCTGACAGGAGGGAGAAGGAGCCAGCAAAAGCGAAAGGGCAGACTGAGACCAGAGGACGGAAAGTGGCTAGGGTGCAGGCTGGGCCAGACCCAGAAGAAAAAATTACTCACCTTAGTAATGTTGTTTCTTCTAATGGAATCTTGCTGTATTCTGACTACTGCAGTGATCACCAACCTTTGAACTGCCCCAGAGAACAAAGAGTTAACTTTCCATGCAGGGCATGGAACGCTGAGCTTGAGCTCGGTTGAAGCCTCTGTCTGCTGTTGTTTAAACTCCAACCGTCAGATCTTTACGAGCTATACTCACTAGGCATTCTGTGTGGAAACTATAAAACTCACACTAGCCAACTGGCAACTAAATTTGTTAGTTAAAAAAATGTTTTTTGGGTTTCAAAGCAAAGACTCAAGTCAGGAAACCCAAAAAACAAAAACACAACGCACACTCAAAATAAAGGAGGGTGAGAAGGGGCACCTGTAGGTACCAACACTGCTCCTGCCCACCCACATCCCAAAAACCAGATTCTAAGAGGGGAGGTGGGGGTGAGGTCAGAATACAGCAAGACTCCATTAGAAGAAACAACATTACTAAGGTGAGTAATTTTTTATTCAAACAACATGAAGTCTTGCTGTATTCTGACTATTGCAGACTACCAAGCAGTACCTCCATGGAGGAGGGACAGAACCTACTTTGGGAAAAGGCTCTGAAGTACTGCTGTGCCAAACCGAGCATCACTCCTAGCCTGGATATCCAGAGAGTAATGCTTGGTGAATGTATGGACTGTTTTCCAGGTGGCTGCTTGACAGATTTCTAAGATAGGAATATCCCTGGCAGCAGCCAGGGAAGCAGCTGTACCTCTAGTAGAGTGAGCCCTCAGGCCTGAGGGTGGGGTTCTACCCAATTTTTCATAGCAGAATTGTATACAAGAGACAATCCACCTGGCAATAGATCTTTTAGTGGCAGGTTTGCCCTTACCGACCTCTCCGTAAGTGAGGAACAACTGGAGGGACTCAAACCTGTGACCCTAGGTGCGCTCTATGTAGTAGCTAAGGGCTCTTTTTACGTCCAGGCTGTGCAACCTCCTCTCTCCAGAGGAGGAATGGTCAGTGAAGAAAACAGGGAGAGACATAGACTGATTAAGGTGGAAATCTGAAACCACCTTAGGCAAAAACTTTCTGTTAGTTCTTAGGACCACTTTATCTCTATGGAAAGAGATGAAATTAGGTTCCACTGACAGGGCTTGCAATTCACTGATGCGCCTGGCAGAGGTAATGGCTACCAAAAACACAGTTTTCCAAGTCAAGTACTTAAGCTCTGCAGAGGACAAAGGCTCAAAGGGGGGTTGCATAAGCTGAGCAATGCAAACATTAAGGTCCCAAGCAGGAGCAGGGTCCCTGAAGGGAGGATTGGTGTGCAGCAATCCCTTGAAGAATTTACAAAATACAGGATGGGCTGATAGAGGAGAGGGCTTGCTACTGACAAGAAGGCAGAAACAGCTGCCAGATGCACTTTTGTGGCTGGGCTAAGTCCCAAGCCATTAAGATGAACCATATAGTCCAGGACTGTAGGCAACCCAGCAGATTCTGGAGAAATATGTTATTAGAGCACCAAATAGTGAACCTTTTCCATTTGGAGTTGTAAGTCTTTCTGGTGGAAGGCTTTCGAGAAGCCTTAAGAATATCCAGAACACCTTGAGAGAGGTGCAGATCAGCAAACTCTAACTTTTCAAGAGCCAGGCCTTGAGATTGAGAGATTTGAGATTCGGATACCAAATCCTTCCCTGAGAGGATGTCAACAGGTTGTAATTCCTGGGAAGAGACAGGGGAAGGTGGACTGCTAAGGACAGCAACAGTGGATACTAGGGCTGTCTGGTCCAGTCTGGAGCGATCAGAATCACTTTGCATGGTTGAGACCTGATCTTGACTAGCACCTTGAACAGGAGAGGGAAGGGGGGAAAAGCATACAGGAACTTCCCTTCCCAATTCAGAACCAGAGCATCCAGGGGGACTGAGCCCAAGACTGGGGATCTGCAACAGAAGAGAGGAAATTGGTGATTGTCTGGGGCTACAAAAAGATCTGTGGAGTACCCCATCTGGAGAAAATCACTTTCAAAATTAGGGGATCTAGGGACCATTCGTGGTGGCCCTGAGATATCCTGCTGAGAGCATCTGCTAGGACATTGTCCTTCCCTGGGAGGTGAACTGCTATCAAAAAGGTTTGCAGGGAATAGGCCAGAGACCACAACTTCATTGCTTCTGTGCGCAAGGCCGTAGACCGAGTGCCTCGTTGTTTGTTGATGTACCACATTGTGGTAGTATTGTCTGTTCTGATCTGGAACACCTTGTTCTGTACAGATTTGGAAAAAGCTTGCAGTGCCAGAAACACTGCTCTGAGTTTCAAGAGATTGACGTGAAGCAGAGATTCTTGAGGTGACCACAGCCCTTGGGTGGTAAGATCCCCTAAGTGGGCTCCCCAGCCCAAGAGGGAGACGTCTGTGGTGAGTATTAGTGAATGACACTGAGTGACAAAAGGAACTCCCTGTCTTAAATTGTCCTGATCCTGCCACCATTGCAAAGCCTGGATCAGGGTTCGAGTTACTGGGACTAGTTTGGTGAGGGAATCCTTTCTTTGGGACCAGAAGGCTCTTAAGTGGAACTGAATGTCCCTCATCTGGAATCTTGCCCCCTGGACCACTGCTGTAGAGGCTGCCATGTGGCCCAGGAGCTGCAAGAAGTGCCTTGCTGGTCAAGACACTTGAAGGGTGAAAGAAGAGGCCAGTTCTATAAGGGTCCTTGCCCTGTCCAGGGGAAGGAAAGCTTTTGATCTTATTGTATCCAGCTCTGCCCCTATAAAGGTGAGAAGCTGCACTGGCTCGAGAACCGACTTTGGAAGGTTGAGGAGGAACCCTAAGGAAGTGAGCAGTTGCTGAGTTATCTGCAGATGTGACTTGACTTGGTCTGGAGACTGACCCACTATGAGCCAGTCGTCCAGGTATGGAAAGATGGAGATCTTTTTTCTCCTTAGAGAAGCAACAACTACTGCCAGGCACTTTGTGAACACCTTTGGGGCTGATGTTAGACCAAAGGGCATGGCTCTGAATTGATAGTGGCCTGAGGGCAACTCGAACCTGAGGTACTTTCTGTGGGAGCACCTGATGGGAATGTGAAAATAGGTATCTTTGAGGTCCAGGGAGGCTAGCCAGTCTCCTGGCCTTAGAGAGGACAGAATAATTCCCAGAGTCACCATTTTGAATTTTGGCTTTAAAAGGTGCTTGTTTAGATATCTCAGATCCAGGATGGGCCACCATTCTCCTCTCTTTTTGGGGGGTTGGGAAGTACCTGGAGTACAATCCTTTGCCCCTGTGTAGGGTAGCAACCCTTTCTATGGTTCTGAGAGCTAAGAGGGAAGAAACCTCTGCCTCTAGAGCAAGGGTCTCTGATGGCTTTGAAGGTGGAAAGGATCTGGTTCTCATGTTGGGAAATTTTTTGAAGCTGAGAACCAGTCCCTGGCTTACTACTTCTAGGACCCACTTGTCCGATGTTAAAGACTTCCAGTCCTGGACAAAGTAAGCCAGCCTGCCCCCTACAGGTATTGAAGAATCGGCCCGGGCAGACTCATCAGGGTGTCTGCTTGGCAGGGGCTTTAGGCTGAGGGGTGGAAGCAGGCCTGCTCATACCCAGTCTGCCTCTCCCTCTAAAGAACCCCCTCTGAGCATAAGCAGAAGAGGAGGCCTGGGCTTGGTAGAAAGGCCTTTGAAAGGGCCTGCCCCTGCCCCTGGAATGCTGCCTCTAAGGAGTGGCCTGCCTTACCTTGGCCTGAGCACTCCTGTAGGTGGTCCTGTACTCGTCCATCTTCTCCATGTAGTTTTCTGTCTGCTCCCCAAACAGAGAATTACCCACTACAGGAAAATCCATGGCCTTAGCCTGGGTGTCCTGCGAAAGGCTAGTACATCTGAGCCAAGCCATCCTCCGAAGAGCCACAGATATAGCCATGACTCTTGATGACACATCATTAGAGTCCACAGCAGCATGAAATTGCACCTTGGATGCCTCAATCCCATCCGCAGCCACCCGCCTCCAGCTCCCTGGCAAGCTGGTCAGGGGCCTGTTTAGCTAGAGCCAGCACAGTGTCCCACCTGGACTTCTGGTATCTAGCTGTGTAGGCCATATAGTTAGCCTGCCTGAGTCCCAAAGATGCTGCCATGTACTGTTTCTTTGCCATGGCATCAATCCTCCTGGAGTCCTTATCTGGGGGCTGTGAAGCCAAGGGAATATTTGCCTTATCACAGGCAGCAGCCTGCACTACCCCAACATGGCTGCATGTCTGAGCCTGAAAGGGTATACCTCTTGTCCATTCTTCTGTCCACAGGAGGTATGGAATTAGTAGTTTTTAGAATTTTAAATGTCTGTTTCCCAAAAGATTTATGGAGGGGAATAGACAATCTCCTGGACTCTGGGATGTCCATCATCTCAACAAAATCAGGCTCCTCCTGATCCTCTGCTGCTTCTTCCATAGGAAGCTGGAGAGTTTCAGCCACTTTCTTGTAAAACACAGAGTGGGAAGGAGACTCAGAAAGCCTAGGAGGAGAAACACCTGAAGGTCTGTCTGGGGAGACTCCTCCCCCCTCCCCTCCTCCTCCTCCTAAAATTCTTCTAAAGTATAATCTGGAACCGGGGGAACTGACCGAACCGAGATGGTGCCGGTTTGGCCGGAACCGAAGTTAGCGATTGAACTACCCTTATCGCTTTGGCTATTTCATCAGCGGTCAGAGAAAGAACTTGTGGATCCGAACCGGATGATTTTTCCCTTTTTCTTTCTTTTAACCGGAACAGACTCCTCAGAATCGGTTCTCCTTTTGCCCAAAGAAGTTTCGCCCTGGTCAGAGGGCACTCCTTCTGGTTCGGTCGGAACCGAACCGGGCTGGCCATCCGGGTCAGCTGACTTCTCGGCCTTCCTTTCCCGCGGTCTACCTACTCTCTTATCCAGAGTAGCTTTGGGAAAACTTTTACAAATTTGGCAGTCTGAATTGAAGTGGTCAAACTCCAAACAATAAACACAGGTGGTGTGGGCATCAGCCTTAGCAAAGGTTTCCCCACACACACTACAGTGTTGAAACCCAGTGGGCCCGTTTTTTTTCTTGGGTTTCTCAGACATGGCCAATCCTAAACACAACTTACTCTTTTTTCGGCAATCCGCCAGGCAAGACACCCCTATCGGTTCCTGACCGTGTTACAGTCTTAGAAAAAAACGTAATCAAATCCGTTTTTTTAGAACCGATACGGACCGGTTACCACACTCTAATAAAGACAGAAGTTTTTTTTTAACACAAACCTGATCGGTTCAAACCGAGCTGATCCAATGTTTACAAGTTCCACACAGAAACTAATACAAAACCTATCTAGTACTCACGGTACCACAGACGGAGACTTAAACTGACAGGTTCAGTAGCAGAAATTCGGTAGAAACCGAGCGAAAAAACACTTTAACCGACTTTTTTGAACCGAGCGAAGGAGAAATCTCCAGAGCGACTGTTCAGTGAGGCGGAGTAAAGAATCTGACAGTTGGAGTTTAAACAACAGCAGACAGAGGCTTCAACCGAGCTCGAGCTCAGCGTTCCATGCCCTGCATGGAAAGTTAACTCTTTGTTCTCCGGGGCAGTTCAAAGTTTGCTGATCACTGCAATAGTCAGAATACAGCAAGACTTCGTGTTGTTTGAAGGGGTAGGAAGGTTGCAGGAGGGGCAGGTCTGGGGGGGAAAAAAAATCACAGTGGATAGGGTGAGGGAGGCCCTTGGGAAGCTAAAAACTGATAAGGCGCTGGGGCCGGACGAGATACATCTGAGGGTTATGAAGGAATTGGTGGAGGAGCTGGCAGCTCCACTGGCTGTACTCTTTAACACCTCTCTGCAGACAGGATGGGTGCCACAAGACTGGAGGGTGGCTTATGTAGTGCCTATACATAAAGGGGGGTCTAGGGAGAAGATGGGGCATTATAGGCTTGTCAGTCTAATGTCTGTGGTAGGCAAAGTAATGGAGGGCTTTATCAAGGAGAGACTTGGGAGGCAGCTGGTAAGATTAGGGCACCAGGATGACAAACAGTATGGCTTTGTCCCGGGGAGATCATGTCAGTCCAGTCTTGTAGAGTTTTATGACTGGGTGATGGGGGCCTTGGATAGACATAGGCCAGTGAACGTCCTGTACCTTGATTTCAGCCAGGCGTTTGATTCAGTATCTCATAATGTGCTGATAGCAAAGCTGAGGGAGATGGGGGTGGGAGGACTGGAGCTCAAATGGGTCAAAAATTGGCTTTCGGGGTCAATACAGAGGGTAATGATAGGGGGGGAAGTCTCCTCCTCCCGCAAGTTGATAAGTGGGGTCCCCCAGGGTTCAGTATTGGGGCCACTCCTGTTCAATGCCTATGTCTCGGATATAGGGATGGAGGTTAGGAGTAGACAGAGTCTCTTTGCAGACGATTCAAAACTGGGAGCACTGGTGGATTGAGAAGAAGCGAGGGAGGCACTCCAGGGGGGCCTGGATACCCTGGAGGGGCGGTCAAGGAGGTGGGGATTGAAATTCAATACCAGGAAATGTAAGGTACTTCACTTGGGGGTCCAAAACCTGGGCCATGTTTACACCAGGGGGGTCACATTGCAAACCACATTGGGAGAGCAGGATCTAGGAGTGTTGGTAGACGTCAAAATGAATAACTCTGAAAACTGTAGAAGAGTCGCAGCCAAAGCAAAATAGAATACTGGGCTGCATAGCTTGGGGAATTACGTTCAGGAGGAGGAAGGTGATCCTCCCTCTATATAATGCCTTGGTCAGGCCGCAACTCGAGTATTGTGTACAGTTCTGGAGACCTCATCTGAAGAAGGACATAGCTCTGCTGGAGAGAGTCCAGAGAAGAGCGACCAGTATGGTTCAGGGCATGGAGGGGAGGCCTTATGAAGACAGACTGGCAGAGCTTGGGCTGTATGCACTGGAGGAGATGAGGGACAGGGGAGACATGATATGGGTCTTCAAGTATGTAAAAGTAATAACCGAGAGCAGAACCAAGGAGCTGTTTAGGCTAAAGAAGGGGGGAAACAATCAGGGGCATGAGTGGAAACTGGAAGGGGGAAATTATAGGGGGGAGTGTAGGAAGCATTATTTCACTGCGAGGGTGGGAGCCGTGGAATGTGCTGCCCAGGAGGCTGGTGAAGGACGGCACAGTGGAGGGCTTCAAGAAGGGGTGGGACGCGTACAAGGGAAACTGAAGTCGAAGAAGACCCTCTCGGGGGCTGGAAGGCGAGCACCCACTAGGTTGCTGGTTATCGAGCAGACAAGACAGACCGTTGGGCCTATTCTGCTGGATTTTAGTATGTTAGTTTCAAACTCAACCTCCAAGGAGCTCTGCAGCTGAAAGCTCGGATTTGGACGAAGGCTGTGTACCTGAACTTTGATCCCTACAGTATTAATATTTTGTTGCAGCTATGGACTCAGGGTTGTTGGGGCTTGATTTGTTAAACGAAAATTGTTTATGGGAAGGGGTGTATGAATAAAGGAAGAGGCCCAGTGGATGTTATATAGGGATATATTAAAGCTTATAAAAGTGCCTTATTTTCCTTTCTGAATCCTCTTCTGAAAACTTGATTTCTCCCCGAGTAATGCTGCTTATGATAATTTTCTGACATAGTATTTTGGCATGTTATAATGAGGGTTTACTCCTTTTGGTTAGTTGGGTTTGAGAGGCAAGGAGCAGAATTCCCTAATCTATATATTTTACCAAGGTTATAGCACTACTGGTTAGTATGGTATTTCTACCTGAAAACTACCTACGGACATCAACCTCAGCTACTGAAGCGGCAGGCATGTTCCATTAAATATACTGAGACTTTTAGTATAGCAATACCTATATTATAGTTTCCACCCTGCTCCTACTGTACAAAAGTGTTAAGAGTAAGTTTTGTGTTTCCCCATATGTAAGAATTGTATTTCTATATCTCTTGCATGAGAAACCCGACTGTGTTGTTTTCTTTCAAAGCAATAAACAGAAAGCTTAAGAAAAAAAATAACGAGACCAGGCAGACAAAAAAACAAACAAGAAAACAGATACACATACAGGAAGAGACCAACAAAAAACAGTAAGCACAGGTGAAACAGAAATGCTGCAGTTCTTCGAGTCCTCTTCATTATCTTCCAATAATTTTCTAGGCAAAGCCTATGAAAGCAAGGAAGAGTATGGGCTGCTAAAAAGTGAAATGTTCACAACACAATTAAGGGCATAAGATGAATGGGAATTAAGTTGCCAACTACACAGACTACATAATTTCTAAGTAAATAACGTACAGCATTACCAAAATTCATAAAAAAACAAACAAAACATTTTAACCATTTTTTGAAAAACATGTTAATTTTTGAGATAATACAAAATTGGCATCGATACGGTTTTAAATAGTATCGATACATATAAAACTATAAGATCAATACATTTAGAACTGTAATGACACATAAAAACTGCATCAGCAGGATTGAATTAACCTAACTTCTCGCTTTCATTTCTTGCCCTACTGGTTCCAAAATTAGACCTTTCAAAAAAAATATTTATTTTAAATTTGATAACTTTGGAACCACTGAGGTTAGGAAAACGCAAGAAAACATGGAAAAATGGATCACACTTTCTGTGATCCATTCCATGTTTTGATCAAGATGATTCTAGTCGGTTTGCATCGCAAAATGCTGACACTCCATATTTAAAATCCTGAAAACAATTTTATATATAGTTTTATTGTGAGTACAGCACAGCAAAACAAAAGAGAGATGTCCGAAAACATAGTAGGGGATTTTAACAAATAAGACATCCCTCCTAGCGTACTGGATAAGATTCTCCCGCAGGAGCCAGGCTCCTTGGTGGGCCCCATTGATAATGCTGGAGTTAACAGAAAAGGAAATTACGGTAAGTATGAAGAAATTTCTTCTTTCGGTAGAGCTCCATATTGCCAATGGGTAATCATAACAACTGGGTTCTAAGAAGCAGAACCCAGAAGGGGGGAGAATATTATCCCATATGCCAGAGGCAAGCACTGAGAAATTACTTGCGAAGCATATCACTTATTGCACTCAAGTTACAATTTCACTGAAAGCTCAGAACTGTAGTAGTGGGTAAATATAAGCAGTAGTACCCCCACCCCTCACAGTAAAAAAGACCCAACTCCATTTAGCACCGAAGACAGTGCTTTAGCAATTTTATCACCCTTGATACCTACTACCTACTGCTGCCGTGTCTGGTGAGCAAGTCTCTTTCTTATTCTGACAGTTTACAAAGCCTTACTCCAAAGAGACAAACAGATTCCTATGGACAATGCCAGCCAGTCCTGTTTTGCTCCCTGATCATTCCTCCCTCTTCTGATTCCAAGAGGACTCCTCTCTTGCTACTCTTTGTTTTTTCCATCCTCATAGTCTGACCAACTCCTGCTCAGTTTCTGAATCAAATGACAGAATAACCATTATTGGACCCCAATGACCTACTTGCTAAGCATCTGCTGTTGTCTGCACTAACAAAATGATACGTTCCTGCTCTCACACTTGAAATGTTAGTCTATTTTTGTTTGGGTTTTTTTGGGGGTCATGCATGGTTTGACAGGAGTTGCTCCGTGTCTGTGTGAATGCCACTTGCCAGAATTCATACACACAGACACAGGACCAGCAGGACAGTTGCAGAGTGCAGCACTGGAAGGGGGAGGGCAGGCGAAAGGTGGGCCAAGCTCAAAGAACTTGGAAAAAACAGTGCGGGCAATCTGCAAGCATGCAGCACACCGCTTTCCCAAGTCACATCATCAGTACTGCCTGACCCGATCATTCAGGGGAGGACGACGATGTGGGCATAATGTCTAAAGATATTATTTTAAGTGATGGTTGCTTGGTGCTGTTAACTACAAGCTTGCATGAGGCAGTAAAATACATTCAGAGAAATAAACTACCAGCTCAAGCAAGCTGGCTCCTGCACATCACTGTTACTTCCTCTAACAAACACTTGGCTAGGTCTCCCCTCAGGCATGCTGTGAGTACCTTTATTTATGGCTGCCTGACTGACAAATCACTGCCGGATTAAGATCCCCCCCCTTAACAGACCTTCTTAGACCTAAACTATGCCACCATAATAACCTCAGGTCAACATCTCAACTGCTTCTTGAGAACCCCCTGCCTCTACTAGTTTGGACCTAAAGGCCCCGTCTATTGTTGCTCCCAGGCTTTCGCACAGCATGACTTGCACACTATGCTCCCTCATATCCAACTCCCTATTTTAGGCTCTTTATAAAGATACCCAATCCACCAATTCTATCCGCAAATACATCCCCTGATTTATACATTTAAAATTCATTGGTATAAGTCAGTGTACAATTTGTAACTCATGAAGGTATTTATAGTATTCATTGTTTTGCATATCAAATCTTTCCACTGCCTGCACTATGTAAATTTCCATTCTGTATGGCTGCTGGTCCTTTATTGTTACTTATATCTAATAATTACTCTGAACTGTGGTTCTACTGATACTGTACGTTTTTGCCTTTTTATGGCTCAGATCATGTCAGAAAATGATCCCTGGGACCCGTGTACACACCCCATGAACAAATATGAATAACTAAACAAATAAATAAGACTAGCTTCCCCTGCATATGCCTGCTACATCCTCAAGAATCTCAGGTTTTCTTTTCATCAAGCTTTTTACCCCTCTGGCGACCCTGCTTCCATCCTCACCCCCCCTCACTGGCACAAACCTCCCCCAGACCTACCTAGAGACACTCCCCCACAAATTGCTTCCTGTGGTGGGGTTGGAGGCGGGGCCATCCTCCTCCTCACCCCCCGCCAAGTCCCAATCCAGAGTCACTCCTGGCATCTCAGTGGCAGTGCGGGCCCAGGGAGATGCACAGAACAGTGGTCTGCCATCAGGTGTCATTTTTCATTTTCTCCTAAATGCCCCTGCTGTAGCGACACATCAGAATGTGTGTGTGGAGGTGTGCATGCTCTTCAGAACTGCAACTCCTGCCTTTGAGACGCTCACTTGCCTGCAGTACCACCGGATCTCCACCCGGTGGCAGTCAAAGTCCAAGTCGACCGACTACCCTAACCTGGAAGAGGACAGCAGTCCCTGGGATGCTCGATCCTCTCCCACCCAGCCAACCCCAGGAACCCATGTCCATTTCTGAGCACGGGGTGGCAGAAGGCAAGGCATTCAATGCCTCAGCCCTCCACCTCATCAGGCCGGCTTAAAAATCTCAGATTCTGAACCTGAGCATAACAAAATTCACCTGCAATCTGAGTACACTAGGCTAAAAACAGTTAACTAGTACCACATGTGTTATATTAGATACTCCGTAACCTCATTTCACTGATACATCAGGAGAGGGAATTAAAATATTCTACAAAATACAGTACTTTGCAAATACTGCACAAGATAGCTTGCAATGTGATATGGCAGTGGACCAGCTAAAGAAAAACTTCAAGGTGTATCATACAGGCCATGTTCACTTGGCTCTTCAAGGTCCATAAAAGTTGCAATGTCCAGAAAATATGGAAGGAGCACTACTACAGTCAACTTATATAAACATGGGCACACACTATACAGGTGTGAACAGCAAAGCACCAAACCATGAACATCAATAGTGAGCACTGAAAACATGAAGTTTCACTGTCTGTTTTAGCACGTTAACATTTTATTGGGGATTATAGATCAAGGGAGCACTCCTGACCAATGGGCACACTTCTATCTTCTGCGCGTCTATCCTTAGGATATCAGAACTGATCACCTTTGGTTTGCTGTTCTCATACCCAAAGAATGTATGTAAGATCTCGCCTACAACCGCAAGAGTGGTCTTGATGATGGTATTAAATTGAAATTTAAATGCCTGTAAATTTTCTTTCTCCAGCTGCTGGTCGCAGGGCACAGATACTACTGAGATCTCCCACACAGGCTTCTGTAGAGGCAGGAAGGAAGTAGATTTGTAGCACAGGGGCACTGGCTCCTCCTCCTCCAGTGGATTGTGTCAGCTGGTTCCAAAGTAAACTAATACAGTCCAATCAACAAACCAGACAATCCACCTAAAATATAACTAGAAGTATAATGTTAGAGACCAGCAAAACATGTAGGTTCATCAGCCAACTGTGAAAACTAATAAATGAGGGTAGGATGCAGCCCTGTGACCAGCAGTCAAGAAAAAGAAAATTTACAAACACTCAGTGTATTTAAATTTCAAATTCTCTCTCTCCTACTGTTGGTAGGAGGGCTCAGATACTACTGGGATATACAATAACAGTGAAACTAGTATATCCAAGGGTGAGTAGTGAGACAGCCAGAAATTCTAAACATCCCTGATGGCCCGTAAGACCTTTCAGCCAAAAGGGGCTGCCACAGAAGTGGCTACATACACAACTTCATAAATGCATGCAGAGTAGTCTCAGTAGCAGCCCTGCAAATGTCAGCTGGTGAAGCGTCCCTGTGTTCCACCCACAAAGTGGCCATACAGTAGCTTTAGTTGAGTGAGGTTTACTGGACGTGGAAACCGAACTTCGGTCTCTGGATGAGAGGAAATGGCTGACTGAATCCACCTGGTGACACAGTCGTTTGAAGCTTTTCTTGTCTTGGTTCTGACCAGACAAGAGCACCAGAAAACTCATAATCTTCTGATGCAGCACTTTACACTTAAGATAATGCTTCAAAGGATGCCCAGGGCCTAGAGTATGCAATTCTGTTTCCTTCTCACTCTTGAGTTTAAGGCGGAAAGACAATGGAATGCAAAAGTCACTTTTCTTAAGAAACCCAGATCAGTGCATGACACTAACTCCTGATAAAATACAATATAAGGCTCTTTGGAGGAGAGCAAACCAATCTCACCGATTCATCTAGCCAAGGCAACAGCAATGAGGAAGATGATCTTCCTGGTAAGATGGAGAAGACAGGCAGCTGTCAACAGCTCAAAAGAGGCTTCAGTTAGAGCCTGAGGAACCACATTGAGGCATCACGGTGGAACAATATTTACTGGAGGGTGTTTCAAAGTTACAGCTCTTAAAAATCTTCTGACCAGAGGGTGGGATCCCAGTGGCTCTCCTGATTCCATTAGCAGCAGTGCTTCCAAGGCAGCAACGTGCACTCTCAACGTTGGCGGCTATAGCCCTTTACTGAAACCGTCCTTCAGGAACTGAAGGAGGACAGGCAATCATACAGCCTGGTGGTCTATATTCCTGGATCATAGCCAGCATAAGAACCTTCTCCATATTCTGTAGTACACTTTAGAGGTTGACTGGCATCTGAAATGCATCATCATGATCTCAGTTACCTCTGGGGAATAACCCAAGTGCTCCAGAGTTTCATGTTCAATCTCCAGGCCAAGAAGGACAGATTGTGAAGATTCAGTTGAGTCATAGGATCCTGGTGAAGAAGCTCCAGGCCGACTGGAAATCTTAGTGGTGCATCAGTCAACATGTGGATTAGATGTGGGACCCATGGACAGTGGGGCCAGTAAGGGCAGACTAAAATAAGCTCAATTTTTTCTGCTCCACTTTATGTACCACTCTGGACAGAACGGGAATAGGAGGAAAAATGTAAAGAAGCCCCCACTGACCCTAGTGGAGAGAGAGAAGGTATCTCTTGCCAGGGCTTGATCATCTCTTGTTAGAAAACAGAACAGCCACACTTTGGTGCTTTTTCTGGAGGTAAAGAAGTCGACTTGGGGTGATCGCCAACACTGTGTTAGGAGCAGAAAAGCGCTGTTGTGTAATCCTCACTCTCACGGTAGAATGTTTTTGCAGCTCAGCCAGCCTACTGTGGAATTGTGCTGTCCCGGGAGGTAAGCTGCCGAAAGGCTGGTGAACTGCTCCTCAGCCCAGTGGAGTAATTGTTGAGTTTTCTGAACTATGCATCAGCTTCTGGTTTTGCCTTGCCAGTTGACACACATTATTGTGTTCCTGCTGTCCGTGAAAACCAGGACATCATGGTGGAGATTTTTTTAATTCTTTGGTAACCAGGTTAAGGCCCACTAAGCACAAGTACCTGTTTTCAGGAGCAACCTAGGAACACTGGGAAGGTGAAATGACTTGCTCAGAGTCACAAAGTATGAAAGTGGAGGGAGTGGAACTCATACCCAGGTCAACAGCATGTAACAAGCAAATTCATAGTTTATCACTCTAATACCTAGGTTATACTGCCAGCCCAAATTATGTTCTTAAACTGCTGGAGAGCTGAGCGCACTGCTCAGTTTCAGAAAACTAATGCTAAGGTGCGACTCCAGTAATGACTACTTGCTTTAAGCTGAGAAAGGATTCAGGTGAGCACCCCAAACTCTGAGACTGGCACTGGTGGTGATTCTCGCCACCTGGGGGGCACCCTTCATCATGTTCTGCTGCACAGTCCACTGAGACTGTCCTTCATGCACTGTGACATCTACACTTTGCATTTGTTTGTTGCCACTGTGATGTGACCATTGCTGTAGGAGAGTGGCTTGAGTCTATCACATGTGAATAATGTCCATGCCACCGTGTCCACCTGGAAAACCATTGTCCCAATGAGCTTTAAGAACAACTGGACTGGTAGTCTTGTGATGTGTTGAAATTTGTGAAGACGTTTCAGGATGTCCAGGTATTTTGCTGAGGTTGAGAAAACCTTGCCCAGGCAAGTTCTGAACTCTGCACCCAGATGGACCAGTGTTTATGCAGGTACCAGGGAACTGTTCTGATGGTTTATAGCAAAGTCGTGATCACTCAGGCACTGGTGGACCGAAGCAACTGCTTGCTAAGTTGGATGATGCCATGGAGCCCAGATCAAGATATCACTCAAATAACTGAACACCTGAATCTTCTGACTTCAGCAGTGTGCAAACACAGCTAATAGGACTTTTGAAAAGACATATGAGGCTGATGAAAGCCCGTCTGGAAGGCTTCTGAATTGGAAGTGACACTACTAGATTCTGAACCTCAGACACTGTGAGCCTCTTGGATGGTTCTGTAAATCTAGAGAGGCCAGGTAGTCTCTCCATTGTATTTTCCTGATGATGGACAAAAGGTTCTGTATCTTGAAGGACTTCCTGGGAACAACGTGCTACTGGAAGTGTAAGTACAGCACTGGTCTGGGGTCTCAGGGGAAGGAGAGTTCCTGGACTCTGCTTCAGTACCATCACCTGTGTGACCACGGGTGGCAGTGCAAGCTGGAACCAGTGGTAAGGAAGGGGATGTCATCACTCTGACACATCCTGTGTCAGATGCAGCACTTCCATGACATTCTAGAAAGGAAAGAAAGAAAAGTGAAAAAAAGACCCCTGACCATGTGGAATGCTGGTCGGTGCCCGCCGCAGGTTCTGCACCGTGACCAGGCTCCTCATCCCACACCAGCCATAAAACTATGTCCAGAGGTTAGGGGTAGTCCTGCAGCCCTTCCAATGGGGGAAGGAGGAACAAAGGTATATCCCGGGGATAGCAGGTAACAGGGCTGGGCACAGCAGTGGACCGATATGGCTGAGAGGTGAGGGGAGATGAGGAAAAAGTAGAGTAACTTTTCAAAAAAATCAAATCCAATTTAAACAAAATAAATTTATTTTTGTTCAATTTAGAACCAAGAACTGGTCAAAACCAAAGCTCTCCCAGTTCCAGGGGCAACAGAACAGCAGCACCAACTTAAAAAAAAAACAACAATAAATCTGAATAATATTAAGATAATCTAACGCACAGTATTGAATACATTTAACCTTTACATAATAATAAAACGGTTGCCAAAACTAAGAACACTTAGCCACAGGGACTGGAACAAGATTTCGAGACAACACGTTTCTTCAGCAGAGAAAGATATCTGCCACAAATACACCATCATCATACTGCAGAGCTTGAACTTTAAAAAGCTCTAAGTCTGAGGCAACACACCTCAAGGCTGAGATACTGCAATCAGTGTAACATCACAAACACACTCATGTTGCTAGAACATACTGTTGAGTACTGAAAACACAAAGCTTAACATTGACATTTAACACACTAACACTAGGATTACCATCCTTCTAACTGAGGTGGCAGCAGCAATCTTGGATATACCATGGGAGAACGAATCCACCAAAGGGGCTCTCAAGTGAAAGAGAGAGCTGGGCATTAAAGATTAACAAAAACAGAAATGCTATAACTTTTTTTTCCCCTCCAAGTTGCCCAGTCTGCCACCATCAGCTGTCCCCTCACCAGTCCCATCATCTGGCGTCTCCCAGGCATATCCCTGCCTCCTTGTTTATTCCTGACTTACTACCAGTGCCGGGTCAACAGGGTAGGCCATGCCCTACTGGAGGACCTTGCTCGGTTCAGAAGTAGGTTGCAAGGATGGTGGTGCAGGGCTGGCATCATGCTGCTTCAGCTAGGGGCATCTTCCCTTGTTTTGTGTGCCCAGTCTCCTGGGATACTGACTGACCAGACATGTTGATGCGCACAAATGAGTGTGCATCAGTATATTAGGGTTCATCAGTGCCCCGGCTAAGAGTTCCACTTGCACTGCTACCTGTGGTCACCCAGGTGGCAGTCGAGTAGCAGCAAAGGTATGTAGCTCAATTTAAGAAGTACATTCATTTTCCTGAAACACTGCAATCTTTGTGCAACTATATATTTTATACTGTATGTATAAATGTAATGCCTTGTTTGTGCTTCTGACCATAGGCTCCTTTGAAAATGGACAATATATGTTCAAAGGCCTTTGTTGCAATAAAATGAACTGAAAAATAAAACTGCATCCCTCCCTTCGTCCCTTTCTCCCTTCCTCCCTCCCTCAAGTAGATCATCTTCTGGGACATTCAATCCTCCTTGCCCTGGCTGGCACTCCAACAGCTCAGGCTAATTTCTGAAACCAGTTTAATGGTGTTGCACCTCGTAGCACTACCAGGCCAGCAAAGCAATTCCACAACATACCACGTGCTTCACATCATACTGAAAGTCACCAGTACTGTTCAAGCAAAACGTTATACGGCGAGTGTCAGTGTGATGCATTACAAACAAGGGGAAGCTCATTCTTATACCCTATGCAGGGAAGCAGTGATGGCATGGCAGTGGGCTCTGTCTCACAGCACTCAGTTATCGGCAGTGTTTCTACCCGGTCTCCAAAATGTCTTGCCACTGGCAGACAGGATAAGCAGGTTGCAGTCGATGGTTCATGAATAGGAACTGCTGTCCTCCATGGTAAACGATCTCTTCGCAAGATGGGTTCATCCATAGCTGGGCTTTTTTGCGTCCCCACACAATGCAAAACACTGCATTTCTGCTCATTCACTCCAGCGCCTGGAGTTTTTTGGTGAAATGCACTGTCCCTCTCTCAGACAATGAAATTCCTTCCCAATTCCTCTAATACAGAGGGTTCTGCTTAAGCTGAGGATGGAGAGTGTCACTCACATCCTCATTGCTCTGTTCCGGCCTTGCCAGATATGGTTTCTACTCCTTCAACATCTGGCGGTGGAGCCTCCTGTCCCCTCACCTCTGTGTTGGGTGTCTGTTGTCATAAAGAAAGGAATCTCTGGTCCATCTGGACTGGATGTCCCTACAACTGCATGCATGGCTCCTGCAGAAACAGCCACTGCACATTTTGGAGTTCCCACCTTACGGTTGCTGATGTACCGATTGTCTCCAGGAAGCCTTCTACCAGGCATACTTATTCCCTGAAATGAAAGTAATTCACTCTGTGAGCTGCGTCCTAGAATATGGACCCTTTTACATGTCATGTGAATTTTGTGTTGGAATATTTGCTTTCGTTATCCGACTCTGGCCTGCAGTATTCCACGCTTAAGGTGCATCTGGCCACTGTATCAGCGTTCCATGCCCCTACTGATGGTTGTATGGTTACCCAATCAGAGGTGTCCCATGCGTTTCTGAGAAGTGTTCTCCACATGAAACTTCCTATCCATAATCCAGTCCCATCATGGGACTTGAATTTCTTTCTTAAGAAACTGACATTGGCTCTTTTTGAGCCTGCCGTGAGTTGTTGCTTATGCTTCCCGTTATTGAAAATGTTTTTAGATGTGCTGACCTCTGCTTGAAGAATTTCTGAGCATCAGGCTCTAATGTGCGAGCCTACTTATTTCACTTTTCACAAAGACAGGGTCTCTTTACATATGAATTCTATGTTTCTACCAAAGGTGGTTATCTGAATTTACACTGAATCAAAATATACATCTTCCTATATATAATACTGAGCATGCCAACCAGGGTGAGGCACTGATCCATACTTTGGATGTACATAGAATATTAAGATAGTATAATTCTCACACCAAGGACTGCAGAAAGTCCTCTCAGCTTTTTGTTTTGTTCCCCCTTGGGAAAGAGGGCACTCCTATGTCTAAATAATGCCTATCCACATAACTGGCACACTATATTATGTTTTGTTATATGAAGTACAGTAAGGAACTTCCCAGTGCTGTTCATGATCACTCCATAAGCCGTATGGCCACTTGCTTATTTCAAAAATGTCCCTGCTGCTGGCATCTCTGCTGCAACCACATGGAGCACTGTTCATACTTTCACTCAACATTACAGTCCAGACACTGTCTCTCATATATGTGCTGGCTTTGGGCTTGCTGTACTGCAAGGCCTCCTGTCCAGATTCCATATCAGACTGTCATTCCAAAGGTGTGGCCTAATGGAGGAGATATTCTCAAAGAAGACAGAACAGTTACATAAGAACTTACCGTAACAGTGGATCTTCAAGAGACTCTTCTCCATTATGCCATGCTATACCCTCCCTCCTTCCCCGTTTTGCTCTAAGTGAGGGCACCAGGGGGACTTGGAAGGGGGCCACCTCCTCTACCACAACCTTCCTGATGTTTGGCATGACTACTTCAGGCAGCAGGCGGATGAAAAGAAGCCCCAACCAAGACTTCCAGCAGGAGAATGATACAAGGGACTTGACAGACTAAGTTTAGAGTCATTTTTGAAATCTGAAGGCCACGTGGGTCTCTTCAACATCATTGCCAAACAGTTTCGACCCTTTAAAGGGGGAATTCAAAACTGTCTATGCACATCATTGGCAAAGGCAGCAACTCTAAGCCAGGAATATCTATCTCCTCATGCAAATGAAAGAAGCTGCAGGTTTGCCAGAAGCATCAAAGACATCATAAGCTAAGCATAGCAAATGTTTGCCAACATCAGAATCAGCAGGCAATGTTTTAAGAAGATCAGTCTTGGCAGAGCAATCAGGCAAAGCCTGAGCAGCAGTACAAGCAACTTTCCACAAGCTGTTCTGATATTTGATCATGTAGGTCTGGTAGTTTGCAAATCTAAGGCCCAATGAAGCAGAGGCATAAGTACATTTTCCCTTCACATCCAACCTCCTAGATTCCTTATCAGGAGGCAAAGTACTCATATGTCTATGGGCTCTAGACCTATCATGAGCAGTCACGATAAACACAGAGTCAGTTTCTTGCTGCTTAGCATAATAAGGCTTAGCAGACAGCTGGTGCAGGATTAAGCAATAAGGTACAAGAGGGTGTGCATTGTGCTGCAATAACAGAAGAACACCCCAAGTACGCTGAAGTACGAAAAAAATAAATGTTATGAAAAAACAGCCCTCCTTTAGTTTGTTTTACACCGTCTACTTGGCCAGTACGTGGAACCTGTGCTACATAAAAGTAGCTTTGTTTGTAGTGAGGGCAGGCATGGAAGTGTCGGTTTCAACTGTCCACGTCATGAAAGAGCGGAGTTCAACTGCTTGTTTTACTTCCACTGTTTATGAGCAGGCATTTAAAAAAAAAAAATGTTACCAGTACTGTAGTTAGAAGGAGACTCATGCTGGTTAAATTGCTGGGGCTGAAACATGTGACATGCCACGGTCGGCAGTATCAGAGAAAACGAGCAGAGCCGCAGTCGACAGCATGATGATCCGTGGTTGGCAGCAGCAGGGGGAAAACAGTGTGAGTAGTCACAGCATTTGTTGCTAGGTTAATTTTTCTATGAACTGTAAGGAACTGAATGGTCAAGTCAGTTTGAAAAGTCGTGGAATTTCTGAGCAGGAACAAATGCGCATGCAGTGGCAGTGAGGATGTTTTTAAAAGAATTGTGTTTATGATTAAGATTATTAGTAGGTCTTGGTCAGCACATTTAATTAAAATAAAACGTAATGGCAGCAATATGGTTGGCATGGAAGGAAAATTATACCAGGCAGCCATGTCTAGTGGGGGCATCTGTGCCAGTCTAGCAATCTGATTGGTAAGGAGGTCTGGACAGGTGACCAGACCTTCATCCCATGCTGTTGTACTACGATATCATCACGGGTTTCCAAAGTCCTCAGCCAATCAGGTTCCTAGATTTTTTTCTACCTGCTTCATAATACTGCTCATCAGCCTTTTCTAGGAACTGTGGGCCGCCCCATCACTCCATTCCTGTTTCTTGGCTACATTTTTGCCTACCAGATCCACAGCCAAGGTTACAGACCTCCTCACTGAGCCAGTCACTCAGCACAGAGTTGCGCTTTCACTGAGGCACTGAGTACCACACTCGCATTATACCAATTCTGGCAGTGTACCCCATACTTTCCCTAGATGGCAAACAGCTGGATGCAGGCTATAAGCATTGACTCATTCTCCAAGATCTGCACTACTAAGCAGGAAGCATCAGAGATCCAGGCTGCCCAGAGGATTCGCATGAGTTAACTCAGTGTTTCTGTATAGCTTTCACTTCCTAGTCAGCTGTCCATCTTACAGGGGTATACCCGGTTCACAGAGATATACTACGGTCAAGCAGAGGAAACCCAGCCATCATATAGATGGCAGCTGGAGTTTTCTCCTATGTGCCCCCCCCACCAAGTTGTGTGCAATGCTTGTGTGGGCCATGCCATGCACGTCTCACCACGGCAGTAGCAAACTCCCTGATCCAGCTGCAGGGATTGCTGTGGTGGCAGAACTCGTGGCCTGCCCTTCTCGACTGAAATGCACTGCCATGCAGCAGCTGTCTCGGCCAGGCTTGATCCCTGATACAAAGTCCAGAGTTCATTCACGATCCTGGGTCATCTGTATCGTAGTGTGACCAGCTACCACTGAGCAACTGGGGTGGCTAGAGGTAAGTTAGTCTAATGCCAATGAGGGACAGGGTAAGGATGGGTACAGTAAACAGTCGACTACTGTCTCTCTGCTCCTACTATAAGGTGCCATCATTTTGTTAACAGGACTTTCTTCAGACCAGGAAGAAGAAGACCAAAAACCAAACCTGGAAGGGGGCCTCAATTCACCCTTTACATGGTGCTAAAATGCAACAATACAAAGTGCTAATAGTGCCACTGTATATAAGAATGCAAAAACATTATCAGCAATTTGTTTGGTTTCAAAACTACATGTGTTTAATCTTTCATTTTAATTTTTAATGTATTTCTCTCTATAATACTTCACATTTTTGCATTGGTGGTGTTTTTGTGTGCAGTCACTTACAATGATGAGTATTTCAACCTTGTACAATGAATTGCTCCAGATCTCCAACAAAAAACAAAATGCTCAGAAACATGTCAGGACAAGTACCAGTGTCAGTTATGTGGTGTACACAAAGGTCCCATTAAACTACGGAGGGGTTTTCTGTTTTTGACAAGCTTACAGAATTGACACTGGATTGAAATACACTGTTCGAAAGGCGAGTTATCTTTTGGTATGTTCGCTGTTGTAAATGTTGCTTGGAGAAACATTTTAGCCTCTCTCTCTTACAGTTACCTTGTTCCATGGCAGCACCTGACTGTTCCTTCCTTTATGTTGGGACACAAACTGCAGGGTTTTATTTAACTCTAAAAATTGATTAGCGTTTTGCTCATAAAAGTGCTAAAACATTGTAAAAATGCATAGCATTTGCCTCATTGTGTTTAATAAACATAACACTTCTTGAAAACCTATACAAATACTTTCTCTACAGTTAGTATCGTCCCAGGAAACAAAACTGCTAATCAATTATTTAAAACCCTGAAACTGCCCAAAATATAAACCAACATTGTCAGGAATACTGTGTGGATGGACAGTGGGTGAAGCACCACTCCAGGGTACTGAAAGATTTGTTCTGCCTTGTGAATGCCTGATTAGGGAACCTGCCGTTAGTCTGAGATTTGCCTGTCAGTACAGTGCAGCAGGAGTGTACTGGGCAGCTGGGCCACCATGTGATACCGAGGTTTTATCTCAATCCAGAGGCTCCTCACTAGTCCCTGAGGGAGGGGAGAGAGGGAGAGAGAGAACTCCTGCTACTGTAACAAAACACAACACCTACTGACTGATACCTGAACAGCCCATATGTGACAATTTGAAGGCAGTCAAATATCAGATCTCATGTCCAGACTCTTCTTCAATTCATTCCCTCCTACCACACCCCCCCCCCCACCATCACCACACACACACAAATCACAGCAGGTTCCACACAGTCCTCTTGATTTCTGCACTGGTTGTCTGCGATTTCCCTCTCATGGTGGGGCCCCACAAAGGTACCACCACCACGAGGGACCAAAAAGGACAGAGCTGAAGCATGGAGGTTGGGGAGAGATCTAGCAATGAGGAAGGCCACCCACAGCTGGAAGCCGTGGGTCCTTTCTCCCTTTATGCCCCACCCCGAAGACTTAAGCATGCGGGAGCTTAACGGGACCATCCAACTGACATCCCACCTATCTGGATAAGGAAAATTACCAGAAGAAGAAAGTATTTAATCAGAACAAAATCTGATAGTACTAGCAGAAGCACACTAGTTCTGTGAGAGAAGTACATTTGTTCAATTGGCTTTTGCACTGGAGCTTAAAATAATAAAAAAAGAGTACTGACGAGAGGGTCCGATGTGGCCCTCACCCACTGGTGCCATGAACCACAAGGAGGACCCTGACGAGATCCTAAGGTACAAGGGGCTCAGGAACCGGCCCTACTTGGGGTAAGCCAAGGCTCTGTGGGGGTCCTCGGGGGTGGTTCCAGGTGTCTGTTGGGGAATCGGGTGACAGTGCTGGAGTGAGGAGGCATAAAAAGACATCACAAAAAAAATATATATATATATATATATAAAGGTCTTATTATCACTGACATATGTGTCACCTATTTTTCCGTCACAGCCTTCATTTCCAATTTTATTTTGAGTTAAAAAAATTCAGAAATATCTGTGTAGTGACATAAGTGATCCCACTGTCCCAGGTAGTCCAGCTGCCCCCTCTCCATCTCCAATGCCCATCTGTATAGTGGCATCAGTGATATCACTGCCCTAGTAGTACACTGCTCCCCCCTCCCTCCCAAAGGTGGCTCTACTACTACTACTTCAGGTCTCAGACCTCTATTTCTACCTATCAGACAAGCTCGGCTAAAATTTAGCACTGTCATGTGGCGAACAGCTACCTGAAATTGATTTTATGCAAGTTTAGAATCTGGCAAGTAACAAGAATTGCCCCTTTAAAAACATTTCAGGGTTTTTTCTTTTACTTCATGCTATTGCCTCCTTATAGTGTCCCACCCACTGCCTATACAAGTCCCCACTCCCCCTAGTCACTCATTACTGTCTAGCAGGCCAAAGCCCATTACCCAGCCAACTAGAACGGTCACTGACTCAATGGTGCCAGTGTCAGCAGGTCAAAAGCATGGAACATTGCATCGTGAAAGGGAGATGCTCACTTGACAAGGTGGCAGGGCAGAACAGGCAAGCAGAAGGAGCACTGGGTAGGCCAACCATTTTAAATAACTCTTGCCCTTCCCTTTCCAAGTTCCTCCTAGTGTACAGTCATACCCCTTCCCTCTCATCATAAAAGTTACTTTTGATATCCAGTGATATCCCCCCACCCTCCAGAGCACACCAATTCCCCATCACAAGCCCAGCACAAGCCTACTGCGCACTTCCTTAGCTGGCTGCCCATCTGAGTCATGCAAACTACAATATCAATACAGTAGTTGTGAGCTGGCTCACTTGCATGATTTGCCATGAGACATCTCGCAACTGCTATATCAATATGCCGTGGAATAATGCCATGGAATGCACTGCCCAAGAGGCTGGTGGAGGAAGGCACAGTGGAGGGCTTTAAAAAGGGGTGGGACATGTACAAGGGGATTCCAAATCCAATGAAGACCCTCTTGGGGGCTGGGGGAGTGAAATAGAGAGCAACCACTACATGGCTGGCTACCGAGCAGACATGACAGACCATAAGGCCTATTCTGCTGGCTTTTAGTATGTTAATATACCCGCTGGTATTTTATATTGTGTTTTGCGTGAGTCAGATGGCAGCCAGCCAAGGAAGTGAGAAGCTTGCAATTACTGTCACACAAGACAAGGTGGAGGGTGCCACTAGACACTAAGAAGAACTTTCATGGGGGCAGGGGACATTGGGGAGGCGGGGGGTCACTGGATGCCAGAGAATACCTGAAAAGGAATGGGAGTTATAGTGGAGGAAGGGGGTGACAACAAATACCAGGAAGTACTTAAAAAAGAAGAGAGAGGGAAGGGATGGCACTAGATGCCAGGGACCTGGAAAGGTGTGTAGACAGGAAGTGGTTGAAACTGGACACCAGGGAGTACTTGGAAAGGGGCAAGGAGGAGGAGAAAGTGGCCCAGGACACAATGGAGTACTTGGGATGAGGAAAAAGAGCTCTATGGGAAAATGTAAATAAAAAATAACACCAGTACTGCAATCCCTGCATCTGTTATACTCATCCAGAGTCAGCTTCCAGATTCCAAATATACCTAAGCCCAGGAAGACACTAAACAGTATGTGAACATTATTTGTCGAGGTCAATTGTGAGTGACTGCCGCTTTGGATTTTTTTTCCAGAATTACAGGCCTGGATAGACTTTAGTCATTCCAAGTAAAATGTGCCCGATCACTCCCCTCCCTCAATCCCTTCAGATATCCTCCAGGGTTACATCCTGGACCCAGTCCTGTTCCCCATTTTCTTAAATGATCACCCCTCAGCCTAGGTGTTTTCATATATACGTATGTACAAAGACAACATTGTACTTTTTCCCTCAAGTGTCTGCCACTGAGCTGTAAATGACACTGCAGCATGACTGTAGTAATGTCCAACGCTAGTTTAGGACCAATTCACCCTGATCAAAAAGAACCACAATAAAACATATCTGACAGAAAAGCAGCCAGGGTGCTTTAACATTTTTTTCAGAATGGCACTGTAATTAAAGAAGGGATCATAACTGTGCTCCGTCGAGTTGGCAGCCCACTCCCATAGAAGCATACAAGCTGTAGGCAGAAAAGGCCCACTGGCTCTTTATATCTGCCCATTCCTACCTAATGTTGCATGATACCCTAAAGGCTCTTTATTCTCTTCTCTCCCCCTCCTTTTCTGTTGTGTTCTTTACCAAGCCCCTGTAAACTGTCCAACCTTTGTTTGAATCTTGCCCCCTGATTTTGCACAGAACACCTTCTCTGGTAGCCTATTTCATCTCTCCACCACCCTCTACATGACAAAATACTTCCTAGTAGTGTTCTGGAATAACAACAAAGAAGTGACAGGAAAGCAGCCCAAAACAACCCCCACAATGCTTGTTACAGATGGTGAATTAACTCTGGACCCTATGACAATCGCAAACACCTTCAATACAGCATTCACAGATCTCAGCTCAGTTCTCCCCCAACTTCTTTGATAAAATCGATACCTCTGAAAGCCCTACCAACACCCCACTCTCCTTCACTCCCACTCTTCTACTTCAAAGCAACCAAGAAGCACGGAGCCTACAAGTACATTAGGAAGGCAATAGCCAATTCAAGAAACAGCGGGGACTCCCTGGACCTAAAACTATTGTCCCTTACCCTTGATGAAGTTATTAGCCCCCTCACTAAGATCTTCAATTGCTCCCTTAACCTTAGCCAGTTCCCAGACAGATGGAAATCCTCAATAGTTACCACGATTCTCAAAAATGGCGACAAGACCAATCACGCAAATTACCGACCAATCTTACTACCACCCCTCTCAAAAGCTCTTGAATGCATCGTCACTGACCAACTCTCTGACTACCTTGACAAACACAACATCTTATGCTCACAACAGCATGGCTTCAGAAAGGGGCATAGCACCACATTTGCACTCTTGGAACTAACTGGAGCCATCCACAGTTCGTTGGACAATGGTCACGTAACTGTCTCTGTCTTCACAGATTTAACCAAAGCCTTCGACACAGTTCATCACAGCCTGCTATTGGACCAGCTTTCAATTTCTGGCCTCTCCCCTGTCGCCACAGCCTGGTTTAGAAGCTACCTGGAATACAGAATGCAAAGAGTGAAAATAGCCGATGTTCTCTCCAATGTCCTGTCAGTCCACTCACGAGTTCCCCAGGGCTCTATCCTTGGCCCCCTTCTATTTTCACTCTAAACTCCCTCAATCCTGTGGTGAACATTTAATTCTCTATGCTGACGACACCGTAATACACTCCTCCCATAAGGACCCAGTATCCCTGCAAAATAATCTCCAGCGCGGTTTTGCTTCGACAGAGGACTGGGTCAGCAAGCAGAGGTTCATCCTCAACTACAAAAAAACAAAGACCATGCTTTTCAATAACTCCCACAATAAGCACAGATCACCACCCCTGAACATCATTAACCGACTTGTGACTACCCTCGAACAAGTTCAAACCTTTAAATATCTAGGGATCACACATCGATAACATTGCTAAGGCTGCCAACATACGTCTCGGCCTTCTCTACAGGCACAGGTCTTGCCTTACCCCAGCAGCTCTAAGTATTGCTGTGCAAAGCTCCATTGTCTCCATTATAGACTATGGCCTCATTGTATATGGATCAGCTACGCCAACTGCCCTCAAGACGTATTTCTACATCACTCAACAAAGCCTGCCGACTTACCACAGGATCCCATCGACTAACCCATACTTGTGATCTGTATGCACAAACTGGCTGGCTCCAACACTCCAATCACCTAAAATACCTACCCTGTACCATGGCTAGGAAGATATCCATGGGTCTCGCCCCTCCTGGGGTCCAATCTCTCCTCTGCGCAAGCAACAACCCCCGTCGTACAAGGGGCTCAGATTCGCAACTCCATACCGCAGAACCTCCCTGGGTCAACGATCATTTGCCTATAGGGCCCCGTGCTGGCTGAACAGCCTCACCACCGAGATCACCACCGCTCCCTCGCTAGGACTATTCAAAACAAGGCTCCGGCTTTACCTTGCTGCCTCAAGCACCTGTGACTGCCACACCTAGCTAGCCCTCCGTTACAGCCTCTTCTGTCCTGCAGCAACTTCCCAGCACTTACCACCTCCACTCCCACCCCTTTCCACTTTCCTCCCCCCTCCCCCCCATCCCCATTTACAGCACTTCTCTTCATGTTGACAATTGCCTCTGGCAGCTCAAACCTCCACTGTCCCCCCTCTTACCGCCTGTACCCCCTCCTCACCCTTCCTGTTATAGCTATTTTAGTATTGTACATTCATTTAACGGTATGTCTGCTATGTATCTTCTATATGAAACTGCATTTGCTCTGTTATGTACTGTTCTTGGTCTCTGACATGGAACCTCTGTAAAAGAGCCTTGGCTCAAAGGTAACTGTAATCCAAGAATGAAATGAAATAAAATAAATAAAAATAAATAAATAAAATAAAATAGTATCTCTCTGAAACTTGCTCCCCTGCCAGCATCATGGAGTTGTCCCTGGAGTGGGGTGCCCCTTCCACTTCCTAGATGCACAGCCCCATATGTCAACATAGCTGATGTGAAGGTTTACAGAGTGATATAGCAATCCCCACAAGAATCAACTGTGGCACCTTTTCAACTACTGTATATATGTATATTTATATATATGTATATTTATATACATGGGATATGCAATGAGGACGAGTTAAATAACTGATGTATGGGCACAAGAGCAGTTTGACCTCGGGTAACCTCACGAGTGGCATAAGCCACGAGTGAGATGTCAGAGGTCAAACTGCTTGAGTGGACAAACTGGACATAAATCAGTTTTTAACAAGTTCCCAATTGTATATTTCATTTATGCAATAGGGATGAATTTTTATTTTGTGGGGTGTCTATTTTATTTCATTTATTTTTGATTGTGTTTGTTTAATGAAATTAATGGGATTCTTTGTGCTGCTCTGTGTTATTGCACCGTTTAGAGCTTGTTGCTAGGGAAAGCATAATGTTTGATAGGACGGCGTTATGAGAAGATTGATATGGCATCTCATGACTGGTTGGTACATAGACGGGGCAGGCTAAACAGTTTGAAAAAGATGGCGGGTCATTTTCTCGCTTAGTGAGAGACTGGTATTGTTTGCCATCCGATTTTATTTCATTTTACTATGCAGAACATGTTTTGTATCTGGTTGATCCTGCATTTCGGAGTATGTATCGGTGTTATGGTTCATTTCACTGTTTCAGTAGGAACTGGTGTGGGTTAAGGAGAGGAAGCTGATGGAGAGACTCAGAGACGGAGGACGAATGCAAGTACTAGGCACAGGAGGAAACGTAAAAGGCAACGGAAAGAAGTGGTGAGATGAAAATCTTTTAAAATAAAAAATAGGTTCTGTTTTTGTGGAGATGCTTGTGCACTGGGAGAGGATTCTGGAAGTGTAGCCGCTGAGCAAGGTGTGTGTGTGCGGGGTGGGGAGCCGTGCGAAGAGTTCCTACGGTATATTAGGAGCCGAGGAGATGCTGTATTAGACCAATGTGTGTTGAGAGAGAAGGTAAAAGAAGATTTTTATCAGGTGCTATGCTTCTTGCTTCATAAAATGTTATTGTCAGTGGTTGGGCTGTGTTTCTGGGGTAGCAGCAGTTTTTTTTTTGGTGGGTGCAAGTGGGGATGTCTGAGAAGTAAAAGGGAGCATGCCAGAGAAATAAAAGCTGCTGAGCTACAGGATGGGCTGCAGTTGTGAAGGTACAATAAAACAGAGGTTTTAATTTTAAAAAGGGAAAAATGTTTGTGAATTAAGTAGTTGTTCTGGATTTGTAGTGATGGTTTGTTTATGCTGTTAACCTATGAATTGCTATAGAGGGAGTTTTTGAGGGGACGTGTGTGTGTGTGTGTGAAAGAAAATAAAAGTAACTGGAAGTAGTGCCGGTAAGAGGGGTAATGATTGATGGCAGGGTGTTAAATAAATGGTGGTTGATTGACGTAGGGTATTAAATAAATGTTAGAACCACCGTTTATTTAACACCAGTGAAAATAAATGGATTTATTTAACCAGTTTGAGACATACACCCATTGCATAAATATATATCTACACACACACACATATATTTTATTTTACTAGTTTTAGAGTACAGTTTGTTAGAAATCAAAGCCAGCACTCAAATAACAAAAGTGTTATTATAGCTGCTGAGCTGGGGTTTCATTTCTGACAAATAGTACGAACAAAACAGTAAAAAAAAAAAGTCTACAACACGCCCCTTTGACTCCCGTGAAAAGCACTGCAGTGCTCTCAAAATGTTTGCATCACAGTATTTCAAGATATGGGAGTGGGGCTTCAGACATAAGAAATGGAAGTGTCTGGGCTGAAGACCCCTTGGAGTAAAATAACGATACCTTCCCTTCTTATAGAGCCTTCCTGAAAAAATATTAAAGTACCTTAGCTTCTTTTCTTTTTTTTTTTTTGTTTGTCTTCCTTTGAACCAAGATAACAATTCACATCTGCATACGATACCAGACAACAATAGCACACACATCTGATAAGATAATACCCAATAAAGTTGATACACAACGTTTTGTGTCCTTGTACTCGTTCATAGCAGGAGGGGCGCCCCCTAGTATACAAGTCTCTTTAAAGGTGAAAGAAAAGACTAGCCACTTCAGCAACTAGGAATCAGACCAGTAGGGTGAATATCAAGGTAGACTTCAAACAAAAATCTCAGTTTGTTATTAACCAGTTATAAGGATAGTAAGGCAGGAATAATTATCTCCCTGGCAGCAAACTCAGCCTCTGTCTTCTCCAGTCAGCTGCCCACAGCCCATATCTTCAGTAGCACAGAACTGCTAACTTCTGCCCTCCGTTTTTCTCTGGGACCTAGTCTAGAAATACTTAGACACTGAAGGCATTTATAGATATTAAATAATAAGCTGCTCTGGCTGCTGTAAGTAAAAGATCTCACGCATCAGGCCCAGCAGTGCATATCAGGATGGTGCAAAGCTGCAAGACATCTTGTGGTCAAACTCTAGGGCTGACCCAGTAAGTCCTTCAGGAAGTCTCACTGAAAGTCTGGGGAGACTGGGAGGGAGTCGTTAAGCCCAGTTTTTATGTACTGCAGAAGGTCAGTACCCTGTACTCCATCCGGTACTCCTACTAATTGGAGGTTACCAGCTCGCACCTCATTTTCTAGAGCCTCGAGGCAACCGCAGATCTAAGTGGCTTTCCTTAGTTAATGTGGTGACTGCAGCCTGTATGGTTGTACACTGCTTTTCTTGCTCAGCCACTGCAGAGTATTAACAGCTGGTATAGCACAGCAAAACACTAAGCAAAACAGGGTAATGCTAACCATTTTCAGACATGCTTAACAGTAAACTGCTAACCATTTTTTGAGTGAGTCCATGACACAGTACAACATCATTAATAAAACTACATACTTTTTAAAAAAATGTTGCTAATCTGTACCAAGTACTATGCATTTTCACAACTGATTAACACTTCCACACAACAAACTGCTAATCAGTTTTTTCAGTTTATTTAAAACCCTGCACTGATCCTGTCCGGGTCTTAATGGCCGCATCATGGGTCTCCACAAGTTTTTTCTATTTTGGCATTCATCGCCTTCATTGTCTCCACCATAGCGTGCCATGGTGGTTCTGACGCTTCACTGCTGCTAGGCCCTGCTTCACTAGTGACTTCTCCCACCTTGCCAACAGCCTAGAACTATTTCTGCTATTTTTTTTTTTTTTTTGAGCAAGTACCATCACTAAAATTGGTATCTATCTGTTCTGTGAAGAGTAAGGAAGCAGAATCCGGTAAAGAGAGAACTGGCAAAGTTAAATTATTTGTGTTTTGATCAAAATATCAGAGATTGGAAGCACAGCTGATGTCAGAAGCACCCGTCCTGGAAGCCAGCACCCTAGCCTCACCCCCACCGCCTGGCTGCTTTTCTGTCAGATGAGGCTTACCCCCCTCCCCCCATCTTGAGCACCCTTGCTTCTCTTTAATGCCAAAAGTATGATCTCTATGACAAAGGCATAAACTGGCTAGGCTCCACAAAACCCCAGTCTTCAAGACACTGAATGATTTCCCACTGAAGAACTCCCCACTTCAAGTACCATGGTGTGTGGTTGGACCGTAACTTTGATTTCACCTCCTGTGTCAACACCATTCGTAAATAGGCTTTTCCTCAAACTTGGTAGTATACCGCAACAAATTCTGCCTCCAACACTCTGTGTCCGGTCAAAACCGCAACAACAAATACGCTCAGTCAAAAACTGCATAATCACAACAATGCAAACAGTAGAAACACTCTGGATACAGAAGCTGATACCAGCCCATTTACAGAAGAAAGAGTTCTGAAAGAGCTCTTAAAACTGAAGGTGGACAAAGCAATGGGGCCTGATGGGATTCATCCCAGAATTCTAAAAGAACTAAGGATAGAACTAGTGACACCACTGACTACCCTCTTTAACAAATCATGGGAGGGTGGGGTGGTACCTGAGGACTGGAGGAGGGCAGATGTGATTCCCTCACAAAAGTGGGAGCAAGGCAGAAGCAGGAAACTACAGACCTGTTAGTTTAACCTCAGTGGTAGGGAAAATGATGGAATCACTTCTGAAGGAAAGAACTGTTATGTATCTAGAGGCCAGAGGGGCACAGGACCCAAGGCAGCATGGATTCACAGCAGGAAGGTCATGCCAGACAAATCTGATAGATTTATTTGACTGGGTGACCAAAGTAGTTGATCAGGGAGGGGCTGTGGACATGGCTTACCTAGACTTTAGCAAGGCATTTGACAAAGTCCCACACAAAGATTAATATATAAGTTAGCCAGCCTGGGAGTGGGTCCCAAGATAACAGCCTGGGTAAAGAATTGGCTGGAGAATAGGACACAGAGAGTAATAGTAAATGGAGTCCACTCTGAAAAAAGGGGTTAGCAGTGGGATACCACAGGGTTCAGTATTAGATCGGTCCTCTTCAATGTCTTTATGTTTACATTGCAGAGGGATGGAAGGAAAAGTATGTCTCTTTGCAGATGACACAAAGATCTGCAACAGAGTTGATGCACAAGGTGGGGTGGAAAGGATGAGAAGGACTTGGCAAGGTTAGAGGAATGGTCAAATGTATGGCAGCTTAGATTCAATGCTAAGAAGTGCAAGGTAATGCACCTGGGAAACAAAACCCAGGGAAGAGTACACAATGGGAGTGAGATACTAACAACAACAAAATGGAAAGGACCTGGGGTAGTCATATCAGATGACCTAAAGGTGGGCAAGCAATGTGAGAGGCAGCAATGAGGGTTGGGGGATACTGGGATGCATAGGGAGAGGCATCACCAGTAGAAAACAAGAAGTTATTATCCTCTGTACAGACAGCTGGTGAGACCACATCTGGAGTACTGCGTGCAGTTCTGGAGACCCAATCTCCGCAAAGACATAGACAGGATGGAAGCTGTCCAGAGGAGGGCAACTAAAATGGTGCAGGGTCTGCACGAGAAGACATATGAAGAGAGACTTAAGGAGCTTAATATGTATAGCCTCGAGGAAAGGAGGGAGGGGGGACATGATAGAAACTTTCAAGTACCTCAAGGGAATCAACAAAGTCCAAGAGGGTAGCATCTTTCAAAAAAAGAGGTGTGCAAGAACAAGGGGGCACAATTTGAAGATAGAAGGGGCGGCTCAGAGGTAATTTAAGGAAGTATTTTTTCACAGAGAGGGTTGTGGATGTATGGAACAGCCTTCCAGAGGAGGTTGTGGAGTCAAAAACAGTGGTGGAATTCAAGCATGCATGGGACAGTCATAAGGCAATTCTAGGGGGTGGGGTTAGGAAGAAGTAGGCTGCTGGTTAACTAGGATCTGCAGCTTATCCATCAGGTAGGGAAATGGGCAGACTGGGTGGGCCAAGCAGTCCTTATCTGCCGTCAAATTCTATGTTTCTATGCCACGTGGTTTTGGAATTAGTATATCTAATCTAGCATGGTTTTGGACTGTACGGTTCTGTACTGACAGCAAAGAGTGGTTATTAACCACACTGTTTTTGACCGTGTAGTCTTGACATAACGCCCAACATTCAGTCTGCTGTGTCATCATCCTAAAAATGATCCTCCCAGTGTCTGACTATGCGGACATGGTGTATAGTGCTGCCCCTAAAACTGAGAAACAAAAGACTGGCACTAGTTAGTTATATCAGCGTTTATTTGTGGGGGACAAAAAGGTTTAAAGTGTATACCATAATGTGTGTAAGCCCCACCTACCCCTAAAGCCACAAAGTGAAACCAGTCAGTGGTTTTGTTATTCAGGCGTCCTGAGTTTGCTGCCCCGCCCTTCTCCTCCCACCCTCCCCGATGAAGCCATGGAGCAAAACTGGTCAGGGTTTTGTTAGTTTAGCATCCTGACCTTGTTGTTGCTGCTACTAGTGCAAGTATGCTCTGTTCTTATTATGCACATTATGGTACGAACTTTAATCCTTCTTTTGCAAAAATAAACGCTGATATAACTAGTTACACTGTGGAGCGACCAGCTGTTTGCCTTCCTGCTCCTAAAACTGATCTGACCCTCTTTTCCACTCTTTCCGCCATTCTGTCATCTCCTCTCCCCACATTCACCACTGCTCCCTCTCCTCAAACCTCTCCAGACCCTTTCTGGAGACCTGGTACTTGTCTCATGCCACCTCCTTCCTCATCTAATTGTGGTTTAGCTCCCTCCCCTGTTACATCTTCTCCCTCTTCTGCTGTCCTTCCCCCTCCCCTCCTCTCCTCTTAATCCCTCTGCTCCTCTTTTTCTAGTTACTTTTTAGTTCCCAGCTGTAAAACCTGCGCTGGGAAATCTGTTTTTTCCTCCACCTCCCCTTCCTACGGAATAACCTCTATCCTGCTGCCCCATCCCTCCTCTTCTCACTTCTTCAAAGCTCTCCTCTGTGCCCTTTCCACACATACCTACACCTGCAACAAACTCCCCCTCCTTTATCTACCCAGCTATATACAGTCATCAGCTTGGCTGGTCCATTAGCGCAACAGCAGTGCAACTCACAATGATGACAACCTGGGTTTGGGAATGAGCCTTAGAGGCCAGGGGCTGGTCATGGGCATCCCACAAGACACTCCGGGGCGGGGGGGTGTCACCAGCTTCTGCTGCAAAACTGCTACCTGGGTGATCATGTGTGGCAGTGCAGCTTGGAGCCTGAATGTTAGGGATGCTACCCAGCATATGTCAATGCCCAGTCTGAGCCCTGAAATCCATACGAGGCAGTGTCCACAGGGAAAAACAAGGCAAGAATATACTGGTTTGATGTGCAGGCATCATATTGCTAACTATACACCACTCCTCCACGCTGGATTTAAGTATTCTTTTTTTTTGTTTGTTTTTTTTTTTTTTATTACTACATTTTATCCTCCTCCCCATCTCTCCAGCCCCCGCACCTTCAGGAGCACCAGTGGTGTCTGTCCCCGCTCCAGCCACCTATCTTAGCCATCCCCCAGAGTCCCCCATGGAGCCGCGGTTTTACCCCACTGGGCGGGGACAAGGCTGGGTGGCTACACCTCGAACGCTTCTTGTCTCGTTGGGATCCAGGACCGGCCAGACAGGTGGGAGCCATGAGGGGTCTGCTGCGGAACTCCGTCTACCCAGGGCCTACAGAGTGCTTTTCCCCATTCTGATGGGCGTCGCAACTGCCTTGACATCCCCCCCACTGTATCTGTCTCAGTGCTTGCTCTGCCCCAGGCCTCTGCCTGGGGCCAGTTAAGTGCCAAGGTGCTTTCCCCCTCCCTCCTTCCCAGGAGAAGACCTGGGGTCATTCCCAAACCGGGTCATTGGCGCCGTATGCAGAAATCCAACTGCTGTGCCGATGAGCCAGCAGATTTAAGTATTCTGATGATGACCCCATCATGGGGGTACCGGATCAAGGAAGTTAAGTCATACAGAAGGTGGGTGATGGGGCTGGTAGGGAGCTGAAAGAGGGGGGCAGAAAAGTACAGTTACGTAAGAACTTACTGTAACAGTAGATCTTCGAGAGGACTTCTTGCAACAGGCTATAACCATTTGGACTAATGCCGCAGGCTTTAGGACCCACCAGAAAAAACTTAGATAGCAGTACTCAGCAGGGACCGCTCACCCCCCACCCCAACGTCGACTCCACCCCAATGTCGGTCACGCCATAAAAGAGGGCAAACCCCAGCTCCACCGCCAAGACCCGTGAACGGACCCTAGCAAGCGAAGTTAGTCGAAGACATGCTGTAAACCTCATCGGGGGAAGGAGGGCAGGAAAGCAACACCTGCTGCAAGAGCTCATCTCGAAGATCTACTGTTACGGTAAGTTCTTACATAACTATACTATCTTGCTTCGAGTGGGAGCTCTTGCAGCAGGCTGTAACCAATAGGACAGATTCCCAAGCAGTCCAGCGCCAAGGAGGTGGCTAACCCTGGGAGGAGGAAAGATGAAAAATGGCTGACATATAGCAAATCAGGGCAAGAGACCCTGAAGGACTGCTAAGCCGAAACTAGCAAGGCGCCTGGAGGCAATGTCAAGGCTATAGTGCTTCACAAAGGTGTGCACTGAATTCCAAGTGGCAGCAGCACAAAGAAAAAATTACTCACCTTCGTAATTATGTTTCTTCTAATGGAGTCTTGCTGTATTCTGACTATTGCAGTTAGCCCCAGCCTTTAAATATAGAAACATAGAAACATAGACTTTGACGGCAGATAAGGACCGCTTGGCCCACCTAGTCTGCCCATTTCCCTACCTAGAGGATAAGCTGCAGATCCTATTTAACCAACAGCCTATTTCTTCCTACCCCCCACAAAAATTGCCTTATATCTGTCCCATGTATTCTTGAATTCTCCCACAGTTTTAGACCCCACAACCTCCTTAGAAAGGCCGTTCTATGTGTCCACCACCCTCTCTGTGAAAAAATACTTCCTCACATTGCCCCCGAGCCATTCCCCCCCCCATCTTCAAACTGTGTCCCCTTGTTCTTGCACATCTCTTTTTCTGAAAGATGCTACCCTCTTGGACTTTGTTGATTCCACTGAGGTACTTAAATGTTTCTATCATGTCCCCCCTCTCCCTCCTTTCCTCATGGGTATACATATTAAGCTCCTTTAGCCTCTCCTTGTATGGCTTCTCTTGCAGACCCTGCACCATTTTAGTTGCCCTCCTCTGAACTGCCGCCATCCTGTCTATGTCCTTATGAGATGGGGTCTCAGAACTGGACACAGTACTCCAGATGGGGTCTCACCAACTGTCTGTACAGGGGATAACAACTTCCTGTTTTCTGCTGGTGATGCTCTCCTCACATCCCAGTATCCCCCAGCCCTCCCTACCGCCTTCTCACATTGCTTGCCAACCTTAAGGTCATCTGATAAGATTACCCCAGGTCCTTTCCATGTTTGTTGTTGTTACTACCTCCCCCCCTCATTGTGTAATTTTCCCCTGGGTTTTTGTTTCCCAGGTGAATTACTTTGCACTTCTTTGCACTGAATCCAAGCTGCCATACTTCTGACCATTCCTCCAACCTTGCCAAGTCCCTTTTCATCCCTTCCACGCCTCCTTGTGTATCAACCCTGTTGCAGATCTTTGTGTCATCTGCAAAGAGGCATACTTATCTTTCCAGTCCCTCTGCAATGTCACTTATAAAGACATTAAAAAGGACTGGACCCAGTACTGAACCCTGAGGTACCCCACTAGTAACCCCTCTTTCTTCAGAGTGGACTCCATTTACAGTTACTTTCTGTGTCCTGTTGTTCAGCAAATGTTTTACCCAGGCTACCACCCTGGGACCCACTCTCAGGCTGGTTAATTTGACTACTAATCTTTTGTGTGGAACTGTGTCAAATGCCTTGATAAAGTCTAGGTAGGCCATGTCCACAGCCCCTCCCTGATCTACTACTTTGGTCACCCAGTCAAAGAAATCAATTAGATCTGGCCTGACATGACCTTCCCACTGTGAACCCATGCTGCCTTGGGTCCCAGTGCCCACTGGCCTCTAGGTACTCAACAATTCTTTCCTTCAGAAGTGTTTCCATCACTTTCCCTACCACAGAGGTCAAACTGACAGGTCTGTGGTTTCCTGCCTCTGTCTTGCTCCCACGTCTGTGAAGGGGAATCACATTAGCCTTCTTCCAGTCCTCAGGTACCACACCATCCTCCCATGATTTGTTAAAGGGTAGTCAGTGGTGTCACTAGTTCTCTACTTAATTCTTTTAGAATTCTGGGGTGAATTCCATCTGGCCCCACTGCTTTGTCCACCTTAAGTTTTAGGACTTCTTTCAGAACCCTTTCTTCTGTGAAAGGACTGGGATCGATCCCTCACTCCAGAGTGCATCTGTTAATTGGATTAGGCACCTCCCCCACTTCCTCTTTAGTGAATACTGAACAGAAGTATTCATTCTGTATCCCTCCTTTTTCACTGTCATTCTCTGCCCACTGACCATCCATTCTATTCAGCCTCATCATCCCTCCCTGTCTTTCTACGCTCCCTGATATACCTATAAAAGGTTTTATCCCCCTTCTTAACCGAGTTGGCCATCTTTTCCTCAGTTTGTGCGCCTTTGCTATTCTGACTACCCTCTTTGCTTCCTTCTGCCTTAACTGGTACAGTTCTCTGTCCTGCTCCTTCTGTGTTTCCTTATACTTCCTAAATGCTATCTTTTTCTCCCTAACCTTCACCGCCACTTCTTTTGAGAACCATAGTGGCTTTTTCTTTCGTTTTGATTTGTTTATTTGCTTCACACAAAGGCTTGTTGCCTCTGTGATGGCAGTTTTGATATTTTCCCATTGTTGCTCCACCCCTCCTTCAAGCCTGTTTGCTAGTGCTTTTCTAAGGCACTCTCCCATCTTGCCAAAGTCAGCCCTCCTGAAGTCCAGAACCCTCACTTTTGTATGGCTTGACTCTGTAGCTGAGTTTATCGTGAACCACACTGTTTGGTGGTCACTTGTTCCCAAATGGCTACCCACTTCTAGATCTGAGATCCTCTCACTGTCCCCATTTGAAAGTACGAGGTCTAAGATTGCTCCCTCACGAGTAGGTTCCAAAACTAGCTGTCTGAGGCATGCCACCTGAAGGGCATCAAGAATGGCCCTGCTTTTGGATGTGGCTGCAGCAAAGGTGCTCCAGTTAACATCTGGCATATTAAGGTTCCCCATCAATAGTATCTCCTCTTTCTCTGCCATCCTAAGTATATCTTCTATCATATCCTTGTCCATTCCTTCCCCCTGACATGGGGGTCTGTATACAACCCCAGTGCGGATTATGGTGCCATTTACAGTCTCTAAGGTGATCCACAGTGCCTCCTCTCCTCCCTGTTTACTCTCTTGTTCAGTTGCTTTTATCCCTTCCCTTACATAGAGAGCTACTCCCCCACCCTTCTGCCCTCTGTGTCTCTCCTGTAGGTTGTGTACCCTGGTATGTTAACATCCCAGTCATGGTTCTCTGTGTACCATGTTTCTGTGACTGCTACGATATCCAGGCATCCCTCTTCCATCAAGGCCACCAGTTCAGGGAGCTTGTTGCCCAGACTACGGGCGTTGGTACTCATTACCCTCCATTTCTTGATGGCCTTACCCCTTTTTGCCCCATCCCTGTCCTTACTGCATTTGTCACTTTCTCCATTTACCCCTGTGCTTCTCCCTATTGACATCTCTATGTTGGTGTCTCCCTCACTTAGTACCCTGATTTTTTGGGGGCTAGGATTTCCCTGCTCCTTTCCAGTGCTTCCCCCCTTGGCTAGTTTAAATGCTTGCCAATGAAGCATTTCAACCTATCACCTAAGATCCTAGTTCCCCTCCTGGATAGATGCAGACCATCACGCCAGTATAGGCTTGCATCCATCCAGGTGGGCCCCCAGTCCCCAATGAAGCCAAATCCCTGAGCACTGCCCCGGAGAACAAAGGGTTAACTTTCTATGCAGAGCATAAAATGCTGAGCTCGAGCTCAGTTGAGGTCTCTGTCTGGAGTCCTTTGAAATCCAACTGTCAGATTCTTACGAGCAAAAACTCACTAACTAATCTATGTGGAAACTGTAAAATTTTTACTAGCCAACTGGCAACAAAACATTTTGGATTCCCAAAGGAAGACTCAAGTCAGGAAACCAAAAACCAATCCAAATAAGAATAATAATAATAAAACAAACACCCAAACAAAAAGAAGAGGGTGTAAAAGGAGCACCCCTGAGGTGCAACACTGCACCTGCCCACCCACTTCCCAAAAACTGGTTCTGAGAGGGGAGGCAGGAAGGGAGGTCAGAATACAGCAAGACTCCATTAGAAGAAACATAATTACTAAGGTAAGTAATTTGTTCTTCAAACAACATGAAGTCTTGCTGTATTCTGACTATTGTAGACTACCAAGCAGTACCTCTATGGAGGAGGGACAGAACCTACTTTGGGAATAGGCTCTGAAGTACTGCTGTGCCAAACCGAGCATCACTCCTAGCCTGGATATCCAGAGAGTAATGCTTGGGAAAGGTATGGACTGGTTTCCAGGTGGCTGCTTGACAAATTTCTAAGAGAGGAATATCCCTGGCAGCAGCCAGGGAAGCAGCTGTACCTCTGGTGGAGTGAGCCCTCAGGCCTGAGGATGGAATCTTTCCAAGCTTCTCATAGCAGAATTGTATACAAGACACAATCCACCTGGCAATTGTTCTCTTGGTGGCAGGTTTGCCCTTTCCCACTTCTCCATAAGTGGGGAACAACTGAAGGGAATCAAACCTGTGACCCTTGGTATGCTCTATACAGTAGCTAAGGGCCCCTTTAACATCTAAACTGTGTAGCCTCCTCTCTTCTGAAGAGGAATGATCTGTGAAGAAAACAGGGAGAGACAAAGACTGATTCAAATGGAAATCTGAAACCACTTTGGGCAAGAACCTTCTATTGGCTCTAAGGACACCTTTATCCCTATGAAAGGAGATAAAATCAGGTTCCACTGACAGGGCTTGCAGTTCACTGATACGTTTGGCAGAGGTAATGGCTACTAAGAACACAGTTTTCCAAGTCAAGTACTTAAGCTCTACTGAGGACATAGGCTCAAAGGGAGATTGCATTAATTGAGCAATGCAAACATTTAAATCCCAGGCAGGGGCAAGGTCTCTAAATGGGGTATTGGTATGAAGCATTCCCTTGAAAAATTTACAGAACACAGGATGAGAGGATAATGTGGAAGACTTCCCCACTGACAGAAAAGCAGAGACAGCTGACAAGTGTACCTTGAGAGTAGCTGGTCTGAGGTCTAGGCCATTAAGATGGACCACATAATCCAGAACTGTAGACAATTCAGCAGTGTCTGGGGAAATATGCTGCTTGGAACACCAAATGCTGAACCTCTTCCATTTGGAGTTATAGGTCTTTCCAGTGGCAGGCTTTCGAGAGGCTTTGAGGATATCCAGAACCCCTTGAGACAGATGCAAATCTGCATACTCTAACTCTTCAAGAGCCATGCCTTGAGATTGAGAGGCCGAAGATTGGGGTACCAAATCCTCCCCTGAGAGGAGGCTAACAGGTTGCAATTCCTGGGAAGAGACAGGGGAAGATGGACTGCTAGGGACAGCAACAGGGGGTACCAAGGATGTCTGGCCCAATCTGGAGCAATCAGAATCACTCTGCAAGGTTGTGACCTTATCTTGACTAAAACTTTGAACAGTAGAGGAAAAGGAGGGAAAGCATACAGCAATTTCCCTTCCCAGTTCAGAATCAGAGCATCCAGAGGGACTGAGCCCAAGACTGGAGGTCTGCAACAAAAGGGAGGAAGCTGGTGATTGTCTGGGGCTGCAAAGAGATCTATCTCCGGAGTGTCCCACCTTGAAAAAATAACCTTCAAGACCACAGGGTCCAGGGACCATGCATGATGGCCCTGTGAGATCCTGATCAGTGCATCTGCTAGCACACTGTCCTTCCCAGGAAGGTGGACTGCTATCAGAGAGGTTGGCAGGGAATAAGCCAGGGACCACAACTTCATGGCTTCTGTGCACAAGCCTGTAGACTGCGTGCCTCCCTGCTTGTTGATGTACCACACAGAAACATAGAATTTGACGACAGATAAGGACCACTTGGCCCACCTAGTCTGACCATTTCCCTACCTAACAGATAAGCTGCAGATCCTAGTAAACCAACAGCCTACTTCTTCCTACCCCCCCCACCAGAATTGCCTTATGTCTGTCCCAAGCATTCTTGAATTCCCCCACTGTTTTTGACTCTATGACCTCCTCAGGAAGGCTTTTTCCATGTATCCACAACCCTCTCTGTGAAGAAATACTTCCTCACTTTACCTCTGAGCCGTCCCCTTCTATCTTCAAATTGTGCCCCTTGTTTTACACATCTCTTTTTCTGAAAGACGCTACCTCTTGGACTTTGTTGATTCCCTTGAGGTATTTGAAAGTTTATATCATGTCCCCCCTCTCCCTCCTTCCCTCGAGGCTATACATCTTTAGTTCCTTTAGTCTTTCTTCATATGTCTTCTGATACAGACCCTGCATCATTTTGGTTGCCCTGCTCTGGACAGCCTCCGCCCTGTCTATGTCTTTGCGGAGATGGGTCTCCAGAACTGTACACAGTACTCCAGATGTGGTCTTACCAACTGTCTGTACAAACAGCCAACAACTTCCTGTTTTTTTACTGGTGATGCCTCTCCCTATGCATCCCAGTATCCCCCCAGCCCTCCTTACTGCCTTCTCACATTGCTGGCCCACCTTTAGGTCGTCTGATATGACTACCCCCAGGTCCCTTTCCATTTTTATTGTTGTCAGTATCTCACCCCGCATTGTGTAATCTTCCCCTGGGTTTTTGTTTCCCAGGTACATTACTTTGCACTTCTTTGCACTGAATCTAAGCTGCCATACATTTGACCATTCCTCCAACCTTGCCAAGTCCCTTTTCATCCTTTCCACCCCACCTCGTGTTATCAACCCTGTTGCAGATCTTTGTGTCATCTGCAAAGAGACATACTTTCCCTTCCAGTCCCTCTGCAATGTCGCTTATAAAACACATTAAAAAGGTCTGGCCCCAGTACTGAACCCTACGGTACCCCACTAGTAACCCTCCTTTCTTCACCATGGACTCCATTTACTATTACCCGCTGTGTCCTGTTGTCCAACCAGTGTTTTACCCAGGCTACCACCCTGGGACCCACTCCCAGGCTGGCTAACTTGTTTATTAATCTTTTGTACGGAACTGTGTCAAATGTCTTGCTAAAGTCTAGGTAGGCCATGTCCACAGCCACTCCCTGATCTACTACTTTGGTCACCCAGTCAAAGAAATCAATTAGATTTGTCTGACATGATCTTCTCTCTGTGAATCCATGCTGCCTTGGGTCCTGTGCCCCACTGGCCTCTAGGTACTCAACAATTCTTTCCTTCAGAAGTGATTTCATTATTTTCCCTACCACTCAGGTCAAACTGACAGGTCTATATGGTGGTGGTGGTGGTGGTGTCTGTTCTGACTTCAACCACCTTGTTCTGCACTGACTGAGAAAAAGTTTGCAGGGCCAGAAAAACTGCCCTGAGTTCTAGGAGACTGATATGGAGAAGGGATTCCTGAGGGGACCACAGCCCCTGGGCAGTGAGGGCCCCCAGATGGGCCCCCCTAGCCCATGAGGGAAGCATCCATGGTAAGGACCACTGAATGAGACTGAGTGGCAAATGGGACCCCTGCCTTAAATTGTCCTGATCCTGCCACCACTGAAGGGTTCGGATCAGGGTCCAAGTCACTGGGATCAGTTTGGTAAGGGAATCCTTCCTTTTGGACCAAAAGGCCCTCAGATGGAACTCAATGTCCCTCATCTGGAATCTTGCCCTTTGGACCACTGCTGTAGAAGCTGCCATGTGGCCCAAGAGCTGGAGGAAATGCCTTGCTGGTCGAGACACCTGAAGGCTGAAGGAAGAAGCCAGTTCTATAAGAACTCGTGCCCTTTCCAGGGGAAGAAAGGTTCTTGCTTTGACAGTATCCAGCTCTGCCCCTATAAAGGTAAGGAGCTGCACTGGCTCGAGAACTGACTTGGAAAAGTTGAAAAGAAATCCTAGAGAAGTGAGCACTTGCTGGGTCACTTGCAGGTCTGACTTGACTCGGTCTGGGGACTGGCCCACTATGAGCCAGTCGTCCAGATATGGAAAAATGGAAATATTTTGCCTTCTTAGGAAGGCAACAATTACTGCCAGGCACTTTGTGAAAACCTGTGGGGCTAATGTTAGACCAAAGGGCATTGCTTTGAACTGATACTGGCCTGAGGACAACTCGAAACTGAGGTACTTTCTGTGGGAGCACCTGATGGAAACATGAAAATAAGCATCCTTTAGGTCCAGGGAGGCTAGCCAGTCCCCTGGCCTTAGAGAGGGAAGAATTATTCCCAGAGTTACCATCTTGAACTTTGGTTTCAAAAGATGTTTGTTCAGGTATCTTAGGTCTAGGATGGGTCGCTACTCCCTTGACATTTTGGGAGGAAGGAAGTACCTGGAGTACAGACCTTTGCCCCTGTGTAGGGAAGGAACTCTCTCTATGGCTCCTAAGGCCAGAAGAGATGAACCTCTGCCTCTAGGGCAAGGGTTTCTGAGAGACCTGCAAGTGGAAAGATCTGGCTCTCATCTTCGGAAATTTTTTGAAGCTGAGAACCAGTCCCTGGCTTACTACTTCCAGGACCCACTTGTCTGGAGGTAATAGACATCCAGTCCTGGACAAAGTAAGCCAGCCTGCCCCCCTACTGGAATAGGAGAGTCAACCCGGGCAGACCTATCAGGGTGTCTGCTTGGCAGGGGCCTTAGACTGAGGAGTGGATGCAGCCCTGCTCATTCCTCTTCTGCCTCTCCCTCTGAAGAACCTCCTCTGTGAAAAGGGAGAAGAAGCCTGTGCTTGGTAAAAAGGCCTATGAAAAGGCCTGCCCCTGCCCCTAGACTGCTGCCTTTGAGGAGTTGCCGGCCTCTCCTTGGCCTGAGCACTCCTGTAAGTGGTCCTATACTCATCCATTTTCTTCATGTAATTCTCTGTCTGCACCCCAAACAGAGAATTACCCACTACAGGAAGATCCATGGCCTTAGCCTGAGTGTCCTGTGAGAGGCTAGTATATATGAGCTAAGCCATTCTTCGAATAGTCACAGATGTAGCCATGACTCTTGATGACACATCACTGGAGTCCACAGCAGCATGAAACTGTACTTTAGATGCCTCAATCCCATCTGCAGCCACCTCCTCCAGCTCCTTGCCTAGCTGGGGGGAGGCCTGTTTAGCCAGTGCCAGTACACTGTCCCACCTGGACTTCTGGTACCTGGCTGTATAGGCCATATAATTCGCCTGCCTGAGTCCCAAGGAAGATGCCATGTACTGTTTTTTTGCCATGGCATCAATCTTCCTGGAGTCTTTGTCTAGGGGGTGGGAAGCCAAGGGAATGTTTGCCTTGTCACTGGCAACAGCCTGCACTACCCCAACATGGCTGCATTGCTGGTATAAAAACTCTGTATCTGAGCCTGATAGTGTGTACCTCTTGTCCATTCTTCTGTCAACAGGGGGTACAGAATTGGGAGACTTCAGGATTTTTTGTGCCTTTTTCCCCAAAGGATTTGTGAAGGGGAACAGACAGTCTCCTGGACTCTGGGATGTCCATCATTTCCACATAATCAGGCTCCTCCTGATCCTCCACTGCCTCCTCCATAGGAAGCTGGAAGGTTTCAGCCACTTTTCTGTAAAACAGAAAATGGGAGGGGGACTCAGAAAGCCTAGGAGGGGATACACCAGGAGGTTTGTCTGGGGAGATGTCCAGTTCCACAGGCACATCCAGACTTTCACCATCATCACCATCATCTTCAAACTCCCCTTCCTCCTCAAACTCCAGTTCATAAAAATCTTCAGGGGTATAATCTTGAACCAGGGGAATCGACTGAACCGAACCCCCTGCGAAAAGGTGCCGGATCGGTCGGAACCGGGCGAAGCGATTTCACAATTTGAATTGCTCTGGCTATTTCCTCGGCAGTCGGAACATGAACCTCTGGATCCGAATCGGTTGATTCTTTGCATTTCCTTTTTGTAGGAACCGACCCCTCAGGATCAGCTCTCCTCTTGCCTGAAGTATCGCCCTGGTCAGAGGGCACTCCTTCTGGTTCGGTCGGAACCTAACCGGGCTGGCCATCCAGGTCAGCGGACTTCTCGGCCTCCTTTTCCCTCAGTCTACCTAGTGTCTTTTCAAGGGTAGATTTAGGAAAACTTTTACAAATTTGGCAGTCTGAATCGAGGTGTTCAAACCCCAGACAATAAACACAGGTGGTGTGGGGGTCAGCCTTAGCAAAGACCTCCCCACACTCACTGCAGTGTTGAAACCCAGTGGGCCCATTTTTTTCTTGGGTTTCTCAGACATAGCCAACCTAACCCAACTTACCCTTTTTATGGCAACCGCCAGGCAAGACTACCTTATCGGTTCCTAACCGTGTCACGGGTGTTGGAAAAAAACGTTCAAAACATGTTTTTGTTTTTTTTTTAGAACCGATAAGGACCGGTAACCACACTCTGAAGTAAAACACAAGGATTCAATACAAATGATCGGTTCAGCTGAACCGATCTAACACTTTACAATTTCCACACAGAAAAACACAACAAAGCCTATCTAGTACTCACGGTACCACAGACAGAGACTGAATCAACTATGCAGAAATAAATACGGTAAAAAACTGACAACCAAGACTTTAACTGACTTTCAAACCGAGCTGAAGGAGAAATCTCCGGAGCAGCTGTTCAGTGAGGCGGAGTAAAGAATCGGATACTTAAGTACTACTTTGCAAGTGTCTTAAAAACAGATAGCAGAGTAGAGTTGGATGCTTTGAATACAAGTAACCCCTTCAATTACCTTTACCGAACAACAGGTTTTGGAATCAACTGGAAAATTAAAAACTGGATCATCCCCAGGGCCGGATGGAATCAGTCCTCATTTTAATAAAACAGTGTGCAAGGAACTCCTGGGTCCACTAACCGTGTTATTTAATACTTCCAATCGCTAGGGTAAAACCCTGGAATTTTGGAGAAAAGCAAATATTACTCCCATCTTCAAGGAGGGAAGTAAACAAAATGTTTGTAATTATAGAACAATCAATCTAACATATATCATCAGTAAATTAATGAAGCAGTTAATTCAAAATAAAATACTAGACCATGTTAAAAATAGTGATAGCCTAGACACAGCACAGCACGGATTTACTCAGGGTCAGTCATGCTTAACGAATCTAATACATTTCTTTGATCCAGTAAGTGAGGCATTAGAAAAGGGACTGCCCGTTGATGTGGTTTTTTTAGATTATGCCAAAGCATTTGACACAGTTTACCATAGTGTATTAATAGAGCAACTGCATAAAATAAATCTTAATGGCAAAATAATACAATGGATTGACTCATGGTTGAGAAATAGACATCAAAGAGTGGTTCTTAGGGGGATCTGAATCAGAGTGGACCAAAGTCACTAGTGGAGTACCCCAGGGCTCGGTACTGGGTCCACTACTCTTTAATATACTTATTTCAACTATGCAAACAAGTAAAGGGGTCTGGATCAGCAAATATGCAGACGACTGTAAAGCTGGATATATTGTGAATGATACGGTGTCAATCAATAACCTTCAAGAAAATTTAAATAAATCCATGTATTGGGCCAACCTTTCTAAAATGAACGTCAATGAACAGAAATGCAAGGTAATGCACATGGGTAAACACAACATTAAGGCAAGCTATGTGATGAAGGGAATACAGTTCACCACTACGGAAAAAAAAGATTTGGGTGTTATAATTACTGAAAACCTAAAACCCGATACACATATAAATAATGTGTTTAAAAAATACTACGGCATTTTTGGATGTATCCAAAGGCACATTACAAGTAGAAATAAAGAAGTCCTATTACCACTATACATTAGCCTTATTCGATCTCACCTAGAGTAGTGTGCTCCCTTTTGTGCACCAACAGCAGTGGAAACCAAAAAAATGGTTGAATGAGTACAATGAAGGGTTTGAAAGAAAATTAGTAATGTCAAAAACAAAAGCTATAGTGACAGATTAAGAACTCTGAACTTGTACTCCTTGGAATACAGATCTCTAAGAGGGGATCTGATTCTTATATTTAAAGCATGCCAAGAGAACGCATTGTTTACTACAATTTGTCTTGAAAAACAAATAACTTATAATAATACTAGGTCACATAACCGTCAACTTAAGACAACTGTGAGCAGAATAATAAGGCGTAAAAACATTTTTGCACAAAGAGCTCCACCGATATGGAATGCGTTACCAAGACGTGTAGCCATGAGTAAGACACTGGAACAATTTAAAATAAACTTAGATAATCATATGACGGAACGTAAATTTGGTTTCCATCACTAAACCAGTGGTGGTGGGTTCGGAATGGGTCTTTGGCCTCAAGAACCTGTATAGTACTATGAAACTATCCCCAGGTCCCTTTCCATTTTTGTTGTTGTTACTACCTCCCCCCCCCCACACCCCCACTGTGTACTCTTCCCCTGGGTTTTTGTTTCCCAGATATATTACTTTGCACTTCTTTACATTGACTCTTAGCTGCCATACTTTTGACCATTCCTCCAACCTTGCCAAGTCCCTTCTCATCCTTTCCACCTTCCCCATGCATCAACCCTGTTGCAGATCTTTGTGTAGTCTGCAAAAAGGCATACTTTCCTTCCAGTCCCTCTGCAATGTCACTTATAAAGACATTAAAAAGGACCAGACCCAATAATGAACCCTGTGGTACCCCACTAGTAACCCCCCTTTCTTCGGAGTGGAATCCATTTACAGTTACCCTCTGTGTCCTGTTGCCCAGCCAATGTTTTACCCAAGCTACCACCCTGGGACCCACTCCCAGACTGGCTAATTTGTTTATTAATCTTTTGTGTGCGACTGTGTCAAATGCCTTGCTAAAGTCTAGGTAGGCCATGTCCACAGCCCCTCCCTGGTCTACTACTTTGGTTACCCAGTCAAAGAAATCTGTTAGATTTGTCCGGCATGACCTTCCTGCTGTGAATCCGTGCAGCCTTGGGTCCTGTGCCCTGCTGGCCTCTAGGTACTCAACAATTCTTTCTTTCAGAAGTGATTCCATCATTTTCCCTACCACTGAGGTTAAGCTAACAGGTCTGTAGTTTCCTGCCTCTGCTTTGCTCCCACTTTTGTGAAGGGGAATCACATCAACCCTCCTCCAGTCCTCAGGTACTATACCATCCTCCCATGATTTGTTAAAAAGGGTAGTCAGTGGTGTCACTAGCTCTCCCATTAGTTCTTTTACAATTCTGAACTGAATCCCATCAGGCCCCATTGCTTTGTCCACCTTCAGTTTTAGGAGTTCTTTCAGAACCCTTTCTTCTGTGAAAGGACTGGTATCGACTCCCCCTATTCAGAGTATTTCTACCGACTCGATTAGGTGAACTCCCCCTCCTCTTCTTTTGTGATTACTGAGCAGAAGTATTTGTTCAGTATCCCTGCTTTTTCACTGTCCCTCGCTGCCCACCTACCCTCCCCTTTATTAAGCCTCACTATCCCTCCTTTGGTCTTTCTTTGCTCCCTAACGTACCTATAAAAGGTTTTATCCCATTCTTAACCAAATTGGCTATCTTTTCGTCGGTTTGGGCCTTAGCTATTATGACTGCCTTCCCCTGCTTCCTTCTCCTTTAACTGGTACAGTTCACTGTCCTGCTCCTTCTGTGTTTCCTTATACTTCCTGAATGTTATCTTGTTCTCCCTAACCTTCCTCGCCACCTCTTGAGAACCATAGTGATTTTTTCTTTCGTTTTGGGTTTATTTGCTTCACACAAAGGCTTGTTGCCTCTGTGATGACAGTTTTGATGTTTCCCCATTGTTCCTCCACCCCCCCTTCTTGCCTGTTTGCTAGTGCTTTTCTGAGGCACTCTCCCATTTTGACAAAGTCAGCCCTCCTGAAGTCCAGTACCCTCACTTTTATATGACTTGACTCTGCGACTGTGTTTATCGTGAACCACAGTGTTGGGTGGTCACTTGTTCCCAGATGGCTTCCCACTTCTACATCCGAGATCCTCTCTCCATTCCCGTTTGAGAGTACCAGGTTTATGATTGCTCCCTCCCAAGTGGGTTCCAACACTAGCAGACTGAGGCATGACCCCTGTAGGGCATCGAGAATGACCCTGCTCTTGGATGTGGCTGCAGCAAAGGTGCTCCAATTAACATCTGGCATATTCAGGTCCCCCATCAACAATATCTCCCCCTTCTCTGCCATCCTAAGGATGCCTCCTATCATTTCCTCGTCCATTTCGGATGGGGAGGAGGAGAGGGTGGCCCTACAAGGGGACCTGGAGGCTCTGGAAAGATGGTCTAGAAAGTGGAAGCTGAGCTTCAATGCAGGGAAATGCAAGGTACTGCACCTGGGGGCCAGAAACCCGGGCCAAGTGTACACCCGGGGGAGGTTCTACAAGTCTCAGTGGCTGAGAGGGACCTGGGGATGGTTGTGGATGTCAAGATAAACAACTCGGAGACTTGTAGGAGGGCAGCAGCCAAGGCCAACAGGATGCTGGGATGCATCGCTAGGGGAATCACCTCCAGAAGGAGGGAAGTGATACTCCCTCTGTTTAACTGCTTGGTGAGGCCACACCTCGAGTACTGCGTGCAGTTTTGGAGGCCACACTTGAAGAGGGACATTAAACTCCTGGAGAGGGTCCAGAGGAGGGCAACCAAAATGATTTGGGGCTTGCAGGACAGGACCTATGAGGAGAGGCTCGAAGAGCTAAATATGTACACATTGGAAGAGAGAAGGGACCGGGGGCATGATAGAGGTCTTCAGGTACATGTAGGATGTAAATAGGGGAGGAGCAGTCAGGGTGCTTCGAAGGAAGGAGGGGGGCAACTAGAGGGCATGGGTGGAAGCTGGGGGGGGGAGATTCAGAAGAGAAAGGAGGAGGTGGTACTTCACTGAGAGGGTGGTGGAGCCATGGAATGCACTGCCCAGGGGGCTGGTGGAGGCAGACACGGTGGTGGGGTTCAAGAGGGGATGGGACAAGTACAGGGGAAGGGTTCTGGAAGCAAAATCCAGTGCAGCGAGAATATCCAGAACTGGGAAGGGAGAAGCCAGAGAAGGCGAGGGGGGCAGCAAGGTCAGCTCCCAGGATGGGGGCTGACCAAACGAGCAGACACAAAAGACTGTTAGGCCTATTCTGCTGGCATTTTAATATGTTAGTATTTCTTCCCCCTGAGATTGTGGTGCCATTTCCAGTCTCTAGTGTGACCCACAGTGCCTCCTCTCCTCCCTGTTTACCCTTTAGTTCTGTTGCTTTGATCCTTTCCGTTATGTAGAGAGCTACTCCTCCTCCTCCTCCTCCCCTTCTACCCTCCCTGTCCCTCCTGTAGATTGTGTACCCTGGTATGCTGACATCCCAGTCATTGTTCTCTGTGTACCATGTTTCTGTGACTGCCACAATATCCAGGCAGCCCTCTTCCATCAAGGCCACCAGTTCAGGGAGCTTGTCTGTCTGACTGGTTAAATGATCTGTGGACTAATCAAATTAGAAAACTGTTACACACCAATTGACCTCGTCTTTGGAAATACAAGGAAATAGTGGTAATTTGAGATAAATACTTTCTCCACTCCCACAATGCTGCTTCAGTGAAGTAACTTCCCCACACAATCCCATCCTCCATCTTGCATTCTCCAGCTACCTTTCCCTGTTCATGCTCCACTTTGTATGCTTCTCTCTTTTCTTCAGATATGATCACACCTCTCAACTGTCCCACTTGAAGAGAATCATCTCTCATTTCACCCCTCAAAATTGCTGTCACACATGTGTCCCACGTGGAAAGTGTGCTGCTCACAAAGAAAAGGTGCTGTAAACTCAGACTAACATTTTAAAACCATGAGAAGCTACAGTAGAAGAAAACTTAGCACAAAGGCACTAGTTTCCATAGGGTTCTGAGCTTTCACCTTCATGTTTTATTATGTGACCAACTTTTGAGCGTTAGTGTCCCACATATCAGTGACAAAAAAGAGGTATGACTATGATACAGCTTTTACAAAAAATTTACTAAAATTTAAGATAAAATTATTAATCATCCCATTTTATATCAATTACTGTAACACTGCCTAAAACATTTTTAATTGAATGTATATTAACAGTGCATCTTTAAGAGAGACCTTACACTTCTAAAAGATCATAAGTGTCACTGTCAGTGGATCTGTAGGCAACATGCTTGCAGCTGGGGCCAAAAGGTTGTAGGTTCTAGTGCCACACCATAAACTTAGGCTAATACCCAATCCTGACAATGTAGTGCAGCACTAGAAGGTGCTGCACTGTTCAGCGGACCTCTTTCACGTGGGACATTAAACAGCGGTCCCTTCTGCTCTTCTTTGGTGGTTGTCCAAGTGGAAGACAAGGCTCAAACAGCATTTATCATACGATGCTGGAAGTTTCCTCAGTGTACTAGCCAACATTCCCACATCAATAAAACAGGTCTACAGGCTATTGGAGAGGTGGCCTTTCCCTCCAGAGCACAATCTGGGGGTGGTAAGGCAGGTGAGAAGTACAAGATCTGGGACTGGTGTCATATGCCCCCTGGTTTGACCCTTGAATCCTGGTGCATCCCTCCTCCCACTGGTGTGTGGAACCCATAGGCATGGCTCACATGCACACAGCGTCCCTATGGGAAGAACTCCATGACCAATCTGAGGTGCTTCAGCAGCAGAATGCAACACCAAACCAGCAGGCTCAACCAAAAACCCGACTGCCAACAAGCCAACCTGGGTCACCAGCATGGCAAGCTGCCATTGGATATCTTGGTACATCAATTATTTATTTATTTATTGCTATGCTACAAGACAAGTAACAAGTAAACAAGGGAGGTGTGGAGCCTGAACTGACTAGCAGCAGATTCTTGGGAGTTCCAGGTTGTTTGAGCATAATTGCCAGCAAAGGTGTATTTTTGGTTTAACTTGTCAATTAAAACGTACTATCTTATGGAAGCTTTCACTTTACATTATAACACAGAAATATCCATGCAAATATGAGCAATCAGGGATGCAACAAAAATTAAGAATACCAGTGGAACTCGGACTTCGAAGTCTGGAGTGAAGGCCCAAGCAGTGGCTGAACATGGCTCGGAAGAAGCACTAGAATTCCTAGGCCTGAAACTCCAGAGACTCATTTCTTCAATCTGTTTTAAGCCAAAATGTGGATGGCGTTACTAGAAAAATTGTGGTTCTTGGAACTATAGTATAGGCAGTTAATAAGGAGATGGGAGGCATTCAGGAACAATTAGTGACTCCCTCCAGCATTACTGCCATGTTGGTCAAAGAGAGCCAATGCCTCAACGCGAGGATGGTAACCTTGGAGAATCAAGCTCGCTCCGCCAATATTCTACTTACTGGTCTCCAGGAAGGTGCGGAGGAGGACCATACTATGACATTTATGTGGTACTGGCTTGAGGAAACCATGGGACTGGACGGAGAAGAGCAGCACTTCGGCCTACATAAAGCCTACTGGATAATGCTACGAGAGCATCAGCAATTGACAAATGAGCCCTTAATCATGCTGGTGGTAGGGCAGTGCAAAATGCAGAATTCTACCAGTGGAATTTATGCAGAATGGCAATTTTGTTTCCAAAATGTTTTTCAGAATATTTTTAAATTCCGTGGAATTCCAAAATGCATTTCTGTGTAAAACGCAGAATGATCTTCCACAGATCACGTAAACAGCAAGATAATTTTCCATGGATTGTGGAAAAAGAATCCACAGTTTAAACTGTAGATTATTAATTCATGAAAACCATTTTGCTAGTGAAATGTCAGAATTCTGCTACCAACAGCATTACGCAGAATTTTCCAAAATTCAACAGAATTCCACTCCATCAGAATCTGAGCTTTCTGCACAGCACTAGCTGGTGGTCACCAATTTAAGAAGTACTCGCGACTGTCTCTTACAGTTGTCAAAACACCAGAGTCCATTATTACATGATGGGCAGATGTTTCATCTTAGAAACATAGAATCTGATGGCAGATAAGGACTGCTTGGCCCACCTAGTCTGCCCATTTCCCTATCTGCTGTATAAACTCAAGATCCTACTCGATCTGCAGCCTACCTCCTCCTTTCTACCACTAGTGCTGCCTTTTGTCCGTCCCCTGTATTCGTGAGTTCGCCTACCGTTTTTGCCCCTACAACTTCCTCAGATAGGCTGTTCTATGCATCCACCAATTTTCTGTGAAAAATACTTCCTCACGTTTAAGCCCCCCGCCCCTCCCCCAGAGTCTTCCTCCTCTAGCCTCATATTGTGACCCTGGTTCTTGCACATCTCCTTTTTTGAAAGATGCTGCCCTCTTGAACTCTGTTAATTCCCTTGAGGTACTTGAATGTCTCTATCATATCCCCCCCTTTCCTCAAGAGTATACATATTGAGTTTCCTCAATTTCTCCTTGAATGATTTTTGGTGAAGTCCCTGCATCAATTTTGTTGCCCTTCTCTGGACTGCCTCTACCCTGTCTATGTCCTTTCAGAGATGTGGTCTCCAGAACTGCACGCAGTACTCTAGGTGAGGTCTCACCAACTGCCTGTACAGCAGCATCACCACTTTCTGTTTTCTATCTTTTTCCTAATGTTAACTACACCACAAGACAGCAGTGAAAGAGGCTTAATGGAATGTGGAGTATTTTACCTGACATTGCGTTCAGCCATGCCATGATTACCCTGCAAGATTCCAGCTCTTCTATGGGAGGAAAGGTATATTTTTGTCAGACCCAGTTGATGTCGATATGCAGCCTGACACTGCAATGGCAGCAGAGAGGAAGAATGGGGAGGTAAGCATCCTTGAATCAGTATCTAAAACTACCTGAGGAACTCTGCAAGAGATTATAAACAGTTTGCTCAGTACCTCTCTTTAGGCATTTTGCTCTTTAAACCTAACAGTACTATAATTGTGGGTTTGGGATAATTTCATTCTAGCAAAGTCTGTTCTAGGTACTGACCGATCGAACATTCTGGCAATACTCTAAAAATGTCTCTTCCAGCTGGCCCGGTGGCGCTGAGGGTTGAGGCGCTGGACGCCACACCTCGCTCCACGCCGGCGACCCAGATTCGGGAGCGGACTCGGCCGCCGGGGGCGACTGGGGAGACAGGCTGAGCGCCCAACTACAGCCTCGCTTTTCTCCGGGAGGCTCCGCCGATGCCCGACACTTGCATGACCCTGAGCTGAGGCTCGAGGAACTGCAAGCCCCACTAGGGATGGCTGGCCTTGAGCAGCATGGACGCCGGGCGCGGGCCATGACGCCAGGGAGGTCGTTGGCTGCTCAGGGAGGAAGAAAACGAGGAACAAGCCTGCCTCAGCCGGGAAGATGGGAGGACCGTGGCCATGCCCACGATTTGCCTGTGCCCGCCCAGCAGACCACATTCCGACGAAACATAAGTAACGGGGTTTGATCCCCCGCCTCGTCCCCGCCCGAGGGGTAATCCGCGGCTCCATGGGGTCTGGTGGTCTGTATGGGTACGGTTCCAGGCAGTGGGATGTCCAATTGTCCTCCCTGAAGGGTCGGAGGTGGCAGGCTGGGAGGAGGAATAAAGAGTAATTTAAAAAAAAAAAAAAAGTCTCTTCCTTTTAAGAAATATTTTCTGACTGTCAATCTGACAGCAGCACAAAAAGGTCTGTCTAACAACTTTTACATTATAGGGTAGATTTCTGTTAAGTCACTGTACTCTTCCTGCTCACCTTTCAATTGTTAAAATGGTGAGCTACTATATACTGGATGCATGTCTCTACAAGTTAGCCATCTGTATGCCTGATAAGATGAAAAGGAGGAGATATGGTGCTTTATGTGAAGGAAAGCATAAACGCAACACAGATACAGGAAATATGGGGCAGGGCAGAGGTACTGTGGGTCACCCTGAAGAAGTGGAATGGAGCCATTATTCGCACTGGTGTGATCTACAGACCTCCTGTATGGGGGGAGAAGTATACGGCACTGGTAAGATGGCAGAAAAGAGGGAGGTGCTGCTAACGGGGGACTTTAATCTGTCAGATGTAGATTTGAGCCTCTCAGCTGCAACTTCAACTAGAAGCAGGGACATCCAGGACTCCCTGCAGGGTGTGTTCCTCAGGTAACTAGTCAGCAAACCCACTCGTGATGTGGCAATACTGGACCTGGTACTCACTAACAGGGACGGTGTTGCAGACATCAAGGTCGGAGGCCACCTAGGGTCCAATGATCACCATACACTGTGGTTCAATATAAGGACAGCTGCAGAATTGAACCACATGAGGGCAAGAGTCCTGGACTTCAGAAGGGGAGATTTTAAAAAGATGGGCAAATGCCTCAGGGACGACCTGCCTGGGATGGAGGAACAGAGGGCAAAGCTAAAAGGGGGCATAATGAAGGCAAAAAACCTCTGTGCCAAACAAGTAGAAGCAAGAGGAAAAGAAAACCGCTATGGTTCTCGAAAGAGGTGTCTGGAAAGGTAAAGGCCAAAAGTAAAAGTGTGGCATTCAGAAGATATAAGGAGATGCAGATGAGGAGGAAGAGGATGGGGAGGTATAGCAGGAGAAGCAGGGAAAACAGTAAAGAGCACAAAGGCACAAACTGAGCAGAGAATAGCCCAAGCAGTAACAAAAAAGGACACAACATTTGATTAGGTGTATGTGAAAAGAAATCGACTACAAGGTTAAAAAGGGATTTGGTGGGGGGGGCAGTGAAAAGGGGGCCCAGGAAAAGGCAGACATCTTAAAATAAATACTTTTGTTCAGTGTTCACAGTGGAAGGAGAAGTGTAAGGGCCACAAAAAAGTAACAGGAGCTCTGAATGGAGAGAGGTGGACGCTAGTTCTTTTTTTCAGAGAACAGAGTCCTAAAGGGACTCACTAATCTGAAAGTGGACAAAGCCATGGTACTTGAAAGTGGTAGCAGGGAGGCAATAATAAACTAGTCAACCCAGCACTGGTGGTAGGAAGGTTAACGTAATCACCACTGAAGGAGGGGATGGTGTAATATCTTGAATTTAATGGGTTACAACACCCAAGAGAGCAAGTATTCACGGGTCAGGGGTCATGTCAAATGAATCTGACAGATTTCTTTGATTTGGTGACCAAGGAATTAGATCAGGGTGTAGTAGTGGATGTGGCCTGCCTAGATTTAAGTAAGCCATGCAACACTGTTCCACATAGGAAGCTATTAAGCAAGCTGAGTAGCTCAGGGGTGGGTCCAAAACTGATACAGTTTGTTAGGAAATAGGCAACTGAGGATGGTGGTAAACAGAGTTCATTCTGGGGAAGGGAAAGTGGCTAGAAGGGTACCTCAGGGATCACTGCTAGGAATGTTCCTCTTTAACGTCTTCATAGATGACACTGCAAATGAGCTGGAGGGGAAGGCCTGCCTCTTTGCAGATGACACCAAAATCTGCAATAGGGTAGACACTCCAGGGGGGATGGAAAGAACAAGCAGAGACCTGAGAAAATGTAAGGAATGGTGAAGGGTATGGCAGCTGGATTTCAATGTGAAAAAGTGCAAAATAATGTACTTGGGGCACAGAAACCCAGGGACAGAGTAAAAAAAAAAAAAGGGAGGGGGGGAAGAGTTTTGACGACCCTAAGCAGGAGAGATCCCTAAGGGTAGTAATCTCTGATGACCTAATGGTGGCCAGATAGTGCAACAAGACAGCTGGGAGGGCTGGTGGGATGCTGGGGTGCACATGAAGAAGCATCACCAACAGATGAAGGCAGGCGGAGCTGCTTCTGTATAGATTGCTGGTAAGATCTGATCTAGAATACTGTGTACAGTTATGAAGGCCACATCTCCAGAAGGACATAAGACACAGTAGAGGCAGACAAAAGGAGGGCAACTAAAATGGTGTGGGTCTGCATCAAAAACCCTACAAGAAAAGACTAAAGGAATTCAATATGTACACCCTGGAAGAGAGGATCGAAATATGACAGAGACCTTTAAATATCTCAAGGGGATAAATAAGGTACAAAAGGAAAGTAATTTTCAGAAGAAGGATGCACAAGAACAAGAGATCATGCTATGAAGCTGGATGGGGAAGATTCAGGAGAGATGTGAGGAAGTACTTCTTCAAAGAAAAAGTGGTGGATTCCTGGAATGGCCTACCAACAATGTGGTGGGAGTGAAAACAGTGGCGGGGTTCAAGAATGCATAGGATAGGCATAAGGGAATCTTAGTGGAAAGCAATGGAGAGAAGAAAGAACGAACGATCAGGTAGGGTCTACAGTAATACTGTAGGAAGGGAAAAAATGCGCAAACTGGGTGGGCCAAGCAGTCCTTATCTACCAACAAATTCTATGCTTCTATAAAGAGTCTGGAGAATCTCTATTTTAAATTGATTACAATGAGTAAATTTATTCAAGAATATGAGCAAGGGCCAGCCTGCCGGCGCAGCGGTTGGATTTCCGCTTGAGACGTCAGCAACCCGAGTTTGGGAACGAGCTTGGGACACTGGAGGGCCGGCCAGGGGGAGACAGCTTGAGCGTCCCACAACTGCTCGTTGTCTTCAGGGAGGGAGGGCCGCACCCTGGTGTTGAGCGACTGCTGGTGGAGACCAGGGGTAGGGCAACACGTCGGGTCATTGCTGGGAAGTGCGTGGCAGACGTCGGCTCTTGCCTTGACATCCGGACGTCGCGCACAAGGAAATCAGGAAAAAAAAAAAAAATCGCTTGCTGGCCGCCAGATGACAGCCCTCTGTTCCCTGAGTGCCTCCAGTGCCTTTTCAGGGCTTCCTGTTCCTCGGCAGCATCCCAGGCCCTAGAAGTATGTGCTGGGGCCATCCCCTCTCCCCCGGTGCCTTCCCCCTCGAATGGGGGGGACCGACCCGCCGAAGGGATACACCAGGATATCCAGGATCAGGCTGCATAAGGTCCAGAGGGCTGGCTAAGGACAGTGGCTGGGGGACATGTAGAGCCTGAAGGAGGGGGACCAGCAAGCACGGCGGAAGAAAAAAGGAGTTTGAGCAGTAAGGGAAATGCTTAGAAAAATTATTTTAGTAACTGTAGTATTAAGTCAGAAGGGCTCTAAGTTCATCATATTCGCCTTGCTTCATAAGCAGCAATAAATAAGTATGCTGTGCAATGTACTAATTTATAGGGATGTCCAACCACTCTGCTACAAGATACGTGGTGAGTCCCTTGGTAAGTGAAATTATGTCCAGGTTTACCATGAAGACCTGTTCCGTCTACATGTTCACTGTCTCTATTGGTAGGCTGTTCCACAGGTTCACCACCCTCTGAAAGAAGTGCCTCCTAACATTACGCCTCAATTTACAAACTCTTGAGCTTAAACGCATACCTTTGCAGGGGTGCTTCTGGAGGACACCAGACAAAACATCTCTATTCAATCTCGCCAATACCCTGGCGTATATATGAAAGGTACAGATCAGATCCCCCTCTCTGCCTCAGTTTCTATAATAAAATAAACATGTTAAGGGCAATCAGCCTCTACTCATAGCTTTGGTGCCCCATACCACTAATCATTTTGGAGGCCTTGCATTACACCCCCTTACTGCCTCAGTGTCCTTTCTGCATTGAGGATCCCAGAAATGCAAGCAGTACTCCAGGTAGGTCGTGGCCAGGGCCTTGTAAAGAGGTAGTATTACTGTATTTCCACTGCCATGTCCTGCATCCTCCTACCCCCTTGATACACCTGCATACTGCCATGCTACAGCCCCTTGTCTATTATAACCTCAGGAAATTTAAAACTATCGTCTCCCCCATCACAGTGTTCTTCAACACATCAATCCAAGAGGGGAACGTCCCTTCTGCTTGAAAAGTGGCCCTTATGACACCAATTCATAAGGGAGGGACACAAGAGCACAAGGAGAAATACAGGACTATCTCCATTCTCAGTAGCCTTGGCAAAATACTTGAGCAACTGGAATGCAATCAACTCACTGACTACAGTGAACGGTACGAGCTGCTCACCGCAAAACAGCATGGGTTTAGGCAGCACCATGGGACCAACCTGCCCTAGGCCAGCTGACCACCAACATCCTAGAGAAACTTGACAAAGGACATATGCTGGGTGCAGTCTTCATAGACCTCACCAAGGTCTTTAACTTGATGGACCACCAGTTACTTCCAACTTAATTACAGACAATAGGTTTAGATAACCTCTCTCTATGATGGTTCTCCGACTACTTTTAATAGGTCCCAACTAGTTAAATGGAAGGGCAAACCTCTAGACGAATGACCCATACTGGATGATGTCCCCCAAGGACCTATCCTGGGCCCCTTGCTTTTTTCTCTGATGTAAATGAACTGCCAGAGAATTGTGGTACTGCTAACCTACTATTGTATGCAGATGATGCAGTTCTGTACCAAAGCTCCAAGAATGCCAGAGAGCTAGACAGTCTGCTCATAAGACACCTGCACTTACTAGAGGATTGGTTCCAGTTAAACAAAATGGTTCTCAATAGTAAGAAAACAAAAGCCATACTCTTTGGATCTAAAAGCCTTAGTTCACAAAGGCAGCATCTGCTCAGACCCACCCTATCCCATGGATCCAAAACTGAGGTTGTAGTTTCCACTAAATACATAGATACATAGACAGTGTTGGCAGATAAGGGCCTATGGCCCACCCAGTCTGCCCATTTGAGCTTGTAAGTTCAGTCTGTTTTCCTAGAAGTCTGTTGCACCTAACCCCTGACCTCCAGAATTCCTTTATGTCTATCCCATGCATTCTTAAATCCCGTGATTGTTTCAGCCCCCACCACTTCCTCTGGCAGGGTGTTCCACTTGTCCACCACCCGCTCTGTGAAGAAATTCTTTCTCATGTTTCCTCTGAATCGCCCTCCTCCAACTTCATCCCATGCCCTCTAGTCCTGGAACATCTTTTTCGCTTAAAAATAGTGTTTTCCTGCACCCTGTTCCTCCCTGTAAGATACTTGTATGTCTCTATCATATCCCTCTCTCCTCCTCTCCTCCAGGGAGTACATGTTCAGTTCCTTCAACCTGTCTTCATAGGACTTGTGATGCAATCCATGCACCATCTTTGTTGCCCTCATCTGAACCTTTCTACCTGTCTATGTCCTTACGTAGGTATGGTCTCCAGAACTGTACACTGTACTCCAGGTGGGGCCTCACTAGTGTCTTGTATAGCGGAATTATGACCTCCTTTTCCTGCTGGTGATGCCCCTGCCATACATCCCAGCATCCTATTTGCTTTACCTGCTGCCTTGTCACACTGTTTCCTACCTTGAGGTCATCAGAGATGATAACCCCAAGATCCCTTTCTTGCTTGGTGCATGCTATATCCTCACCCCCCAACTGATATATTGTGCCAGGGTTTTTGTGCCCCATATGCATTATCTTGCACTTCTTTGCATAGAATTTCAGCTGCCAAACCCCTGACCATTCTTCAAGTTTCTGAAGGTCGCTTCTCATTCTGTCTACACCCTCTGGTGTGTCTACTCTTGTTACAGAGCTTTGTGTCATCAGCGAACAGTGAAATTCTGCCTTCTAGGTCCTGCCCATGTCACTGATGAAGATGTTGAATAGGACCGTCCCAGCACTGATCCCTGTGGTACCCACTGGTCACTCTTCCTCTGTGGAGGACGCCATTTACCACCACCTCTGTGTCCTGCCACCCAGCCAGTTACCTACCCACCACACTACTGTCCTGCCCACACCCATATTCCCCAGTTTGTGTAATAGTCTTCTATGTGGCACAGTGTCAAAGGCCTTGCTGAAGTTCAGATAGGCCATGTCCACTGCCCTCCCTGATCCACCTTCCTAGTCACCCAGTCAAAAAATTCAATGAGGTTGGTCTGACATGACCTCCCTGGTGAAACCATGCTGCTTTGGGTCCTGTAGTCCATTGACAACCAGATGTTCCACCAACTCTCCTTCAGTAGTGCTTCCATGATCTTCCCCACTACCGAGGTGAGGCTGACTGGTCTGTAGTTCCCTGCTTCCTCTTGGTTCCCACTTTGTATAAGGGGACTACATCTGCTGTCCTCCAGTCTTTGGGTACCTCCCTGTTTCCAGTGATCGGCTAAACAGGATAGCCAGAGGTTCAGCCACCACCTCTCTTAGTTCTTTAAGGACCCTAGGGTGCACCCCATCTGGCCCCATTGCTTTATCAACTCTTATTACTTCCAGTTCCTTCAGGACCCTTTCTCGTGTACAGAGACTTGTGTCCATTTCTGCACCATTCTCACCCCTTGTACTCCCTTCAGACCCATTAACTTCCTCTTCCTCAGTAAAGACTGAGCAGAAATACCTGTTCAGTATGTCAGCTTTACTGTTGTCATCCTCCACGCGGCCCCCATCCTCCCCCTTCAGTCTCACTATCCCTCACTTTGTCTTTCTTTTTTCACTTATGTACCTGTAAAAGGTTTTGCCCCTCACCCACTGATTTTGCAATGTGTTCTTCTGTCTGAGCTTTGGCTTCCTTACTGACCTCCTGCCTCCCTTTGCTTTTCCTGGTACTTCTCCTCCCTTCTGCTTGTGTCTTTTTGTATTGCCTGAATGCAATCTTTTTGGCTTTCACTTTCTTTGCTACCTCTTTGGAAAACCATAATGGTCTCCTCTTCCTTTTCCTCTTGCTAACCTGCTTAATACATAATTCTGTTGTTCTTGTAATCCCAGTTTTAAATACTGCCCACTGTTCCTCAACCCCTGATTCCTGTCCCATTCCCCTTAATGCCTCTTTCAAGTATCTCCCCATTTTCCCAAAGTCTGCCCCCCTAAAATCCAGGATACGTGTTTTTGTGTGGTTTGGTTCTGCTCTTTCTGTGCTTTCAAACCACAATGACTGGTGGTCACTGTTTCCCAGGTGCTCCCCCACTGTTACCCCCATCACACTGTCCCCGCTGAGAGCACAAGGTCCAGTATTGCCTTCTGCCGAGTTGGTTCCACGACCAGTTGCTTGAGGAAGGCACCCTGAAGGAGTCCAGGATAAATCTGCTCCTAGTTGACGCTGCTGCTGGATGCTCCAGTCCACGCCTGGAATACTGAAGTCTCCAACCAGTACTACCTCATCCTTGTCTGCCATCCTTTGGATGGCTAGCATCAGCTCCCTATCTGTTTCTTCCTCCTGGGCTGGTGGTCTATAGACCACACCTGTGCGGATAGCTGTCCCCATTTTCCTTTCCAGCTAACCCACAGTATCTCTCCCCATTTTGTTCCTCCTGGATCTCTGTGGCCCTTAAGTCATTTTTCACATACAGTGCCACCCTCCTCCTTCCTGCCTGCTCTGTCTCTTCTGAATATGTTGTAGCCAGGTATGGCCATCTCCCAGTCGTGGTTATCATTACACTAGGTTTCAGTGATGGCCACAATGTCCAGGTCTGACTGCACCATGACAGCCTCCAGATCTTCCATCTTGTTGCTAAGGCCCTGGCATTTGCACATATGGCTTTCCATGATTTGACCTCCCTAGACTGTCTCACTATTCTACTCCAGCCCCTTCCTTGGTTGTCATTTATCCCTGGTTCTCCTTGCTGTCTCGCTGCCTGCTGAATTTTGCCCCTTTTCTGCTTATCCACCTCTTGGGCACTAATCTCCATCTTTTTGCACACTGCTTTGCAGAGATAGCCACCTCTGGTTCACTGGTTCCACTGCTAGCTGTGGGGGTAAGCAAGTAGGTACCCTCCTTGCTGGCCTGCCACCCCCTTTGCTAGTTTAAATGCTTGTCAATGTAGCATTTAAACTTATCATTGAGTGCTTGGATTCCTCCAGAATGGATGCGGGCCGCCAGGCTTGAACAAACCTCCATCCCTCCAGGTGGGTCCCCAGTCACCAATGAATCCAAACCCTTCCTCACAGCACCAGTTCTTCAACCATGAGTTAAAGTTCCTGGTGCATGCACTCCTGCTCTCCCTTGCTCTCACAGGTAGTACTTCTGAGAAAGTGATAGAAGTAGCTACTTGCTAAGACCCTCCCCAGTTTCCTAAACTCTTCCTGAACTTCCTTTGGCTCCTCATTTGCCAGGTCATTAGTACCTAGGTGGATAATGACATCCAGCTCACCTCCTGCCTTGCCTTCCCAGTGATCCCCAGGATCTTCCTTCCATCCCTCCATGCCGTGGCACCTGGTAGGCACCTCACCTCCCTGTCCTCCCCCTCCTGTGTTCCTAGCTGGATCCCTCTTATGATGGAGTCCCCTACCAGGATTCGCTTCCTCCTCCTCTGGGGTCCACTGCTTTCCCCGCTGAGGTCACCTCCTTGGCTAACCTCCACATCCTTACCTTCCACTTCTCTGGGTACCTGTATTTGGTTGTCCTTGTTTGCCAGTGTGGCATATGAGTTCTTGAGTGGAATAGGATCTGGGATGCCTCTGCCTGACTGCTCTAACCTCCCTGAGCCCACTGTCATCCAAGTGCTCCTCATTCTCGCATCCTTGAGGCAGTTGCATTGGACTGGGTGGTCCCTGGATAGGGGTGATGGTACTCCTGACCCAGTTTACTTCCGCTCTGAGTCTGGATACCTCATCCCGCAGTCCAGATAGATGCATGCAGATAGGGCAGCACCTCAGTGTCCAGAAGGTCTGCCTGAATATGGCTGCCCCACAGCCACTGCATTGCACCACTCCCCACATTATACTGCAGTTCCACTACTTGTCTGCTACTGAAGCTCTCCTAGTTAACTTTTTATTAATTTACTGTCCTAAAAATCCTGCCACTGTTCCCCTACAATATTTGAAAATACATACACTTCTATCTAAGCTCTTTATCCTTACAATCAAAAGGTAACTACAATCACAATAATCTACCTTCTATTAATACAGATTCTATCACAGAATCAGAGCACAATGCAAAAACATCTGCTACTTAGCAACAACAAACAGGTGACAACATACCAAATTGATGTAGCTTTTTTTAAAATAAAAAGGAAAAATGTAATTGTTTAAACCAATAGAAATCAGCAGTCCCAAAAGCACCTTGAACTACAAGAAAGAACACAGTACCACACCTCTGCCACAATAACTAAACAGTTCTAAAACATTGGAGAAAGAAGAGAAAAATTAGAGACTGAGCAAAAAGATACAATGTACTATAAAGTATTAGGCAATAGGTATACTCAGTTGTTTAACAGAGAAAATAAAGTACCTACCAAAACAGACAGGATACCCACAAATGACACTTAGGTTCTCAAGATCAGACACCACCAAAGGTACATACAGAAAGGGTTTAAACTATAGTATTAAAATTAACCACATCACAGTAGAAAGATCACACTAAATAAATGTGTTGATCCTTCTGACTTCCAACGAATATCTACCGCACAAATTTTATATCTTCCTGGAGCCTACAGGGTTGTCTTTCACAATCACCTAAATTTACATAAAACAAAACAATTTTTAAACTGGAAATTATATCAAAAAGCACTTAGCTTTGGGAGCTCTTCTCAAACACAGCCACTCAGCTCAGAGCTCAGAGTTGTCTTACTCTAGATCAGGGCATCACCTTCCAGACTCACATCAAACACCTCACCAAATCGCTTCATAAAAGAATGTCTCTTGTATCGCCTAAGCCTCTACTTCACCAGGGAATCGCACACACATATTGCTAATAATGTGCTCCTACCCTCACTGCTTTAGAGCTCCTCAATCCTCCACGCCTTAAGGTTCTCTGTCTTTGAAAAACTTACTGTACCACACTATATGGTGCTTCACATCCAGGGTCCCCCTAGGAACATCACTACATAGTGCTTGTTTCTTTAAACTGGCCCTCTCTCAAAGACAGGCTGGATTATTCCTCCTTATGCCTAACCTTTAAACTGCAAAGTGACAAAGCCCCACTAAGTCTCAAAAATCTTCTAGCTACTAAACCTGACAGGAGACCCCTCAGATCCTCCAGTCGCTCCCTCTTTCATGTTCCAAAAGTCAGAACTAAGGCAGGAAACAGATCCTTTGTAAACTCAGTCCCAACCATCTGGAACAACCCCCGTTCCCCCAACCATCTACTGAAAGTCTTCTCCCTTAGAAGCTTTAAGAAGGGCCTAAACAAACTCTTGCTACAACACAGTACCTGAAACTGCTACCCTCCACCCTTGTTCTTGAAATACTCACCAGTCTCACTGTGTGATTAGCACACAAATTTACCTGCCCCAATTTGTCAGCCAGTTGTATGCTCATTTACATGTTAATGTCTTCCAATTTACTGTTGATGCTTTAAAACTGTAAGCTTGCACCTTGTTACCTTGTAAATTAGTTTACTAGTTTAATGTATTCTATTTCAGTTTTTGTCTCCTCTGCTCCATTAACCCAGAAATTGTATACTGTCGCACCCATGTATTTACTCTTTATTTCCTGCCCGTTTTTGTTATTGTCATACTGTATGATATTCTTTGTAACTAATCCCAGATCACCCCTGAAAACGGGACTCAAGAGGCCCTGTGGGCTTACCCAGTCAACAAAATTCAATAAATAAATAACCTAAAGGTCATTTTCCACCTCCACTGCAGCAAACGGAGACTCACACCGTGTATCTATCCTGCCACTGTTTTTCTTCCCCAAAGTGTAGCACCCTGCTTTTGGTTACATAAAATATGTGACTTCAGGAGTCCAACGTATTACCCAGCTTGTTCAAGTCCTCCTGAAGGTTGTGTTCATCTGCACGACATTCCACCACAGTGACCATTTTAGTGTCATCAGTGAACTTAAGCAGCTACTAGAGACTCTCTCTCTTCCAGATGGTTGATGAAAATGTTGAACAGCAGTGGCATCAGCACCAATTCCTGGGGACACCACTAAGTACCCCTCCACAGCCTGACTAGTGCCCTTCCACCACAACCCTCTGTTTTCAGCGACAAGCTAGTTAGCAAATTACCTTGCGTTTGTTTTGTGTATACTGCACTGGGTTACCTTTCCCAGAAGCTTGCCAACCACCACAGTGTCAAATGCTTTGCTGAAGTCCAGAGATGCAACATCTACGACCCAGCCATTGTCCATCTCCCTGGTCATTGCCTCAAAAAAAGATTACCAGTAACTCCGGCATGATTTACCCCTAATAAAGCCATTAGTGTTTTCAAAGTTTTCTCTAGGAAGTCAGCGGTTCTTAAATTACGGTATGCAGTTCTTAAACTTAAACGTATATGATATATAATAATATGTTGAAATGAGTTCAAAGCTATATTAGTTTTTCAAAATATATGTTGCAGCAGTGTAATAAATTATGTTGCAGTCACAGCATTTTGCTTTGTGTCAAGACAGCATGCAAATGGAATTGGTACTACGTTTCGGACTGACAAAAAGTCCTTCCTCCAGTACAAAACTTGTAAGTCTGAAATTCTACAGTGCAAAACTTATAAGTCTGAAGCTAAATAACTATAATAAAAGATTTGTTTTCTTTTTTCTTCTTTATTTTTTCTTCTAACTTTATGTGTACTGCTTTGACAAAAGGCAAATCACCTGGAAAACAAGATATGATTTGTGGTGTCAATGTAGCCCTCTAAGATCCAGTGTTTGATTTGTGTACACACCAGCACAGAAAAGTGACACAATACATTATTTTCAAAAGGTTCTCCAACATTCAGAATGCTTTGACCAAGATCTATCATATGCACCATACAACATTATATTCAAGAAATGCATACAATGACTGGCCCACTGGCATGGCGGGTAAGGCTACCGCTCAAGACACAGAAACCCAGGTTCAGAACAAGCCTGGACCATCAGCGGCTAGCCAGGGGAAGGAGGACTGTCAACAGTCCTCACTACAGCACCACCACCTGGGTGACCACAGGTGGCATTACAGCTAAGGGTGCCGGGGGGGAGACATCCGATAGAAGCTGCACAGTGCATGCAATGTGTGCGTAAGTGCATTGGTCCCCTGTGCCTGCCAACAACTTCAAGGGGACGGGGACAGAAACAGGAAAACTTCAGTCCCGGTGCCAGCTTCTAGAAATCCAAGATTAGCTGGACCAGTCCCAGCCACCTCCTTTATTCCCTAATGGCTGACTGGCGCACTCGGGGGTATATCCCATTCACCCCATACCCCGCTGGGGTAGACTGAGGCTCTGTGGGGGTGAAGAAAGGGCTGTCAGATGGAAACCAGGGAGTGTGTAGGGGTTCTGGTGGGGCCAGAGTGATGGGGACATAAAAAATATTGTAAAGAAAAACAAATGCACGCAAAAAAACAAGCTAAAGAGCCCCTGACGTTTCAAGGGAAACTTTAAAAGTTTGGAACTGTTATACTGAAGCAAACTTATATTTCATGCATTTTCTAGATTTAGCATCCCTGTTTTCTTCATCTTTCTGTACATTAACATGAAAATAGGCTCACTTCCCACTAAACTTCTCTGCTCTGGCTGCTCATCTACATCTGGTACCACAATCCTCTGTATCTGACATCACAATCATTTCCACAGCAACACACTATGATGTCAGTTGCAGACAAGCAACCATAGCAGAGAGTCAGAGGGGCAGTGATACTATTTTCATGCTAAAGGGCAGAAAATTGGGAGGCTAAAAAAAAATGATATTTGAGATACAAGCTGAAATGTGTCTAAAATGAGGTTTGCTTTTACCTCAGAAGTCAGGGGCTCTTTAATACCCTCTTTTTCATACCACGATAAATTCACTTGTCTGCATATTACAGTGTTTAAAGACTTACACAGGTATGGAATATGTAATACATCTTCACACTGAACGACCCACTACAAAACAAAATAAACAGGGCTCCAACCAGTTAGAAAGTAATAAGCCAGTATACCAATTACATTCTCTTTACATCAATGTTTTTAAACTGTTAATGCATCGCGTAGTAAGTTGTAATAAATAAATTTACAGAAATTCCAGAAAAGAACTGCCCAACTGAGCAGAAGCTTATTTCCAACCAGGTCCTAACATTCACACTCATAGTTACAATAGATACACATCAAACAGTATAAGTCAGCTAAACACTTTTGTCACTGCACTTGTACAAAAACAATGTACAGTGCCCAATGAGCTTTATACATACCATGTAAGTGCAACTTAATGGTAAAAACTAAGCTAATCATTAACACATTTTAGATGTTATAAAGAAATTTGCAACATGCATATTTGCTGTAATTCACAAAAATGTTACCCCTTCTGCATTTATTTACTGTATTTGGTTGACTTTTCTTTTCTTCTGCAAGGCACTAACTGCATACTGTCAGTCGTTTCTGGGACCTCTATCAAAATGAGAAGCTGCATGCATGGAACTATCCCAGCAGGCAAATTTAAATTATTAAGATTAAACATTTATTCTGACAGGAATACCTCAAATGTTTTATGACAGGGAATCTTACATGTCTCATACAACACAATCTCTTTCAAGAATGTTATTTTACCCATGACAATAAAGAGCATGTATCAGGATGCTCCTCTTGCAGGAGCGGTGTTATCATCTGCAAATATAAACAATCGATGAAGGAAAATACAAATTCAAAAACCAAAAAAGAGACAGTTCTACCACTGTATCAAAACCCGCATCTATTACCTGGTAAACTCCCAAGGATTACTGTAGTTCAATGGCCTTCTAGATAGGCAGCACTGTTTGCAATCTCAAACAAGTGCATTTTAGTAAAAAATATTTGCCGGTTTCATATTGTTTACTCGGCCCTTTAGAATGGTCCCCGAAATGAGACAAAAATGTTAATTCTGAACACTATAACAAAGTCTCAAAATCAGGTTTCCAGCTGGCGCAACTTCATACTTTATTTTCACAATATACTGTACTGTTTATTTTTAAATATGACAGACTAATCTGGCGTCAAAGGTACAGTAAACGGGGCCCCTCAATGGGCACTGTTTTTAGCATTCAACTCCTAAAACACTCTACACATAACAATGGATTAAAAAGTAACAGAAAGAAGACCAAACACTGAAAAACATATAGAAACCGATGTCGACCGGAAGAGTATGCTCCCCTAAATCATCAAGAACTACAAGACCAGGCGGCACAAAGTAAGATAGCGACGACATCAGCTGGTGCCAGCTGAACGTGACAAACTAAACCGACTTACACTGTTGTCAAAAATCCGTGAGAAAAACAGATACACAAAGCCTAATCCAAAATAAAAGCAAGAGCAAAGACTGCTGCAGGACTGGTGGCTACAGCCACATCCCTTGTGTGACGATGTGCAGTCCCTACACCCTAACCATTAATGCACTTCAATTGCACTCCCGTGACAGGAATTACAACCACAAATTAAATAAGGGGAAAGTGGAAGGCTGAGGCCTGCTGTGTAGGGACGGCAGGCCCTGCAGTGCTGCTGTATCCTCACATCTCCCTGCTCTTTCATTTCTCCTGTTTTTTTTAATAAGCATGATCATTATTATTCTGTGTGTGCGCCAGGCCTGTGAATGACAAGGACGTTTCTCTGTGTCTTTCATAAGAAAAGCTTTTCCTTACCTGATGTCTCTGTTGTTAAGTGGCTGATGTTAAACTGCTACGACTATGTCACTTCCAGTATCCACAAGGTATCCGGGCTGTAAACACAACAGCCCAAACCCCAACCCACGAGGCCCTGCGCAGGCGCACTCGGCCCGATAAAGCTCACCATAGAGACGCAGGGATTTGTAGTAAGGTAGGCAGGTTACCTCCACAGGGTGGTGTAACGTCTCGCGAGTCGCGCTTGCCTATAAAACCGCTGTCTGTCTCCTACTTATAACAGTGGGTGAGGTACGTTGTGATTCGGAACTTATTACAAAATGGTTTGCGCCTCTTGGACAGTGTGAAATGACGTTAATAGGCACCCACAGGCAATATTGGCAGTATAGGTTAGAGGATGAGGTGTGAACGAGCTTGGTACACCCAGCAGACCAGACCTGAGTTTGATTCTCTTCTCACAACCTCCACTTATATACTGTGTGACTCTGAGTAAGTCACTTTACCGCCCAGCGCTCCCAGGTCGCCCCTGAAAACAGACACTTGTGCCTAGTGCGCCTTACCCGGGTAGTGGTACCAAAGACTAAAATAAATATTAACCAATTCTCCAATACAACCGTACTTCTCTCAACCTCCTGCCTCAAAAATTGGTGATATCCACTCGGAAAACCGGTAGCATAGGTGGGTTAGTGTAAAATTAATTTTGTGAAGAACAGGTTTATAACGCTGATGTCTGACACTATTTTGTGCTTTTATAGGTCTCACTGTTCAGTCACATAACAAACACAAATTTTTAAACGAGCAAAGGAAATTATTGGGGCAAAGTCAGGGGGTCCAGTGCACAAAAGGTAATCCGACCCTACCTGGAGCATATGGGCAGGATACATACATCCCAGGTATCCAATGTGCACCTGTTGCACACCTGTGCCTGGGGACAGCCACACCAGATTATGTACAACTGCATGGCCGATCTGGGCGGGGCGTGGGTATGCCCATGGAGGGCTGGTGGAGCGTGGCATGCACAATGTGCTTTACATTCCACCAGGGCAGTGTGTGTGTGTGTGGGGGGGGGCTTTCCATCAAGCTAGCCAGAGGGCTGCCATAACGTGCACACGCTCTGACCAGAGGCCACATGGTGTGCAGCAGCCAAGGACCCCAGACCCACTCCGTGACACAGAGGGCTTGGGGGTGACTGTTGGTTGAAGGATGCTGATTCCTGAAATTCGTAACTTTTCTAGTGGTCTGTAGGGGACATGGAAGTCCATATGCAGACAGCCATGTCCCATTATCACCCTACTCCAGCGGAGCAGGGGATTCACTCTGGTACTGGTCAGTTTTTCGAACTGGAAACTCACAGACTGGCCCAGATAGAGCCCCTGATCGGCCCCACCCCATACATGGACCTGTGTGGCTGCACATCTGGCAGACTGGGTGTCATGCATCCTGGCTGTGCACATTCTAGGGGGAGTGCAGGTACCTATCTCCCTCGTAGGTGTGAGGCCCAGTATGTGCCACTACCAGCATGTACTGGGCACACTGATGCATAGAGCCCAGGAAAAGTTGAGAGGTATGGTCATGCATCTGTCCAGTGGCTAAAATTAACTTTGAAATGCTTAGAGGTGGGGAACTCACCTCTACAGATCTGTAGGCTGGGGAACTGTCATCTCTAGGAGGTGCAGAAAAATAAAATTTGATGCAGAAAAGAGCTGCTTAGCCCACCTAATCTCCTCAGATGTTCCCTGCCAGTTCTGTCTCTGCACACCCTGTCTGGTCTGGGTCTACCTTCCCACCTCCCTGCATTTTATCTAATATATGGTTGGGGAGAAAACAGAGTGGTGGTAAACGGTATACAGTTAGAAGAGATGCAAGTCACAAGTGAGGTACCTCAGGGATCAGTCCTGGGGCCCGTTCTCTTCAATATCTTCATCAGTGACATTGCAAATGGACTGGAGAGTAAGGTTTGTTTGTTTGCAGATGACACCAAGATCTACAACAGAGTAGATGATCCAGATGGGGTGGGCAGAATGAGAAGAGATCTGGATAAACTGGCAAAATGGTCGGAAGAGTGACTGGCAACTGGGGTTTAACACAAAGCAGTGCAAGATCATGCACATAGGGAAAAGAAACCCTGAAGCCATCTATAGGTTAGAAGGGGAGTTGCTGGCAATCACTAGGGAAGAAAGAGACTTGGGCATTGTCATCACAGATGACCTGAAATCATCCAAGCAGACCACTAAAGCAGTAGGCAAGGCTAGAGGGATGTTGGGGTGTATTAGTAGGGATATCACAAGTCGTAAGAGGGAGGTAATAATCCATTTTACAAGACACTGGTTAGGCTCTATCTGGAGTACTTCGTGCAGTACTGGGAGCCGCACCTGCACAAGGACATTAACCAAATGGAGGCAGTCCAGAGAAGGGCAACCAAAATGGTGCAGGGACTGCATCAGAAAACATATGAGGACAGATCACCAGAGCTCAATATGTATACCCTAGAGCAAAGGAGGGAGAGCAGTGATTTGATTGAAATATTCAAACATCTTAAGGGCATTAACAAGGTGAAAGAGTCTAACATGTTTCAATATAAGAAAAATAGCAGGATAAGAGGACACAGCATGAGAGTAAAGGGAGGCTGATTAAGGGGTAATGTGAGGAAGTTCTTTTTTATAGAAAGGGTGGTGGATGCATGGCATGGCCGACCTCAGGAAGTGGTGGATATGAATGCAGTGCAGGGCTTCAAACAGGCATGGGATAGGCATAAGAGTGTAATACAGATGAGTATGAATAGATAGGCCATTGACAGAGTAAAGGCCTATGGCACATTCATATGGTAGAAAAAATGGGCAGACTGGATGGGCCTTGCGGTCCTTATCTGCTGTCAGCTTCTGTGTTTCTATATCCCTGTGTATCACATTTATGTTTAAAAGTCCCCAACTATTCTAGCCTCCACCACTTCCACTGGCAATCTATTCCAAGCATCCACTACCCTTTCAATGAAGAAATATCCTACAATGTCTCCTAGCTGGGTTTCTCATGCAAATCATGCACTATTTTAGTTGCCTTCCTATGAACTGCCTCTGTTCTGTCCTTTCTAAGGTGCAGACTCCAAAATTGAGCACAGTATTCTAGGGTGTGGCCACACCAGTCAGCAATATAATGGCAACACCACCTTCTGCTAGAGATACCCTTCCCTATGCAACCCAGCATTCCACTAGCCCAACCCACTGCCCTGTCACACTATCCTGCCACCTTGAGGTCCTCAGATGTGATAACCCAAGGTCCCTTTCCTGCTTAGTTACAATTAGTACTCCCCTCTCCTATCCTGTACTCAACACTGGGGTTTCTATGTCCTAGGTGCATTATTTGGCACTGAGCCCCAACTGCCATGTTTTTGACCATTCCTCGAGTTTCCCAAGATCCCTGGGAATTTGTTCTACCCCTTCCCTCGCGTCTACCTTCTTGCAGATTTTGGTATCATCTACCAAAAAGCATACCTTCCCTTCCAGCTCTTCTGCAATGTCCCTAATAAAAATACTGAAAAGGACTGGTCCCAGTACTTAGCCATTGGTAGCCCACTTGCCACACTTCTCTCTGTAGGATGAGTACCATTAACCACCACTGCCTGTCTCCTATCCTTTAAGCAGTTTCTAACCCAATTTACCACTATGGATCCCACTCCTAGGTTAATCAACTGCCTAATCATCCTTCTATGCAGCACCATGTCAAAGGCCTTGCTGAAGTCTAAATAGGCCACATCTACTGCTTTCCCCCTGATCAATGTCCCTGGTCATCCAGTCAAATCTATTAGATTTGTTTGGCATGCATGACCCCCCCCCTCCCCCTGTGAATCCATGTTGTCTGTGGTCTTGCAGCCCACTGGATTCAGGATACTCGATCATTCTGTTTTTTAGTACCGTTTCCCCACCGCTGAAAGAAGACTGACTGGCCTGTAGTTGCTAGCCTCCTCCCTGCTGCCGCGCTTATGTAGAGGGCAACATCAGCCCTTCTCCAGTCCTCTGGAACCACTCCTATTTCTTGTGTTATTGAACAAGGCTGTCAGTGGGGCAGCTAGAACCTCCTTAAGTTATTTTAGTACACCTGGGGTGAATCCCGTCCTGTCCCCATAGCCTTGTCCACCATCAGGGCTGAAAAGTAAGTACAGTTTTATAAAGCACCCTATCCCTGAGGCTCAGGATGCTGTACAGGGTACATACAATGGCAATAAAATCAGTAATAACATAAACACATAATAAAACAGAGAGTAAAATAGTATAATGCAGTGGCCAGGGAAATAAATTGAGAGGGACCACTAAGTTCCAAATGCCTCCCTAAATAAATGTGTTTTCAGGCCCTGCTTAAAAGCCTGCAATGAGGAGGCCTCCCTCAAAGATCTTGGGAGCGAATTCCACTCTTCTGGTCCTGCTACCACAAAGGATCAATCTCCAGATGTTTTTTGACTACTGTGATGTAGTCTGTGGTGTCACTCCCAAATCCTCCCTAACCAGACTGGACACTCTATTTAACTCCTTCTGTTGATTTGCACTTGATGCTCCATCACACACTCATCACTGTGACCTCTACCACATCATGTCCCTTCTCCCGCTTGCAAACAGGTGCCTCACTCATTGTGCCAAACTCACTTCTAAATTTTGGTTAGGAGAACTTTCCTCCTACCTCTCATTTTGGGAATAAGTGACCACCACACAGTGTGGTTCACGATAAACTCAGCTACAGAGTCAAGCCATACAAAAGTGAGGGTTCTGGACTTCAGGAGGGTTGACTTTGGCAAGATGGAAGAGTGCCTTAGAAAAGCACTAGCAAACAGTTTAGAAGGAGGGGTGGAGCAACAATGGGGAAATATCAAAACTGCCATCACAGAGGCAACAAGCCTTTGTGTGAAGCAAACAAATCAAAACAAAAAAAAAGCCACTATGGTTCTCAAAAGAAGTGGCGGTGAAGGTTAGGGAGAAAAAGATAGCATTTAGGAAGTATAAGGAAACACAGAAGGAGCAGGACAGAGAACTGTACCAGTTAAGGCAGAAGGAAGCAGGGAGGGTAGTCAGAATAGCAGTGGCACAAACTGAGGAAAAGATAGCCAACTCGGTTAGGAAGGGGGATAAAACCTTTTGTAGGTATATCAGGGAGCGTTGAAAGACAAAGGGAGTGATAGTGAGGGTGAATAGAATGGATGGTGGAAGGGCAGAGAGTGACAGTGAAAAAGCAGGGATACTGAATGAATACTTCTGTTCAGTATTCACAAAAGAGGAAGTGGGGGAGGTGCCTAATCCAATTAACAGAAGCACTCTGGAGAGGGGGGTCAATCCCAGTCCTTTCACAGAAGAAAGGGTTCTGAAAGAACTCCTAAAACTGAAGGTGGACAAAGCAATGGGGCCAGATGGAATTCACCCCAGAATTCTAAAAGAATTAAGCAGAGAACTAGTGACACCACTGACTACCCTTTAAAACAAATCATGGGAGGATGGTGTGGTACCTGAGCACTGGAAGAAGGCTGATGTGATTCCCCTTCACAAAAGTGGGAGCAAGACAGAGGCAGGAAACTACAGACCTGTCAGTTTGACCCCTGTGGTAGGGAAAGTGATGGAATCACTTCTGAAGGAATGAATTGTTGAGTACCTAGAGGCCAGTGGGGCACAGGACCCAAGGCAGCATGGGTTCACAGTGGGAAAGTCACATCAGGTGAATCTAATAGATTTTTTTGACTGGGTGACCAAAGTAGTACACCAGGGAGGGGCTGTGGACATGGCCTACCTAGACTTTAGCAAGGCATTTGACACAGTCCCACACAAAGATTAGTAGTCAAATTAACCAGCCTTGGAGTGGGTCCCAGGGTGGTAGCCTGGGTAAAACATTGGCTGAACAACAGGACACAGAAGGTAATTGTAAATGGAGTCCACTCTGAAGAAAGAGGAGTTACTAGTGGGGTACCACAGGGCTCAGTACTGGGTGCAGTCCTTTTTGATGTCTTTATAAGTGGTATTGCAGAGGGACTGGAAGGAAAAGTATGCCTCTTTGCAGACACAAAGATCTGCAACAGTGTTGATACACAAGGAGGCGTGGAAAGGATGAGAAGGGACTTGGCAAGGTTGGAGGAATGGTCAGAAGTATGGCAGCTAGGATTCAATGCAAAGAAGTGCAAAGTAATGCACCTGGGAAACAAAAACCCAGGAGAAGAGTACACAATGGGGGGGTAGTAACAACAACAAAATAGAAAGGGACCTGGGGTAATCATATCAGATAGCTTAAGGTTGGCAAGCAATGTGAGAAGGCGGTGGGGGGGGGGTTGGGGGGATACTGGGATGTATAGGGGGAGGCATCACCAGCAGAAAACAGGAAGTTGTTATCCCTCTGTACAGACAGTTGGTGAGACCCCATCTGGAGTACTGCGTCCAGTTCTGGAGACCCCATCTCCGCAAGGACATAGACAGGATGGAGGCAGTTCAGAGAAGGGCAACTAAAATGGAGAAGGGTCTGCAAGAGAAGACATACGAGGACAGGCTAAAGGAGCTTAATATGTATACCCTTGAGGAAAGGAGGGAGAGGTGGGACATGATAGAAATGTTTAAGTACCTCAGTGGAATCAACAAAGTCCAAGAGGGTAGCATCTTTCAGAAAAAGAGATGTGCAAGAACAAGGGGACACAATTTGAAGATGGGGGGGCGGCTCAGGGGCAATGTGAGGAAGTACTTTTCACAGAGAGGGTGGTGGACGATGGAACAGCCTTCCTGAGGAGGTTGTGGGGTCTAAAACTGTGGGAGAATTCAAGAATGCATGGGATAGACATAAGGCAATTTTTGTGGGGGGGTAGGAAGAAATAGGCTGTTGGTTAAATAGGATCTGCAGCTTATCCTCTAGGTAGGGAAATGGGCAGACTAGGTGGGCCAAGCGATCCTTATCTGCCGTCAAAGTCTATGTTTCTATGTTTTATGCTCACTCTCTCCCCCCCCCAGATCTCCTGACACCCACACTTTGTTGGTCCCCCGTCAAACCACTCTCATCAGTCAGTCATGCTTTACCCATCATTTCACACAAATCTGGAACTCCCTCCCCCCCAACTACGGCACTCCTCCTCCTACTCCTTGCCTCTGCCTTACATAACTTTCTCTCGTGTAACTGCTCCTGCTTTAACCCTCCTTAACTGTCCTCCTATGCCTCTGCTCCTCTCCATGGCTCATGTCACCTATTAAACCTTCCACCCCCAGAGCCTGCTTCTCAGCATGCTCTCCTCTCCCTTCACCACTATATACTATGTTCCACAGATATGCCACTTGTAATTAAAAGCATATTTCACAGGTATGATATATTTAATTGTATGTTATGTCACAAATGTGACTGTATGATTATTCATGATATTTTTTAACTGTATGTCTCGTTACAAATGTAATTGAATGTTTAATTTCTTGGATATGTTAAATATTAAACTGTATGTCTAATTCTTCACCCAATTGTACACCCCCCCACCCAGGTCACACCGGGAGATGTGCAACTTGTTGTTCAGCGTGCCTTCCTGGTGAAACATTTCAATAAATAAATGTTTTCAGTCAGGCCCTGGGAATCATTAGGAGGCCCTCCATGGTGGAGCAGAGAAAGCGCTGAGGGTGGTGGGGAGTCAAGAGGTCACTCAGGTAGTCGGGACCCAGTCCTTATAGGTGAGCAAACCAACCTTGAAGGTAATTCTCCGCCTTACCAGCAGCAACTGCAGGTCACGCAGGACCAGGGTCACATGATAGGACCTAGGAAGTCCCATCAGCAACCTGGCCGTTGCATTCTGCACTAGCTGCAGGAAGCACAGGACTCCTCCATTGACCTGAGTTAAAGAGCATTGTAGTAGTCGAGTCTTGATGTTACGGCAGCATGCATTAGTGAGGGTTTGTCATCGGGCAGGATTATGGCTTTAATCCGAGTAATATTCCTCAAGTGGTAAAAAACATTATGGACAACAGATGACACCTCAGCCTCAAATGTTAACCTGTCATTTTCCAGCCCAATGGTGCTAGAGGTTGAGGCGCCAGATGCCACACCTCGCACCACGCCTGCGACCCAGGTTCGGGAATGAGCCCAGACCACCAGGGGCTGGCAGGGGTGAGAGAGGATAGAGCATCCTGAGGACTGCTCTCCTCTCTCAGGGAGGTTAGGGATTGTCATCCCGCCTGCTGATCGCCGTCTGGTGGGGGCTGGGGGGGATTCAGGCTGGGAGGCATGTAGCCATCAGGCGTGGCATGAAGGTAGCCCCACATGCTTGTGCTCACACCAGATGCTGGAGGGAAGGGGAAGGGGAGAAAAAGTGAAAAAGAGAGCTGGCAGGCTCCATGATGGCCCAGTGACTCCACGCTGTCCCCCCCCCCAGGTCTAGATATTGGTCTCGGGGGGGGTGTCGATGCCCTTTGCCCCGGCCCTGTCACGGGGGGGGGTTAACCCATGGGGGACTTTCCCAGGAGGGTCGGACACGGGAGTTGCCAGGGCCAGAGAACGAGTCCCTGAGGGTCCAGAGCAGCCTGACAGCTGGGAGGATAAATACCTGAATAAAAAAAACAAAATAAATGTTAATCTGTCATTGAAGATAACGCCCAGATTTTTCACCTTAGCAGATGCCGCAAGTGGTGTGGGGCCCAACATTAAGTTGGTTCCCCCCCAGCAGCAGCTGCATCTCACCCACAACCAGGCTGTATCACCAACACCTCCATCTTGTACAGGTTGAGCCTCAGCCAGTTAGAGGTCATCCAGTCCTGGATCTCAGCCAGACATGCGTTTAGTACTTCCACTGCATTATATGTCCTGGGAACAAATGACATATACAATTGGGTATCATCTACATAGCAGTGACATCCCATGCTGTATGGTCTAATGATCTCTCCTTGGGGCAGCATATACACCACAAACAGCATGAGGAAAGAGGATCAAACCCGGAGTAACTCCACATGGTAAGGACTTTGAGTGGGAGGAGAAACTCCCCATCACTAGGAACTCAAACCAGCTAGTGACAGAGCTGGTGAGTCCACAGAGCTCCCTTGGGGCGATCCAACAACACCCCATGATCCACAGTGTCAAAAGCTGAGGAGCGATTGAGGAGAACGAGAATTGACTGTTCTGTGCTATCTCTAGTTCTGAGGAGATTTTATGCACCCTGACCAATGCAGTTTCAGTACTGTGTCTAGACCTGAGTCCGGACTGGAGAGGCTCATAGATTTCAAAGGTGGTGAGATGGGCCTCAAGCTGCAGGGCCACAATTTTCTCAATAACCTTACCCAAGAAGGGGAGGTTAGAGACCGATCTAAAATCCTATAATTTTTTTTTCCTTGCTCTGGCCGATCGGCTCCTGTGCTTTCTTCCCTTACTCTGATTGGCTCCTGTGTTTTTCTTTTTTCCTTAATTGGCTCCTGCACCTCTCAGACTCCTATGCAGCTACTGTCTGCCGAATTATTTAGAATTTTTCGTTAGACCGCAATTTCTACTGCTTGTATTGAATTTAATGCCAGACTTCAGTTACAGTGAACCTCACGCTCTAATGTTTAAATATTTCTCTGTCTCTCAGTCTCATCCTGTAAACACTATGCCTGATTTTGAAGATTATTTTATTTATTTATTTATCTATTTCAATCTAGGATTACAATACCTTTGAGCCGAGGCTCTTTTACAAAGATTCCACGTCAGCGTGTGCAACAGTCATCATTTTTAGTTACAGACATATAGTCACTGACTTACAGACGTGTAATAACCAGTACAAAGACTTGAGCTATGAGCAAGACAAGGGGAGGAGGGGAGATTAGCACTTGCTCTTGGCTTGTGCAATATCTGCCTTCTTTTATCTGTTATTTTTTCTATACTAGCTGTTTGCTTATGAACTACCTGCTCTCTTTACTTTTTACTTTTCCTGAGTGCACCGCTCGCTCCCGTAAGTCCCCCTTTTCCTCCCTTCTCCCAAGCATTACAGCTACTTTGAGAACAGGGATTTGTAGGACTCCCCCCATTTCTATTAAGTGCTTCAGCTCTTCTCGGTAATCTGTTCCCTTTGTTTGTATCCCACCTCTGTAAGCCTCCTTTCCTATTAAGCAAAGCGCTCTGCTTCCTTTGTTCTGCCCCCCTCAAATTAATCTGTCCTCTCTTCACAGGCTCTGTCTGCCCTGATCGGGCAACTGCCTCCATCCACCAGCGAGAGCCATCCTCCTCCGTCAGCTCCAACAAGCTGACCTGCCCACCTAAGAAGCAGTTCCCACCAGGGCTACATGCCGGCTCCCCACCTGCTCTGTCTGGCGCATTATATTTACAGTAGTAGGCGGTGATGTGACTGCTTCCACTTGATTGGCCAAAAATTATGTCCATTTTTCCTTTAGCTCCTTATACCATTCATCCACTAGAGGGCCACAGCTCCCACTTCACTCTAGTTTACATTATACTGGATTCTTTTCCTCTATTAAACCCCCGAGAACATCCTTTGTTAACCTCCATCCACATACATTCTATTGGGTTCTCTTTCTCTACTCTTAACCTCTAATCTATACTTGCTAATCTCCACACCACCGCCCATATTTAGTTAAAATATAACATGTGGTTAACAACAAGGAACATGAATCCCTTCTCCGTGAATCATCCTCTTTTTTTGTTGCCTCATCCTATTAAGCGTCTTTTACCCCAGCAAGTGCCCCCCACCCCCCCGGAAACCTTTTGGTGATAGCTTAGGCAAGATACCTCCACCGCAGTTCTGTTGCTCTCCCTTTCTCCCTAGGGTAGGCAAGCTACCGTACTTGCTGTACTATTGTTCTCCTGACACTGCCCATCAGGGACACGCTGAGCTTTTCCAGCATATTATGCCCTCATCCATTAGCCACAAGTCATTAACCATACCTGCCCATGTGGCATTCTATGCGCTGTCACTCTTTCCCCATTACACTACCCCCTCTACTCCTACATTTAGGCACATCCTTCTGGGGGAGGGGGGGTTGCTGTATACATCTTGGGCAAATTCTCAGGTTCAGTCTTTGACTCTACTTCTACACCTAAAGAGTTTTAAAGTCTCACCCTAAAAGTCTCACTATCCTCTGATGAGACCATTTACACAACAGGTTGTTATAGATCTCCATCAGAGGGACTTGAGATACTTCCCCACCTATGCAAAATACTGGAAGCCACTGACTCAGAATCTCTAATTATGGGGGACCTTAACCTTGATTGAAATTCCCATTGTTCTAAACCTTTAAAAGATATATGTGCGGCACATTGGCGCAACGGTTGGATTTTCGTCTGCGACGCTGGCGACCCGGGTTCGGGAACGGACTCGGGTTGCCGGAGGGCCGGTCGGGGGGAGAAGGATGGAGCGTCCGGGGACAACTCTCCTTCTCCAGAGGGAGGGTGGGACTTCGCACCGGCGCATGCTGGCTCCTGGCGGAGGCTGGGAGCACAGCAGTGACGGCCGGGCTCGGTGTTCAAGGGGAGTGACAGACGTCAGCGTATGCCTTGACATCAGGATGTCACTCCCACAGAAAACCAGGAAAAACGCTTCCTGGCTGGCCGGATGATGGTATCTCTGCCCTCCGCTGCTGCCGATCCCGACCGACACACCTCAAGCGGTACCGGGCCAATGAAGTAGGCGCTGGTCGCCCCGCTGGTGCCTTCCCCTCGGAGGAGGGGACCTGCCTGGTGAAAGGGGTATGCCGGGTTACCTGGGGATCGCCATATGAGGTTGGTAGCCGGGTGGAGTCGGGCTGGCAGGCGGGAGGGCAATAGAGACCAAGGAGTGGGCAGCCAGGAAGAAGGGGAGGCGCAAAAAAAAAAAGATCTATGTGATGCCTACGGTCTTACTCAACTCATTTGTGACATCACCTGCCGTACTACCAAAAACCCGCGGCACAGCACCCTCATAGACTTAATCCTTGTCAACAAACCCCACAAAATTGCCCATACCAGGGTATTTCACAATGATCTCAGTGATCACAGGGCCATAGCATGTGTAAGGCTTTTGCCCAAACCGATTTCTACCTCCACCTTCATATACTAAAAAGTCTCCGCAAACTTGACAGCTCTGACTTCCTGGCTGACTTAAATAGGATCAGATGGCAAGACTTCTATCTTGCCCCCATGGTCTCAGAGGCCTGCACTCTGTTTCAGAATCTTGTCTTGAAGGTGATCGATAAGCATGCTCCGCTTGTAAAAATTAGAACAAAGAAAATAACTTGTCCCTTGTTTACCAGTGTGCTAAAATCAGCCCTATACATCAGAGACAGTCCTTGGAAGAGAGCACGAAATACCAAACTAGAATCTGATTGGGTGGCCTTTAGAGCATCAAGGAACAATTGCACTAAGTTCATAAGGGCTGAAAAGGCTAAATATTTTCAATCAGCACTGGACTTGTCTAAAAATAACGCTGCCAAATTCTGGCAGATCTTAAGGGAAATTGAAGGGCATAGCCCACCGTTGTCCCTACTAGCTAAAATAACCACAGGGGCCAACACCTTCACAAGTATGCAAGACATATTAGAGCAATTTAAGTCACTTTGCTACTGTTGGACTAGCTTTTGATACCTCTCCTGCTAATAAGCTGCTCCCTCAGCCCTGCTTTACTGACCCTCTTTGTCCACCCTTCAACGCTCTCCATCACTCAACTAAATTTAGCTTTAGCCCAATTACCCTCAAACAGGTCGAAGATCTCCTAATTACTCTGCATAACAAAAAAGTGCTAGAGCTCAGCTAACCAGATTGAACCCTTCTTCATAAAGCTTGGGTAAGTATCACCTTCTGTCACCACCCATCACTCATCTCTTCAATCTGTCCCTTTCACAAGGGGCCCTTTCTTCTGCTTGGAAAATGGCATGTCATCCCACTCTTTAAATCTGGTGATCCAAGCAACCTTAACAATTACTGGACAATTTCTCTGTTACCTATATTATCAAAATTACTTGAAAAAGTAATAAACTCCCAACTAAGAGAACACCTGGAAACTTAAAATATATTCAAACCCCTACAGTCTGGGTCGGGCCGAAACATAGCACGGTATCTGCCCTAGCTAAGGTCACAAATGACTTGCAAACCACCCTTGATGCTAAAAATCATGTCTGCGCACTCTTTTTGGACCTGAGCAAGGCGTTTGACACTGTTGATCATGGATTATTACTGCTCATGCTACATAACCTTGGGCTAGATGACACTGCCTTGAAATGGTTTTCCAGCTATCTCATAGTAGACAACAACAGGTTAATGCCCATGGTGAACTCTCTCCCCTTAAAACCCTACAAAGAGGAATTCCCCAGGGGTCTATCCCGGGGTCTCTATTATTTGCAATGTACATTAATGATACTGACCACAATATCAGCATAGCAAGTGTCCAGCTCTTCGCAGATGACAGTGTGCTCTACGTCGCTAGGCCCTCACTAGAACAGGCCTGCCTAGAGCACCAGCGGGAAGTCAACCTCCTACAACAAAACCTGCTTCACTTGAAATTATTGCTTAATGCCAAAAAAAACAAAAGTCATACTCCTCTCCCCACAAACTAAAACAGTAACCGTTAACCCCTCAAACACCAAACCCCAGATTATAACCATACTGGGAGAACCACTTGAAATAGTGGACACATTTAAATAGTTAGGATTTTGGCTCAATTGTAAACTTTTCTTTACTACATGTATCAGGGAGCTATCAAAAACACCTCGTCAATGGCTTGGTCTCCTCTTCCACATTAAGCATCTGCTTACCTATGAGGCAAAACTAAGATTGGTTCAGACAACATTTCTCCCCCTAATTGACTATGCAGACTTTCTCTACAGCCATTGCCCCAAAGTAGCCCTCACCAAACTGGACACGCTATACCATAGAGCTTTAAGATTCATCACTAATGCCCTGTTCAGTACCCACCATTACTTCCTTTATTCGCAATTAGGCTGGACGCTTAGTACTGGGAGGTGGCAAAATGCCTCCCTATGGGCTTACAGAGCCATCACCAAGAAACTTCCCCTGTACATCTCTGTCCTCTTCAAATGTACTCCCTGCATTTATGCACTCAGAAAATATTCATACATCATGCTCGACATCCCTAGAATAAGATCCCGCTGCTGGCCCGGTGGCGCTAGAGATTTAGGCACTGGTTGCTGCACCTCACGCCACACAAGCGACCTGGGTTCGGGAATGAGCCCAGGCCGCCAGGGGTCAGCAGGGGAAAAAGAGGACTGAGCATCCGGTCTGCTGTTGTTCTCTCTTGGGGAGGGTGTTGCCATCCCGCTCATGATGCGCCCTCTGGGCGTCAGCCAGGGGAGATGCAGTCGGGAGGCACGTCACTGTTATCGTGCGTCGGTGCATGGTGGGGTGGTGAAAACTTTGAGGAAAAGGAGCTAGCAGGCTCCATGATGGCTGCACCAGTGCCCAGTCCAGCTCCCGATGTCTGGTTTTCGCTCCGGGGGTGGGGGAAAGCCAGAGCCCCTTTGCCTTGGCCCTGCCATGGGGGATTTAGGGGGTGTCAGGAGGGGGAATGGTGCAGCTGCAGACTGAGTCCCTTCAAGGGAGGGACCAGAGCTGCCTGCCAGGCTCAGGAGAGTAAACAAATAATAGAAAAAAAAATAAGATTCCACTATGGCACTTCATCCCTAAGCCATGCTATATCTGCCCCATGGAACACCCTCCAAAGTACACTCAAACTTACACAATTTGTTGGGATGCCCACCTTTAAGTCACTGCATAGGCTCGTACTGAAGAAAAATGCAACTGCTACTCCTAATTCCTCCTCTACCATGAAGAACCTCTTTTTGCACCCTCTTCATAACACTTACCATATTTCCTGGCTGGTTCCACATCCCTACAGCTGCCCCAAGCTGTTCCTCTACTACGAAGATCTCTCCTTGATCTTCTCACTAGCACATCCATCTAGTCCAACTGGCCTTGCTTCATTGCAGTTGCCCTTTCCTATGTGTCCCTCTACCCCAAATACTTATGCTTTCTCTTTCCTCCCACCTCCATTTTGCTTTCTACTTTCCATACCTCTCATTCTGAGTATTTTCTGTGTGTGCCTTGTTCCCTCTACTCTCCCATGTCCTAAATGCACTTCACTGTACATTAGTGTCTATTTTATGAATTTGTTTCTGTCTCATGTGCTTTGTATTCCTTGTTAGGTGCCCTCAATGTACAACATGTATTGTTATCCACCTGTTAGGTGAGTCCCTGCCTGTATTCATTTTGTTGTTGATTATTCTGTAATTGTGTCCTCCAAGGACCTCCTTGCAAATGAGATTTTTCAATGGTGTTTTCCTGGTAAAATAAAAATTGAATTGAATTCAGCAAGATGTCAGGGTCGAGAGATGGTTTCCTCAGGAGGGGCCTCACCAGTGCCTCTTTCAAAGCACTAGGGAATAGTCCTTCTGAGAGCAAACACCGAACAGTCTTAGCGAACACTGGGTCAACAGACCCTACACATCCCACTAAGAGATGCATTAGGCCCGGGTCCAGTTCACAATATGTAGGTTGCAACCTTGAAATCACCTCACATACGTCTTCCACTTTGACTAACCTAAACTCACTCCAGGCAGGTGGAGTGCTTCTGGAACCAACCACCTGACCACTGTGGGGCTGTGACCGCCCCATTGGGGAGATCTCAGATCTGATGGAAGACACTCTGTCAGAGAAGAACATGGATCTATGTCCACCCCATCTCATCCCTGCTTCTCCTTGGTGGTCCACTCCCTCCACCCTCCACTGTGAAGACTGAGCAGAAGTACCTGTGTAACCCCCTTGCAAATGGGGGTTCCTAGAAATGTCTGCCTGGGCTTACCTTAACCCTGTCCTTCTGTTCTCCTCCCGGACATCTCCCGTTTTGGCCGCCTAAATTTTTCTGGCTCCCCAGGTCCTGTTTGCCCTCCTGAGTGGCCCAGCCTTCAGTCCGATTGAAATTCAGCACCTCGGGGCTTACAACGCTAACCGTGAGCTCCTGCTGTGAAAGTGCTGCCTCCAGGGTAGTGGGAGTTGCGCTGGCGCGCAAAGCGCCTTTGATGTGAAACCATTCAGTTTGCAGTCACCTCAGGGACTGTGCAGTGGGTCTCAGGATCCCTTCCACCTATTTGGGACCCAGTGACCATGGACAGCCTGCTGGGGGACCACTTGTCTCAAAATTGAAAGAGTTTGACTGGGGCTCCATTTAAGTATGCCTGAGAAGGGCCCCAGTCATCTGAATAAATAATAACTGTGTGCCTGGCTGCCTCCAGGGTAGCTATTATTTATTGAATTTTGTTGACCCGGTAAGCCCACTGGGCCTAGAAGTCCCTTTTTCAGGGGTGACCAGGGGAGGGGGGATACAGATGGTAAGTAACTGAAATTGAACCAGATTAAGCTGTTGATGGTATTTTAGTGAATGGGAGAAATTTGGCCAGGACACCGGGGAAATTCCCCTACTGAGCAGTAGGGGGACCTGCCATCTGTAGGATGGCCACTTGGGCTGGAGAGCTGGAGAGTGCGGATGTGCTTGTGAAGGGAGAGCAGGCCTCATCTCCTTTCATGGACAAGCCTGAGGCTAAAAATCAAGATATACAGTAATACATTCATGTCAAGATTCAGATGAGGACGTCTCTAATGTCTATATTTCTACTGAAGACCTGAGCAAACCTGATTTTATGTATAAAGATACTGCATTGATTTGCAACTTGGAGGACAAATAAGAAATTATGAAGTTAGTATTTTCAGAAGAGATAAGCAGTGACTGGAGGGCGAGCGCCCTGCAGCGCGAAATTCAAGTTCAGCTTTCCCTGTTACATCTGACATCCGGTCTGTCAAACGCTTGTTTGAAGCTGCAGAATACAACGCCCCAACGGGGCTGGGTGAGTCAGTTTTAAGTTGTCCTACTGATAAAACTTCAAGGGCTGGCAGCTTAAACACTGAAGGTAGTGTGTGCCAACAGCCTAGAATTTCTTCTGTTCCCGGTACAGCTCTGGCTTCAGAGGTTGCGAATTTCAGAGTGGAGCAGAGCGCAACTTTAGTCTCGCCTGATACAGCGGTATTGGTTAAAATGGCCCCTGTTACTACACTTTCTAGATCTGTAGGCTTTGTATTTAAACAACTGCAGAGTATGGGCCCTTCACAACCTGTAATATATCAAACAGAGAAAAATTGTCAAACAGGGACTACTGATTTCTCCTTTGCTAAACCTGGCTCGAAACAAGAGACTGGTACCCAGTTTACAATGAAAACGGCTGTTTTTGATACTACAGACAAACAGCTTGCTAAACAACATATCATGTCTTCAGCCACAGCGCCACCTACTGTCCAAAAAATAAATACGTCTCCATGCGACCCATGGACTCCGCAGACAGCATTGCAGGGAGCTGATTGGCAATAATCTTCGGGAGGCATTTGGGTTCCTGACCCAAATTGGGATTCCCTATTTCCTCTTTCACAAGCTTCTCCAGAGTGGAAGCCACATTGTTTTGTACAGCCTACACATGGAGACCTTCCTCAGATAGGAAAAGAAGTACCTACTGCATCTACGGTTTTAAATCCCTCAACAAACCTCCCTGGGGGGTGAACAATATGAGACTTTCTCAGGATTTCCCACCTTTACAAACTCATGATACGGAACTCCATTTACTGCAGCGTGATACTAAAGATACAGACACTGATAACAAACCTTTATTATCTGATTTATTTTCTAAAGTTAAAAAGGAAGCTGCACCTCGAAGGAATGCAATGCGTATTTGTTATGAAGGGGGTTTGAAAGATAGGCCTGATAGGTATCACGTTGGGAAGCTTCTTTTGAAAGATTCATTGCATTTTACTCCATGAGAGGTTTTTGCTTTCATTAATATTTTCAGGGAGGATAACTTTGACGTAAGCTTTTGAACAGCATATGCATTAGACTTATTCCGGGAAAGATATGGGCAGGTTAAATTTTCCCCTACAGGGACTCCTTTCGTAGAGATCCCCCTGACAAAACCACTTGTGAAATATGTCACCATTATATTTAGAAATGAAGGCGTTCATGTAGATGATACTACCTACTGGATTTCGCAGAAGTGTGAGGTGTTGGGGGAACCAGAGGCCATACTCGATAGTGAACTATTTTGGACGGGTGGTTGGAAGTACAAGATGAAGCTTAGGCAGAATGAAACAGGCATTGAACACATTCCAAATTCTTTTTTATTGGGCGGAGACCGGGGGGTGTGTTTTTATGCAGGACAACCACGAGCATGTTACAAATGTGGCTCTCAGACCCATCTCTCGAGTTAATGTGATAGGCCTAGATGCAATGACTGTGGGGAAATAGGTCACTGAAGAATACGGCCATATGTTTGGGGATTGCCCATGGGCAGCTCAGAATAAAGCATCCTGCATTAGTCCCGAACTTCTTATTCAGCAAGCACAAGACTCGGCCACTGTAGAGGTTGCGTCTATGTCAGCTCCCTCTTCAGACCTCCCCTTCCCCTCGAGCCTGAGGTTGGTTGTAGATTTTACCTTGCTCCCAGAGGACCTGTCAGTACAACTAGCGATTCCGCTATCTAACCTGGGTCCAAGCATGGTCAAATTACTCAGGATCCTTTGCCTCTCAGAAGGTCTTCTAGGTTTCAGAAGACAATACCTCCTGACCCCCATCCTAATCACCCCTCCGATATCCCCAAAATCTCTTCTTCCCCCCTCCCCCGGTGGAAACGAAGAATTCTTGCTCTGTCTTATTTACATCCTGGGGAGATTCTGAAATGGAGGGAGGGGATTCTGACTCTCAGAAATCCTTTATGGAACAGGGGTCTTGCTCAGTGGAGCAAGAGGCATATAAAGAGAAGAAAAAGAGGAAAAAAAATAGTTCGCTGTTTCCACCTAGATCCCCTTTTCTAAAAATACATGAATGACTTTTGGTGCTTTGGGGTCAGTAAATGTTCATTGTTTATTAAATCCAGTTAAAAGACAGGCATTATTTCAGTATCTGCATGATGCAAAATTAGATAGTCTGCTTCAGAACACTTGGATGTATACAGAAGAGCATATTTGGAATTTTAAGAAAGAATGGGTTTGGGGTCCTTCATATTGGTCCTTTGGCCTGGAAGCTGCAAATGGGGTGGGAATATTATTTCATTCCTATTCATTTACTTTACGTAAATTGATAGACTTGTATGGGGTTTGGAAAGGTATTGATTGTCGATTTATTAATGTCTACAACTCACAAAAAAAGCAGAGAAGGTTTGCCATATGCAGTTAATCCAGCCTTTTTTGGTTACAACTTATAAAGTTTTTCTCTGTGGAGATTTTAATTGTATCATTGTTCAAAATAAAAAAATGGAAAAAAGGAGAAGGAAAGAAAGTATATTGTGATTCTAATGCCTTGGCACAAATGGTTGGCACAGGTGGCTTAATAAATTGCCATGATTATCATATAAAAGGCCCCAAATTTACTTTTATTAAGAATAAACATACATCCACTATTGATTATGTTTATTTCCCCGAATCTCCCAAAGGGGGCGTTATTCATTACTCCAGTTGAATTTTCAGACTACCTCATGTTAACACTCTCTTTTGTTCAAGAGGTTAGCTATCAAGCTAAGAATGGTAGGTGGAAACTTAATGCCTCTGTTTTGTCTGATCTGATAGTTCTTCAAGACATTGCTACTTTAATATCAGCTACACTATCGGTGGAGTTTTTATATTCTGATAAAGGGGAATGGTGGACCGATACGAAACAGGACATAAAGGCCTGGTTTATGAAGTATGGCAAAATACAGGGTAATAAAACATTTTTTAAATATGTATCTCTTAGGCAACAGTTGCAAAGACTTTATACTCGGGCTAATGTTTCCACACAGGATTATACACCTCAAGCTATTGCTGTAAAAAATGAAATGAACAAGTATCAACATGATAGAGCTAAGATACTTCAGGCAATGCTGCACAATGGCACCCAAAAGACTCCAATAGGAGACCCCTTTTCTGCATGTAAAACTATTCGAGACAGGATGAACATGGATTTTTTAATCTCCCCAGAGGGGACGAGGGTTAGTTCATTAGAGGGATTAGATGAGTTAATAAAGAGGCATTATGATTTTCTTCAACCATATACTCCTATACAAGAAAGTGATATTCTGACTTTTTTACAGTCAGTACATATTCCCGAATTTCTGACTGAGATTACAAATTTACAGGCCCCTATTACAAAGTTGGAAATTTTACAGGCTATTAATTCATTGACCAATAATACTGCACGTAGATTAGATGGTATCCCCCATTTATTCTATAAATACTTCTATCAACAGATTGCAATTGGCCTAGAAATAGTGTATGTGCATTTTGTTAGTTCTAATTTGATTCCTTCTTCCTTTACAGAAGGTTTGTTACTCTACCTTTACAAAAAGGGAGACAAATCTATTATAAAAAATTGGAGGCCTATTGTTCTGTTAAATACAGACTATAAAATTCTGGCTCATATTCTAAATGCCTGTCTCCAGAGATATGCGTCACTGGTGATTTCTCCCCAACAATATTGTGGGCTTCCAGATAGAAGAATCCAGCATGTTCTGATGATTCTTCGAGATGTCATAGAACACTGTAATCTACTGGGATTAACATGATGTGTGGTTGCAGCTGACCAAGAAAAGGCTTTTGACAGGGTCTATCATCCTTACATATTTTCGGTCCTAAAAGCATATAAGAGTCCATCAGCTTGCATAAAACAATTGAAGTTGCTGTATTCTAAATTTTTGGTACAGCCCTTTCTGAAGTGACAGGTTGGTACTGGGTTTGAGGTACACTTAGGGGTCCAACAGGGATACCCTTTAAGCCCTCTACTGTATGTCTTCTCACTTGATCCTTTGCTCAGATACATCACGGTATAGCCTAAATGGGTGGGTTTATCAGGCTCAAGTATCCTGCAGCCTTTATACATTCAGGTTTATGCAAATGATATTTATGGGGGGTTTTTACATAAAGATCAGGTTTTGTTTTTTTTGGAGGAACTTTAGCACTATCAGCTGGTGTCTAACGCTAAACTGAATATAACTAAAAGTAAAGGGCTTTTTATAGGATCTGGGGCTTCTGCTCCAGTTTTGATAGCTGGCATATCCATTTCACATGAACCAACTGACGTATTAGGCATCATTTTTGGGTCTCATAATCTTCCCGAAGAAAACTGGGAAAAGTCTATTCTTAAAGCAGAGATTCAGATTAACAGGTGGAAACAGTGGACGTTTTCTAAAGTGAAAAGAACTGCGATTCTAAAAAAATTTATTCTTCCTCTTTTACAGTATGTGGCCATGATTTACCCTTTGCCGGTACAATATGAGACTAGGCTTTATAGCATATGTTTTCAGATGTTGTGGGGCAGCAAATTAAATGCAATTAAGAGGTGTTATACGTATTTTGGGATCAAGGAAGGAGGCCTGGGTATGATAGACCCTGTTGTTTTTTTACACACGTTATTTTTGAAGCAGACGGTACAGGCGGCTTTTACTGTCACTCCGAATGTACATAATTCTTGGTCAAGGCAATCTTTAGAGAGATATTTACAAATGTGGACAAACTTGGCACCTAAACTGCACCCCCAAATTCAGATTCCCTCTTATTTTAAATCAGCTGCATAAAATTTGTATGAATGGGGTGTGACAAAAGCTGCTATATTGACTAAAGCTAATAAACAATTATATCAGGACATTATTTCCAAAATATATCCTTTAGAACCACGTTTCAAAAATTGTTCTACAGCTGACAATCCTTTACTCCTTAGACAGCTTACAAATCCCAGGGTCTCCTATAAAATGTGGGAGAATTTATGGCTTACGGCTTATGGTAAATTATACATAAGGGGGAATGCTAAACACAAAGCTCTAGAAGAAAGAAATTGCCCATACATGGAATGTATAGTGGTTACTGAAACTAGGGAACATTTTCTTTTGGAGTGTTCATATGTGACAGCATTGTGGAAATATTTAGCTGCCAAATGGAAGATGAGTTGGCTTTAAAGTTTAACCTATATGACATTCTGGTTCTCGGGGAAATAAGACAGAAAATTGAGACATTACCATCCAGATACACTTGTACTCTTTTTCTGTTGCATTAGATTTTATTTATGTCAAGCAAGATGCCAATGGGCGCTCCAACAACAGAGAATGTCGTATGATTGTCTGAGTAATTGGTTTCAACTGAATTCGGTTGCATTTTTCTAAGAAATCACAATTTGCATTCTTCACAACAGGTGATGCACTGGTGGAAGGGATTTAGTTACTTTATTAAGTATGAATGAGAGGGTTGTGATTGTTTTTTTTTTCCCTGTAAGTGTATTTATATAGTTTCATGTTATAGAGTTTTCTTTTTCCTTTTATTTGGGTGATTTTCAATCTTTTATGTCAGTTTTGTTTTGATTAATTTTCTGATTATGACCATGTTTTCTATATATATGTTTTCAGTAAAATTTCCCCTACTCACCAGTAGGGGGACCCTTTGGCCATTGGAGGGTGGCCGAGTCAGTTGCTGTGCTGACGAGCAAGGTGATAGAGGGTCAGCGGGTTGTGGAGTCTGTCTCCTCCTTGGCACCAGATTTGCTCGAACTTGAGATTTTCTTCGATGCTGCAGTGATTTCTCCTGTGGAAGATATTATGGAGCTTAAATTGCCTGAATCTGATACAGATTATGTTCACCCGCAGGATTCTTCTGACCCGACTGTGGCTGAGTCCCGTACATGGGAAGAGGTGCAGCTGACCCTAGACCAACTTCTGCTTCTTGAGGAAACCGAACATTTACGTAGAAAGCAGGACCTTTTGGGCTGGTTTCACTCCTAAACTCTGGACACTGAGGGGAGGCCTGGCTCCGACGCTGAACCAGCAGTGGCCGATGTTGCTATGGACACCAATGCTGAGCCTGCGCATGCTGTACCGCATGTTTTTTTCCGATGGTACGAATCAACGTTTGGCTACTGTTTTTTTCCTTTTCGGCCTCTATGGCACCACCGCAACTGGACCGCATTACCAAAAAGGGCATTCCCAGTAAGTTTCGTTGGGCTGATTCACCAATGCCGGAGGGAGAACAGTAGTCTGTAGAAAGCTCCCTTGCAGCAGTGGGCTGGTTTCGTTCTCCTGATACGCAATGCTGGATTTCTGGATTTGCACCTATTAAAATCCCTGGGGTTTCTCTGGTCCCTACTGACTTGCCTCCCACTGTAAGTACTGATGCTCTCTCTGGCTCTGACGGGCCAAGTTCCACTGTGCAGTCATTACCTAAAAATCCTTCTGTGGCCCAGCACCCAACCCCTCCTGCATTTCCTTTACGTCTAACCCCTGATCTGGAGTTGACCCAACACCCAGTCCTTACTACAGCTCTCCCTGAAGGACCTCCAGACTTTACGCAGGACACTCTTGGAGATGGCATGAGTGACATTTCTGACTTTTCAGATATTCCTAAGAACATAACTGCAATGGCTAGGAATGGGCCTGTGGTACAGGACGTAACTTTACCTCCACCAGACACGTCACATAATCAGAGAACTTATGCTTCTTTCTTGCAACAGACTACTTATCCCGCAAAACGCCATAATGCGGTTAGGCTTATTTATAAAGGGGGTTTAGAAACCTTTCCTGACTGTGTTTATGTTGGGAAAACCCTTTTGAAGGATTGCTTGCAATTTACTGTGTCTGAACTGTATGCTTCGATCCATGTGTCTGGGGAAAATGTCTTTGATATTAGTTTTAAGTTAGGGAGTGGTCTTGTCAAATTTTGGGCCTATTACCACCAGAAGAAAAATACTCCTCTCTGGTCCCCCTTTGAGGTTGTTCCATTGACCAGGCCTGCCCATAAAACAATCACAGTCCTGTTTCGAAATGAGAGTGTCAGTGTCACTGATCTCCTTTATTGGCGGAAACAATGCTGTACAGTTACTGGGCATCCTGAGGCTATTTTTGATTCTGAAGGTATTTGGATGGGGGGTTGGCGTATCAGGGTTATCTTGAGATCTGATGATACAGGCTTTCAACATTTTCCCAATAGTTTCTTTTTCTTTTTTTTTTTTATACTTCTTTTTATTGTGCGTTATCATTCTACATCGTGGTACACATTTTCATTGGTTTAGAATCTTTTAAGTACATACACTTCATATTTTGTGTATCATTACTGTGCCAGATATTCATAACTAACAAGGCACATAATTATCATAATCTTTCAATGCCATAAAATAAAAAAACTTAACTACGGCAAGTACTTGGCAGGCAACAGGCATACTTATTCCTTACAGTGCTATGATATTAAATTAATTGACTCTTCCCTTCCCCAACCCCTCTCCCCCCCTTCCCCTCTTCATTTCAGAAGAGCCTACCATAATCCTAAAACATCCTACATTGGGGAAGAGCAAATGGGAGAGAAGTATACATTACATCTTACTGTTTTGCTGTGGTACTCTTAAGAGTAGCCCCTTTCTATTAAGCCAGAGACTATACTATATTATCCCGCTTAAGATCCCATCTTGTCCAATTTGACACAAAAATTTCTATTTGGTTCTGGAGACCCAGTGAGATCTGCTCATTTTGTTGGGTCTGTGTTATTATTGCAACCCAGTCTTTCAAACTGGGGGGAGATGATTGACGCCACCTTTTTGTTATAGATTTGTATGCAGAACATAACAATATTCGCTAGAGATACCTCTGGGCCTTGTCCCTTACACCAGGTGGTGGGATCCCCAGAATTAAGTGATAGGGTTCCAACACTTCCTGAATCCCCAACACCCCCTTGATAGTTTCCGCGACTTGGGCCCAAAAATTACTTATACCTGGGCACTCGAGAAAGACATGCGCTTGCGAGGCGTTCTCCTCGCCACAATCCCTCCAACAACGGGAGGCACTCTTCTGTGGCCCTAAAAATGTCGCGGAGGGGACCCAAAAGAATCTCGCCCGCACCTTCCAAACAAACTCTCTCCAAGTCGGTGAAGAGGTAGTAGCCCATGTGTCTCTCCAAATCCTTTGCCATTCTATATGGGTTATGTGATGATTAAGTTCCCTCTCCCATTTAGTCTGCACCGATATAGCAGCATTCCCCACACTATCTATTCTGTACTTATATAAAATTGCTATTGCTTTTTCCCCACATCTTGAAGACCATATTTGTTCAAAAGGAGGATCAGCCCCGAGCATCCAGGCATTCTTTTCTTGTACCCTTAAGTGTTTGGAGATATAGTCTTTAAGTTGATAGAAAAATAACCTATCCTTTTCCGTCCAATCAAATTTTTTTTTCGCCTCCTCAAAACTCAGTATCTCATCTCCTCTCATTACTTGCCAGGGGGCCTCCAACCCCTTCTTTATTTGGGCTTTAAACCACCTGTTGTTAAATACAGGTTGTGAGATGAACCACCTGTATCTCCAAACAAATTTCTGATGAAAATCAGCATTAATTCCCATCTGCCATCCCTTAAGGATGGATCGTATTGCAAAAGGGGCTGTTTTGAGTGCTTCTTTAAGGTGCTTTGGTGAAAAGAGACACGCCTATAGGGGATCCGAACCTCTCTTTCTAAATCTATCTGCTTCCACCTAGAATGATAGCTTCTGCTTCCCCAAAACAGTGCCAACCTCATCTGTGAAGCTGACCAGTACTCCCTCAATGACGGGAGAGCAATGCCTCCCCTGTCTTTGGGAAGCACAAGCCTGGCATAGCTCACCCTAGGCCTTTTGTAGTTCCACAGGTATTTGTTTAGTAGTTTTTGCCATGATAAAAGTTCTTTGGATGTGAGGGGGCAAGGGACACACTGAAATAAGTATAAAAACCTTGGGAGAATATTGATTTTTAAGGTTAGATTCCTTACATAAAATGTTGTTGGTAGGAGGGACCATCTGCCCAAATCTTGCTTTATTTTCTACATTAATGGGTCGTAGTTTTGAATATGCAAACTATTAAGATTCATCGGTATTTGGATACCCAAGTATCTAATATTTTCCTTTCCCCACTTAATTGGAAACATTTTTTTGAGCTGTGGTGCAGGTAGGAAGTTAAAAATCAAAGCTTCCGATTTACTCACGTTGAGGGTAAACCCCGACAGACTGGAAAATCGATCCACAAGGGTGAAAAGCGCCTGGAGAGACCTCTCTGGGTCTGTTATATACACCAGGATGTCATTGGCAAAAAGGGCCAGCTTCTGCTCGACCCCTCCTGTCATGACCCCCTGCAGGTCCTGGGCCTGTCTCATAGCTTGGGCCAGGGGCTCGACATAGAATGCGAACAGGAGAGGGGAAAGGGGGCAGCCCTGCCTAGTGCCACGTTGCAGTAAAAATTTCTCTGAGATGTGGCCGTTGACTCGTAAATAAGCTGTAGGGCTTCTGTAAAAACTAAAGACAGTCTCTACAAAGGGTGCAGGAAACTTGAACTCTAGAAGGACTTCTTTTAGGTATCTCCATGTTACTTTGTCGAAGGCTTTTTCTGCATCGAGCCCAAGCAGAATTGCCGGGGTTCGCATTTCATTAATTTGCTCTATAACATATGCCGTGCGTCTCACATTGTCCTGAGCTTGACGCCCGGGGATAAATCCACTTTGATCCGGATTTATTAAAAAAGGGGCAAACTCAACTAAATGTTTGGATAAGATTGTAGCCAATATTTTATAGTCTGTGTTTAAAACTGAAATGGGGCAGTACGAGGAGCATAGGGATGGGTCCTTACCCTCTTTGGGTATGACTGAAATTACAGCCTCATTCCAGGATGGAGAGATCTCTCCCTTCTCCGAGGTAACAAAAGAGAACACCCTAGACAGCAGGGGCAACAACGATTCCGTAAAGATCTTATAGAACTCTCCCGGAAGCCCATCCGTCCGTGGGCATTTACCTGTTTTCAAATTTCCTATAATGGTTGATATCTCCCTGATCGAGATTGGGGCCAATAACCCAGCTCCTTGTTCTTGGGTTAAGGTGGGTAGATGAAGGGTGGAAAGGAAGCCCTTAATCCTTTCCTCAGGAGGATTTGTTTGCTCTGTGTACAGACTAGAATAATAACCACGCATAGTTTCGGTTATCGCTCCAGTAGTAGTTTGCAGGGCGCCTGTGTGTGGGTGCTTAATCTTTAGTATCGTGGCCTTTGCTTACCTATTTCTTATTTGGGCTGCGACCATCCTGGCAAACTTCGTGCCCCCATCATAATACCTGTGTCGCAGATAGACTAACTTTTGTTCTACCTCATAATCTAGAATATTATTAAGCTGTTTTTTAAGCTTATTCAACTCCCTTGTTCGAATTTTACAATGTCTTACAGCTTGTTCCTCTTCTAATTTTATTATTTGGGCCTCAAGTTGAAGTCTTCCCTTCTCCCTCTGTTTTTTTTTTATGTGAGGAGATTGCAATGATTTTCCCCCTGACCATTGCGTTGACAGTGTCCCATAGTATTGGGACAGATGTTCCCTGTAGATCGTTGTCCTGCACTGCCTGAGCTATAGCCTTAGAGATTTCCTCCTGAGCCTCTTTGTCCCTAAATACCGCTAAATTGAGTCTCCAAAATGTCCTTTTCTTTGGGGCCAGGGCGAGAACTTTGCAAAATATTGGCCTATGGTCAGACAAGGAGAAATCTCCTTGCCAGATTTCCCCCATATTACCCATGTGTTCTTTTGGAGCCATGAGGTAATCTAGACAGGAGTACGAATCGTACGCCTGAGAATAGAAGGTCCGCTGGTTATCTGACCCCCTTAATTGTTTCCATACATCCTCAAACCCCAATTCCTGCAGCAGCTTTTGCACTTTTCTTCCCAGCGCAGACTTTCTATCCTGAGTATGTCCAGTACGCCCTCCAGTTATGTCAAGGTTGAGGTCTCCCCCCCAGATCAGGGTGCCCTCCACCCACTCTGCTAGTTTCATCAGGAAATTCTGATAAACTGAGAATTCTGAGGTTGGGGGAATATACACAGAGGCCAACGATACCAATTGGCCCTCCACCCGACCCTTAACAAGTGCAAACCTGCCCTCCCTATCGATCACTTTATCTGTCATTTCAAACGAGGTACCCTTCCTGATTAATATTGTGGTACCCCTTCGCCTTCCGCCTTTATATGATGAGGCAACTACCTGGGAAAATCCCAACTTCTCGAATTTTTTATGTTCAGCATTCGAGAGATGGGTCTCCTGTAACAATAAAACATTAGCCACTTGACGTTTCAACAATTGAAGAACCTTGGCCCGCTTAATAGGGTTAGTGAACCCATGCACGTTATATGTGCATACTACCCAATTTTGTGTCATCTTAATCCATTAAGAGTCTTCCTCAAATTTTCTCTTGATCCCTTACCACACTCTCTCCCATGATAGTTGCCCCATTGTTTCCACAGTTTCCATCCACATAAAACAGCTTCCTTATTTATCTTGCCTTGTTGCACTGCCTTGCCAATCCTTACAAACATTATATTACAAACTGCTAACTTTAACATGGCAAACTGGTAAAACTGAAAAAAGAACAATGTACTTCCAAGGTTGGGGGCTATACAGGTCTTTGTTAGCCCTATGTTCTCCTATAAAGGAAGAACGGGGAGAATTTACCCTACCGCTTCCGAGGGCCCCTCCTAGATCCTGATTAATACTAGGCTCCTTTTAGGTGTCCACACTGATACTGAGCTGGGCAGATCCAGCTTTCGCCTCAAGGGCATCTCCCAAAGCCTTGAGAACAAACTCAGGGCCAGTCTTCGGAACCCTTAGCCCCATATATACTTCCCTATTTACATGATAGATTGAGAAGCTTTATGCCCCACCTCCTTTACTTTTCAGAATGTTTTCTACCTCTACAGCCAGAAAGGGAGAGAAGAAAAAAAAAAGGGGGGGGTTATCAGCATCTTGTAGCAGTAATCTATGTCACTTATTTCAGGGGCAGACCCCTATTTTGAGTGGTATAGGGGTAAGGGGGGGTATTAAAGAACACCCCATATAAAAGTCATGAGACAAAGCAAAAAAGAAAGTAAATTGTTGATGATGAATTTCTTATCATTAAGTCAATGCTGCTCAACCGAGATCTCCAGGACCTCCCAACCACCCAGGCTACTTTGACGAGAGGTTCAATGGCCAGTCTAAAAAGGCAGCTTTCCACTCGAAAAGAAGGGTGTCTGGGGGAGAAGAAAAAAGACACAGCCACCAAGTCGCCGTTTAAACCATACTGTGGGGTGGAGTAGAGTTTATGGTTTTGAGTACAATACTGTACATTCCTGTCTCAGTGCTTCCACTAAAGGAAAGCAGCAAGTCCTCACATGCCTTTACGGCGTTTTTATGTTTCAGAGGACGTTTCCTTATAGGTTAGGGCGATGATCCTTTAAATAGAGTTTATTAGCTCTGCAAAAAAAAAACCCAGATTTCATCGTGGGGGGATTACTCTGTGCGCCGCCCTCTTCCCGAGGAGCTTCTGTATTGTCTCCATCAGCTCTGAGTGCATCTCTTTTCTGGTTCCTCCTAACTTCCTGGGGAACGCCAGCAGGTTGGAAGGTTCCCAATTTCCTGCTGCCTGGCTTTGCCTGTCTTTCACCGCAATCCCATGCTTTCCCAGGGCCTCAACAGCTTCTTCGACCGAGGTGTAGGTTTTCGTCCCCTCCTCCCAAAAAAACCTCAGTCTCGCAGGATAAGGTGTATGGAAGCGCACAGATCTCTCTTTGAGCGCTCTCAAGATAGGCAAGTATTTTACTCTTTCTGCCTGTACTTCTGTAGGGTAATCGTGGTCTATGTATAATCTGTGTGTGAGGTATTTGATCTCCTTCCTTGCCCAAGCACGCCTTAGAATCTCTTCCTTGGCAGAAAAAGAGTTCAGCTTGAAAACTATGGATTGAGGTCTTGCAGAGGGGTCAGATGGCTTCGGCTGAAGCGCTTGGTGTGCTCTTTCTATATGAAACACCAGGGAGGGGGGGAGGTCTATTACGTCCTTCAGCAAGTTCTCGAGAAAAGAGGCTAAGGGAGCTTCCTCGGATTCCTCTGGGAGACCGTACAGTCTGAGATTCTCCCTCCGGGAGCGCCCCTCAAGGTCCAGACATTTTGCCGATAGAGTTTCAGTTTGTTGTAGTAAAAAATGCATGACCTTAGTTGTTTGAGCAGCAGTGTCCTCTGTCTCAGAAAGCCTCTCCTCTAGTTGATTGACCCGGTTCTCAAAAGCCGTTAGCTGCTGTTGGACTGCTCGGAACTCCTGCTTATTTTCTCGTCTCGAATCTGTTATCTCATGAAGGAGCCTCTCAATTCTGGACCGGGATAATTGTTCCACTTCCCCGTCGGTATCATAATATGAGGAGCGCCGGCCTTGTGGTGAGGTTGCCCTGCTAGAGAGATCTGGTTTCGATCTGGTGGAATCCTTGCTGCTAGCTTTGCCATCCTGACGAGATTTACCTCTACTTGCTTGCTGAGGTTGTCCTCCTGGATTTTTGGACATTTTGGCTGGGTTTTGAAGGGTTTCTAGTGGTTTCTTAGTCTGCCCAGCTCAGAGCATCACGGATTAGGCTCTCATTGATCCCGTGACATCACCGGAAGTCCCAATAGTTTCTTTTTAGGCATTGATAGGGGTGTTCTCTTCTATCCTGGACAGTCTAAAACCTGTTATAAGTATGGTCAAGTGGGTCATATTAGTAGCGTTTGTGATCACAAAAAATTTTCTTTTTGTCATGAATCTGGTCATACCAGCACGCACTGCAGTAACTCGGTACATTGTAATCTGTGTGGCGCTACTGGTCAAGCCTATGCTTCCTGCCCTGAAGCAGCACACAGAAAACTGGCTTCGGATGATCCGGAGGAACAGCTCTTAGTGACTACTGCACAGAGGGAGTTTAATAGAAGACAAGCCACTGAGATGACACTTGGTGTGCTCCCTCAGCGAGAACCTGCCTCTCGGGTGGGTATCGGAGGTTTCCCAGTATCTGGGGGTGCTCTTTCTCTCCCTCGTGCTGTATTGGAACCCACTGTCCCCCCTGCCCCTTCCCCCTCCTCCTCCCTTTCCTAGTGGTACCATGACTGACCCACAGTCAGCGAGGGAACCCCCTCTGGGGCCGTTACCTGATACGTCCCAAGTTGTTACGCCCCCTCCCTAACAGGTTGCTGAACCTCAGGGTGGGAAAATGATCACCAGGAAGCACAAATCCGGGTCCTTACCATTACCTAAGGCTCCCAAGGCTACCCCTACTGCTGTCACCAATAGATAACAGGTATTAGAGGATGATGTAGTCTCTGAAGCTGAGTTGGCTACTTCATCTGCAGATTTCCATACACAGGATCTTGTGGGTGATGAGGGGCCTATGGATGCTCTGGCTTCTGGTCTGAAACCTACCCCTAAGAGAGGCAGGGTTGAGAAAAAAAAACAGTTGACTTCTTCACTGCCTTTTTATATGTCTCTGCTTTCTTCCCTGTTTTTCCTGACTTCTAATGTTAATAGTATTCAGCAGATCAAGAAGCGAGGTGCGGTTTTTCATCTTCTCCGCTCTTGCCCCCTAGATGTTTTTTTATTGCAGGACACCAGGCTCCATACCGTTCCCAGTGTTGCAAGGGCTACTAGGGAATGGACTTCCGGAGTTTCCTATTGGTTCCTCTGCACAAACAGTTGTTCTGGCATTGGTATTCTGTTCCACCACCTTCAGTCAACTGTTCTGAAACTATTGGAACTGATTCCTGGCCGAGCCCTTTTATTGGATTTTCTTATACAAAATGTTTCTTTTTGTGTCATTTCTATTTATGCCCCACAATCTAAAGCAGAGTGTACAGCTATGTTTCACCTCATTAGTCCGTACCTACATGTGGCTCATAATGTCATCTGGGGAGGGGATTTTAATTGTGGCACCAGTAAGCTGGATGGGGGTCCTTAACAACAACTGAGAACATTTTTGGGGGATATGACTGCTCTTTGTTCCATTACATGTCTGGCTGGATTAAAGGATGCTTTTTTGACACACTCTGGGAAATGAGAACAAACTTTTTGTAAGGGGAATTAGTCTACTAGAATAGATTTTATGTTTATTTCCAAGGTGCTGCTGATTGATCGTACTTCTGTACAGCCAGTGGAATATTCGGATCACTGTTCATTAATTCTGTTTTTGGGTAGTCCAGAGGCTCCTTTTGGTCTTGGATATTGGAAATTGAATTACACGCTTTTGGAGCAGACCTCCTTTCTCCAACAAATTATTTATTTTTTGCGTTGTAAGAAGACGACATTCGACCTTTATGAGAATCCTCTGTTATGGTGGATGGAGACTAAATCTGAGCTCCGGACATTGCTCATAAGGACTGGCAAACACATTCAATCTTCCACTTATGTGGATTATCTGAATGACCGCAAGCACTTGCAACATTTAATTTCCCTCTCTTATTCCACTAAACATGTATTCTCAGACCAGATTTCGCTTATCAAAACTAGAATGTTATCCTATCACTCCACTCAAGAGTGCGGGTTTGCACCTCAAACAACAATATTGTACGTCTGGTGCTTTTCATGAAGTTTGCCCTCTACTTCATAATCAGACACATCTTGGCCACAGGTTGATGTCAGCGCTCAGGGACCCTGAAGGTGTACTCCATACCTCTAACCCTCGCCTTCTTCGTATTGTCACGGACTATGCCATTTCCTTATTTGTTTGCTGTGATCCAGCACAGCTTGATTTCGATTCTTTTTTTCAGGAACATCCACTTCCTTCAGCCCCTCCTGACCTGCTTGGGGTTCTTTTTCAACCCTTAACTGTTTGCGAGATTTCGGACACTATTAATGCTTTAGCCACCAGAAAATCACTGGGTCCTGATGGTCTCCCCTCTGAATTGTTTGTAATATTGGGACATGAAATTCCTGCTGAACTTACTACTGTTTTTAACTATTTTTTGCAGCACCAAGACGTTCCTTTGGAAATGGCTACTGGTGTGTTGATTTGTTTATTTAAGAAAGGGGAGAAGACTGATATTACGGATTAGAGACCTATTAGTCTTCTAAATACCGACTTTAAGTTACTGGCAAACATTTTAAATAATAGACTTTTGACTGTGGCTCCATATCTGATTTCCCCTGCTCAATCTTGTACTGTCCCTGGGGGGTCTATAACAGACCCGCTGCTTTTGTTGCGTGAAGTATTTGACTGTCATAATACCTCACCACTGGAGGGGGTGCTACTTTCTTTGGACCAAAAGCAGGCTTTTGACACTGTCAGCCACTCCTTTTTGTGGTATACCTTGGCCTGGTATGGTATTCCCCCTTCCTTTGTTGCTTGGTTACAGCTGTTATTCAAAATTGCTACTATCAAACCCTGTGTTAATGGCTATTTGGGACCTTATATCCCCATACAGAAGGCAGAAGGGTGTTCGTCAGGGCTGTCCCCTTAGCCCGTTATTATATGTTTTCTCCATTGGCCCACTTTTGCATCTTCTTAATTCGACCCCAGACATACTTCCAATCAGCCTACCCAGTCAACTGGTCTTGTATACAGCCCTTGCTTATGCTGATGATTTGATCATTCTAACAAAGGATGTTGTTTCAGCAGAAACGTCCATTCTTCATTACCATGACTTTGGCTGTCTTTCAGGGAAACTTAAACTGATCAAAAGTAATGGGAAACTCTTTGGGCCACTGCCCCCTCTCCGTCTACTGTGACAGGCTTCCCGATCACAGTTGAAGATTTCCGTATTTTGGGGATTTATTTTGGCAGTACTCAGGTGGACATTGTAGACTGGGATGCAAAGATACAACTTGGGACTGCTTTGTTCCATTCATGGAACAAGCAGAAAATGTCCTTTTGGAAAAAGATTCATCTCATTAAGACTTTTCTTCTCCTGATTTTTATTTTTCTAAGTGCTATTTTTCCTGTGCCCAAATCTAGAGAAGCCACAGACTGTAGTCTTTTTTTTCAATCATTTTGGGGCAGCAGGCTCAATCCTATTCGTCGCAATGTTCTTTATTTACCCTTGACCAAAGGAGGTCAGAACATGGTAAACCCTGTTCTTTTTTTTTCCCTGCCAATTTCTTTATGCTAATTTGCAGCCCCTTAAGCTTTCCTCCTCTAGATTCTGGTGTACGAGTATTTTACATTCTATTTCCCAGTGGTATTTGGCTTGGGTGGGTAGTCAGACCCGACAAATCAGGCACTCTGCCCCGCCTTTGATTTATCTTCGGGATGTTTTTGTTAAGCTCCAGCAGTGGGGTATTACCCATACAATGGTGTTGATTAAACCTAAAAAACAACTTTATTCCCAAGTTCTCTTGATGCATTTCCAGGAGGTTGACCCTTTCCCCAAGTGTCCACTGCAGTTCCGTGTGGTCTTGTTGCACTATCTTTTGGACAATAGAATACCTGATAAAATGAAGGATTTCCACTGGTTGATTTGTCATGAGCACTTAAATGTTAAGGCTAATCAAAAGCATAAACAGGTCATGGAATGCAATTGTTCTAGGCCCTTATGCATCCTTCAGCCTGAGACTATTGATCACCTGTATTTTTCTTGCACTTATATTCTTGTTTTTTGGAATTTTTTTGTATGCTATGACAAAAATACCTGTTTACCGCCATGTTTCTTATCCCAGGCTGATGTATGGGGATTGCCCTCTTTCCTGGTTGAAATAGGACAGAAGCACTTCGAATGTTATTTTTGTTGTCATAAAATGGTGTGTGTGGAATTTTAGGTGCCTCTTTACCTTGCAGTAACTCCAAATTTCCCATACTGAACTTTACAGTAAGATTGTGTATGAATTACAGAAGCTTTATTTTTCTGAAATGAAATTTTTAGATAGGTCCTGGTTGCTATAACTTTGGAGAAATTTGCCTTGGATTGCGGACACAAATGTACCTGTCACATGAATGCTGCTGTTGGACTCTGGCATTTCTTGTATACCTTTGTTTGGTACTTTTGGTTTCTTTTCCTGTAAATTTATGATTTATTCCTTTGTTTGGTTTGTATGATTGTTTAATAAAAACTTCCCCTACTCTTTTTCGAGAAGTGCCATGGGATCTTTAGCATCCACCTGAACTACCACCAATCCAGGCAGATGGGACCTTGGTTTAACGTCTCATCCAAAAGACGTTATGTTCGACTTTGGCTGAAAAGTAAAGGAAACCAATGTTTTAAATGTTGGAAAACTGCTTGCTGTATATGGGGATTTATTGTTTATGTGGGGGGAAGTGTCTAGCTTTAGAATAAATGCTTTTCCCTGTATTTTTCAGCAGTTGGGACTCTTGTGTGTCAGTCTGCCAGCTGCTGCAGGGGGAGCTTGCTAAGTGCAGTAGCAACAGGAAAACTAAAGGAGCCACATTCTTCAACTGTGTGGTGACTGCAAGTACAGCCTTTAAGCTACAGAACTGTGGGGCATTTGGGGCAAATAATTACTTCTTTCTGGCTGCACCAGGACATTATTCAGGACTCTATTTAATCTGCTATAAGGGACAGTGGGTTAAGCAGCCATTGCCAGCAGCACAGCCAATTGGAATGCCAGAAATAGAAAGCCAGGACTTGTGGGACATTAAGTACACCTCATGGGTAAGCACTCAAGTGCTTATGGGGACTTACAGGGACATTATTTTAGGCGCCAATTCCATAACTCAATTGTGCCTCGAGTGTTCTGATTGACAGGTCCCTCAGCCACTTAGAGACCTGTCACCCCATCACTGCTGCCAATCAGGAGTCAATCTAGGAGCCCTCTAAAGAGACAATGTTGCCAGTTTGTCTAGAGAGAGAGAGAGATCTGCCCGAGTGAGAGAGAGAGAGAGAGAGAGAGATCTGCCCGAGTGAGAGGAGGAGAGCAGGCTTCAGCCTGCTGGGAGCCCCCACAGGGGTGGGGCTCAGGCCCCAGCCATGCCACCAGGCCTGGGCCATTTAATCCAAGCCCCTTCAGCTATCGGGAAGCATTTATTATTTTCTTGAGCTAAAGTTACCACTTAAATGTAATTGTAGTTCCTGCAACAGCTAGTCTGGAGGTTGCCAGTTATGTCCTCCAGAGGCTAGCCCTCCCTCCCACGTCGGGGAAAGATGTGGACCGAAGATCAGATGTCCAGCAGTGGTGAGAGCGCTGACCAAACCAGATGACATCATGCAGTGGTGAGAGCACTGACCAAGTACCTCAGTGGTGAGGGAGCTGAAGATGTCTTCAGGATGCCTTTGATTGCGGATGAGACCTGTGGAGGACCTGAGTGAGTATCGTCGTACTCCTCAGTGCGAGGGAGAAACTAAGCAAGTAATCTTGGGGGCCTCAAGCCCCACTAACAGATATATGTTGTTAATTCTAGAGTATTGAAGTTCTCAGGCTAGGCTACTAATCCCGTAAGAGACTGCCTAGTTCAAGTAGATAAATGTATCTTGTCTGTGGCCCAAATGGCTAAATCGCAGGTGGAACAAGATGCCTGGCTGGTAAATCATGTAAATGTGCTGTAATTTGTTATGTAGCTATGGGTTAGAGTCCTGCCTCCGTGGAGCTGTCTGCCAATCCGCGTCTGCCACTTCATAGGACAGGAGGCCCTACAGCATATTGTGTTTGAGTGTTCTGACGAAGAATTTACCTGCGTCTTACCAGAATTTCGTCTGAGAACACTTGCCATAAGTGTAGAAAGGTGTAGACGTGCTGGATGAGACTTTGCCGCTGAATAATGGTATTTGGTATATAAAGTACTGGATGTGACTCCATGAAGCTAACTTTCTAGATGTGTGATAAAAGTGTCACTGTCAGCCTATATTGAATGGATGCCTTCTTAGTATATAAAGTACTGGATGTGATCTTGTTTAAATTGAATATAGGATGCTTGATAAAAGTATCACTCTCATTGCATTGGATGGGACTTTCAAATATTGTACCGAATATTCTGGATTTGAAATCCACATAGCTTGTCCTGGAATGTTCAGAAGTCTGCAAGTACAGGGCAATCCCTGCCATATCTGCTAAAGTGCAGGGCAATCCCTGCTGTGGTTGTAAATAATAATTTTGCTGCTTTACAAGAACCTGTTTCCAAGTTGTCCCTACCCTCAAATCAATAGCCAGCCACCTTGACCAGCTACAACATCCACCAGGCCTGCAACATCTTGGACTGTGGTAAACATTGAAACATAGAATTTGATGACAGATAAGAACCTCTTGGCCCACCTAGTCTGCCCATTTCCCCTACCTAACGGATAAGCTGCAGATCCTAGTTAACCAACAGCCTACTTCCTCCTACCCTCCACTAGAATTGCCTTATGTCTGTCCCATGCATTCTTGAATTCCCCCACTGTTTTTGACTCTACGCCTCCTCAGGAAGGCCGTTCCATGCATCTACAACCCTGTCTGTGAAGAAATACGTCCTCACATTACCTCTGAGCTGTCCCCCCTCTATCTTCAAATTGTGCCCCCTTGTTCTTGCACATCTCTTTTTCTGAAAGATGCTACCCTCTTGGACTTTGTTGATTCCCTTGAGATATTTGAAAGTTTCTATCATGTGCCCCCCTCTCCCTCATTTACTCGAGGCTATACATCTTAAGCTCCTTTAGTCTTTCTTCATATGTCTTTTGCACCATTTTGGTTGCCCTCCTCTGGACAGCCTCCACCCTGTCTATGTCTTTGCAAAGATGGGGTCTTCAGAACTCTACACAGTACTCCAGATGTGGTCTTACCAACTGTCTGTGCAAAGGGCCAACAACCTCCTGTTTTCTACTGGTGATGCCTCTCCCTATGCATCCCAGTATCCCCCCAGCCCTCCTTACTGCCTTTTCACATTGCTAGCCCACCTTTAGGTCATCTAATATGACTACCCCCAGGTCCCTTTCCATTTTTGTTGTTGTCAGCATCTCACCCCCTATTGTTTTATTTATTTATTGAAATATTTCACCAGGAGGGCACACTGAACAACAAGTTGCTCATCTCACAGTGTGACCTGGGAGAAGGGGTTACATAAGGTTGTGAAGGATGATCAGTTACAATAGTATGTGGGTAGTACAAACAATACAACATTGTAAGATTGTGCAACAGTTGGAACACAAGGTATTGTACAATAAACAGTAGTGGAACATTAGGTAAATTACAATACATGTCCAACATCATACAAAAGAACATATGAACGTACAAAACAGTAATATTGCAATAGAACCATTTATAGTGCATGAGTGTACCAGGAGCAGGCTTGAGGTAGTACGCAAGTGCTGTTGGAGTAAAAAGGATGGGGTTAGGTTGTGCACACTGGTGACCCAGAAGGGCAGGTGGAGAAGAGAGGGTGGAGAGGCAAGAACTGAATATGAGGAGAAGGGTAGCCATTTCCTGATTTCCCCCTTCAGGATGTTGAGAACCCTGCTGGGGGGGGAGGGTCATGGTAGGAAGGCAGAAATTGGGGATAGGTATTAAGATGGGTTAAAGCAGGAACAGCTAAAGGAAAGGTAATTGTTTAGGGCAGAGGTAAGGGAGTACTCTTCCCCTGGGTTTTTGTTTCCCAGGTGCATTACTTTGCACTTCTTTGCGTTGAATCTAAGCGGTCATACATTTGACCATTCCACCAACCTTGTCAAGTCCCTTTTCATCCTTTCCACCCGACCTTGCATATCAACCCTGTTGCAGATCTTTGTGTCATCTGCAAAGAAACACACTTTCCCTTCCAGTCCCTCTGCAATGTCACTTATAAAGACATTAAAAAGGACCGGACCCATTACGGAACCCTGTGGTACCCCACTAGTAACCCCCCTTTTTTCACTGTGGACTCCAATTACTATTACCCACTGTGTCCTGTTGTCCAGACAGTATTTTACCCAGACTACCACCCTGGGACCCACTCCCAGGCTGGCCAATTTGTTTATTAATCTTTTGTGCAGGACTGTATCAAATGCCTTGCTAAAGTCTAGGTAGGCCATGTCCACAGCCCCTCCCTGGTCTACTACTTTGGTCACCCAGTCAAAGAAATCAATTAGATTTGTCTGACATGACCTTCCTGCTGTGAATCCATGCTGCCTTGGGTCCTGTGCCCCACTGGCCTCTAGGTACTCAACAATTTTTTCCTTCAGAAGTGATTCCATCATTTTCCCTACCACTGAGGTCAAACTGAGTGGTCTGTGGTTTCCTGCCTCTGTCTTCTTCCCACTTTTGTGGAGGGGAATCACATCCGCCCTCCTCCAGTCCTCAGGTACCACATCATCTACCCATGATTTATTAAAAAGGGTAGTCAGTGGTGTTACTAGTTCTACCCTTAGTTCTTTTAGAATTTTGGGGTAAATCCCATCAGGCCACATTGCTTTGTCTACCTTCAGTTTTAAGAGTTCTTTCAGAACCCTTTCTTCTGTGAAAGGACTAATATCAACCCCCCTATCCAGAGTGTGTCTATTGACTGGATTAGGTATCTCCCCCTGCTTTTCCATTGTGAATACTGAGCAGAAGTATTCGTTCAGTATCCCTGCTTTTTCACTGTCGCTGTCTGCCCAACCACCTTCCTCTTTATTCAGCCTCAGTCTTTATTTGCTCCCTAATGTACCTATAAAAGGTTTGAGCCCCCTTCTTAACCAAGTTGGCTATCTTTTCCTCGGTTTGGGCCTTTGCTATTCTGACTGCCTTCCCCACTTCCTTCTGCTTTAACTGGTACAGTTCTCTGTCCTGCTCCTTCTGTGTTTCCTTATACTTCCTGAATGCTATCTTTTTCTCTCTAACCTTCCCCGCCACTTCTTTTGAGAACCATAGTGTTTTTTTCTTTCATTTTGATTTGTTTATTTGCTTCACACAAAGGCTTGTTGCCTCTGTGATGGTAGTTTTGATGTTTCTCCGTTGTTGCTCCACCACACCTTCTTGCCTGTTTGCTAGTGCTTTTCTGAGCCACTTTCCCATTTTGACAAAATCAGCCCTCCTCAAGTCCTGTACCTTCACTTTTGTATGGCTTGACTCTACAGCTAAGTTTATCATGAACCACACAGTTTGGTGGTTGCTTGTTCCCAGATGGCTACCCACTTCAAGATTGGAGATCCTCTCTCTGTCCCCATTTGAGAGTACCAGGTCTAAGATTGCTCCCTCCCGACTGGGTTCCAAAACTAGCTATCTGAGGCATGCCTCCTGTAGGGCATCGAGAATGGCCCTGCTTTTGGATGTGGCTGCAGCAAAGGTACTCCAGTTAACATCTGGCATATTCGGGTCCCCCATCAGCAATATCTTCCCTTTCTCTGCCATCCCAAGGATGCCTTCTATCATTTTCTTGTCCATTTCCTCCCCCTGAGACGGGGGTCTGTATACAACCCTTATGCAGATTGTGGTGCCACTTCCAGTCTCCAGGGTGACTCACAGTGCCTCCTCTCCTCCCTGTTTACCCTTTAGTTCTGTTGCTTTGCTCCCTTCCCTTACATAGAGAGCTACTCCTTCTCCTCCTCTTCTACCCTCCCTGTCCCTCCTGTAGATTGTGCACCCTGGTATGTTAACATCCCAGTTATGGTTCTCTGTGTACCGTGTTTCTGTGACTGTCATGATATCCAGGCATCTCATGATAAAAAAGGTTTTTCTGTGTGTTCAGTAGTTTCACCAAGAAGCAGAAGTGAAAACAGTGTCATGGTAGGACTAGACTGTACACGTCTTCCGTGTCCTCATGCATGTGCAGTTGCCTGGTTTAATTTTGCTTTTTGCATGGCAAACCTCATTTCTCTGTGTGCTGCACTTGCAGTAGCAGCCCAAGACTAGCTCTTGTTCACAGGCAGCAGAGTTTAGGAGAAACAAAAACCCTTTTCAGGGCTGTCTACTAACTAAGGGGAGCCTGGGTAAAAAGGTAATTAAAAGCCAATGTAAGGGCTGGAAAACTGTATTTGAAAAACCTTTTCAGGGCAGACCATCAAGGCATAGAGAGAGGAGACTCAGTATTTAGAGATTAGGAGAAGAACTTAAAGGGTTGAGACGACCACTTAAAACATCCTGTCAGGGAAGAAAGGGCTCCAGACAGGCTGGTTAAAAGACCTTGTCTGGGTTACTAAGTAGAGAGACACTTTTAGTGTCTGTGTTCTACATAGCAGCAGAAGAAGCTGATCTGTTTGTCAGGGCAGAACAGAAGTGAGTTAATTAAAGCCCCACGGCCCCTATCAGGGCCATGTACTGGGGGCACACTTAAGTCCTTTTCAGGGCTATGTACCAGCCAGTGGGTAATATTTAGTAGTCCCTTTTAAGCACCTTACCATAGGCAGTATTAGTAATTAAGCCCTTTTCAGGGTACTGTACCAGCCAAGAGGCACAACTAGTTATCATTAGCTTTTATTTGGAAACAGAAATGTGAACTTTGTAAACAAAAATTACACAGGACAGGTACAAATTCTATGGGACAGTCAAAATGTATATTGCACCTGTCCCTCGGACAGCCATCTACAAAAAAATTATTTGTAGCCCTGAGTGTGGGGATTGATAATAATTATGTTTAACATCTGATTTATCAGCAGCTAGATAGCCAGGGCTCTGGATGTCTTAAGTCAAATGGCGAAATGTGATTTATGTTTGCCTATTAGTATGTAGCCACCCAGCTGGAGGGTTCAGCAGCAAAACCAAATAACCTTAGTACATATGTAAATAGGATAAGGTAACCTCCCTGTTTCCTAACCCCTTTACTACCACCTAAATAAATATCTTGTTATTTGTTGTTGAAATTCTGGCGTGAGCATATTATTAGGGAGAGCATTTAATTCAAAATGTTGAAATGTGGGGAACTGTGTATTGGGGGCATGTCTGGGGAAGGTAAATGGTCATCGTGAGTGGTGTAGCAGCTCAGGGAGCTTCACCCAGTATCATCTCACCCACGTAAAGCACCCTGAGTGGAGGCACTGTGCAAAGGTTTAAAAAAATGTTATTGTCAGCCTGGTGGTGCTGAGGGTTGAAGCGCTGGACGGGGGTTGGCAGGGGCGGGATCAGATTGAGGGCCCGCAGGGCTGCTCTCCTATCCTGGGCAGAGGGTTCTGGGGTATCCAGTACACCAGCAGTCCCTGGTGGAGACCAGGGCACTGCCAAGCACTAGACAGCACGTAATCGGAGTGGCCCAATGTTGACAGGGTTGCCGTGCGCCGCTCGGGGTGTGCATCATGCAAGGGGGGGAGGAGGGGGGTGGAACACACACACTAAGGGAAAAAAAAAAAACTCTTGCCAGATAGGCCACACACCCAATATTGGTTCATCGTCACTGCCCCTTCGATCTCCCCAGGGCTGTAGCCCCCCCCCCCCGTGTCCCCAGGGAGTCATAACATTTTTGAAGATAGCGGGGAACACAGTGGGCGGTAGAGTGGCTTCAGCGAGTGAGGTAGCCCGAGAGAGTTCCGGTCGAGGAGGAGAGAAACAGAATTGAAAAAAAAATGTTTGTAACCCCTAGGTGGTGCTATCACAAGGGCTACTACCCCTGCCTGCTTGGCTTCTGACAGGTTGAGGGGCCTAGGTTCTATGATGAGTACCTCCACCCAGAGGTTAGGGTTGGCAGTGGTTAAACTAATGTGGACACAGCCCTCTGGGCCACTGTGACCCCCTTTTGTTCCCACTAGTGACCCACACAGTTCACAGGAGTTACCTTCCCAATACCCCACATATGAACATGGTCTACACATATAGATACCACTTACCCTCGAGACGGATTCTGCAGCACATCTCTGAGGACCCCCTGTAAAACAAAGGTTAAGCAACATATACAAACACAGATTGCAATGCTGGTTCTATATGTACTGACACCTCAGACAGTAAAAAGTTCAACAATAACAAATCTGGTTTATTCAGGGGACTAGAACACTAGAGGGGGAAGTCAGGTTGATTGGCAACATTCAAATCACAGTACTGTACAGACATAAAAGGGTCCAAAAAGTCACACTCTGGGTACCCAGGATGGTAGGGGGATAGCCAAGTCCGTTGCCTGGGGTTGGCCGGCTGGTGCAGCTGGATGGGGCCCTGTTGAAAGAAAATATATGCACAAACAAATTGTAATCTGGAGCTGGATGGCTCAGTCCACAAACAGAAGCACACAAAACAATCAGTTGACACACTTTGATTAAGTGAAGGTGAGGGGAGGTACCCCTATTTGTACTCACAAACCCCAAACTGAGAGCTGAATTGAGGAGGTGGCTCTGGATGGCCAGGATGAGCAGGGCATGGAGATGAGACCCCTGTGACAGGGCCTAACTGATCTGGAAAACAGACGGATTCAGTCCGATTAGCTTTGAGTCCAGCTTCAGCTCACAACTCACAGAACAAGGGGAAAAGGAATCGCGATCCCCTACAAACACTAGGCACATTTATATGTAGAGGAAAATACTATACCAGGCAGCTGCTTCTCGATCCCAATCACAAATACTGCAAGACCCAAGAACACATGCAGCAACAGAGTCCCCAACAGGCCGATCGCACTTCTGCAAATCTTCGGTCTTCTACGGGCAAGCCTGGTCCTGCACACTTCCTCCTTCTCTTTCCACAACTCAGATTCAGTCCGACTGAGCGCTCGCTAATGGCTACAGGCCGACTTCAGGACCTTACACGCACTTCCCGCGCGAACTGCCCGCCGCAGCAGAACAGAACTCCTACTCCCTTCACAGTCAACTCGCATCTCCTCCTCCAGGAACAGTTATGGGCATTTCCCTTAGGCTCCACACAGGTTCAGTTGGTGAATTCAACTGTCAATCACTGCAGGGCTCCCTCTGTTGGTGCAAAAAGGTGCCAAGGTCCAAACTACAGATCCCAGAAGCACCTGCCATGCATTCCCCCTTTAAGCAGGCTCCAGGTGAGAGTCCAAGTTCTGGTTGGCTCAGGCAGTCTCCATTTTTGGGCTCCCCTAACCCAATTGGCCCAGATTAGCAGTTCAAGTCCAAAATGGAGGGGCAACCCACAAAGAGTCCCAGCTGCAATAAAGGCAGGTTAGACAAACTGCAATTTTACTAATGCTCTAAATGATTTCAGGAAAACAGTTACATCTTTCAGATGGGCTCCCTCTGCGCTTTTAGCGACTGCAGAAACAGAGCAATCAGATGGCAGCTCAGGGTGGGATTTGAGCATTAACAACACAGTCCCCCCATTCAAGCTAATTTAGCCTGCGAGCAGGCAGCTCTTAATGAGACAGTACCAGAGGCTCTAAAAGCACTCACAGATAAACAGCTTAAACACCGAACACCATTCAGGCTGGGAGCACTTAGCCGGCTCCTAGAAGACTTTGGGAACCCCCATTTGCAGGGGGGGGGGGTTACACCCTTCCTGGTCTGAAAAAACTTGGCATCTGCATCAAGTAGATACCCTTAAATCACTTTAAGGCAGAATAGTTTAAGCTTGTATCCCTTTTAAACAACAATCAGCATATTAAACCTTTGTTATATACACTTATACTGTATTACACAGTCTATTACTGGTTACACAACATTACACATACAGACATTTTTAATCAGGTCATTACTTCCTGCACATGAAACCTGGATAGAGGGGGCCCCTTCCCTATCAACTACCTCAGGGCTGGATGGGGCAGGGGCACCATACTTAGAGGGTAAGACAAGTAATCTGGAGTTAGCACCTATGCTCAGTTTGGGCAATGAGCTCGGGGACACATACACTCCCTTATGGACCACATTGAGAGGCAGATCTACAGGCCTTCCAGGGGAATCATAGCTTAAGCGTACCACAGGCTTCACAGCTCAACCAGTCCTTCTAGGGGGAACTGCCACAGTCTCTGCGCTTTTACTCTCACTTTCTGCAGTGTCTGCACTGGCCATGGGAATGGCCTGCGGGGTAGAGAGGCTAGAACTTGGGGCACTTTCAGTTCCAGGAGTTGCAGTCACAGTACTTGGCTCACATGGGGAGTTTTCTGACACTGGCAGTGAACCATCAGGACACTCAAAATACTCTTCTTGTTCTGGTATGTCACCAGTCTGTCCCAGTTCATCATTTTCCTCCTCCAAAAGCTCCACCATGCACAGGTATTCCATGTCATCCGACTTAATACTCTGCACTTCACTTTCTGAAAGCATTGGCTCCAGGGACAAAGCTGGGGGCTTAGGCAGTCCAGAAGCCCAGCTTCATCTCCATGATTGACTAGAGGGTTGCCTTGAAACAATTGGCTCAGTTTATAAGAGGGGTAGTACCCAAAGTTGCACTCACTTTCCTCTGACATGGACTGACCATCATTTTCAACTGGGACTTGCTGTGGAGAACACTTTAACTCAGCATCTGTAGGTGCAGACTTTCTTTGCTTTTACTTAGCAGCAGCTCAGGTCACTGGTCCAGAGGGAGCACTTTCTGGGGGCTCAGACTCAATCCAGATTTGTCCAATGGGCAGTAAATGATTTCTGTGCATTGTTTTAACATCTTTTGAATTATTCTCAGGCCTTACTTTGTACACAGGCAGATCATCTAGTTTGCCTACCACAACGTGAGGGAGATGGTGCCACCTGTCTGCAATCATGTGTTTGCCATGCAGTCCCAGATTTCTTAGCAATATCCTATTTCCCTCCTGGAGTTCCTGTGCTTTCACCCTTTTGTCATACCTTTCTTTGTTGGCCAGATTTCTTTTGGCAGCCATGGTCTGAGCCAGTTGGTATGCATGATTTAGTTGGGCCTTTAACTTTTGCACATACTGTAAATAGTGGTCAGCTCAAACCCCATCAGGAGAAACTCCAAAATATACATCTACCGGTAGTCGGGCTTCTCTTCCAAACATCAGGCGGTAGGGGGAGAACCCAGTGGCATCACATTTGGTGCAGTTGTAGGCATGTACCAATGTGCTGATTTGTTGGCTCCATCTAGGCTTGTCCTTGGGGTGGAGGGTGCCCAGCATATCTAACAGAGTGCGGTTGAAGCGTTCAGGCTATGGGTCCCCCTGGGTGTGGTAAGGGGTGGTTCTAGACTTTTGCAGTCCCCACAGAGAAAGCATCTCTTTGATCAAATGACTCTCAAAGTCCCTCCCTTGATCAGAATGGATTCTTTGTTGAGCCCCAAAGTGAGCAAAAAAGTTTTCTACAAGTACTTTTGCCACAGTAGATGCCTTCTGGTCCTTGGTGGGGAAAGCTTGGGCATATCTCGTGAAATGGTCAGTGGTCACCAGCACATTACTAATATTTCTTTGATCTGACTCCAAACTCAGAAAGTCAATACAGACCAGTTTCATGGGGCACTAGTGATGATGTTAACAAGGGGGGCAGCCGTCTGGGGCAAATTTTTCCTCTGTAAGCAACGACTACAAGTTCTAACGTGTTGTTCAACATCAGCCCCCATCTTAGGCCAATAGAATCTGGATCTCACCAAGTCAAGTGTTCTGTCTATGCCAGGGTGCCCCATGTGGTTGTGTAGGGACCTCAGCACCAAGTCTCGAAAGACAGTGGGCAAAACTAGCTGTTGTTTGTCTATTTTGTCCCCCTCTGTCTGCGGTTTCCCTGTATAACAGTCGATTAATCAGCTTCAACTTAGGACGTTCCTTGTATAATAATGCAGTTCTTAGATCAGTGGAACATAACTTGGATACATCTTTCCCTGCGTAGAGGGCGTCTAAAGCTGGTTTAATTATAGCATCTCGGGATTGAGCCTGCTGAAGACTGCCATTGTCTAGCTGAGGTAAAGCACCAATGTCTAATGCAAAGAAGTGGCAATAAGCAGCAATTCTCAGAGGGCCCCAAACAATCCACCAGACAGTCCACTGTGTCCAGGGCCACTTGTTCCTCTCTGTCAAACTTCTGGCAGAGTGCTCTAATATCAGGTTCTGACAGTCTGACCCAGTCATTTCGGGAAGCAGGCCTATGGGAGAGAGCATCAGCATCTATGTGGTTCAGGCCTGCTCTGTATTCCACAGCATAGTCATATGTAGATAATGCAGAAAGCCACCTATGGCCAGTAGCATCCAACTTAGCTGAAGTCTGCACATAGGTCAAAGGATTATTGTCAGTTTTTACTAGTATCTTAGCCCCATACATGTATTTGTGGAATTGGTCCACAATGGCCCACTTCAAAGCTATGAACTCTAACTTATGTACAGGATAGTTCTTTTCGGAAGGGGTCAGGCTTCTGCTGGCAAAGGCCACTGGTCTTAGGCCATTATCGTACTCCTGGTACAACACAGCCCCCAAACCTTGCAAGCTAGCATCAGTGTGTAGGAAATGGGGTTTTGCTGGATCTGCATAGGCCAGGACAGGAGCTTGGGTAAGTTGATATATAATCTCATGAAAAGCAGCTTCACAATCAGGTGTCCATTGTGCCCCAAAAACTTAATTAGGATGGAAATACACCCTCTCAGTCTCAGGGGAAGTTGACCTCTTGTATTTCTTGTGGGTAGGAGGGTAACCTTGAGTAAGATTAAGTAAAGGATGGATCACTTTTGAATAGTCCTTGATGAAATGGCAATAGTAGCCACAGAATCCCAGGAATCTTTGCAGTTCTTTTAGATTGTGGGGCTGTGGCCAGGTGGTCAAGGCCTCAACTTTACTTGGGCCGGTCTCTATTCCCTTGGTGGAGACTATATGTCCCACATACTTTACAGAGGTTTGGAAGAACTGACATTTATCGATGGACAGTTTCAGGCCAAAGTCTTCCAGTCAGTCCAACACCTTGAACAACCTATTCTCATGTTCCTCCAGTAAGCTGCCAAACACAATAACATCATCCAAGTATACCAGGCACTCTAATAAGTTCATGTCCCCTACTGCATGCTCCATCAGTCGTTGAAAAGTGGCTGGGGCCCCTGAAATCTCTTGCGGCATCCTCATGAACTCATAAAAACCAAGCGGGCAGATGAAAGCTGTCTTCTCATGGTCTTCTGGGGCCATCAGGATCTGGTAGTACCCGCTGCAAGGATCCAGCACAGAGAACCACTTGCTACCATTCAGGCAGTCTAGAGTATCCTGAATGCGGGTCATTGTATACTGATCAGGGATAGTCCGCCAGTTCAAGGTACGATAATCTATGCATATCCTTACTGTTCTATTCTATTCTTTTTTCTCACTACCACGATAGGGGAAGCATATGGACTTCTGGATTCTTGGATTACACCAGAAGCAAGCATCTCTTACAGATGTCATCTCACATCATCTGTGTCAGCAGTGGTCAGGCGTCGAGACCTCTAACGAAAGGGCCTTTCATCATGCTGCCGGATATGGTGCTCAGCTCCTTGCAAACATCCCTACGTCTCATTCCTTTAAAGAAAACACCTGGTCCCTCTGGGCAAGCTTCTCACTGATCCTCCCTTTCCATTCAGCTGGCAACAGGGAGTCACCGAAATCAAACAAGTCAGGCGTCACGCCATCATTCTTCCCCGAACTCTTGTTACTGGGTAGCACTGCAGTGTCTGCACAATGTACATTAGCCAGGGTGCAACCTCTGTTCACTCGAATCACTCTATCAGACACATTATGAACTTGAACCATTACCCTTCTGGCATAAGCATGGGCTCTGGCAGGCAAAATATTTGGCTTGACCAGCAGTCCTTCTGGCAATTTTCCATCGCCTGGTGCATCCAGCATTAGTATTTTATTCTTGACATGCTTTCTGATATGGACCTCTCCCTGTAAGGTACACTGGGAATTTGGCACCAGGATCAGAGACTCAGGATCCTTTTTCCAGACAATTCCAACCAGTTCCTCTGGTTCCACTTTTCCAGCATCTCTGTCTCTCTGGGCATCGTAGGCCTTCTTGATCAAGGCCGGAATTCTTAAAGCTCTACCAGTCCTGAACCCCTGTTTTTCATAACACAACTACGCCAACCATCCAAACATATGTGCATTAGTCCCAATTAGTAGAGGACCCCATCATACAGTCCAGTAGGGGGACACACTAGGGCCAAGGTCTCCACTTGCTCTGCCACTCCAGCCACAGAGGTAGGAAAAGACAACCAAATTCAGATATAGCCAGAGTAGGGGTAGGCCTTTTCACTTAAACCCTGGACATGCAGTCCCTCCAGTGGTTGCAGGGACACATCAGACAAGTGCTTCTGATACCAATCCTGGAACATAATTGTCACTTGGGAGCCACTGTCTAACACAGCTCTTGTAGACACTCCATTCACTTTTACAGTGGTCTCCATAGAGGGAACCACCACTTCAGACCATTCCGGTGGCACTGACCTGGATGTCGAGCGGGCATTGGCCCTGGTGGCATAACTTTTCCGAGTAGCTCCCCCTGGTGGCCAGGCATAGGTTCTGCGATGCAAGGCCACTAATCTGTTGGTAACTTTTCTCAAGTTTTCTGGCAAGCGACAAACTGACTGAAAATGTCCATCCTCCCCACAACGGTAGCAGAACTTAATGTCTCTAGTGTCCTGGAAGAGTGGGGGGGTCCCTTTTCTGTTGGGGCACCTCTTGAGTCCTCCGGGGCTCCTCTTGGACTGGTGGCCTACCTTCTTTGGCTCCTGGATCTCCACCACGGTTGGGGATACCCTCTGCAGCTCTCCCACCATCTCTCTTGATTCTCTCAGCTCTGTGAGCAGGTTGCCCTCAATCTGAGTCTCTGAGGAAACAACATTTACTACCACTCCACTCTTGGGCTCATGGGGAGCCTGATATAGATCTGGTTCTCTGAATGCCTCAGTCAGTTCCTTAATCAAGTCCCTCAACTGTTGAGCCTCATCTAACTCACTCTTTTCAGGGGTCTGGCAAGGGTTCACGGCCCCAGCACAGGGCTCCCAGCCCTCCTCATCAGTTTCAATCTCACGGATTTCTTTCATCAAATTACAATGCCCTGGAGGGCTTGCCCTCCGGTCTTGCAGCTTGAGCTTTAATATCATCACACTCGAAAATCTAGCTGATTTCAATATGTGGTTTAATCTGGCCTGGTTTAACTCTTTGGCAGGCACTCCCCCTTTTCTATGGGCCCTCTGTAGAGCCCTCTCTATCCTAGTGATGAAGGCAGACAATTTCTCATTTTTCCACTGTTTGGCTGACTTGAATTTCCACAACAAATCATCCCCTGATTCTGTGCTGCCAAACACCCCTTCCAAAGCAGAGAGATATTCGGCTGCAGTGGCCTCTGGACTAGTAGCACGTAGGAACCTAATGGCCTCCAGGGTGGGGCTTCTCAAGCTCTCCATCAAGCACTTCCTCTGTTCCCTCTCAGAACATAGCCATTCCTGCACTTAAGGGGTAGCATAGTCCATCCAGGTCTCTAATTCATCTTCCCCTGAAGGCACTGGGACAGTACTGGAGAAACGTCTGATCCTTCGATAAGAATCCAGCTGTGTGGGGGAAATTACCATGGGGGAGGTAGCTATTATGGAGCTCTTGGGGGACACAGGAGAGGGAATCGGGGAGTGTACAGTCGTGTGGTCCCCAGACAAGTCTAACACTTTCACTGCCTCCTGGGCAGTTCTCCCTTCTGAGGCTAACAGCTTAAGCAGCTTCTCTTTAAACCCATCGGTACTAGGGGAACCACTCGGGGTGGCCAGACCACTATGTACATGAACAACCCTCCACCCCTTCTGGGCCCTTTTGGGCAGAATAATAGGTGGCACCTTTTCAGGGTGTATGGGGTAACTGTCCGAGAGTAGCACTATCAAAATTTGGTCAAATAAGTCAGCGTCTCGTCCCTTTACCTCTACCTTGCCCAAGCACTTAACAGACTTTACCGTGGATATAGTGTCAACATTGTTAGTCCCTAAGGGAACAACCAGTAACAAAATAGCCTTTTGTGGGTCTGTCTCCTCAGCTTCGCACCATCCCATCAATTTATGCACTACCAGCTTATGGGGGTCAATTTTTAACTTGGGTGTGGTACTCCTCTCCATTTTTTCCCTTAAATTAAACATATCGGGGTAATTTTCTCATGTGGCCACTAGAGGACGCTGATCCCAGCGGTGCCTCCAAGATATAACCCCTAGGTGGTGCTATCCCAAGGGCTACTACCCCTGCCTGCTTGGCTACTGACAGGTTGAGGGGCCTAGGTTCTATGACGGGTGCCTCCACCCAGAGGTCAGGGTTGGTAGTGGTTAAACTAACATGGACACAGCCCTCTGGGCCACTGTGACCTCCTTTTGTTCCCACTAGTGGCCCACACAGTTCACGGGAGTTACCTTCCCAATACCCCACATATGAACACGGTCTACACATATAGATACCACTTACCCTCGAGATGGATTCTGCAGCACGTCTCTGAGGACCCCCTGTAAAACAATGGTTAAGCAACATATACAAACACAGATTGCGATGCTGGTTCTATATGTACTGACACCTCAGACAGTATAAAGTTCTAACAATAACAAATCTGGTTTATTCAGGGGACTAGAACATGGAAGGGAGAAATCAGGTTGATTGGCGATATTCAAATCACAGTACTGTACAGACATAAAAGGGCCCAAAAAATCACACTTTTGGTACCCAGGATGGTAGGGGGATAGCCAGGTCCGTTGCCCGTGGTTATCTGGCTGGTGCAGCTGGATGGGGCCCTGTAGAAAGAAAATATATGCACAAACAAATTGTAATCCGGGGCCGGATGGCTCAGTCCACAAACAGAAGCACACAAAACAATCAGTTGACACACTTTGATTAAATGAAGGTGAGGGGAGGTACCCCTATTTGTACTCACAAACCCCAAACCGAGAGCTGAATTGAGGAGGTGGCTCAGGATGGCCAGGATGAGCAGGGCATGGAGATGAGACCCCTGTGACAGGGCCTAACTGATCTGGAAAGCAGACGGATTCAGTCCGATTAGCTTTGAGTCCAGCTTCCACCTTCAGCTCACAACTCACAGAACAAGGGGAAAAGGAATCGCGATCCCCTACAAACACTAGGCACATTTATATGTAAAGGAAATTACTATACCAGGCAGCTGCTTCTCGAACATGATCACAAATACTGCAAGACCTGAGAACACACGCAGCAATAGAGTCCCCGACAGGCTGATCGCACTTCTGCAAATCTTCGGTCTTCTATGGGCAAGCCTGGTTCTGCACACTTCCTCCTTCTCTTTTCACAACTCAGATTCTGTCCGATTGAGCACTTGCTAATGGCTACAGGCCAACTTCAGGACCTTACATGCACTTCCTGCGCGAACTGCCCGCCACAGAAGAACAGAGCTCTTACTCCCTTCACAGTCAACTTGCATCTCCTCCTCCATGAACAGTTCAGGGCATTTCCCTTAGGCTCCACACAGGTTCGGTTAGTGAATTCAATTGTCAATCACTGCAGGGCTCCCTCTGTTGGTGCAAAAAGGTGCCAAGGTCCAAACTACAGCTCCCAGAAGCACCTGCCATACATTCCCCCTTTAAGCAGGCTCCAGGTGAGAGTCCAAGTTCTGGTTGGCTCGGGCAGTCTCCATTTTTGGGCTCTCCTAACCCAATTGGCCCAAATTAGCAGTTCAGGTCCAAAATGGAGGGGCAACACACACAGAGACCCAGCTGCAATAAAGGCAGGTTAGACAAACTGCAATTGTACTAATGCTTTTAATGATTTCAGGAAAACAGTTACATCTTTCAGATGGGCTACCTCTGCGCTTTTAGCGACTGCAGAAATGGAGCGATCAGACGGCAGCTCAGGGTGGGATTTGAGCATTAACTACACAGTCCCCCCATTCAAGCTAATTTAGTCTGCGAGCAAGCAGTTCTTAAAGAGACAGTACCAGAGGCTCTAAAAGCACTCACAGATAAACAGCTTAAACGCCGAACACCATTCAGGCTGGGAGCACTTAGCCAGCTCCTAGAATACTTTTGGGAACCCCCATTTGCGGGGGGGGGGGGTTACATGTTATTAACTAGCGAACCCAACCCCCTCAGCCTATGTTCAGGGAACTGCTGCAGGGGTGTAACACTGGAGACAGCGCCACCAGGGGTTACACATGTTTAAAGAGCCAGTGGTGCCAAAATAGGCAAACAGGAAAATAATACAAATTTTAAGTAGCAGCCAGTTGTAACTTTTTTTTCTGAATTATTTTTCCTTTTGCTCATCAGAAAGTCTTCTACATGATAATATTGTGCTGGATATGTGGAACAGCTCTCAGCCTGACAGCTGACATATCTAACTCTTCTGCCCCACACTACATCATCAGCATTATGATCTCACTGACAGTGACACCACAGGTGAATGACCTGGCAGTAACTCAGTCACTGTTCCTAGGTAGCAGTGATGTCACAGTCGGTGAGTTCACAATCCTGATGATGTAGTGTGGGGCAGTAGAGCAAGATATGTTAGCTGCCAGGCTCAGAGCTTTTCCACCCATCACACCTACTAACAACAGGTAAACAATCTTTTACTTAAAGGGAAAAGAAAAAGTACCTCAGATATAAAAGGTAATGGCTGGCTGCTTTTAAAATCTAATATTAGTTTTAGGCAGTACATTAGCTCTTTAAGATGTCTGCTATTTCTTGGTCTCCTGCACAGTCTCCACCTTCTGCCTTTCTAATTCTTACTGTTCCTACCCTCACCTTCCCCTTTTCACTTGTGTACTTGAGGATAGTCTTATCCCATGTGGTAACCCATTTGGCAGTCATTTCCCCTGTCTGCGACTTTGCTTCCCTCGCTGCTTTGCCTGCTTCCTTCTGCTTTTCTAGGTATACCTCCCTCTGCATTTCCATATACTTGTTAAATGTAACCTTTTTTTCTTTCACCGCCCTTGCCACTTCTTTGGAGAACCATAATGTCTCCTTTTCCTTCTGTTTTTTCTTACTTCCTTTATGCATAGGTTGGTTGCTCTAGATATTCTCTCCTTTGTTCTTCTCCACTGTGTCTCTACCCCTCCTTGGCACTTCTCCAATCCTCTTAGGCAGTTCCTGAGGCAGTCACCCATTTCTTTAAAATCCACCCACTTAAAGTCCAGAACCCTCGTCCTTATGTGGTTTGGTTGTCCTCCTATCTTTATGTTGAACCACACTGCATGGTTATCACGGTTACCAAGGGGACTGCCCACTGTGATGTCTTCAGTGCTGTCCCTGTTTGTAAGCACCTGGTCCAGCACTGCCCCATACCTAGTATGTTCTTTGACTAACTGCCTGAGAAAAGTCCCTTGGGGGAGTCAAGGACGGTCCTGCACCTCGCCAAAACTGCAGTTGAAAGGCTCCACTCCATATATGGCAGATTGATGTTGCCAACTAGTAGCACCTCTCCCTTGGCTGCCACTACATATTTAGTCACTTCACTACCAGTCTAGCATTGCTTGAAAAACGCTTTGGGATGCAACGTGTATGAAAAGTGCTACATAATTGCTGATTTTTCTTCCTCCCTTACTTGCCATTCTGATGATGGTTTCCCCAAGTTCTTTATTCATCTCCTCGCCCTGTACTGGAGGTCTGTACACTACTACAGTACAGATAGTGGACCCAGAACCTGCCTTCAGAATGCCCCGTAGTAATTCCAGCCCCTCATTTTCCTCTTCGTGCCCCTGTACCTCTGAGGAATTAATACCATTCCCCACATATAATATAATCCCTCCTTCTTTTCTTCCTGCTCTGTCTCTCCTAAATAGAGTATAACAAAGTATTTTCATTTCTTAGTTGTAGAGCTCTGTACACCACTACTCTGTTATAGCCATTAAATCTAGATTAGCCTTTGCCGTGTTAACTTCCAGGTCTGGAATTTTGTTGCCCCCACTGAGCACCCAGACTAGTGTTCTGCCGAGTGTGCACTTACTTCCTGGGTCTGTCCAGAATGTTGTTTCTGACTCTTCTTGCATTTGTGCACATCGCTTTCCAAATCTTTCCCCCATGTCTACAACCCTGCTTTTCCCTCCTGTTTCTGACAGTTTTATTCCCTGATTTACCTCTTCCCTTTTTGCTTACACCATATTTGGTCCCCTTTAATCCTATCCCATACCTATGTAATAGTCCAATTTTCTTCTTTCCCGTCCTTTCTTTTTGTGCCTCTGCTCTAGGGAGTTTTCTCCACTGTGGTCTTCTGTCCCTAACACTTCCTCCCTAACACTTCACCATCCACTTTACCATCTGGGGAGGCAACTGTTGCCTCCTTTTGCTTCACTACTTACTCCTTGTCTAGTTGAAATGCTAAATCTTGTAGCATTGAAACCTGCTTTCCTAGAAAAATGCATGCTAGCTCTCTCGCTCTCTCTCTTTCTCTCTCATATAGGTCTATATCCTCCAAGTCCCCAGTTCCCAATGTATCCAAACCTTCCTCCATGTACTATGCCTTTAACCATTCATTAAATGCCCTGGTGTAGAATTTCCTTGCCTCTCCTGGCCGTATACAGTAGCACCTCAGAAAAAGTCACTGTGCATGCCAGCTCCCTGGAATTTTATTTCACTATTCCTACCTTCTCCTGTGTTATATAATTTGCCCCAGTTTGGACAGTGATAGCCAGCTCCTACTGCCTTAGTGATCCACAGGATCCACTCTCCACCTGTCCTAGCTGAGGCACCCCCCTCAACCACCCCACTTCCTTATCTTTGCCATTCTGGTTCCCAAGTCTGTCTCATTCACAGTCGACTCCTCCATAAGCAGCTGCTTCCTTCTGAGCTGGGTGATTCTAGCTGTCTCCTCTGGGTCCCCACTTCTGAGAACTCCCACCTCCTGTCTTCCTACTGTGATGGGTACCTCCTTTCAGTTGCCCCTTTCTACCAATAGGGTGAAGGTGTTATGCAGTGCTATAGGTGGAGGAGCATGCACCCTACTCTCATCCTCCCGAAGCCCACCATGGTCCATCTGCTCTGCCTCTGTCTAGGCATCATTTGTGGAGTGACGGCAGATTTGTTGGTCCCTGGGTGGGGCTGAAGGTCTGCTGTACCTTAGCCATTTGTAAGAGTCCAGCAACATGTGCCTACAACCCAGAGAGGTGAGTACATATTAGGCAGCTGCTCAGTTTCCAGAAGGTTCGCTAAAGACTACTGCACCATAACCATTGTACTGCACCGCACCACTCCCTTGATCCTTGCCTTCCTTTGCTTAGTGTCTATGCAAGTTTGGTTTAGCCATCTACCTCCTTACTACTCCAGTGTTATTACTACCTTATGCTTTTCTTCCCTGAAACTATTTTATAATCTTACCCTAAATAGGTGTTTCTTGCATGTTCCTTGTTTTAACCCTCTCACCTGTTCGTATTTATGTCTGATCCCACATCAAACACTTTAAACCTGACCTCCCTGTTCTATACACTTTACCTGGGAGGACTTTGTGTCTATCCTACTTGTTTGTTATTCCCACCCTCACTAAGTAGGGACTCCTTGTTAAACCTTAATACATTACATTAAGGAACAGTAATGACCTTTCTTTGTTTTGTGTCTGTGCAAGTTCAGGTTACCTTTATACCCCTTCCTACTCCCATGTTACTACTATCTTACCCCTTTTTGTCCCTGAAACTACTTTGTAACCTTACCCTAGATAGGATGTTTCCTGGTATGATAGTAAGTAATAAGTTTATTATTCGACAACTAAGTCATTACAATAGTATCAATAAATAAATAACAGTTATAAAATAATTATAAAACAATTATAAAGTAGTCGGAGTAAATTCTGTTAACTTTGTGCATAGACATGGGTAGAATTCATATACATTTATGCATTTTATAAATTAAATAACTTCCTACAAAACTTTTGTTCATCCAACCTATATAGTATAAAGGTGATTCAGCTAAGTAATGACCCGGGACTGACAGATCTTTAAGACCGGAGTGCATAAGAGAATATTGTTTATAAAAGTTAACCCAATACTCCATCTGTGTTATCAAGCTTCTTTAGTAAAGAGAAAGGCTGATATTGTATCACGATACAGTTGTACCTATATTTTTTGTTTTGGAGTTGTCTTATCTTGCTGATCTGTAGGAAGAAATTTGTCAATCTGTGAATCGACCAGTCATCCTGCGTGTATATGAGTATTTCAGTAAGTGTTTTTTAATCAAAATTGTTCCAGTCGTTAACAAATGGACTTAGCCAGTAACGTCTGGCCTCCTTATACCAACAAAAATTCCTTAAAACATGTATTAAATCCTCCTTCTTAGCAAATTCACAATAATAATTTTGTGCTGCTGGAAGTTTGTTGTAGCGTGCTTTTAGGACATTGTTTTCAAAGCATTCAAATTTATATTTGGCAAATATCTTTCTGAGAACTGAGTCTGTCAGGCTATCCAAATAGTACTTATACCCAAATGTACTAAAATGCGTTGCATACCATGGTGAGTACCTGGAGACTGCTGTTCTATCTAGATCGCTACTCACCCAAAAGTTAAGTATTCTTGATTTAATGTAGCCTTCGTACTTAAAACTGAGTTGGATATTTTTATCCCAATAATCTGTTAGCTTAAGTAAATCATACTTCCTTAAACTTTGAAGTAGTTTCTGATACCAGTTAAGGTTTGAGCAGCCTCTATCTGCCCATGATTTTTGCTCCAGAAGGCACTTTATGGGAAGCCTTTCCTGGGGGCATTCTGGTAAGTTTTATCCAATAATTGAGTCTCCTGGTATCTATTATAGTGTTTATATTCTGTAAGCCTAGTTTGGCGAATATATATTCTGCTGGGCAAGAGTGGCCCAGCCCCAGGGTTTTCCTTACTAGTTTGTAAATGGGGACAGTTTATTGCAGTTTTTGCTTCCCCAAATCTCTACCCCGTACATGAGTTGTGAGAAATATTTTGATTTTACAGCCTCCACAAGTGGTTTTATTGTGAAACCTCCATAGGTGGCATTAAATTTGTTTAGTCCAAGTGATGTTTTTTTAATGCATTCATACGTTGTCCAAGAAACAGAGGAGGTAAAAGAAATCCCCAAGTAAATATATTTATCCATTGTTTCAAGTTTTTGACAGCCAATGGTCCATCTTCCTTTTGTTTTCTTCTGCCCAATGATCGTTGTTTGGGTTTTCTAAAGATTAATTTTTAATTTTGGTTTTTTTGACTGTACATCTAAAAAAATCCAGTTTTGTTTGTAATCCTTTTTTTTGATAAGGATATTAAAATTACATCATTAGCATATTATATAATTGACATATCATTGAACCCTAGGACAGAATATTACATAGGAGGGGCTCAGGTAACTGCTCCCAAAGAGGAAAAGGATCTAGGGGTAGCGACTATGAGTGACCTGAAATACACCTCTCAGTATAAAAAGGCAGTGGTGAAGGCTAACAGGATCCTGGGGTGTATTGCAAGGGGATTCAGTAGTAGATGGAGCAAGGTTATTTTACCATTGTACAGGTCATTGGTGAGACCACATTTTAAAATATGGGATGAGGTGTCAGCATCCATACCTTAAGAAGGCCATCAGCATGCTGGAGGGGATCCAGAGGAGAGCAACCAAGATGACTGAGGGGTTACAGTATAAATCCTATGAGGAGAGGTTGGGAGCCCTGGGGATGTACTCACTGGAAGAGAGGAGTAATAGGATAGACACCTTCTAGTACATGAAGGGAATAAACAGAGTGAAAATGGAGGGTCTCTTTAAAGTGAGTGATAACAGCACTGCTAGAGGGCACAGCTTAAAATTGATGGGGAAGGGGGAGGGGGAGATTCAGAAGGGATGCAAGGAAGAATTTCTATACGGAGAGGGCAGTGGTCCACCTGGAATTAGCTGCCGGAGGAGGTGGTATCAGCAAGGACAGTGGGAGCATTCAAGAGAACCTGGGACAAGCACAAAGGGAACCCTTGGGACCAAGGAAGGGGAGAGGGAGGGACAGTTGGGGGGCAGGGCCTTTGGCGTAAATTGTAAGGCCAGACCTTGCATCACTTACCGAGCAGACACGACAGACTGGGTGGTCTTCTTCTGCTGGCTGTTTTCGCATGTTTGTATATGATACAGTAGAGGGGGGCATATGATGTCTTTAATTTGGAGGGCGACTGAGTTTAGATTGCCAAACTCTGTCAGCACCTTGTCATTATAAAGGCAAAAAAGGGTAGGGGCAAGGACACACCCTTGTTTTACCCCTTTGTTCACCAAAATTGGTTTTGACAGCTCCCCTCTTGTACTGCAGATCTGCTCACCCCCACAACCCTATATTTAGTGCAGGATATGGTACACATACTGTGCATTTATTCATGATATATCTAGTAGGGTAGGATATGGAAGGATTAACCTATGACAGGGTATGTGTTTACTGAGCGTTAATCCATGCCGGGGGGGAGATTGGAGTCACGAGGTCACAGACCGAGTGACTTCAACCACCGGATTAATGCTCAGTAAACCCATACCCTCGAGTGGGTTACTCCTCTTATAACATGGGTTATGTTATGTTTGAGGTTTACCTAACAAAATATTAAAGCAAATCATTGTGAACATGCAATTATAATAAAATAGTCCTTCTGCCTAATGGATATTATGTATTTAGGATGTTGTAGTTGTAGTTCTTCACTAGGTGAATTTTGTATAATGAGGATGTAACTGCTGGTTAAGGATGTGATAAATTTCGCCATTCTCAGCGAAATTCTGCTGTTTAGGGCAAAATTCTGCTGTTCAGGGCAAAATTCCTCCATTCTCAGGCGAAATTTTACCATTTTGTAGGTGAAATTCACAATAGTGCTACATGTTTGTATGGTGGAGTGATTTGAGCAGGTCAGTTTACATTGATGTCAGTCAGGGTATTATGGCCTGGCAAGGCAACTGTGGGTATACTGGGGATTAAACAATGGTCAGGTGATGTGTTCTGACCCAATGAAATGATTGTATTTTATGTAGCTATGTTATAAAGTATAATACTATGTGATATAGTAATAAGACGTGCATATGTTTGCAGCATGGACTGGTGGTAAAGACCAGATCCCAGCAGGGCTATATGCTAGTAACCTCTGGCCCTAATAGTATTAGCATTGCTTATGCAGGCCTTATTTTCCTTTGCTACACAGCTGCTATTATTTTGCTAACTAAGTACCTTTTGTATTAATTTGCAACCCAAAACTAGTTTTAGCTTGTTTTGCTGTTATCAGAGATACATGCAGAGAGGGTGATAAGCTAGCCCATTCTCTGCACTGACCTTCTACCAATGAGGTTTCTGTATTTTGTGATTTAACGTTATTTGGCAGATTGTTACCTAGTAATGTACATTTCTTATCTTAGAGTATAAGAATGATACGCATGCTGTATTTTGCTGACATTGAATCCATTTTTGGAGTGACATCATGGTGTCTGGGTTCCTGTTCCTGACTTCCAGCAGGTATATGCTGTGTTTTGTGTTTTCTGGTAATAAACAAGTTATTCCTGCTGTGTCTTTGGCTCTGTGTCATAAGGCATAAGATAAGTGGGTTTGCATAGCAATTTGCTATCCCAAAAATGTGATTTGCTAATCAAGTGTAGCCTAGATCAGCAGAAGTTGCTAATAAACTGATTTGCCACACTATAGTAAAACTGTCAAAATCGCAGTACTTTTTCCCTGCAATTGTGGTAAGAAGTACAGAAATGCAGTAATTTATCTCACAATTTGACACTTTTTCCCCACAACTACACTCTGCTGAATGGTATCCTATAGAAAAAATAACCATTTTGTGAAACTGCTGCTCAGTCCTGGCTGGTTGCTGATCAAACATTTTGTTTGATTAGCAAATACTACTAATCAAGTTTCCAAAACTAATGTATGCCTTAGTGTCGTGTTTCGCCATCAGGTTCAGAACAAGTCTGGTAACAGTACCCATCCTCATTGTAGCCAATGTGTTAGAATATAGATACAAATAATAATACAAATAAATTTGGGCTAGCAGTGTAGCCTAGAGGTTAGAGGAACGAGGTGTGAATGAGCTTGATACATCCAGCAGACCAGATCTGAGTTTGATTCTCACAACCTCCACTTGCATACTGTGTGACTCTGAGCAAGTCACTTAACCTCCCAGTGCTCCCTGGTCGCCCCTGAAAACAGGCACTTGTGCCTAGTGGGCCTAACCCGGTTACCAAAGGCTAAAATAAATAAATAAATAATCTGGACTTGTGAGGGATCAATTCCCCTTTCCAGTAGAATGGACCATAGGTTATTCCTATCTATAGTATCGAATGCAGTTGAAAGATGAACAAATGTCACATACAATATTTGTTTTCTTAATTTGACATATTTTTTGATTAGGTATAATAAGATATAGCAATTATCAGTAGTAGAGTAATTATTTCTGAATCCAGCCTGCAGTTCAGATAGTCCCCCAGAAAAATCAGTTTGTTGCTTTAGCCTATTCACAATTATCCTGGAAAAACTTTTTAGATTTATATCAAGCAAGCTGATTGGCCTATACATAGCAGGGTCGGCCATACTCCCTTTTTTATGTATTGGTACAATTTCTGCTCTTTGCCAGGTAAATATCATCAATAAACTGCACTAAAGGGGTGTACTACACAGATAAACTTCTGCCAGCATTTTATCTGGGTCAGGGGCCTTATTCGTTTTTAGTGATTTTATTGATTTTAACGATTTATCTCCTAACCTCCCAGGTAGTCACTTCTGTTCTTCACACTCTCTACTATCACCACCTCTGCCTGCCAACACCCTCCCCATATCTACCCCTGCCTCTCTCCCTAGCCCAGGTCCACCACCTTCTTCTCTTACCCTACTTCAACTCCCTTTTCTAATCTGCTCACCCCACCCAATGTTGCACTTGTTCCCCGATCCTTGACTCCAACCCACCTCTTCTATCTCCCTCCCAGTTACCCCTCTACACCCACTCTCTCTTCCACTTTCCTATGCTACAGTACCTGGCACAATTGGCAGCAACTCAGTTTTTTTCACTCTGCCTTTCCCTTTGACAATGCCCTTCTGGCAGCTTTAATCTATGTAAATATTATTTGATGTGACTCATCATTCTTAAATGTATGCCTGATTATGTTGTTCTAACTGTTATTTATATCACCTGTAGCTTTAGACCATGTATACTCTGTACTGAATTTTGTATTCAAACTGCTTGCCTGCTAATCTCAAACAAACTGTACTTCTATTCTTTGTATACTGACGTGGAACCTTTGTAAAAGAGCCATTGGCTCAAAGGTATTTATCCAAAATTCTAATAAATAAATAAATATACCTCCTCTCTCTTTATTACTGGGGGAGAGTAGTCTAGAACATTAATAGAACAGTTGATGTCTAACTTCAGATAAAAGAAAATGTCCAATAAATAATCCATCCATTGTATTTCCAATGTATAAAAATCTTCTGAGCCTTTGTAGTTGTCTGTCCCTTTTGCTACTAATGACCAGAAAGCTTTGCAGTCTCTGTCCTCAATAGCCCTTAGCATTTTCTCCCATTGTGAATGATAATAATTGGTCTTTTTTCTTTAAGGAAGCGAGTGTATTGTTTGCGTTCTAGGTTTAAGCTCTTATATTGGGACCTGTTGTTTGAGACTTTTACTTCCTTGATTCCGGCTCTTAAATATGCTTTATATTTTTTACATTCTTTGTCAAATCATCCAGTTTGTTTTTTTGGGGGTCCATGGATAGTTATATCTCGATACAAATGTGCCTTTATAAGATCGAACAGTAGTAATATCTCACTCCACAGTGAGTTAGCTTCTAATGCTAATAAGGCTTCTGTAATTCGTCCCTGGTAAAAGTTGACAGTTAAGGAGGTGATCTTTCTAGCCATTTCACAATTCTAGTGAATTCTTTTGTTTCTTGTTATTTCCACTAGTGGAACAGAAATTTCTATAGGAATCTGTTCCGGCCTATCTAGGCCTCTTAGAACCACTGGAAAATGGTCACATTCAGACCTCAGCGGTGTTTGTAGACTGCCAGATATTGTGCTGTCATGACCTTAAAGTGAGATCCAAGAGGGAGGAACCGGAGGCTTTTATGTATGTACAGTTACCCTGGGTATCGTCTTCCAACCTTCCATTCAAAGGATATAAGTTAAACTTTTTTAAAATATCAATTAAAATTTTCTCTGATCGATTCTATTTGGCATCTATTGTATTTCTAGGGGGCATAGATGGCATTATACTCATATAACCTAATATTGTATTGTCTATCAGTCCATCAAAGGTGCCAATCCTGGCATTTAAGTCCCCTAATATAAAGATTTCACTCTCTAGATCATTATATTTTGTTTCCAGTATTAGTGTTTTCAGTGAGTTCCAAATGTTTTCATCATAAAATTTTGATCTTAGTGGGGGGATATACCAATTGATTATAACCAATTTATAGTCCTTTTATTCCAATAGGATGGCCATAGGGTTCTGTGATAAATATTGTCTGGTGATTTTGTCAAAAGATCCTCTTTTAATGTAGGATACCAAGCCTCCTACCATTCTTCGAAATTTACTAGTTCTAACCCCTGGGTGCTGATGAACATCATAGCCATTTATAAGGAAATTAGTTTCCTCATTGTGCCAGGTCTCTTGTAGACAAATAATATCGGCCTTAGTTATAAAATTCTTCAAATCCTCGTCAAAAATGTTGTGCTCTAGAGGGCGCTGTGGAGCCTGAGCAACATGGCAGCAGGGATTTGAAGCTCCTCAGATCCACAAGATATATAAAACAATCTATGGGTGAAGTAACATACTACAAAATATATATCCAGACATCAGAATACTAGCAGAGTGAAAATGGGGAACCCTAAAAAGGATAAACTGTCAGGAGACAGTGCAGAAAGTAAATGTACCTCAGGTCCACCAGCCATGCGGTCAGTGCAAGACCACATTCTACCAGAGTTGAGCACAGATGGAGAAGAGACCCTGCAAATGTTAGGGCAAAAGATGAATAGGATGCTGGTGTCCATGGATGGATTATCTGATAGATTCAATGCCCTGAAAAACAGGGTAACTATCTTGGAGGCAGACGTCGGAACGAATAAACTAGAGGCATGTGATGCTAAGAAGCAATCCGAGGTGGCACTGGGAACTGCAGCAAGTCTGGTGAAAGAGAATACGCATATGCAGTCCCGGCTTGAGAATCTAGAAAATCAGGCTAGGGCTGCTAACCTCAGAATAATTGGAATGTCGGAGAGATGCGAGGGGGACCATCTCAGCTTGTTTTGAGAGAATGGCTGGAACAACATCTTGGTCAAGCCCTACTAGAACGGAATTTGGTGATTCAGAAGGCCTACAGGGTAGCCTTTCGTGGTAGGCCCAGCAACACAGATGCACAGAGGGCGATTGTGGCTGTATTGGACAGTTTGGGTACTGGAGAGCTAATCTTGGCCTTAGCCAGGCAAAAACGCACCTTACTCCAAGATGGACAGAGGGTGTCCATTTATCCCGACTTAAGTTATGCAACCTGTCAGAAAAAGAAGCAATTTGACAGTATTCGGGCGATGCTTCGAGAAGCAGGTATTTCACCCAATATGTTATTCCCAGCCAGACTCTGAATTGTGTATGAAGAGAAGGTCTTCATATTTTCCGATGCAGCAGAGGCCCTGAAATGGGCACAAAAACATGCACAGCTGTCTAGAAGGAGACAAGACCCTTCCCAATCCACATCCGAGGAAGATGAGGGAGCACATACCCAGAGAGATATATTTGGTCTTCGAGTTCAGGTTTGATAGCCATAACGTTAATAACATTTTGTTTAGCCTTCATACCAAACTGGACATTAATATAACATTTGTATTTACTTGTGAAAGTTAAAAGATTTAATAAGTACAGTGGGTATTAGTTGGAGATAGTATGGGCTTTTAGGGGGGTACTTTCCATACCATCTCTCTGACCCAAAGTAATTAAGTTACTATTAAAGACTACTTTATGGCTGGTTGAAATGATAAGACCTGTAATGATGGTGTAAAACACTTGAGTTATATGTGGAATCTGATTAGAGTTTCTTTAAATAATTCCACTTTTTTTTTTTAACTTTCTTTTTATCCCACCTGTCCTAACCTCTTTGTCCACTCTTTTGGACCGGTCAACCCCGCAGACTGCAGTCACGGAGTCTGCCCCTAGAGTGCCAGGCCTCTCCATTGTACTACTTTGATGCCCAGTTATCCCCCCTGGGTGAGGTGAGGAAGGGCCCCTCTTCTTCAACCTTCAGAGGAGAGCCTGCACAGCAGGGTCTGTCCATGGACTGGCAGCTGGGAGGCGTGGATCCGTCATCATCTGGGACTGAAGAGTTTTTTTTCCATTCTCTGTGGTCCCCTTCCACCCCGAGGATGCTGGCTCGGGTAGATGACGTGCTGACACACAACACTACCAAGTGCCTAATGGTGTCCTCGACTCCAGCGCCATTGGAGCCACCAAAGCCCCAAAAGGTGGTTCTCCCAACAACCCTCAGAGATGTCGGGTGCAGGAAGCACCCCTGGAAGCCCACCCGGAAGGAGGAGAGCATCCGTTGGGACACTCGATCCTCTTTTCCCCCTGTCGACCCCCTGCTGACCCGAGTTCGTTCCCGAACCTGGGTCACTGGTGTGGTCTGAGGTGTTGTGTCCAGCGCTTCAACCCTCAATGCCACCGGGCCGGCAATAATCCCACTTTTAAAGTACCTTTTAGGTACACTTCTTAAAGGTTAAGCATGCAGTCTCATGATTTTCCTTAATAGGAAGTGGAGTATAGAGAAGAAAATACTTAAAATGTTTAATTATGCATGCAGCTCATGGGCTTAGATCACACAGCATGAATATGAGTACTAAATTCAGGAAATATTTGTTATATCGGGTTTCTCCCAATGATGTATCTTATGGATGTCAGTCAGAACATTTATTTGCATGTATTAAGAGGGGTGGCACCTTTGTGTGGAAGTCTTAAGTATCCTTATGTACTGCATCAGGAAAAGAAACTTTTTGTTTACTACGAAACTAATAAACGTAAAGTTCAAAAAAAAGAAATGTTGTGCTCTAGATCTGCTATATTACAGGAAATTAATACATATGAGTTCTAATGACCTATTTTTGCTGAGTCATTCCTCAAGGTGTCTGTTTTCAAAAGAGTATTATCCTGAATGTTTTGAGGCAGTCAGTCTCCATACCCAGCTAACCTCATGTATTTGTTGGAGGAGAGATTGTAGTTGTTCGTTTTGTCCATCCCTTAAGTTTAGATGCCGATCTATACTGGGAGAATCTAGTAGGTTGGAATCTACTGTATTAAGTATAGTCCTAACGCATCCAGTTTTTCTGTTTGTAGCAAAATTTCATCTGCCAGGTTTCAGCTATTTATTAAAATGTCTATTTGAGAGCTATTTGTGCTTCTTTCTCTTCCTAAAATGTCTTTCATTTCCAAGGGGATTGTAGGAAGTTAGTAAAAAAATTGAGAAGAGCTTCAGTTAACTTATCTTTGCTTTCAATAATCATCCGGGGCATGCCAACAAAACTCGGGATACTGTAGGTCGGGATTGCAACATCACATTTCTCCATTTCTGATACTTTATTAAAGTGCCTTTTATTAGGACATTAGACATAGCTGTCCCTGTTTTTTGCCATTGACGCATTATTTATTACATAATTAGCTGTCCTTTGGGAGACAACCTGTGCATCAATAATTATGCTGCAGCAGGTAACTGATACTATCCAGGTGTCTTTTATGTCTCCTATATTGATTTCTACGTCTAGGACATTATTGATAACATCTACTAGGTAATGTCTAAGGTTAACTCCTTTGTCTAAGTTCCAAGTATCAAGACTGAGGAATCTTAGAATTGGTTGTTAGTGTTCCTTTCCTCCAGCTGATGTAATGTTAGTAGTGAATTTTCATTTCTTTTCCCTGTGTGTTATGTAAGATTAACGGAGCTCAATATGTATACCCTTGAGCAAAGGAGGGAGAGAGGTGATATGATCGAGGCATTCAAACACCTTAAGGGCATAAACAAGGTGAAAGAGTCTAACATGTTTAAATATAAGAAAAATAGCAGGACAAGAGGACACAGCATGAGATTAGAGGGAGGCCGATTAAGGGGAATGTGAGGAAATTCTTTTTCAGAAAGGGTGGTGGATGCATGGAATGGCTTACCACAAGAAGTGGTGGCTATGAATACAGTGCAGGGCTTCAAACAGGCATGGATAGGTATAAGGGAGCAATACAAATGACTATGAATAGATAGGTCACTGACAGAGCAAAGGCCGATGGCACATTTATAAGGTAGAAAAAGAAATGGGCAGACTGGATGGGCCTTGCGGTCCTTATCTGCCGTCAACTTCTATGTTTCTATGTTTCTATTCTCAGCAGAGTACCTTAGTGGTTGTCTACCATGGTCCTCAGGTACATTGCCCTGTGATGTTTCATTATTGTTGTGTGTGATAATTTGTTCATGACTGCTACGTATATTAATTCCACATTCATTAACTAGGAGGTCTACTTCCTTTTCTAGTTTATTTAAATATGCAGCTAATTTCTGAGATAATGTCTGGCAAGGTTGGACAGGATTGTTCTCATCATCACTTGGTGATTTAATGATTGTAGCTAGAGAACAGTTAGATCCCGTTTCTTTTCTTTTCCTTGCCTATCTGTTCTACAGTCTACAGAGCTACTGTGCTCACTAGTGAAGTCCTTTTGTTTTTTGGTTCTGTTTTTTTTTCCCCTTCTCCTCTGTACCTTATTTCATCTCATATTGGGTCCTATTCATGAAGCCCAGCTCCTACATGCAGAACTATCGTAAAAGTGGGTGCATTGGTGCATGCCGTGTAGCCAATGTGAAATACATGGCATGCACGACACGCCCCCAGGAGGCCGGGGTGGTGACAGAGGAGGCATGCAGCAATGTGCAGGGGCAGGATGGAGCCAGTGTGAGTCAACAGGAACGCCCCTTGACCCCACCATATATGGCGATGCGGAACTGCAATGCACCAGCGATATGCACAGTGCATAAGAAAGATGTCAGCGGAGAATGCCAGCAGCAACCGTGGGCCCGAGGAGCGGGTGGAGACAGCCACCATGTACCCAACCAGCAATGCTGGTGGGCATGGCACTGACGGGGTGGCAGCGGGAGGAGGCAGCGATCACTGAACTTCGCGGGGGCACATGTGGCCATCCTCATGACCGAGATCCACCAGCATTATGATGTGCTGTTCGAGTGGAGGTCACTGGGCACCCCAGTCGAGATGAAGACCTGCATATGGCTGGACCTGCAGGCAACAGTCAGTGCCACAGGACCGGAGGCACACACACTGTCGGCCATCAAGCACAAGTGGTGTGACCTCCGGTCCCAGGTGAAGAGATGGCTGAGCAGGGCACAGCAGTCACAGGGCGCCACAGGAGGCAGCCCGCCACCCCCTGACCCACCACTGACGCCCATAGAGCAGCAGGTGGTGGACACCATCAGTGATGTCCTCACGAATGGTGAGCCAGACAGACTGGACAACATGCCAGGTGAGGGGTGCACAGAGCACAACCACATTACCATTGTATGGCAACAGTCACTGACCACCTGTCACGCTTCCCACCCACAGTGCAGGACAAAGACAGTGCCAGAGAGGAACCATCTGGCATTGGAGGAGGAGGAGGGCCACTGAGGGCAGGCGGTGAAGGTGAATAATGGCAGTGACACAGGACATTACATTGCACATGACAGACATGCAGGTGTACTAAACTATGTCCCCAATCCTCCACACAGAGCTGCAGCAGCATGGAACCGAGGATACACAGGAGGACGACACCCAGCAGTCCGACACACCTGAAGACCACTGCAGTGGGGACCGGGGATGGATTCCAGAGTGGCAGTTGCAGGAGGAGGGAAGCAGCCCTGGCATGGGTCAGCACACCCATGTGACTGAAGACAGGGAGACACAGGAGAGCATCATTGAGGCAGAGCAGCCATCGCCCGGACCAGACTGCAGCAGCGAGAACTTCTCCGTGCCACTAGAGGACAGCTGCGCCATGACTGAAGGCACATCAGCCCCCGCCATACCGCCCGACTCACAGGGGCCGGACACGGTTGCCTCCAAGGGCTGCCCTCCCACAAGGCACCACCACCAACAGGGTGCCAGTGACTCCCTCCTCACCAGCTAGTACCCCAACCTCCATGGGCTGGAGCGGGACCACCTGCTGGTGATGAAGGATTGCACAGAGGCAGTGCACTGCCTCATGGAGGTCATGGTGGGGTCCATGTGGGTGCAGGAGAGGCTCACAGAAGGTGTGACTGTGGGCATGAGGGTGCAGAAGTGGATGGTGGAGGTGGTGGCCACAAGGGCGCGTGCCTGGGAGCATCTGGCAGAGGAGGAGACCATGGGGGCCTGCATACAGGAGCAGACTACAGATGCCCTCCTGGTCATAGCCGCCCACCTTGCCACCCAACAGGAATGGCCCACAGTACCTGCAATGGCTGTGCCCATGGCACCAGCCAGTGTGCCAGACCCCGCACCTGTGAAACCACAGGCAAGGCGTAACAGTGCCTGACAGCACCCCCACCCCGCGGCGGGCAGCATCAAGTCAGAATCCGGCACCATCACAGCGACACGCTGTTTGTGCCATGTAAAGGGGGCCACACAGCTGGCAGGCATGGCATGCCGCATGACAGTGGACGGAAGAGGGCGCGGACATGGTGGGCACCCACCAAGGCTGGAAACACAGTGAGGCAGTGTAGATGACACACACACACATGACCATCATGAACACACTGCCACACACCACCACCCCCGAACACCACATCACACATGCCGGTCCAAAATGCCACCCTATGGACCAACACCACCTGGGAAGGGCACCGGGTGCCTGTGCCACAGGCCTGCACCACACCACACCTTGGCACACCCCCTCACACACCCACCATGCAGCACGCACATGGTGCTGTGCACGGCACACAGCGGTGTGCCCCCAGTGGGGCCCGCGGTACACCACACACACGTGCCACACATGGCCTGTGTGTGATAGGTGCACGCCGGTGGCACAACACATATGTGGCCATACCATGGCGTGCACACCACACACATGCCAGTTCAGTCTGCACAATTATCGCCAGCATGCGCTCCACCTTACCTGCCGAATGTGCCATGGGCCACGCGATGGTGCACTGCCTGCGCCACTATGCATCCCACTGCTTGGTTACCCCTTGGCACCCTGGCACCCTCCCCAGGTGGTGCTGGCCCATGGGGTTGCTGTGGTGGTTCCTCGCCATCCTCCTCTGGGTGTACATCAGGGGGCTCTGGCACCATGTGGTACATGCAGATGTTGTGCAGCATGGCACAGGCATTGAATACTCTGCACGCCATTCCTGGTGCAAGCTTCATCATGCCACCCATATGGTCCAGGCATCAGAAATGCATCTTCAGCAGCCCTGTGGTGCGTTCCATGATGCTGCATGCTTGTACATGTGCTGTATTGTATGCCTCTTCAGCAGGGTGCTGTGGAGCCAGGTACGGTGTCAGGATTGTCGTCTTCAATGGGTACCCACTGTCACCTGTGTAAATGGGGTGAAACAGAGCTATTAGTAGTGCTGGGGCACATGTGCAGCCAGTGTATCCACATGCCATGATGGGGCTCACCCAACAGCCAGCCATAGCCCTCCAGTTGCAGGTCCAAATGGCATCTCAGGCCACTGTTCTTGTAGACATATGAGTTGTGGCATGACTCTGGGTACCATGCCAGGACGTTGGTCAGAATGCCCATGTTGTCGCAGATGACCTGACAGTTGATGCTGTGGTACCCCTTGCAGTTTCTGTAGGATTGTTCGTTGGTGGATGGGGTGAGGATGGGCACATGCATGCAGTCAGTTGCACCCACCATGTTCGGCATGTCATATCTCTCCAGGAATACACCCTTGATGGCCCTGAGCCCTGCCTCATCTGTAGGGAACATGATGTGCCTCTCCCAGTCCCACACCAGGGCATCGGTCACCTGGAGCAGTGCCCGTGACATGGACGTCTGACTCACCCCTGTCACATTGCCCATCACCCTCTGGAAGGTGCCCATGGCATAGTACTTCAGGGTGCACAGTACCTTTGTCTTCACAGACATGGCCATGGAGTGCTCAGTGGTCGGTCAGATCGCATCCTCCACCAGGCCACAGATGTACTGTAGCGTGCTGTGGTTGACCCAGTACCACTGTAGGATGTCAATGGTGTGCAGCATGTGGGCAACAAGTTGTGGCCTGAATGCCCGGTGATGGTACCTCGGTCTGCCACAGTGCTCAGCAATGGCCTCCTCAAGGAGGACCATATGAAGTAGTGCCCCTGGGCCCATTGCACTGCCACTATGTGTACCACTCTTAGCAATCGCACTGTGGCATTGCACATCCACACATGTGTGCTGTGCATGCCATGTAACATGTCACAAGTGCCCTCTAGGGCATGGTGTGCCCACGTGGTATGGTCGTTCCAGTCACAGGTCGCCATTATAGCTGTAGATACGATGACGGAAGCAGCTCCACCAATGCCGGCTGGGGCGGTTCATGGTAGGCTTGCCCTGCCATGGCATCTGTATCAGGTGGTGGAGTCCACCTACCAGGACAGGCTGCCTGTGGGCAAACTGTGGGAGGTGATGGAGAAGAGGCAGGTAGGTTCAGAATTCAGTACGCATGGCCGTGTGATGTGTTTTTGTGTGTGTGTGTGTCTATGCTGGGGGGGATTCAGGCCTGTATCATGAGCGTAACTGCTAATCTGTTTCCCTGTGTTTAATTCCAGGGGACCTGGCGTCGGAAGACGATGATCATCCTGGAGCACCGGAAGGTGGGCGGGCCCGGCCTGGCATGGGTGGTGACCCCAAGGCGGCGCCTGCCACACGACCTCCCGGGTAGGTTTGATCTCTGGAGCAGCATGGAGGACTTCATGTACAGGGATGACCAGGGTGATGTATGGCCCATAGGCACGCCCTCCAAGGTAGGTGGCCCTTGGCCATGCATTAGTGTGTGGCAATGCTGGTTCTGGGACTGTTGCAGATTACTGGGTGACTGACATCAGTCCCCTCTGTCTGCTTTTGTCATTTCAGTGCTACCATGGACCCATCAGGAGGACTGTGCTTGAGGAGTGTGAGTTCATGGACTTCACCCCCCCCCAGGATATGACCCTGTCCACTAGCCCGGAAGTATCCACGGAGGAGGAGGAGGAGGACTGAGGCCCATCCATGCAGCCGACCCCCCCCTTTCACATTTGCTGTTTTGTGCCTGTGTGGGCTCTGTGGTTGGTGCCAGTAAAGGCATTTGTATCCAGCTATGTCTGTGTGTCTCGTTCTTCACCCGGGCATGGTGTGCACGGGCAGGCCTCTGTGTGTGTGTGTGTGTGTGTGTGTGTGTGTGTGTTCTGCATGCTTCTGTGACTGAACCATGTGGCATGCTTCCCATGTGTGCCTGCCTGTTTGCCACAGTATGCAGTGCTGTGCATCCAGATTCGGTGGTGCCTGCTTTGGGTGGCATACACACCATGCTGGGGCAAGCCATATTGCCCCGTAGTCTCACATGCGGCAGTCGCACGTGGCAGGTGGTGGACATGTGTGTGGCCACTGCCATTGTGCCTTGCATCACTGCGTGCATGGCTGGCATGTTGTGCCGCAGCAGGCATTGCCTTCCTCCCTCCAGCTTGCTTCTCTGGCCACTCCTGCTCTGTGTGCAATGCATAGGCTGTTAATAGTTGCCTCCAGAATGTGTATCGCATACATGGGGATCCAACACACCTTTCTGATGTAACATGCATTGTGCATGCATGTCTGAGGTCCCGCACATATGCGTGAAACGCCCCTGCATGGCTGCATATCCACTATGGCGTGCATGCCTGTGTGGTGGCTCTGTGCATGGTCCTATGCACGGGTCATGCATACCACATTGGGCTGCTTACGCACATTCTGTGCATATTAGTCTACACGCAGGACTTAGACTTACATACCGTGTTTAGAGCCATGTAGCTGTCGTGAACAGGGCCCATTGTTCTTTAACGGGGTATCTTGAATAATGATGGAGCTGAAATCCGGCTTAATATTCCTATCACTTATGGTGGTGGGATCATATACAAATGATTAGGATTCCTTTAAAGGTAGCATTTCATCCAATTTCCTGCTTGCACTATCCAGGCATGCTCCCATAAGAGCAATATTTTCCCTTGTTCTCTCTAAATCGTTGGTTATTATGACCAGCTGCTCCATTGGGATCATATTTGCAGTAGCCTGATTTTTTAAGAGATTAATTAAGTCCTCACTTAGATAAGAAGGAATATAAATTGGTGTCATAGAATTGTATAGATTACTTTTTGATACATTGCTATGTTCTCCAGATTTTCCCTCAGTGTTAACTAATTTATTATTTAAGGTGCAACCCCTCTTGTGTGTCATCAAGCACTTTCAACCATTGAATTGTTTGCTGGAGGTCTCGAATGACCTCATTTATCATACACATAAAAATCATGCATTCATCATTAGTATACTTCTTGTTTAAGGTGAATTCTTTTTCATTACATTTTCTGTCCCCTGGAAGAGACAACAAAAACTATGCTCTGACTTTATCTCATGCACTATTTCACTTGACATATGTTTATTACCATCATTCCCTTTCCCCACTGCCGCCAGAGAGGCTTCGGAATAATATACTAAATTGGGAGATTTTTCTAGCTCATTATTTACCTCTGTTTATAGATTATACACATTTGGTAAAGAGATGCTCATTTTTATTTAAGGGGTAGCTGTATATCATCCTTATAATTACTGGTGAGCAATTTTTTGAATGGACGCCACCGGTTAATATTTGCTGTAATAACCAGTCGGTTATTATGGCATTCTCACGTGCATCTGTCAAAAGTGAGCATCCCTCACTGGCACTTGTTCTCTGTGTGGTTGGGCTAAACAATTTCAAGAAACGTGATGGTTCCATATCTTTATTACGGAGAAACCACCACAACAAACCCTTGCCTTCCCGTAATCTTTTTTTTTTCAACTATCTGGTTGATCCTACCATTCAACCTACTGTTAATTGTCAAAAAAAAAAGTATCTGGCCATTTTTCCATTCACCAGCTTCACAAGCCACATGCTGCCAGCGGGAGTGGTCCGTTGCTTCTTGCCCACACCAAGAGGTATGTGTGAGTGCAATACCAATGTCAGCTTTCATTAAATAAAAAAACAACAACAACAAAATAATTTGTGGAACCTGAGAGAGCTGGAGGCTGCTGTGCTGTTGTCAGCTAAGGGGCAAAAGGGAGGACAGGACTAGGTGGGGACTGCTCCACGGCTGTGGAATCTGAAGTGGGAGCTGGGTAGCTGAAACTACATGCTGCATTTGGAGTTGTGTGTGGGCTGCTAAAGTATACTCCAAAAAAGTAGACTGATATGTTGGGGGGGATTGACTAGGAACCGGGGAGAGAGAGAAAGAGAGAGAGTGTGTGTGTGTGTGTGTGTGTGTGTGTGTGTGTGTGTGTGTGTGTGTGTGTGACAGCACTCAATGGAAAAAAAAATCACTCACCAACAGATTACATAAAATAAAAAAATGAGGAAGTGTGCATATGAGAATTGATGCACCCTCGATTATGAGGGCAGCTTTCATAAATATAGCTCCCACACCTCTGGTGTGCATTCAATTCTTATCTGCAACCTGTGACTGTAAATAAACTCCCACCTCCTTTAAGGATCTCCACCCCCAGAACCTCAACCAGAGCCATACTATAGTCAGGTACTTGCTCTAACACAGTAAGAATCCTGCAGATAAAGGATAGTTTTCTCTTTTGTCTCACACCTATGTCTCTCCCGGGTTCCCCAATTCTACTGTTTAGATAATACAACTCTGGGTCCTTTCAAGACCCTCCGGAACTGTATCTTGTCTTAACTTGACCCGGGACCTTCTTTAAGCTCCCTGTTGATGTAACCCTCCAATGCGTATAATCCTGGGCTGTATGACTGTTTTATTTGATATTAGTTAGGTATGTATACTTTTTGTTTTCCTTTGCATTTTTATTTTTTAACTGACGTGGAGCCTTTGCAAAAGAGTCTATGACTCAAAGGATTGTAATTCTGATTATATTCAATAAATAAATAAATAGCACACACTTCCCCATCTGTTATTCTATGTTTAATAAACTACAGTACTTGTTGTTATATGATCAGTTATTTTGGCCTGGATAGTTTTGCTACCGAATTTATTATTTTTCCTTTTAGTGGATTGTGATAATATGCAGACTAATGGAGAATTTTCCTTATTCATTCTTCTCTTCAGGTGTGTACTCACCATTTGCCAGTTTAACAATCAGGATAATAGGGGGGCAGCAAAGTAACCAAGGTAACCAAGATCATCTAAATTGTTTTTTTGTTTAAATAAGGAGAAGTATAATTTCTATAATAGGGTAGAAAAACAGTAGTGAAGTGCATCAGCTACTTATATAATAAGGCCTTGGATACTAAAGTCTACATGCTTCTGACAACCAATATTAGCCAATTTTAACTTGTTTAATGCGTTATTACACAGGTGGGAGTCCCTGTGTTTTAAAACATGAGACTGGAATAGTAAAAAGAATAGTAAACAGTCACGTAGACTTGAGCTACCTTGGGGTAGTAACAGACTTAAAGTACAGTGCAGTGCAATTAGCCTTAATAAGCAACAGGTGAAAAATAAAGATTTATAATATACTTATGAGATGGAGAAAATTGTCCATGTAATGGCCACTTATAGTGGTGCATTGTCCCTTTTCTTTCTGTTATAAATCACTGAGGCACAATGAATCTTCAATCAAGGACTCTGCTTTCTCCTTTGACAGCAAACGTTTTTTCTAGTTGACTTTGATTATTTCATCAAAGGTGTTTTGCTTTGGCACCCAAAGGCTATTCTTCAAACACCAAGGATGTATCCATTGGATGTTTATGGGGATTGTTTCTATTTAATAATGGAATCTTCCTTGTGGTACTCCAGGAGTTTTGTTTAAGGATAGAAGGCACTCGATGGAATATAAAAACTGAGCCATAAAATAATGCAAAAAAATAAAAGGATGTTGAATAAAATATGCTCTCCAATCAGTTAGCTCTAATAGCTGTTGATGTCCTGAGAGAATATTCAGAAATCCAAATATTCAAAATAAACCACTAGACAGATAAAAGTATTTCTGTGTGAGACAGCTAAGATCATGCAATAACCTAATATGCAGTTGTGCAACCAAGTTACATTTTTGGCGATCCAGCAAATAGATTTCACTAATCTCACAGTATTGTTTCTCCCACAGACCATGCCAATCTTTATTAGCTGTATACCTGAATTATGCCTGAGATGTGCCTCAGTTATACAATGAAGGTTGCATAAAATTCCCCATAAATGATTCAGGTTTTAACTTACTTCTAGCTTTTTCCCCAAAGTTACGCTTTCAGTGCCCTGAAGGGGGAGGAGAAATCTGATAGATTTCCAAGGCTCACTGTTTTCCAGTGCAGGGTAATGTGAGAGAGAGAGAGAGAGAGAGAGAGAGAGAGAGAACCATCTCTACTCCACCACCATTTGATGAGGAATAGCAATCTGAGGAGGGATGCCACACGTGTGCTCAGAAGCATAAGGTCATGTGACCTCTGCAGTGTGCACTTTTGAAAAGGGAAAAGAAAATAATTTTTTTGTTTCTTAATAGCTGTTAATTACAATATAGTGAAAGCGGTGAAATTCAGTTTAGTTCAATCAGTGCTTACAGTGCTTATAGCTTTACTGCCTTTATACAGAACAAAATCAAGTCCACATATTCAGCAGAGCACCACACATAAAATGCATAAAACACTTAAAACACACTAAAACACATCATTCATTTATATATAGAACATGGGGAATGGTGCTAGTAACCAATGTCTGATTAGTCTGGATAATCTTTAAAAGAAGAGACTATAAACTAGCAACTGGAGATGCTAAAAGGAAATATATTGGAGCACTTTAGATACTGGGAGACAGCCAAATCCGTGTTTTATTGGATTACATCTGTATTTCATGAACAGGCTAGATGCCACTTCAATACTACGTAAATTTAAGATGAGAGAGAATGAAATTCAGAGACCAAGCATGGCAGGTTTTTAACAAGAGCGCCCTCTGCAGGGTTTACCACCGGGCCGACAGTTATAATGGGCTCTCCCACCAGGCAGACTCCTGGTTGTACTGTTAGTCTACGGGGCAGAAAAAAACCTGCAGGAATAAGATGAACAGCACAAGTTGGTCCGGAAAGAGCTTGGCAACACTTTCACTCATGCAACGGTGGCATACCTGTTAGAAAGTTAAAAAGCGCTCATCATCAAGCTACTGCTGTTGTACCTTCAGAGCACACAGCAGTGTGTAACCACTCACTGTCTCTCCACCATGGACTTCGTGTATGCACCTTCCTCTGTACTTGGACTTTACAGCAGCGGAGAAGTAGCATACAAACTCCTGGTATAATAACATCAAAATAATATGTTTTGTAAGAGGCAGGGGAACTGGATTCCTGCCCAGTTAAACCCCTGCAGCTGACATGCCTCCAGTGGTTTGCGTCATCCTCTGCTGCATGACTTCCTCATTTCCAGTGCATTGTCCCAAAAAGGAAGAAGGTACAACCCATAAAATGTGCTATAAATTCTGAGTTAAATGTAGAAATTGGTATTATATATCGAGGTGAGACCCTTTCAGCCAATCAGATTCCATATTAACATGACATTGCCAGATAACAGTGCCCTTCAAATAAGGTAAAAACACACAAAATGTTGAGTGCACAAAAAGCACCCAGAGTATGTAGATCTACAGCATAATGGAGGAGATTAGATGAGCAGTAGCAGGAGGAGTCACATTCCTCATGGGGGACTTCAGTATGTGTGATGCTGACTACAGCATACATATCATTACCATGGTGTGCCAGAAACCAGATATTGATTTACACTTTCCAGGACTACTTTCTGACGTAGCATGGGGAAGAGAATACAAGAGAAGAGAAAATGATTGATCTGGTTATGACTGTCTTTCATAGTATTTGGAAAGATAACAGTAGAGGAACCTTTGGGGTCTCATGAACATAACACAGTGTGGTCCAATATACCCTGAGAACTTAAATACAGGTGATCCTGACAATTATCCTTGGCTTTAGAGGAACAGACTTCAGAAAGATGGAGGGGGTGCTGAGGAAATAAAGTCAAGGATATTTAAGAGCTAGTGTGAGCAGAAAACAAGTGGAGAAACCTGATCGTACCTGAAAATAGGCATGTGTTTGTCTAGTGTACTTACCTGGTTAACAAAAGCCAAATAAATAAATAAAACGTAAAAAGTAGTATTGTAGAAGTAATGAAATGTTTTAGAGAGGTGTACAAGGGCATGAGATATATCACAGAGGCAACAAGCCTTTGTGTGAAGCAAATAAACAAATCAAAATGAAAGAAAAAAATACTATGGTGCTCAAAAGAGGTGGCGAGGAAGGTTAGGGAGAAAAATATAGCATTCAGGAAGTATAAGGAAACACAGAAGGAGCAGGACAGTGAACTGTACCAGTTAAAGCAGAAGGAAGTGGGGAAGACAGTCAGAATAGCAAAGGCCCAAACTTAAGAAAAGATAGCCAACTCAGTTGAGAAGGGGGATAAAACCTTTTATAGGTACATTAGGGAGCAAAGAAAGACAAAGGGAGGGATACTGAGGCTAAATAAAGAGGAGGGTGGGTGGGCAGAGAGGGACAGTGAAAAAGCAGGGATACTGAATCAATACTTCTGCTCAGTATTCGCAAAAGAAGAGGAGGGGGAGGTACCTAATCCAGTCAGTAGAAGCACTCTGGATAGAGGGGGTCAATATCAGTCCTTTCACAGAAGAAAGGGTTCTGAAAGAACTCCTAAAACTGAAGGTGGACAAAGTAATGGGGCCTGATGGGATTCACCCCAGAATTCTAAAAGAACTAAGGAGAACTGGTAACATCACTGACTACCCTTTTTAACAAATCATGGGAGGATGGTGTGGTACCTGAGGACTGGAGGAGGGTGGATGTGATTCCCCTTCACAAAAGTGGGAGCAAGACAGAGGCAGGAAACTACAGACCTGTCAGTTTGACTTCAGTGGTAGGGAAAATAATGGAATCACTTCTGAAGGAAAGACTTGTTGAGTACCTAGAGGTCAGTGGGGCACAGGACCCAAGGCAACATGGATACACAGCAGAAAGGTCATGTCAGATGAATCTAATTGATTTCTTTGACTGGGTGACCAAAGTAGTAGACCAGGGAGGGGCTGTGGACATCGCCTACCTAGACTTTAGGAAGGCATTTGACACAGTCCCACACAAAAGATTAATAAACAAATTAGCCAGCCTGGGAATGGGTCCCAGGGTGGTAGCCCGGGTAAAACATTGGCTGGGAAACAGTACACAGAGAGTAATAGTAAACGGAGTCCACAGTGAATAAAGGGGGTTACTAGAGGGGTACCGCAGGGTTCAGTACTGGGTCCAGTCCTTTTTAATATCTTTATAAGTGACATTGCAGAGGGACTGGAAGGAAAAGTATGTCTTTTTGCAGACGACACAAAGATCTGCAACAGGGTTGATACACAAGGTGGGGTGGAAAGGATCAGAAGGGACTTGGCAAGGTTGGAGGAATGGTCAGATGTATGGCAGATTAGATTCAACATAAAGAAGTGCAAAGTAATGCACCTGGGAAATAAAAACCCAGGGGAAGAGTACACAGTGGGGGGTAATATACTGACAACAACAAAAAATGGAAAGGGACCTGGGGGTAGTTATATCAGATGACCTAAAGGTGGGCAAGCAATGTGAGAAGACAGTAAGGAGAGCTGGGGGAATACTGGGATGCATAGGGAGAGGCATCACAAGTAGAAAACAGGAAGTTGTTATCCCTCTGTACAGACAGTTGGTGAGACCCCATCTGGAGTACTGCAAACAGTTCTGGAGACCCTATCTCCGCAGAGACATAAGACAGGGTGAAGGCTGTCCAGAGGAGGGCAACCAAAATGGTGCAGGGTCTGCACCAGAAGACATACAAAGAGAGAGAGACTAAAGTAGCTTAATATGTATACCCTCAAGGAAAGGAGGGAGAGGGGGGACATGATAGAAACGTTCAAATACCTCAAGGGAATCAACAAAGTCCAAGAGGGTAGCATCTTTCAGAAAAAGAGATGTGCAAGAACAAGGGAGCACAATTTGAAGATAGAGGGGGGTTGGCTCAGAGGTAATGTGAGGAAGTATTTTTTCATGGAGAGGGTTGTGGATGCATGGTACAGCCTTCCTGGGGAGGTCATGGAGTCAAAAACAGTGGGGGAATTCAAAAATGCATGGGACAGACATAAGGCAATTCTAGTGGGGGGTAGGAAGAAGCAGGCTGTTTGTTAACTAGGATCTGCAGCTTATCCATTAGGTAGGGAAATGGTCAGACTAGGTGGGCCAAGCAGTCTTTATCTGCCATCAAATTTTATGTTTCTATGTTTCTAATCCAATGTGGTTCTCTTAAGATGTCAAATTAGCAGTGAGAAATACAAAGGCAGCATTTAAACAGTATAAGGCTGTACAGACAGATGAAAATAGGGAACACTACTATGTCAAAATAAAGGAAGCAAGTACAGCAATGAGATTTTACAAAGCAGAAATAGAATTAAAAATTGCGAAAGGAGTACAGAAGAATGACAAGGCTTTTTTAGGTATGTTAGGGAGAAAAGAAAAAAGAGAGAGATTGAGAAAGGCTAATACATTGGTAGATGAGGACAAACAAAAAGCTGATGTTTTGCATGAATACTTCAGTTCAGTCTTCACAGTAGAACAGAGTTGGCCACTGCTAGAGTGCAAAATCTAGGCATCCAGTAAAAAGACAAAAATAAGTTTAGTATGTATCACTGAGAACATGGTATTTAAGTGCCAACGGGTGGGAGAGTCATCAGGTTTGCACCAACAGTTATGTTGTTGATATGTAAAATGACATATCTCAAGAATTGGATAGTGGTCCTGCAATGGATGTCCTGTGTCTTGACTTTAGAAAGGCTTTTGATTCAGTGTCTCATAAAAAATTAGTAAAGATATTAAGAGGTCTACAGTATGTGCTGGTGGAGAAATCATGAGACACATGGGTAATTGGTTAAAGGGGGACCTCAAAAACTGGTGCAAATGGTTCATACTCAGGCCCTCAAGGGTCTGTGCAGGCACCAGTAGTACTCAGTTTGTTTATTTGTGACATGGGGTGGGAATTCAGAGCAAAATATGTCTTTCTGTAGTGCTCCACGTTGACAGTGGGATTCATTACTAATGGTGCTGTGCACCCCTACTAGCGGGAATGGCACAGCCCAAAGCTGTATTCAGCATAGAATCATGGGCATCTGAACGTTCCGGACAGCAGCAACTTTCCAGTCATTGCTGTGCCATAGAAGAGGAAATTACTAAAAAGCTTCTCTGAAGAAGAAATTGACTTTCTGGCTTTTGGGACTGCAATTCTCCATAGCAGGTTTGGGCCACCTGGTGACAGGGAGCACCCTTAAATTTAAAATTGTGCCTGTTAAACTACGGCTTTCAAATTGGCTAACCTGCTCTTTTTTCCCCATTTCCACTGCCTATGCTTGGATTGGGGGTCACATCTGCCACATAGTTCAGGAGTGTATGTTTTAGCAGATCTCTGATTTTCTGTAAGAACAAAAAAAAGGGAGCCTCAAGTACCTGTTTTTGGTGTTTTGATGCAGGGTCTTCCCTGTGGTCTCCCTCCGTCTTTTGGGCATTGGTCCCTCCCCCCAAATTCATAGGGTGTCTCTGGTATGTGCCTTTTCTTGTCAGGTTTTATTTTTTGAGTAGTCAATTTGCATTCTCAGTCTGTTTGAAGGGACATTTCTCCTTTAATTTTTATCAACTTGGATGTACTTTAAAACCAAAAAAAACAGACAAAGAGGGTGAGCTTCTTAGACTCTGTGAATGATCAGAGTCTTTTTACAGGGCTTTTGTGGGGCATTTGTTACCACAGGTTGTGTGGCAGTTTTTCTCAATGTCTGCTTTGAGTCGTGTGGCTTCTGGCCGGTTTTTCTATTAGCCCCATCCACTGGGCACACTTTTCTTGTTAGAGGCTTCCTACAGCCTCAGTGCACTTTTTGTGTGCCTGTGCTTGGGCACAAGCTCCCCTCTGACATGCCAACATCATGTACAGCGTTGTGACATAATGCACATGCACTTCTGCGAGAGCATGGATGCATCTGCACTTTTCTAATGCTAGATGCGGCAGCTCTGCTTTACTTCCATTGTCAGCCTGCCTGGCTAGGCGTGTCTAGTCTCTTCACAGCCGACTCAGCTGGTAAGAGCTTTTTATTCTGTTTTCTGTCTTTTTCTCCACAATCAGAAGTGTTGATCACAGCAGTAGCCCTTTTTAGCTAGTATTGCTAAACTTAATTCTGGTTGTTCGGGATCATGGTAGTAATCTGTTTTAGCCAGTATTAGTAAATTTAATTTTTGCTGTTTGGGCATCTGCAGGACCAGTTTTTGGCACTATGGCCTATCGGAGACCTCTAGTTTTAAAACGATATAAGACCTACAAAAGGGTAATGCAGCCCTCTCCTCTGGGTTCATATTGCCCTCATTGTGCTACTCAAGTTAATATGTCACTTATGGTTCCCCCCAGTCAGCACTCCGAGTTGGGGGGGAGTGCACTTGGTATACCAGCTGGCAGTGACAAAACAGGATTGCGTAGGATTGTTGTTGCTCTTAGGAAAGTTTCGGGCCCAGATGTTCCGCAGGACATCCCATCAAACACACCCAACCCCAAACCAGGCCCCTCAGGTCGGGGGAGGGCCCACACAGGCATGTCCAGGTGCACCGGAGCAGGACAAGGTTGCTAATATGGATCTGTAGGTAGACCCCGACCCTGAACATACAGAGGATCAGGATTAGGATATCGGGGATCTTGGGGATAATCCTGACCAAAAGAAATTATTTGATGATGATAAGGATGAACCCTCTGAGGAGGAGGAGGAGGAAGGGGAGTGAACGGAGCTGAAGAAGAGAATTCCTATCCCTCCCCTGTTTTATACCATATCTTTGTCCTATCTGATAACTGAGGCTTGTGTGACACTGCAGCTCAAGGAGGTGCAAAACATGAAGACATTAGATGCAAATCCTATCCTGTCTGCATTGTCCTCTGCTCTAAAGTGTTTTCCAAACTTTATTCACTATGACCAGATTATTGAACAAGAATGAGCAGGTGTGGACCAAAGAAATTATCTGCCGAGACCTAAAGTGTGGTGTTTCCCATTTCTGGAAGAAAATACCCACAAGTGGGAAGACCCTCTTTTGGCGGATAAGGCTGTACATAATTCTGTCAGACACACTGCTATTCCTATTGAAGGGTCCTTGGCCTTAGCGGATTTGCATGACAAGCGAGTGGATGCTTCATGCAAAAGACCCTTTGCCTCTAATGGCGCAAACCTCCACACCACCTATGCCTTCTTTGGTATGTTATGGTATGGGAAAATGTTATTATTAATCAATATGAACAGGATTAAACTCCATTGAGTAACAACTCATTTTCAAGGAGGTTCTTAACACATAAACACTAATACAACATATAAATAAACTTAGAAAATGGCAACAATCAATTTTTAAACATGATTGGCTAAGACAGGCTCCAAGCTGGGCATTTATTTTTCAATAGATGCCCAGCTAAAAATAAGAGCCAGTCCAAGTGCTTCTTCACGGAGTAACATTCTCCGATGGGCCATTTTCTAAGCGCAATAATACCCTCCAGGGTGGGTATTATTGGGAAATACCAGACCTTTCAGGGGCTATAAGACCTTCCGCCTGTGGCGTCGGGCCTCATTATGCTTCTGGACGGTTCGGTGGTCATTTCTCCACTAATGCCCACCCTGTCGGGTATTATTGCTTACTTGTAACACGACTCAGTGTTGCCCGCTGAAATGCAGTGCCAGGATTCGCCGAATGGCCACAGCTGACTGAAACCAAGTGGGTATTAAGCCACAGGTAACGCCCGCTTGGTCAGTACCAGCTGTGGCCATGGAGGCACCCGAGGGTTGCAGCCCACTCCGTCACCACCGCAAGTTGACTGATAACCAAGAAGGAGCACTCGGATGGTGGTTGGTTTGTGAACGGCAGATGGTGTAGCCAATGGGAAAATGCCGAGGTCGGCGCTCTGGGTGTCCATCTAGGTGAGTGCTCTGTGTTGGCTGTGGAAACGCTCATGCGAAGGTGGGAAACAAAGTTTCAGGTAGCGGCGACTGCTCGTTATTCTTGCGGAAAGCCATTTCTGTCCAAGTACCTCCCCGGTACCATTTTTAAATATGTATGTTTGTTAGAGCAACAGTTTGTTACTGCCTGTAACACGGCAGTGCAAAACCCTTCCCACTCTGCAAAGTGTCTGTCTCCGTCGGTCCGTAGGGTCTCTGGCACCGAGGGACACACACTCGGTAATATAGGCTCGCCGCTGCCACGGCGAGCCGATATTAGCGCGTGATACCACTTCAGCGCCGGGCTTTGCCGGGATTAATGCCTGCTAGGCGGTTGGACCCCCTTGGTCTGCACCCTCGGGTACCAACCCCCCCAGCGGGCATTAATCCACTGGCAGAGCCCTCCTCTGGCGGTGATTAATGCTTACATAATAACCTATCATTTCACATACAATGTTATTGTTGTCAGAGCCTTAAACCTGTGAGTTATGACCCTGGGCAGCTTTGTTCCCCTGGATTTGGAGGGGGAGAGCATTTTACAGTTAGTATCTATGTCCTCCAGCTTCTTGGGGGATGCCACAGTGGAGCACTTACACATGTCAGGTCGCCCCGCTTATCACATTTTGTCCACTGTGCGAGGCATGTGGCTTCGGCATTAAGTTGCTGATCAGGCTTCAAAGATCAAACTGTTTAACTTCACCTTAGAGGGAGGTGTGTTATTTGGTTCTGGCATGGATGATATTTTGAAGGATATACAGGATAAAAAGAGACACCTTCCAGTGTTAAAACAACAGCAAAATGCTGGTTCAACTCCAAAAAGTAAAGGAGGTGGCCGACAGAGGCAGTATTGAGGGGTGTTTTGTCCCTTTTGGAACTTCAGGAGTCAGAGGAGTAAAGGATCCTATTCTGGTTTCAAGAGCATTAGTAACAGAAGAGCCCTTGCCCGAAGATGCAGTGGAGGCCCAGGGCAAAAAGCAGGCACCTCACAATGAGGATACTCAAGCCTATCTCTTCCTCCCTTCCCTTGGTAGAAGACTGCACAATTTTTACACAAGATGGGCCCAAATAACTTTGGATGCTTGGGTTCTGGAAATTCTGGCTTTAGGGTATGCAACAGAGTTCTCAACCTTTCCCTCAAAAGGGCATTTTCTGCCATCCCCGGTACCAAAAGACCCCGTGAAGAGGCAGTGCAAACACTGGACCATCTCACACAGATCTTGGTGATTGTTCCTGTGCCTCCCAGTGAGCAAGACCAGGGATTCTACTCAATTTATTTTTTAGTTCCCAAGATGTCAGGGGGTGTCAGGCCTATTCTGGATCTGAAACACCTAAACACTTTTGTTTGCCACATGACCTTCAAGATGGTGTCCTTACGTTCAGTCATCCTGGCTGTCCAGTCGGGGGATTATCTAACATCCATAGATCTGAGGGATGCATATCTCCACATTCCCATCTGGCAGTCTCAGAGGTTCCTCAGGTTCACGGTCCTGAGACAGTACTTCCAGTACAGGGTGTTCCCAATTGGACTGGCAACAGCCCTCATGGTTTTCTCAAAGGTGCTCATAGCCTTGGTGGCTCAACTCCAGCAGGAGGGACATCGTGTCTCTCCCTACCTAGATGATCTCATTCAAGTGCCATCTGCACCATTGACCTGGACTCTGGAGGTTTTGGAGTCCCATGGCTGGGTGGTAAATTGGGAGAAAAGCTCTCTTGAATCACCACAGCACAGACCCTGGAGCACCTAGGAATGGTGTTCAAGATGGACGAGGGGAATATCTTACTCTCACTGGCCAGGAAGGAGACCCTGATGAGAGATGTTCAGGGGCTGAGGAGCCAGTCCTTGGCTTCAGCTCACAGTCTTATGTGGATTCTGGGCCTCGTGGTGGTGACAGTAGAACTGGTCCCATGGGCTTGCCTTCACATCTGGACCCTACAGGTCGAGTTGCTGTCAGCCTGGGATTCGACCCAGAGGACTGTCAGGCCAGGATCCCAATTTCACCATTCCTGCGGCAGTCTCTGAGTTCGTGGGTGAGTTTGGAGAATCTGAGCAAGGGGTCTCCCTTGGAAGTTGATTCTGACAACCGATGCCAGCCTGTCGGTTTGGGGGGCAGTACTGGACCATATTCCCATTCAGGGAACTTGGTCAGCACAGGAGCAGCACCTACACATAAACATTCTGGAGATGAAGGCTGTGTGTCTCATTCTCCTTCATTTTCTAAGTTGCATGCAGTCAAAAGCCATGAAAATAAGATTAGACAACACTGTCATAGTGGCATATATAAATAATCAAGGGGCACAAAGAGCAGAGAGATGCTTAAAGAAGCCACCGATCTCATGCTGTGGGGAGAGGAGAACCTTTTCTTTCTGTCGACCATTCACATAGCGGGGGAGTTAACATTCAGGCCGATTGGCTAAGCTGCAAGAATGTCCATCCAGGGGAGTGAATGTTGAGCCCAGGAGGTGTTCGACCATCAGTGTCAAAGATCTGGTCATCCACAGATTGATCTGTTCGCTTCCAGTCAGAATGCTTAACTATAGTGGTTCTTTAGCTGTTGCCAGTGTCCACAGGCAGAAGAAGTGGATGCCTTGTCAGAAGCGTGGAATTTCAGCAGAGCATATGCCTTCTCTCCTCTTCCTCTCCTCTCCTCTCCAAGGTCATACACAAAATAAGGCACTCAAGAGGAAGCTTTCTTCTGATAGCTCCAGAGTGGCCCAGAAGGCCGTGGTTATCGGGCTTTGTGAACCTAGCTCAGCATGATGTGTTTTGCCTTCTAGTGCAGGGGGACCTTCTCTCCCAAGGTCCCATTCTGCATCCAAATCAGGGAGTGACGTAGCTTGCAGCCTGGCTCCTGAAAGGAAGAGACTCCTGAAACAGGGTTTCTCTAAGAAGGTAGTGGACACCCTGATGGCTGCCAGAAAGAATTCCACATTGGCAGCTTATGCTGTCGTGTGGGCCACCTTTTTGGCTTGAGCCAGAGAAAAAATATCCGGCTTTCTAAAGCCACTGTTCCGCAGATTTTGGATTTTCTGCAGGAAGGGGTGGAGAAAGGTTTAGCCTTGAGCACTTTGAGAGGTCAGATGTTGGCACTTGGATCCTTCTTGGGATCGTCCTTATGGACTAACTGGGTGGTTATTCATTTTCTGTGGGCTGTCAGCAGGAGACGATCTCTGTCCAATTTCCTGTTCCTCCATAGAATCTGAATCTGGTTCTGAATGCTCTTTGTAAAGAGCCTTTCAAACCGCTTTCGTTGGTACTGTTGGACGTGCTGTCTTACAAGGTGTGATTTTTAGTTGCTACTATATGCTAATCCAGGTGGATTGGTGAGCTCCAAGCTTTGTCCCACAAAGAACCTTACCTCGTCATTCATAAGGAGAAGGTGGTACTCAGAATAGTTCTACCTTTCATTCCGAATGTCCTGACAGCCTGCAATGTGAACCAGGAAATCTGTCTCCCGTCTTTCTGTCCACAACCTACTCATCCAAAGGAGGAGTTGCACAAGTTAGATTTGTGACAGGCTGTTAAAACATACATTAGACGGACTGCTGAGTTCCAGAAATTGGATAGGTTGTTCATTCTTTTTGGAGTGGCCAAAAAAGGACAAAAAGCTTCCAAGGCCACCCTGGCTAGGTGGGTGAGGGCATGCATTGCCAAGGCGTATGTCACAGAAAAGAGGAGGCCTCTGGCTCACATTAAGGCTCACTCCACCAGAACTATGGCCACCTCCTGGGCAGAGAAAGGCAAGACATCTGTCTTAGAATTCTGCAAGGCAGCTACATGGTCCTCCATCCGCACATTCATCAAGCACTATGGATCAAATGGTCAAAGTTCTGATGTGGGCTTTGGTCGCAAAGTTTTGCAGATGGCAGCTGGCAGGTAAATTCCTTTCCTGTTCGTGACTGACATATGGGGCAGTATTCTCCCCCACCTGTTTTTTTGTGGGTACTGCTTCTTAGAACTCATTAGTAATGAATCCTATTGACAATAAGGAGTGGTACAGAAAGAAGAAATTTCTTCATACTTACCATAATTTCCTTTTCTGTTAGCTCCTACATTGTCCTCAGGGTCTGCCCGGGAGCCTTGCTTCTGTGGGAGAATATTGTCTGGTATGCCAGCACTTGGATGTCATTGTTTTGTTATAAAACTCTGATTGTAAGTCTGTCTGGATGTAACCCCTCTATGTGTCCACATTTGTGGCATGGGTTTACATAGGGTATCTATGGGTTTGGGGAAGGATGAGGTTACCTGGCACAAGAGACCTACGTTTGACTACTCTGCACAGGGCACCCAAGTAAATCCAACTACAGGAAGCAATAACTGTAATGTCCAAAACCAGAATTGGGATTTTTCAGTGTGGCTTTATTTATTAACTCACTGAACATAAACAAAGCTCTGTATGGTCCCCCACAGGGCTACATAACTGTAATGCAGATTAGAGGTTAAACACAGCGGTCCATTTGAGGAATGAACACTACAACAGTTTTCTGGCTTTGGACCCATCAGGCACTCAGCCTGGACTTTGCATGCGCATTGGATACACAACCCGACTGGCCCAGCTCCCCTGCCGGCCACTCGACTGATGGTCCATTGGAGAATGAACCCAAACTCTACTTGGAAAGACATCCTATCAAACAAGGAGGCTCCCAAACTGTGGCTCCCCACACCACTTGAAGTCTGCGACTCCTAGAGAGATTTTGTTTTCGTAATTCCAATTCGAAACTCCCATCAAACAAGGAGTATGTTCCCATCCTGTGGCTCCCCACACCACTTAGAGTCTACGACTCCTAGAGAGATTTTCAAGTTGCGACCCACGTCTGGGTACCCACCCCATCACTGGCCAAGCGCATGAGGCAAGTAGCAAAAACACAGAAGAAATCCGTAAAGGTGGACCTGGTTACTAAAGATGGGGATCTATCCACCTCCAGCTCCCACAGCCCATACCCGGCCATTTCTCTGGACACACAGAACTTTAGACTTTAAAACTGTAGATTGACGGTGGATGACCTGAAGCACCCCCTCTACAATGAACTTTAAACAGATGACTGCTCTGTTTGTTTCTCCTAGTTGACACAGTTCTCCCAAATAGCAGTCCCCAATACTTGAAATCCAACTGAAGAAAAGAAGTTGTTTGCCCCTTCCAATGAGGCCAAACACTCACCCATTCATTGCAGGTGCCCCACAGGCGAAGAAATGTAACCTTTGCTGTTATACATGAACAGACTGAACTTAAATTAAAACAGGCAGCTTTCTTCCCAAGGTGGGAGAAGGGGATTGCCCCTGGAACCCACAAAGAACTTTTCCTCACCCCCCCCAGAGGGAGGAAGGGGGGTAAACAGACACTACTGGTGTCCTTCTTGTTTGCTTGAGGACAAACTGAATACTGACTTTGAATTCCCAAGATTCTAACTTACTCTGAGCTGAAGATTCCAAATGTGGCTCATGCTGCTGTGACAATTCTATAATGATGTCATCCTCTAGTCTCAGCTGTGACTGAGGACAGAGTGAGACAGTGTGAAACCCATTTAACTGGAGTTTCACAAGCTGCCTTCCTGCCTACCACTAGGTCTTACTGGGATCTCTAGTAACCTGCAACAAAGGGGTTACACTGCCCTGACCAGGAAAATGACTGTCCCCAGTCATTATGCACCCGGCGCTAGGGCCATCCCACCCTATGTGCTACCCAGCGGAGGGGTAATCAGGCCCTCCTACCATGTGCAGCACAGGTAGGCAACACTAAGGGCCCAGAGGCCTACAGATGACATATCAGCCTCACTCTATCCACTTACTATGGACACCTAGTGGCTCTGGTAGAACCGCCCAGAGCATAGCCCTGATAGATCAGCACTGCGGCCCCTACTGCAGGTTAGGCCACAGCCTGTCCATCCTCTAACCCTCTAGGGAAACCTATCTGCCTCTAACATAACATCCCAAACAAAAACAAAACCCGGGGACCTCCCGACCTTGGGCAACCTACCTTCTGGCAGTAGGAACACAACCAGTACTTTAATTTCTACGCATAAGCACTGAAACGAGGAACTCCGATGAGCTCCCTCCTCCTCTTCTCTTGTCTTTCTCTTCTGTCTCCAGGAACACCTGTAAGAAAAGACAAAAAAAAAAAAAAAACACCCCTAATCTGCATTTACGATCTACCTAACAACAACAGTGACGAAAACAGCAACAACCCTTACCATACAGGAAAAACAGAACACTAAACAATCCCAAAAAGAAAAAATATATATATATTTTTTTTTAGAAAAGTAGAAAAGACAGTATATACATTAAGTACAGAAATGACATTGATAACAATACACTTCTTTGGGGGGATGGAATGCCCTAAATGTCCCACTAGTAACTACAAGGCCCGAATGCCAGTCCATTAAAGAGTCTCTCCTGGGCCGGAGCCCCGTGAACATAGTCTTTTAAGGCCATAATCCCGAAGGGGAGAGTCTTTGTGGACAATTCACACACTGTTTGAAGTCTGTAGTGTAAGGTGTGTATTGCAATGTCATAAAGATAGAATAAAAAGATTGTGACTCACCAGCCTCTTGAAGTATTCGAACTAAGCAAACCTGGTCCCTTCCGAAAACTCTCCCTGGCAGCATTTCTTCTGATACAGCTGGGCGGACATCTTCCGAGAACCCACAGGAGTGCACATCTGGAAACAGCTGGGCTGATGTCATTACTGGAGAAGGAACCTTAGAACAGGAACAAAAAGAGAAACAGCTGGTCCGGCGTCATCCGATTACCAGGCGATGAACAGGCAAACAGCTGGGCTGGTGTCCTCTCTGGATCTGAAGTCATCTGGTGGTAGCAGTAGATGGTTATTGATTAGGGCAGTACACTATGGACTGAAGAATGTGGAGCACCTGATTTGTTGTTTATTTATATTGGCAGTTCAATAAGGTTACTTCACAGTGTAGATGTGGCAGTATTGACTACCACTGCCCGGCTCTCCATTTTGTAGGCACGGGCTTAATTACTGGGAGGTTCTTGCACTGAGGCCAATAGTAGAGGGGGTCAGGGGCTTGAATTATTACTCCATCTGGCCGCACATAATTCACACAGTGGGAGACTTCGTGTCCCTCTCTGTCCACAATTCTCACTCTGTCCATAAACAGTGTCCTGCCTCTCTTCCACTGTGTATACTTTCGTGGAACAGTCTATTCTTTACATGCTGGTTAGCCCCAGGATGCACATGTTTCATTGCTTCATCCCAGATCCAGGATTTCCTGCAGTTCTCAATCTCCTCCCAGACTCTCCGAGGAAAGGTAGGAAAGGTCATACCAAAGATTTCATTGGCCCTTCTATGAACCAGTCTCTCCTCTTTACTTGCTTTTGGTCAATCTGAGGCCGCTGGCCTGGCTGGGGTGGCCAGTCCTGGTTCTGCCAGCTTCGCATCCTCAACGAAATTAAAAACGGATCCCTGACTTCTTCTTCTTCTGGTGAAGCCAGGGCAGTGGCATCACCACCTTCTTGAACACATTCCTCCGAGGCAAGATCTTGAGGCTGTGTACCCGTTCCTATCTCATAAGGCCACTTAGGTTCCTCCTCATCTTCCTCTTCACTGAGGATCTGAGCCCAGGATTGAGCAGTAGTTCTCACCCCCGAGACTATCCATTCATCACTAGGAGCGGAGGTCGACACCTCCCATTCAACGGCCTCCCGCATCTCATCTTCACCTTCGAGACTTGGGCTAGGCCCCCCCACCCAGGGGTCTATTGATGCTTTATCTGAACTTGTCTTCTGAGATCCAGCATCCAAAACTTCAACTTCAGATTCAGTCTCTAATTCTGCACTCTCTAACTTTGTACCACACTCCCCCGGGGGACCTTCCTCCACAGGCTCCGCCTGATGCTGTGTGCTGCCAACAGCAGATTCTTGAAGTTGTGTCCATGTGGGAGCCAAATGAATTTTAGGCGCTTTATACAAGCCATATTTTTGTAGACAACCAGCACAGTGAGGAATCATGAGGCATCCCTTCCAGCACTAAAGCACATCTGGCATACGCACTGGATAATTAGGAATTGCCACATCAGGAGGAGTTGCCCTCTAGCACCAATTTTCAATGTCTCTCAATCTATTTACTGCTGCTGTTACTGCAACCGGGCATGATCCGGTAACAAGCTGGTCCTGAGGCCATAACTGCAGAAAACAAACAAAAGTTCACTGTAACTGAAAGTCCCACTTTAAATGAACACACTCTGTAGCTTTAAAATGGCTCCTCTGCTGCTGTGTTGCTACTACCCACCTGTAATGGCGGCAGCACTCCCGTGCATCAATATTCAGACTCAGGGTCAAGCCACTGCGCACCGATTTACATCAGCTACTAATAACTTTTATTTCAAACTGCACAACTTGCTCTTTTCTGGCTGTTCTCACATTTACAGGATTTTCCTTGGACTTTTCACATGCTGGCAACATTTATTTAATTACAGTCCCTTTTAAAACTTCAGGTTTAGCACAGGATTGCCTGCTTTTACTAGTGTTGCAATTATTTTACAACCCACAGTCTCTCTGACTTGCAAACTTTAAACTGAGGCTACTTTTCATTGCTATGCACACATTTAATGGCTTTACAGACTTGCACTTGCCAGCAGGATATCACACAATCGCTACTTGCAAAGCGACTATACAGCTGCACTCACATTTTATATGGCATTACTGAAAATCACTGATTTGAGCAGTTTTAAATCGTTTACTCACTGTTATGGTAGCAGATTGCTGCGATGGAGGAAAATGGCCTGCAGCCAGATTTTTGAAGGCCTCGGATTTCAAACGGGCGGGCAGTCTCCACGATCGTAGTATTAATCACACAATTCACTGATCCCACGACCGATAAGCGGGTTGAGCCTGATTTTGAACTAGAAAAGTCATTTTTCACTGTTTACAGCGCTTTGAACACTTCGCGAACGCTCCTCCACCGCCAGTACACACACTACTCTCTGTGTCCCTCTTGAATGCTGAAGCAGACACTGAAGAGCTGGCTGAGGGGCAGGACTAATGGCAAACTGACCAACCACACGACGCCATGCAAATGAGCCTCTTCTTCCTCACGAGGGCTCCTCTCCTCACGGCGATCGTCGAGCAGGCAAATTTAAACTGAAAAGATGCACTTTTTTTTTTTTTTTCAACTGACTCCACGGCGGGAGCCCATTTCAACCATGTAACATTGCCATTAACTCTGCAGTCTCTAGTATTGCACAGAAAGCATTTCCAACGTCCAGGGCATAATTTCTCTGTTGCTACCCCTAGTTTTCCACACTTTTCTTCACAGAACTTTATTTTAAAACTGACAAACGCTGTAAGCTATGTTGATGCAGGACAAGGACACACACTTTGGTTTTACAGCTCCTTGGTAAACAGTTGGCATTTTTTAAACAGCAGCACAAGATTCACAGCACACAGCACACACTAGGGAAATTGCTTCAACTTTTTTGGGCTACCGACTGCCAGATAGCCAAAACGCTAGCCTACTTGCCCAAGCACCTTCCTTCCCAAACAAATCCAAAGCGGTGCCTCCATTTTTGTAACCCCTCTATGTGTCCACATTTGTAGCATGGGTATACATAGGGTATCTACGGGTTCGGGAAGGATGAGGTTACCTGGCACAAGAGACCTAGGTTTGACTACTCTGCACAGGGGCACCCAAGTAAATCCAACTACAGGAAGCAATAACTGTAATGTCCAAAACCAGAATTGGAATTTTTCAGTGTGGCTTTATTTATTAACTCACTGAACATAAACAAAGCTCTGTATGGTCCCCCACAGGGCTACATAACTGTAATGCAGATTAACATAGAAACATAGAATTTGACGGCAGATAAGGACCGCTTGGCCCACCCAGTCTGCTCATTTCCCTACCTGATGGATAAGCTGCAGATCCTAGTTAACCAGCAGCCTACTTCTTCCTACCTCCACCCCCTAGAATTGTCTTATGACTGTCCCATGCATGCTTGAATTCCACCACTGTTTTGACTCCACAACCTCCTCTGAAGGCTGTTCCATACATCCACACCTCTCTGTGAAAATGCTTCCTTAAATTACCTCTCTGAGCCGCCTCTCTATCTTCAACCAGCCCCTTGTTTCTGCACACCCTTTTTTGGAAAGATGCTACCTCTTGGACTTGTTGATTCCCTTGAGGTACTTGAAAGTTTCTATCATGTCCCCCTCTCCCTCCTTTCCTCGAGGCTATACATATTAAGCTCCTTAAGTCTCTCTTCATATGTCTTCCGGTGCAGACCCTGCACCATTTTAGTTGCCCTCTGGACAGCTTCCATCCTGTCTATGTCTTTGGAGATTGGGTCTCCAGAACTGCACGCAGTACTCCAGATGTGGTCTCACCAGCTGTCTGTACAGAGGGATAATAACTTCTTGTTTTCTACTGGTGATGCCTCTCCCTATGCATCCCAGTATCCCCCAGCCCTTCTTGTTGCCCTCTCACATTGCTTGCCCACCTTTAGGTCATCTGATATGACTACCCCAGGTCCCTTTCCATTTTTGTTGTTGTTAGTATCTCACCCCCCATTGTGTACTCTTCCCTGGGTTTTTGTTTCCCAGGTGCATTACCTTGCACTTCTTAGCATTGAATCTAAGCTGCCATACATTTGACCATTCCTCTAACCTTGCCAAGTCCCTTCTCATCCTTTCCACCCCACCTTGTGCATCAACTCTGTTGCAGATCTTTGTGTCATCTGCAAAGAGACATACTTTTCCTTCCAGTCCCTCTGCAATGTCGCTTATAAAGACATTGAAGAGGACCGGTCCTAATACTGAACCCTGTGGTACCCCACTGCTAACCCCCCTTTTTTCAGAGTGGACTCCATTTACTATTACTCTCTGTGTCCTATTCTCCAGCCAATTCATTACCCAGGCTGTCATCTTGGGACCCACTCCCAGGCTGGCTAACTTGTATATTAATCTTTTGTGTGGGACTGTGTCAAATGCCTTGCTAAAGTCTAGGTAGGCCATGTCCACAGCCCCTCCCTGATCAACTACTTTGGTCACCCAGTCAAAGAAATCTATCAGATTTGTCTGGCATGACCTTCCCGCTGTGAATCCATGCTGCCTTGGGTCCTGTGCCCCTCTGGCCTCTAGATACACAACAATTCTTTCCTTCAGAAGTGATTCCATCATTTTCCTACCACTGAGGTTAAACTAACAGGTCTGTAGTTTCCTGCTTCTGCCTTGCTCCCACTTTTGTGAAGGGAATCACATCTGCCCTCCTCCAGTCCTCAGGTACCACCCCATCCTCCCATGATTTGTTAAAGAGGGTAGTCAGTGGTGTCACTAGTTCTATCCTTAGTTCTTTAGAATTCTGGGATGAATCCCATCAGGCCCCATTGCTTTGTCCACCTTTCAGTTTTAAGAGCTCTTTCAGAACTCTTTCTTCTGTAAATGGGTTGGTATCAACTTCTGTATCCAGAGTGTTTCTACTGTTTGTTTTAGGTACCTCTCCTTCCTTTGTAAATACTGAGCAAAAATATTTGTTTAGTATCTCTGCCTTTCACAGTCACCCTCTTCCACCCTCCCTCCCTTTATTAAGCCTCACTATCCCTCCCTTGGTCTTCCTTTGTTCTGATGCACCTATAAAAGGTTTTATCCCCTTCTTAACTAAGTTGGCTATCTTTTCCTCGGTTTGGACCTTTGCTGTTCTGACTGCCTTCCAGCTTCCTTTTGCTTTAACTGATACAGTTCTCTGTCCTGTTCCTTCTGTGATTCCTTGTACTTCCTGAATGCTTTTTTCTCTTGAACCTTCACTGCCACTTCCTTTGAGAACCATAGTGGTTTTCTACCTTGTTTCATTTTGTTTATTTGCTTTACACAAAGGCTTGTTACCTCTGTGATGGCAGTTTTATTATTCCCCATTGTTCTTCCACCCTCCTTCCTGCCCAGTTGCTAGTGCATTCTTAGGCACTCACCCATTTTGCAAAGTCAGCCTCCTAAAATCCAGTACCTTTGTCTTTGTATGGCTTGACTCTATTGCTGTGTTTATTGTGAACCATACTGTTCGATGGTCGCTAGTTCCCAGATGGCTACCCACTCTACATCTGTGATCCTCTTCATCTCCATTTGAGAGAACCAGGTCTAAGATTGCTCCTCTCGAGTGGGCTCCAATACTAGTTGTCTAAGGCATGCCCCTGTAGGGCATCTAGAATAACCCCTACTCTTAGAAGTGGCTGCTGCAACTGCACTCAGTTAACATCTAGCATATTCAGATCACCCATCAGCAATATCTCCCTTTATCTGCCATTCTAAGTATACTTTCTATCATTTCTTGCCATTTCCTCCCCTGAGAGGGGTCTGTACAACCCTGTGCGGATTGTGGTGCCATTGCCTGCCTCCAAATTGACCCACATTGTTCTTCTCCTCCTGTTTACCCTTTTGTTCTGTTGCTTGATTTCTTCTCTTATGAGAGCTACTCCTCCTCCTCTTTTACCCTCCTGTCCCTCCTGTAGATAGTGTATCCTGGTATGTTTCGCCCAGTCATGGTTCTGTGTGTACCATGTTTCTGTGACTGCCACAATATCCAGATCTTCCTCCTTCATCAAGGCCACTAATTCAGGAAGCTTGTTACCCAGACTACAGGCATTGGTACTCATTGCTCTCCATTTTTTGATGGCTTTACCTTCTGTAGCGGCAACCCCCACTGACCTTTCTACCTTGGTCTTTTCCTCATTTAGTACCCTGTTTTGTAGGGGGAGGCTGGGATTTTCCTTCTGATTATCAGTGCCTCCCCCCCTTGACTAGTTTAAAGGCTTGCCAATGAAACATTTAAACCGATTGCCCAAAAGACTTGTTCCCTTCCTGGACAGATGCAGACCATCCTGCCAGTATAGGCTGGTGTCCCTCCAGGTGGAACCCCAGTCCCCAATGAAGCCAAACCCTGTGCTCCACACCATTTTTTCAACCATTTGTTAGACTGCATGGTGCAGTACCCTCGCCTCACTCATGCCACTGACAGGCAGCACCTCTGAGAAGGATACTGTGTGTGTACTTGTCTTAAGCCCTCCCCAACTCTACAAAGTCCTTTGCACTGCTCTAATCTCATGATGATCCAAGTCATTTGTCCCTAGGTGGACAATGATGTCCAGCTCGACCCCGTGCAACTGTTCTCGTGATCCTAAGGATGCGCTTCCTGTCCCTCCAAGCCATGGCACCAGGCAGGCACCTTACTTCAGTTTTCCCTGCCTCCAGTTCTATCCCCTCAATAATTGGAGTCCCCACCAGGAGCTGCTTTCTTTCCTGTGGTGCCCTATGCCTCCTTCCTGAGGGCCTCCTTAGTGACAGTTGTCTGCACCCTCCTTAGTCTCCTCTATGGTGCATCCATAGGGGAACTATGCTCCCAGAATGGTGTATGGATTGTGGAGTGTAACAACTGACTGGTGTGCCTCTGTTCCACCACCCTTACCCTCCCTGAGCCCACTGTGGTCCAACTGCTGTGCTTTTCAACCCCTGAGGCAGTGGTGGTGGCTGTGGTGCTCCCTGGATGGGGGAGGTTCTCTTGCCACTGTCCAGTGTGGCCTGAAGATGGGCAACTTCCTCCCTCAGGGCAGATAGTTGTCTGCAAACAGGGCAGCATCTCAGCCTCCAGAAAGATTCCTGGAAGACTGCTGCCCCACAGCCTTTACATTGTACTACTCCTCACATAACTGTCTACCTTGTTTAGTTTTTTTTTTGTTTTTTTTTGTGTGTGTGTGTGTGTGTGTGTGATTGGTGCGTTATATAGAAATATATGTATTTATATAATGTGTATGCTTATATTGTCAGTGCAGTGTGCTAGACAGGATATGACAGTGATGTGTACCTTGCCCGCTTGAGGAAATGATGCTCAGAACCCCAGGTATAAATGAACTATTTCAGGGTGGGTGGGGTGGCGAGGGTGGGAAGGGTTGAGCCTAAACTGTGCCCTCACCGAAACAATCAGCTAAACGCTTGAACTACCGATGCGATGAGTGCCTCTTGTCAGCAAGATGCCATATACCTACAATTTGTAATACTGCTTCAAACCAATTTGACAGAGAAAATACCCTGCTAATCAAACAGAGAAAAATCCAAACATCCAAGTCAGACACAGGTAAACCTCCCCAGCCCCAAAGAGCCTGGTGACTTGTGCTCTGAAAACAGTCAGCCCCAAAACACGTCAGCTGTGCAGAAGGGCAGACACAGAAAACAGTATTTAGCCTATGTGGGTTTAAACTCTTCCCGCGACTGAAACCTTAACACTTGTAACACAAGTAAAGCAAACTCCACCTCCTCTGTTGATTGAAAGACTGCCTTTTCTGATAATTCTAAGTTGCTTATTTCACCCTTCAGTTAGAAGTATCCTCCACCTGAAGAATATTAACTTTCTAAGGAATCTGCTTCAAACCAAAGACAATTGTAAATTGTAAGGTTCACCTCCCTCTGTTGTGAGCACTACTCACTTTCTTGCAAATCTTAAGTCCAGTGTTGCAGCTTGCAGCCAGAGGTAGCTTCACCTGAAGACTATGAGGTTATCTGATGAGCCTGCTAAAATTAGTACTTTTATCAAGGTCTGTAAGATTCTTCCAGAGCTATTGGCTGTTAAGTAGCTGTGATGTAAGCACTTCCTGACACAGTCTGGCTTGGCCTTATAAGGCACACTGAGGTAAACAAAAGAAAACCAGTTTCCACCCCTAGGGACTGTCTGGGTCCAGTACACAGCCTGTAACCTGCTCTCAATTCAGGGCTTATGACAAATTCTTAGCCCAGTGAATACTCACAGTATTACAAATATTGCAATGCAAACAGTCAATCACTAACTCCAATCAAGTCAGAAGGGCAGAAATACAGAAAACAGTAAAATCTTAACAATTGTAACAAGTAAAGCAAACTCCACCTCCCTCTGTTGATTGAAAGACTGCCTTTTCTGATAATTCTAAGTTGCTTATTTCACCCTTCAGTTAGAAGTATCCTCCACCTGAAGAATATTAACTTTCCTAAGGAATCTGCTTCAAACCAAAGACAATTGTAAATTGTAAGGTTCACCTCCTTCTGTTGTGAGCACTACTCACTTTCTTGCAAATCTTAAGTCCAGTGTTGCAGCTTGCAGCCAGAGGTAGCTTCACCTGAAGACTATGAGGTTAAACATTTGAGGAATGAACACTACAACAGTTGTCTGGCTTTGGACCCATCAGGCACTCAGCCCCGGACTTTGCATGCACATTGGATACACAGCCCGACTGGCCCGGCTCCCCTGCCGGCCACTCGACTGATGGTCCATTGGAGAATTAACCCAAACTCTACTTGGAAAGACATCCTATCAAACAAGGAGGCTCCCAAACTGTGGCTCCCCCACACCACTTGAAGTCTGCGACTCCTAGAGAGATTTTGTTTTCTTAATTCCAATTCGAAACTCCCATCAAACAAGGAGACTCCCATCAAACAAGGAGTATGTTCCCATCCTGTGGCTCCCCACACCACTTAGAGTCTACGACTCCTAGAGAGATTTTCAAGTTGCGACCCACGCCTGGGTACCCACCCCATCACTGGCCAAGCGCATGAGGCAAGTAGCAAAAACACAGAAGAAATCCGTAGAGGTGGACCTTGTTACTAAAGATGGGGATCTATCCACCTCCAGCTCCCACAGCCCATACCCAGCCATTTCTCTGGACACACAGAACTTTAGACTTTAAAACTGTAGATTAATGGTGGATGACCTGAAGCACCCCCTCTACAATGAACTTTAACAAGATGACTGCTCTATTTGTTTGTCCTAGTTGACACAGTTCTCCCAAATAGCAGTCCCCAATACTTGAAATCCAACTGAAGAAATGAAGTTGTTTGCCCCTTCCAATGAGGCCAAACACTCACCCATTTGTTGCAGGTGCCCCACAGGTGAAGAAATGTAACCTTTGCTGTTATACATGAACAGACTGAACTTAAATTAAAACAGACAGCTTTTTTCCCAAGGTGGGAGAAGGGGATTGCCCTTGGAACCCACAAAGAACTTTTTTCTCACCTTCAGTAGAGGGAGGAGGGTAAACAGACACTACTGGTGTCCTTCTTGTTTGCTTGAGGACAAACTGAAGACTGACTTTGAATTCCCAAGATTCTAACTTACTCTGAGCTGAAGATTCCAAATGTGGCTCATGCAGCTGTGACAATTCTATAATGATGTCATCCCTCTAGTCTCAGCTGTGACTGAGGACAGAGTGAGACAGTGTGAAACCCATTTAACTGGAGTTTCACAAGCTGCCTTCCCTGCCTACCACTAGGTCTTACTGGGATTCTAGTAACCCCGGGTAACAAAGGGGTTACATGGACATCTCTCTATAGTTTACATGCTGTGCTTGAATTTATGTAGATATGCAAAAATTAAAAACTGTTCCACATTAGAATGTTGGTTACTAGCACGTAGATTTAACAGGTTCGAATTTGATGATAACTAAGTGTGCCTCCTTTGTTACAGGTGAGTGCTTACACTGTTTGCAATCTTTTCCCTAGTGTTATCTGTTTGCATTAATTCCTTTGACAAGTCTGCTCTGGTTGATTCGATACTGCAAGGATCTTCCACACCATTAGAGAACTGGAAGACGAGCCTTGATTCCCAACCTCAACCTTCTAATGAGGTAGGCAATTGTTTACTGTATTTTATCCTGGTTAAAATCCTATCTATGTAGGTAGCTGATATGTGTGATGTCATGTCAAAATGAAGAGTATGATCTATATGGATACATTTTTCCATATTTAGAGGCACTACGTGGACAGTAGTGACTGGAGAGTTGCTGCTGTTCGAAATGTTCAGGTGCCCAGGATTCTATGCTGATTACAGCTTTAGGCCATTTCCCCTAGTATGGGGTGCACATCACCATTAGTAATGAATTTCTTTGACATTTTAGGAGCTAACAGAAAAGGAAAGTCCGGTAAGTACAAAGAAATTTATTTTTTTGGCAGATTACACATTACTTGTCAAAGGGTAAACAATACGATGAATAAAAGAGACTTGGAAAGATTAGTAATGTGGTCTAAAATTTTGGAACCGAATTTCAATATTAAGACATTTTAAGTTATCCACTTAGGGAAAGGGACTCCAAATACTGATTTTTTTGGATAGGATGAGTTTGGATGGAACAGACAGCAGAGGAAAGGGGTTTAGGTGTTATTAGCAGTGACAACTTCAGGTTCACTGCTTAGTGCAATAAAGCTTATGTAAAGCTATCAGGATGCTGGGTTGTATAGGCTGGGCTTCCTTGGTTAGGAGGAAGGATGTAATACCGCCCCTGTATAGGTCTTTGGTGAGGCCTCATCTGGAATACTGTGTGCAGTTTTGGAATCCCTGCTTAAAATGGTAAGGATCACCTGGAGTTGGTCCAAAAAAAGAGCAATCAAAATGATTCAAGGTCAGCATGGTAGGATATATGAGGAGAGATTACTAGACCTAATACCATATGTATTCAATGTAGGACAGGAGAGGGGAATATGATTGAAATATTCAAGCAACTAAAGGGTATTAACAGGGCAAATGCACAGCATCTGTTTAGAATAGTGAAAGATCTCTCACTTGATGTCACAATTACAAAATTAGGATGGGTTGTAGGACAGAAAATGCGGAAATATTTCTATAGTGAGAGAGAGGGTGGCGAATAAGTGGAATCATCTGCCAGATTTTTTAGTTAATGTAGAGGTGGGAGCAAGTTTAAAGAAAAAAGTGTCAGTGGCTCGGCTGATTGCACACTCACCTCTGAGGCCAGAAAATCGAAAGGTTGTGGGTTCTAGACCCACACCAAGAACTTGGGATAAAATCCCATTACTGACACTGTAGTGCATCATGTGGGGCTGCTGCACTCCTAAAGTGCCATCTTTTGGATAAAACATGAAACTGAAGTCCTATCTGCCTGTTCTGGTGGTTGTTCAGGTGGTTCAGGGAACCCTGGGGAGGCCTACAGGATGGAGGGAGAGCTGCTGATGATCACCAAGGAAGAAAGGGATCTGGGGGTTATCATTTTAGATGATCTAAAGGTGTCTAAGCAGACTACAAAGGCTGCAGGGAGGGCCAGTGGCATGCTAGGGTGTATAGGCAGCGGTATCACTAGCAGAAGGCGGGAAGTAGTGATGCCATTGTATACATTCACTGAAAATACCATCAACAGCTTAGTCTGGTTCAAGGTCAGTGGGCATTCATCTGTATCCCCCTCCCCTGGGTCATGCCTGAAAATAGGCAGAATTTGTCTAGTGCACTTACCCAGTCAACAACAAAAAAAAAAATAAAACACTAGTAAGGGCTCACCTAGAGTACTGTGTGCAGCTCTGGAGGCTGCACCTTCGTAAGGATATTGGCAGGGTGGAGGCGGTCCAGAGAAGGCTGACTAAGATGGTACAGGGCTTGCATCAGAAGATATATGAGGAGAGATTAAAGGACCCCAATATGTACTCACTGAAGGAGAGGAGGGATGGGGGGGGGACATGATCGAAACTTTCAAGTACCTTAAGGACATAAACAAGCTGCAGGGGAGACATCTTCCAGTATAGGGGGAGTACAAGAATGAGAGGGCATGATGTGAAATTGGAAGGTGGCAGGTTAAGGGGACATGTGAGGACGTTTTTCTTCATGGAGAGGGTGGTGAACAAATGGAACAGTTTGCCACAGGAGGTGGTGGGAGTAAGCACAGTGGAGGGATTTAAACATGCCTGAGACAGGCATAAAGGAACCTTAGAGGTGGGAAGAAGGGGGGAGCTGCTGGCCAGATAGGACCAGAGGACACAGTAAAGCTTAGGGCTTACGGGCAGACTGGATGGGCCTAGCAGTCTTTATCTGCTGATTTCTATGTTTCTATGTTAAAGACCCATGGCACTTCTTAAAAATAGTAGGTGAATTTACAAGAGTAATGACCAGATTTCCCCATTCAGTAAAAATACCACTAACTGCTTAATCTGGATCGATTTCAGTTGGTTTCCATCTGTACCCCCCAATATGAGGCTGAAAATAGGCAGAATTGCCTAGCCCTCCTTTCCTGGTCAACAGAAACTAAATAGATAAATAAAAATGGGTGGGATAGATATATGGCATTTTTTAAAATTTTGCAGTGCAACACTTATCCTGGGTCTTTCTCACAGTTACATAGTAAGCAGAAATAGTAATATATTTTTATTCATGATATGAATATGGATAACCTAAACTGAGCACAGCTAATTTTCAGTGAGGTCCTTATTACACGGTTACAAGGAAAAATATCACACAAGATGTGCACAATATTCAAAAAAGACAGTTACATATCATTACTTAAGACATGTAGGATACCTGCATAATATTTGCATTCCCTATGCATGTTTTACTACGACTCAATATACAAAAAACTAAAAATTATCAAAAAAAAAAAGTCGTACAATTTAAAAGGAATAAAAGGGATGACAGAAATTCCTCTAGGATTTTAACCTATATCAAAACCAAAGCAGCATTGTTGTAGTTTTTTTCCTGCTTCATTTAGCCATGTCTTTATCTTGTGTAGGCTAATTTTTGTGTCAATTAATCTTAAACTACAGGCGGATTGCATTCAAAGCTTTTGGACCCACATGGTAAAAGGCCGATCTAACTATACAGGTTTTCTTAGGAGGGACAACATATTCTAATTCATGTGCTGATCTCTGTCCTTTTTTAACCTGTGTTCTATACAGTCCAAAAGATAGATTGCGACCCCACCAGTACTTCATAAGTACACAAGCTTTACAAGATGCATGTTTTTTCTGTCAGCCAGTTTCAACCATCCCAATTCCAAATCAAGATTACAGTGATGTGTCCACTAGGGGGCATTGAGGATAGAGCAGGTTTATTGTACATGACATCCAGCTTTGCCAGCTTGCTCCTTGATGCCCCCGTAAAAAAAACAGATCAACGGAACAATCATGAAATCCACAATTATTTTCCATGATTCTCTGGGAAGACATTTCCTAATTCCATATAGCATTCAAGCTTTCTTCCCAAATTTGCTACTGTTTTGTGTATATGCATGTCCCATTTACATTTTTCATCTAGCCAAATTCCTAAGTATTTGTAATATTTGGTTTGTTCTAAGAGTATATTATTTTTCATGACTACTGTTAATGAGTCCCTTGCCAACTTTGAACTGTAATTTATCTGAAACCTCATCATCTAGGACCTTTTATGACTGAGAACCTATTTATTTCTGGTGAAAAAATCTTGTATCTGATTAAATGTTAAATTAATATTAAATTAACTATTTAGCCTGAATTCCAATTCGCAGTCACATGGACATGAATGGAAATTAACAGGAGGTGGGTTCAGGAGAGATGTGAGGAAGTACTACTTTACAGAAAGGGTGGTGGAACCTTGGAACAGTTTGTCAGCTGAAGTGGTGGGTGCGAAAACAGTCAGGGGATTCAAGCAGTGCTGGGATATAATAAAGGGGACTAGTGGTTACCAGGGGCAACAGGACCAAGGAGGAGAGTAGAGAGAGGATGGGGAGGGTTAGTACCCTGGAGGAACAGTATGTTCCAGGAATTATGGGGAACTTGGGCAGACTGGATGGACCTCTGTTTTTTTTCTGCCGCCATTGTTTATGTTTCTTTGTCAAATGCATTTTGCAAATTTATTTCAGGTTGTCCAACAGAGACTTCCGGTGCATACGACACGGTGTCACCTGCATAGAGATGAACTTTTACATTAGAGTTTTGCAAAGTGAGGTCATTCATACAGACATTAAATAGTAAGGGCCCTGATATTGATCCCTAGGGGACACTTGAAATAATCTGTGCCTTATCTGAGACAAAATGCCCCAGTTTGACTAGTTGTTGTTGCCCCTTAACGTAATCTATAAGCCATTTCAGAGTGGTGTGTGAGAAACCCAGGGCCTTGAGCTTGGACAGAAGGATGTTGTGGTTCAATATATCAAAGGTCCAAGGACATAGAAGGTCAAAGAGTCATCTTCACTGACAGATATCTGCACCTTTTGTAAAAAAGCTGGTCACAGAGCTTTATGATAGGTTGTTAGGCTTGTCCAGCCACAAAAACGACCTCTGGGGTGAGTGTGTGCCTGAGATAGCTTACAGTTGTGAAAACATATGTTGTTTCCAAATGCAACATATTTAATTGTTGGTAAAGCTTGCGAATCAGAGTTTTCCTCAGTTGGGAGAGGGGTTGTTGGATAGCAGAAGTCTTTTATAAAACAGGAGTCTTAAACAGAATTGCAGATGAAACAAACTGCTAATAACACTCAGAGCTCAGAAATACATACAAGGAAAGGGGGAATTGTTTAACCAGGAAAGGTACAGTAAGCCAGAGCTTGTATTCAGGTGCAACCTGGGAGCATAAGGAAGTTAAGTGACTTGCTCAGGGTCACACAGTATGCAAGTAGGGGCTGGTGGGATTCAAACCCAGGTCTCCAGGTTTGCAACTCAGTGCCCTTAACCACTATGCCATACTGCCTCCTAATGAAGGCAAACAGCCAGTGTGCACGAGTGTCGATGGGATTAGATGTGGTCTTACATGCTTACTGCGAAGAGTGTGGACTTAAGAAGACCATCAGCTTATGTCCTGAACGTCAGTAAATTTAATTTTTTTTCCTAACACAATCTAGCAATAAGAAGAGCTACATTTAGCATGTTTCTATTGTAAGGCAATGTTATTTTAATTCTGTTCCATTTGTAAATAATGTGTGTGTGTGTGTGTGTGTGTGTGTATATTTTTTTTTTATATATTGATGGCAAAAAACTCAGGTTAATGCATCAGTTAGGGTTATTCCACAGCGACAAAAGCGAGGAAATTTGATGTTAGGGTTAAAAGCCTCCCTTGCACCCCCCACCCCAACTGGCATCGGAGTGTGTGTGTTGGGGTCTCCAGCCTAACTATCATCCCATTCCATGTGTAAACAAGCTGAGGTGAGGTATGGAGAAATGGGTGAGAGTTAGACCGACGATCTCTAACGACCCACCGTTTGGGGTAGTGGGGGTGCAAGGGGACTTCAACCCTAACATTGAATTTCCCACTGTGGAACAACCTAACTGATGCATTAAACTGAGTTTTTTGCCATGAATTTCCCTTCTTTTTGAGAATGAGGACTATAAATAGGGAATGGAATGTGGTGGTGGGAGTATGGGCCTTTCGGGCCCCGCGCTCCCACCACATGATTTTTTTTGTCACATAGTAATGGTAAGTGCAACACAAACGCAAGCGCAAATGGTTACGCGAATAGTGACGCAAACATAAATGGTAACGCAAATGATAATATAAATGCCAAAGCAAACAGTGATGCAAACGTAGACGCAAACGCAAGCACGTATGAAAACGCAAACCGTAATGCACACGGTCACGGTACCGCAATTGGAAATGCAAATGGTAACAGTAACAGCAACAATAACACCAAAGGAAACAGAAACGTAAATGCAAGAGTGTACGGAAATGCAAACCATAACGCGCACGGTCACAGTACTGCAATTGGAAACGCAAATAGTAACGGTAACAGCAACAATAATGCCAAAGGAAACAGAAATGCAAATGCAAACGCATATGGAAACACAAACCGTAATGCACACAGTCACGGTAACGCAATTGGAAATGCAAATGATAACAGTAACAGCAATGATGACGCAAAACGAAAGACAAATGCAAATGGAAGGGCGACTTCAAACGCAAATGGTAATGCGCACGGTGACGCAAATCGAAATGCAAACAGAAACAGTAGTGGAGACGCAAATGGTAACAGTAATGCAAGCGCAAACAAAAAGCGCAAAGGGTAACGCACACGGTGGCGTACTTGGGAACACTAACGCAAACGGGTATGGAAACACAAGTGGAAACGCTAAGTGTAACACTAAGTGGAGTGCACACCCTGGTTTTCCCCAAAAGCTGCAGAGAGAAACACAGTGACTACAAAGAATGTATGCATAATAATGGGCCTTGGACCAGAAAATGAGCACTTGGAACACTAAATTGCTTATATCTCAGGAACCGTACAATGTAGAAAAAAAATTAAAATTTCATATAATTCATAACTATCCTGGCTAGTTTTGCACTTATCTCCCTAGTAGAGGGCTAAGCATTTTTCCAACGAAAAGTCCGTATCTCACACCGTTTCTGAGATATGGGCCCCGAAAGGTGCGGCAGACGCTGCAATGTTAGTCTATGGGAAAAAGTGTCAACTTCGGAGTACCATAACTTTGCATCCCTGCAATATGTTTTCACCAAACCACCAAAAGGCATATCTGTGGTATATTGGCTTTCTTCTCTCCAAATTTCAACCCAAAAGACCAAGCCATTCTTTTGCAGCAGGGTGGCAAACAATTCCTGTTATGTTGGCCATAGTGTTGCAAAGTAGTGTCGTGATTTGCGACACTTTTGCAAGACAAATCATGAAAGTGTCACAAGTGTGACACTACAGACTATAAAAATTTAAAAAACATATTTCTGGGGTGTTTAATCCCCCCAAAAAAGACATGGCTATCATCCCCAGGGCTCTACTAGGTGAACACAAAAAGAATTGTGTCCCTAGAGGGTCTCAAATTTAAATGGCAAGCATTTCTGTGACCGGTAACTGAAAAAAAATGGCTGACTCATGACACTACAGGGGTCATTTGCGACACCAAAAACTGCATTTGCGACCCTGTCAAACTTTTTGTTAACTTTTCCCATTGACTATAATGGGAAACTTGTTTTTTGAAAAACTTTTGAACCGTTTAATATTTTGTCACAGAATCTTTGAAAGGCACATTGGGGACCCTGGCTTCATGTTCCCTGAAGTTTTCAGACCAGTCACATAAACCGTGCTACCTGTAGGCACGAGCAAAGAATGCACAAAAATAGCATAAATGCGCTACGGAATGTTGCTTAATAACTCCACAACGGTATATCCGACCAGTACGAAACTTGGCAGATCCCAAGATCTATGCTACCGCTCTGTGCCTGCCAAACGTCAGGCAAATCCATGATATAGTGGCAAAGTTATTAAGGTGCAAAATTTCATCATTTAACCTTAAATGAGGTACTCAACCCTAGCTATAGAAGGCACTACCGTGCCACTGTAATATATATATATATTTATAAAATGGGTAGGAAAAATCATGTCTGCTGATTGGTTGAAACACATCACGTGACCGTGCATATATTAGAGCGCGACCACTCACCTGCACTTTCATCCCCTTCAAAACAATTTTGCCATTTTATAAGCTAGATAACCCACTCTAAGTTGTGTGGTCATGCTCTGATATATGCACACCTTGGGTGGTTGACACACTCGGCAGCACACCAAGGTGTGCATATATCAGAGAGTGACCACACAGAGTTGGTTATCTATTACATATATATATATTTTTATTCTTTGGTAACCAGGTAGGGCCCACTAGGCACAAGGCCTGTTTTCCAGGGTGACCCGGGAGCACTGGGGAGGTTTAGTGACTTGCTCAGGGTCACACAGTAGGATGATGGAGGTTGTGGGAATCGAACCCAGATCTTCTGGACATACCAAACTCATTCACAGTTCATTACTGTAACCTCTAGGCTATATGTAAGCAATAAGACACGATGGAGTGTGCATTAGACAGTTCTATTGCACGGCTAGGGGGACGTAGTGAGGCACGAGGCCATAGGCCGAGTGTGTCCAGTTCCCTAGCCATGCATTAGAACTGTCTAATGCACATCCCCGGAGTGGCTTCTTGCTCTTATAAAATGGGCCTGTGTATTCTAAATGGGGGTTCTAGTTTTAGCTGTGCATTAGACACATCTAATGCACGGCTAACAACCAATCAGATTGCTTGAAATTATTTGCCCATTTTATAAAATATATATATATATATATACACACACACACACATATGTATTTTTTACAAAAAAACTTCATTAATGCACCAGTTAGGGTAACGTAATGCCACAAAAGTAGGGAAATGTGGTGTTAGGGTTTCCCACCCCCTTAAGCAGCAAAAGGAAAAACATTAAGGGTTTGGGTCTCTGGAGTCTTGGTGAATCAGTGGTGGGGTCTTCCTTGGAGGTTGTCAATCCTAATGCCTACCCCATTCCATGAGCAAACAATGTCACATATGATCTCCTTTCTTCACGCAGGGCCCACAGGGGGAAGGGGTGAGCATTATAGTTGACAACCCCCAAGGAAGACCCCCACCACTGATTCGTCAAGACTCCGGAAACCCAAAACCCTAATGTTTTTCCTTTGCTGCTTGGGGTGGCATTAGGGTGGAAATCCTAATGCCACATTTCCCTACTTTTGTTGCATTAAGTTACCCTAACTGGTGCATTAATGCAGTTCTTGCAAAGAATTTCCTTACTTTTTTAGATTGTATAATTGAATCCTTATTTGCCTTTGGGAGGGCCCTGTGCTTCCATTCCTCCATAGATGCATACATTTACAATATGTTGCCATGGAAGCACAGGGCCCTTTGGGTCCTGTGCTTGCATTTCAGCCAAAACAGCAACCAAATTGTCAGCATAGCCTTGTTATTACCCCACGGTCCCACCTCATAAATGTGCTGAAAATGTTCAAATCCCTGCCAAAACGTCATTCCTTGCCACAGGTGTGAAAACACGTTTTGGCTATGATTTGAATATTGACAGCTATCACATTCATCAGATGGTATAATAAAATGGCCATGTTGAAAATGTGGGGTCAGAATATTTGCAATTACAAATGTTATGAGCAAGTGTAGTAAAATTTCAATGTATACACATAACTTTGCAATTTTTACATATTTTGATCCCAAATTTTCAACATAGCCTTTTCATGACCTCACCTCATGAGCAAGGTCGGTGAAACTGTTCAAATCCTGCCCAAAAAGGGATTTTGCCAAGCAACCACAAAATCACTTTTCGTGTCAGATTTGCATAATTCCACCAACATTGTTCATGATGTGGTGTTCTAAAAAGGCCATGATGAAAATTTGGTCTAAAAAATGGCAAAGTTGTACATCAAAGTTGAAAACCCAGTTGAAATACATTGAACTGCACTTACCTTGGTTTCTCATATTGCAGTCGGCGGTTCCAGCAGCAAGACATGTCTTTGTTTGGAGGTGGAGCTTCACCAATGGACCTGTTCAGGTGAGTGTGGGGGGTGCGGGTGGTGGGTGCTCAGTGGGAAGTCAGGGGTGGGGAAGTGGGATTGGCGGGGAACTGTTTTCTTTCTTACAGGTGTTAAAAAGACATCAATGGACCATTTTCTTTATTACAGAGTGGAACAGCAGTCGGAGGTACCACAAGACACCAGAAACAAACAAATATTACGGGATGGCAATCGTGGGGGATTACCACTAGACACCAGGGAAAGCAAACAATATTCCGAGGACAGAGATCAGAGGTGGGGTACATTAGACACCAGGGAAACAAAATATTATGGGACCACGATCGGAGGGGGGTGCCACTAGACACCAGGTAAACAAAATATTACTGGGACTGCAATCATGGGGGGGGGTGCCACTAGACACCAGGGAAAACAAACAATCTTCCAAGGACAGCAATGGGGATTCCCTGCCATTCTGGGACGGCCATGCAGGGGAAGAGCGCCACTAGACACCAGGAAAATGGTGACTCATTGCTGCCCCTGCACCATAAGTTCCAGCTGTGGCTGCAGAAGTCCCGCTGTTCTCATACAGAGAATGTGGGTTAATGACTCCTCTCATGAAGCTGGGCAGTCTGGGTTTTTGGCTGCCCAGATAATATATTTCTGGCATGGTTTTTAAAAAACAAGCTCCAGAATCTAGTGATGCAGATCCCGTTTAGCTAGATTCAGATGTTTTGTTTTTCAAAATGACATAATTTTTTATGTATGTTGTATGTGTTTTCGTTTGAGGAGGAAAAAACAAGATGGCAGTGTTAAGGCACAAAAAAAATGCTTCCCGAAGCAAGAGGCAAGTGGTGCTAAACCGATATAATGGTTCTTGACGTCAAATTTTTCATTTGGCACCAGAACATTATCTCAAAAACCCTACTGTGCAATCTTAGAATGGAAAATACAGAACTTTAAAGCCTTATAACTCTGGAACTGTTTAATATTTTTTTCACCAGACATATCAATGTCACTACTTTAGGGCATGACACATGTCCCCTACATGTTTGGGGGGGAAAATTCCATTCCATGTAGGCTGTAGGTGAGAGCAAAAAACCCATGTTAAGTATAGGAATAAAGTTAGTCTTTTATGAAAAATGACATATGCAGATCTCAGAAACCACACAAGCTGCTGTCACAAAACAGATAAAGACGTTGCCACCCAGGCAACACGTGCAGAATTGCAGCTCATTTCGTCAAACAGTGCCAAAGATATTAATGTGCAAAGTTAGGGGTTTAACATTGAATGTCCTACTGAGCCCCAACTATAGTGGTGCTACTGTGCCACTAATATATATATATATATATGTTAGCACCACTGTAGTTAAAGTTGAGCAGGGGTTTCTATGTTAAACCTCACACTTTGCACTTTAATAACTTTCCAACCATTAAACGGATCTGAATAAGATTTTGCATGCGTGATCTCGGGAGCTAGATCTCTTGATGTGCCAAGTTTCGTTCTGGTCAGATATGCGGATTCCGTAATCTGCATAGCCAAATAAATGAAAAAAAATTGGGGGAGGGTGTTAGCTGTTTTTTTTTTTTTTCATCATCTAGCACTAGAAATGACTTGGACCACAGTGGCACCTTTCACTGGTTTGGTGAAGAAATATAAATCCATTCCAGAGTTATTACATTTTGAAATTTCAGTTCTGAACATGCTTAGTATAGTCTTTTGGATAACTACTTGGAACGAAAAAATAATTTGGTCCATACGAAAAAGGATCCTTTTTTTTGTATGGGGGTAATCTTTTTTCATGAGGAAAAAATATTTTTTGTTTTTTTATGGCCTCCATCTTGTTTCCATTTTTATTAAAAAACAAATTCAAAAGCCACAAAAATGACATCCTGCACACACACACCAACACATGTATCTTGCTAATCAGGACCCTGTTAGCTGGATTCTGCACATAGTCTGTGGTAAAATTACCCAGAAATTTATTTTTTATACATTTAAATATCCATTTTCATGAGCGGATTTTCTTTTTTCATATGGCCATATGAAAAAGGAATTGGCCCACATGAAAAAGGATCCCTTCATAGAAAAAAATAATTAGTGCTAGTTTCCCCCCCTCGATTCTTTTTCCATATGAAGGCATCCTTTTTCGTATGCATTTTTTGTTCATACAAAAAAGGATGCCCTTATATGAAAAAAGATTTTAAACTTAGGTTTTTTTTTTCTGATTCTTTATTTGTATGAAGGGATCATTTATCGTATGTTTTGTTCATTCATACGACAAAGGAGGCCATCATACAAAAAAAGATTTGGGACTTAGTTTTTTCCTGATTCTTTTTTCGCATGAAGGAAACCTTTTTTGTATGGGTCTTTCATTTGATATGAAAAAGGATCCTTCCTTACGAAAAGATTTTGTACTTAGTTTTTTTCCCACATTTAAACTTCAACAAGCCATAACTCCCTCAATATTTGGACTTAAGGGACATGCTTTATCTCAAAACAAAGGTCTTAATCAAAACAAAGGTCACACTTGAAGAGGGACATACAGCTCCTGGAGAGGGTACAGAGGAGGGCAACTAAGATGATACGAGGACTAGGGGATTTGACGTATGAGGACAGACTTGAGGAGCTCTGCCTGTTTTCATTGGAGGAGAGGAGAGACAGTGGGGACATGATTGAGGTCTTCAAGTACCTCAAGGGAATAAATAGGGTAACCATGGAGGGGATCTTTAGACTAAAGCAGGGAGGTATCACCAGAGGGCATGGTTTGAAGTTGGAAGGTGGAAGGGTGAGGGGGGAAAAGAGGAGGAGGTTTTTCACTGAGAGGGTGGTGGACCCTTGGAATGCACTGCCTGGTGAGCTGGTTCAGAGATCCTCAGTGGAGGGCTTCAAGAGAGGGTGGGACAGACACAGAAAGTGGATGTATCAGATGATGGCCTGTCCCAGGGGTGTGGGGATGGATGATAGAGGTTTCTGGAACACAAGGGGGGGAGGGCCTCGGTACCCAACTAGGGATCTGAGGTTTGAGCAGACTCGATAGACCATAAGGCCTAATCTGCTGGCAAATAGTATGTTAGTATGTTAATGAGTACTACAAGTCTAACACACAATCCCCCCCAAAAATTTAGGGGCCATATAAAAAAGCCATAAATATTAAAAATGTTAATTTCCATAGGACATTATTGAAACTTTAACAAGCCATCAATGAAGCAAATAAATTGCTGTTTTGGCAGAAATTTAGGGCCCTGCACTTCCACAGCAAACATAGATGTATGCATCTATGGATGGACAGAAACACAGGGCCCAGAGGGCCTTGCACTCCCACAGGCAAATGAGGATGCAGTCATACTATCCCAAAAAGTAAGGAAATTCATTGCAAAAAAACTTTGTTAATGGAGCAGTTAGGGTTAAAGCAAACAAGTAGGAATATGTGGTGTTAGGGTTCCCTACACCCCATTCCCACCCTGCAGGCAGAAACAGGAAAAAACATTACAGTTTCACCTCTCCTCAGGCTTTGCAAGTCAGGCGTGGAGTGTTCCTTAGAGTTGTCAGTCCCAACGCTAACCCCATTCTCATATACTCTATACATATTAGCTTATTTACTGATGGAATGGGGTGAGCGTTAGGTTTGACAACCCCAAGCTACACTGCATGCCTGGTTTGCAATGACTCATAAGAGGTAAAACTGTAATTTTTTTCCTGGTGCTGCCTGCAGGGTGGAGGTGGGGTGTTAGGGTTGGAACCCTAACACCACTTTTACCTACTTTTGAAGCTTTAACTCTAACTGCTGCATTAACAAACTTCTTTGCAATGATTATAGTAATATATATAATAACTGTAGCCTATTTTAGCACAATATATGCTGATTGGTGGCACATTACTAACAAAAGGTATTGTATGTGACTCGCAAGAGGTTCTATATTTGTCATTCCTATAGAGACATGCTAATTTATGTTAAGTCATTGAAGAAAATGTATTCCCTCCTGATACTGGGAAGGGTTTGGAGTACAAGTTGATAAGATCAAATGCAGGGGGGACCTGAATGTGAAACAGTTAGCAAGAAGCATATGGGAGGAGGAGCCTCAGTAAGATCAGGGATTTATTTAACTCCAAAAATTGATTAGAGTTTTGCTCATAAAAGTGCTAAAACATTGTGAAAATGCATAGCACTTGCTTCACTGTGTTTAACAAACATAACACTTCTAGAATACCTATATAAATACTTTCTGTACAGTTAGCATTGTCCCAAGAAAAAAACAGCTAATCAATTATTTAAATCCTTGAAGATGGCTGTCTGAGTGATTTGTTGCTCATGGTGAGCTTCCCGGTGAGAAAGCTGGCAGACAGAAGGACAGTGTAAGCAGTGTTGGTGGACTGCTGTATGTGGATGTTATGTTGAAGCAGTTTAGAAGAACTAGAGAAATTTTGGAAGTTCTTAATGACAGAATGTCAGCTAGAATAATATGGGCCAACAAAAAGAAAAATCAGAGGGATTCCCTGTAACACCATGTGTTTCGTGCAGAAGCAGCTCGGCAGTACCTACAGGTAACACAGGTGGGGTCTCCACTTTTACAAGGTACACAGCTACATTTTTTAAACCCTATGGTGCTACTAACTTATTAAACAAACAAGTAGATATGTTGCAGAGTGAAAAAGATATAGTACAGTGGAGTCTTTTGTCTCTGAGCAGGCTAAACCTGTTTGGCCTTTCACACAATCAGACAATATTTCACAGCTGACAAAAAGTTTTAAAAGCAAAGTCTTGGCATCAGCCAGTTGTGCACAACACTTGATAGTGTAATATTTAGAAACTCCTTTTACTTAACAAGCAGTTGATCCTGCACAACTACCTATGATGGCTACTATAACAAAAACGAGAGCTGCTAAGAATTTGGAAAAACCAGATAAAATGGATAAAGTGGAATCAGATAAGCAGCCTAATAAAAAGAAGACCAGAGAGCTCATAATAAGGCTCAAAGTCAGGTCAAAAATGCATACCCCCTTTTTATTCATACTTCAGAGGAAGCTGCTGCATCTAATGCAGTCACCGATAGATTTGAAGATTCACAGAAGAAGATTTTACAGGAGCTGAAAATAGGATTTGGAAAGGTGAACACTGTTATTTCTACTTTGGATCTAAAATTCTCGGAGATTGTTGGAAAATTGGATGCCTTTACTCTCAGAGCCGACAGTTGTGAACAGAGGGTAAGCACAATGGAGGACCAATTACCAAAAATGTCTTGTGAGGTATCTAAATCCTCCAGGGAACTGGAGGCTTTGAAGTTGAAAGTTGAGGACTTAGAAGCAAGATCCCGATGGGAAATCTAAAGATTGGTAATTTACCAGAGGGGATAGAAGGGGAAGATCATTTGCATTTTTGTGAAGAGCTATTGACTACTGTTTTAGGGTTAAAATACCCAGAACAGAAAATAGAGCTCGCTGAGCCTTCAGCTGTAGACAAAATATTCACGTCCCAGGTTTATGTTCATATGTCCACTTCACTACCAGGACCGAGACAAAGTGCTGTATGAAGCTAGAGTTGACAGGGGGCTTTATTATAATGGTCTTAAGTTAGCAATTATGTGCAAGGGTTAGCTTTGTTAGATCCTTTTTTTCACCAACATTAGCTAAATGTTCTCACTTTTCCAAAACTTACAACACATGTTCTAGATTTTTTTTTGATATTGAAAAGTCTGCTTCATAAAGTAAATTATGTGCAATATAATTCTAGAATTGTATTGGATCATGCCTCATGTTACTTAGAATTAGATCGTGATCAAGTCTACACTCCGTCATACAGAAGTTGGACTCTGGATAGTTCTCTGTGGCAAGATGAACAATTTGGGAATATGCTTCAACAAGAAATTCAGTCTTTTCTAATCAGGAACTCCTATGAGGAATTCTCCATTTTTACAATATGGGAATCATTAAAGTATTTTTAAGGGGCTGTATCATCTCTTAAAAATAACAGAAAAAAGAAAAGTCAGGAAAAATTGAATAAGTTAGAAACTGAATTGGGCATTGCTAAGACTTTATTTGCTCAAATAGGGACAGATGAAAACAAAATAAAAGTTATACATTTTAAAGAAGAAATGGAAAGAATATTAATTATAAGAACGGAAAGACAGATGTATCGAGCTAAAGCCAAATACTATTTCTTTGCAGATATGCCAGACAAGCTGCTGACCTATCAACAAAAAACAGAACAAAATCAGAATAGAATTGATAATATTACTTTGGATGATGGGCAGATGCTTACAAATCCCTGTGGGATCAACAAAGAATTTAAAAAGTTTTATTCTAAACTGTATCAGCAAGATGAACTAATAAACATTCAGGATATACAGTCCTACTTAAAGTGACGCATTCATGCCCAGTGGGCATCACAGTCTGAAAGCCCACAAAAAGCACTTTCAAACAAGGTATTGGGCTCATCTGTAGCGGAAGCACCCCATCGATACAGATGATTGAGTCTGTTCAGTATTAATACTACATTAGAGCCATTTTTAGAATCTTGTGATGTCACTGATGAACACGCTGTGCTTAAGTCAGTGCAGTTAGGCACAGCTTGTTCGTCAATGACGTCACAATGTTCTAAAAATGGCTGTAATGTAGTATTAATACTGAACAGACTCAGTCATCTGTATCTCTTGAGTGCTTCCAGCTACAGATGAGCCCAATACCTCATTTGAAAGAGTTTTTTTGGGATTTGAGACTGTGATAGCCACTGGCCATGAATGTGTCCCTTTAAAGGAAATAAATATCCCCCAACTCTCAGAAATAAATAAAGACTTCATGCACAGGGAAATGACATCCTGGGAAATAGAAGAAGTCAAAACTAATATGCCAAACGGGAAATCACCAGGCTCTGATGGCTTCCCCCATAGAATTTAATGAGATATTATTTATTTTGGATCATCAGGGAATTAGTGAGACTGATATGCTTCCTCTTTCCTTTAAGTAACAAAGACAGTATTTTTTCATTACTTAAGAAAGATAAGCCCACAGATCAGTGTAAATCCTATAGACCTATTTCATTATTGAATAATGATTACAAATGTTTTGCTAAGATGCTAGCAAATAGGTTGTCTAGGATCATACCCAAAATTATGCACGATCAGACTGGCTTCGTTGGCGGAAGGAGGTTGCAACATAATATTAGGAGAGCACTTAATGTTGCAGAATGTGACTATGCTACAGAAACCGTTATTCTTTCCTTCGATTCTGAAAAGGCCTTCAATAGGGTGCATTGGCAGTTCTTATTTGAACTTTTGAGGGCCTTTGGCTTCAAGGGAAGATTTCTGGGTTGGATAAACCTCTACTTATTCTAAACCTCGAGCTAAAGTCAGATCTAATCAAAATTGCTGATTTTTTTTTAAATCTTTTTCGAGGTACCAGACGGGGGCCCACTGTCTCCCCTATTATTTTCAATATTTTTAGAACCACTAGCAATTGAAGTAAGAACTCACCAGGAGTTAAAAGGGGCACAGGTAGCTAATCAGGCACATAAAATATGCCTTTATGCTGCAATAGTCTGTTATTCATATCAGATCTTAAGAATTCATACCCTACATTATTGAAATTACTTACAGACGTTGGAAAAATTTGGGGATTACAGATATGGTTTTATCCTTCCAGGAGGGGAAGCAAAAACTGCCCTCTTCTTGACATGCATGGAATACTTTTAACAGTATTGGTGCATTTTTAAGGCCTTGTAAAAATCAGCACTGTAGCCATCTGGCCCTGGGGCCTCGTTATTTTTCATATCTTTGATTACCTTTTCTGTCTCCCCTAAAGTGATTGGGGCTTCTAGTGCTGCTTTTTTGTTATCTGGGAGGACCGGTAACTGCAGTGTACTTAAAAACTCTGTTGTCTTGTCCTGTATTTGTTGTGTCCATTTCTTCTCTATAAAGTTCAGTATAGAAATCACAGAAGCTATCTTTGATTCCTTGGTGGGGGGGATACTTCGTGATGTGTGATAATTTGTGTTCCTTTGTTTTAAGTATTACCCTCTCTTCCTCTGCTTTGCATAGCCCAAACGTCAATAACCTTGCTGCTGTACCTCCCGCTTCATAATAGTTTTGTTTTAAAAATCTGAGTTTTGCCTGTTTTTTTGTTTAGTAAGTCATTTAACTCCTTCCTCTTTTTAGTTAGTTCCACCCATGTTGCTCTATCCCTATGCTGTTTGTGTTGCACCTCTAACTCTTACTTTTCTTTTCTAGGTTCTCTTGTTGCTTTATACCCCGTTTCTTTTTATCTGTGGCTAGACTGATCAGTTTGCACCTTATTACTATTTTCATTGCATCCCACACTAGTTGTTGTGATATTCCTCAATCTTTAAGTCTATAAATTTCTTCTATTTCGCCTGCTATTGTTTTATATATATATATATATTTGTATTGTTGAGCAGGTTTGTGTTGAGTCTCCATGTGCTGACTTTCTTTAGTTCCCCTAGCTTGTACTACAGTAGAATCAGAGAAGGATCAGATTGTGAAATAGGGCAGATTTCTGTTTTTCTTATTTTCTCCAGTAGCCTCTTTGGGGCCAAAAAAATGTCTATTCAGGAATATTCCTTCCTGGCATGGGAGGAGAAGGTGTAGTCCTTCTCCTGTCTGTGCTGTTCCCTCCAAATATCTACCAAACGTAGTTCCTCTACTAATGCTTTAAAGGTTCCAGTCGATGCTCTGTTTGTCCCTGTGTTCTGTGGTGACCTGTCCAGCTGAGGAGCCAACACATAGTTGAAATCACCCCCTATTATTGTGTTACTTCCTTGCAGCTGTGCTTTTTTGCCCATCACTTCCTTAAAAAAACACTAGCCTCTTTGTTTGAGGTGTAAATAGTTACTATATGGAATTTTTCCCCTTGTAAATTCCCTTCTATAATGGTCAGCCTTCCTTCCATTCCAACCTCAGCATTTACTGTTTCTTGTGGGACTGATTTATGCTACTACCTGTCTGACCCAGCACAGTTTACGTTTCTGATGCTCGGCCAGCCCAGTAGCACTGGAGGTTGAGGCGCTGGTCGCTACACCTCACACCATGCCGGCGACCCAGGTTCGTGAAGAAGCCCAGGCTGCTGGGGTCGGCAGGGGAGAGAGAGGATTGAGCATCTGGGGGACTGCTCTCCTCTCTCGGGGGGGAGGGAGACTTGTCCCACTCGTTGACTGCCATCTGGCGATGGCTGGAGGGCTGTACAGCTCGGGAGGCTTGGTCCGATGTTCTCCTGTCGGTAGGGGGGGACAGGAAAAATGGAGGAAAAAGAGCCTGGCAGGCTCAATGATGGTCCACCACTCCTGAGGTCTGTCCTTGGCTTCTGGATTGGGTCTCTGGGGGGGAGAGAAACTGGCAACTTCCTTCCTGGCCCTGCTGCGGGGGACAATCCATGGGGGAACTACCTCGGATCAGCGAGTGCAGGAGCAGAGGGACTGGAGAGAGAGAGTCCCTCCATCAGGAGAGCCGTAGCCACCTGCCAGAGCTCTGGAGAATAAAAATCTGTATGACAAAAAAAAAAGTTTCTGATGCTGTACATCAGAGAGGTGCGACTCTTGGATTAGGCAACATCACACTGTCACTTTCTCAGTTCCGCTAACATTTTTGTCTTTTCAACTACAGAACTGAAACCTTTTACATTATACAAAATAATATTTAAACTACCCATTATGTCCATTGTTGAAGTTAACTTTGACGTGTCCAGTTCTTGTGTTTACTTTACTCCCCCTGTTGCTCCATTCTCTCAGTTTTCTCCTGGCTTTGATTTCCCAAATCTTGTCTCCCCCCCACGCCATATCCTTTACCCCTTTAAACATCGACCAGAGTAACAATATGCAAACATTTTTAGAACCTGACTGATGCCTGCAGTCTGTAAATGTACTTCTCTATGCAGACAATGCCGTTATCTATTCCAACAACCCTAACCTTGGCAGCCTTACCTCTGTCCTCCAGGATAATTTTAAGGCCCTTGAAAAATGGTTCTCCAAAAACAACCAGGTTTTTAATTACAAAGAAACTAAGACAATGCTCTTCATAAGCCCAGAAATGAAGAAAAAGGTATCCCCCTTGTCATCCGCAATGATATGGGGCATATACTTAAACATAGAAACATAAAAGTAGTTGGCAGAGAAGGACCTCTTGGCCCACCTAGTCTGCCCTATTTTCCCTACCACCTGTGCCACTGCAGACCCTACTCAATCTCCAGTCTTTCCCCCTTATTTCTAAGGTCCCCTTGTGTGTATCCTATGCATGCTTAAATCCTGTTATTGTTTTAGCACCCACCACCTCTGCTGGGAGGCTGCCTCAGGTGTCCATCACCCTTTCTGTGAAGAAGCATTCAAACAACATGAAGTCTTGCTATATTATGACAGTAGCAACTTGATCCAGCTCTAGAACTGCTCCGGAGGTGAAATGTTAATACCATTCCAAAATAGAACTTTGAGCACGAGCTCTAAGAAGCAGCTCTATCTGTGTAATTTCAAACCTGAACTGTCAGATTCTTTACTCCGCCTCAGTGAACAGTCGCTCCGGAGATTTCTCCTACTGCTCGGTTCATTTCTCGGTTTAAACAGTGTTTTCTCGGTCTGATTCAACGAGAATAGTTTTATTTTAACCGCAAAACCGTTCGGTTCAAGCTCTGTCTGTGGTAATTGTAAGTAATTAAAAGGTTTTGTCTGTGTGGAACTTGTAAGTTTATCGGTTCGGTTTTGAACCGATCAGCTGGGTTTAAAACTCATTAATTTTAAAGTTTAACATTTTAGAGTGCGGTTCCCGGTTCTTATCAGTTCTAAAACCCGGATTTTATTACGGTTTTTTCCAATACCCGTGACACGGTTGGGAACCGATAAGGGTGTCTTGCCTGGCACTGCCGTTTAAAGGGCAAGTTTTCTGGTTAGGCTGGCATTATGTCTGAGAAACCCAAAGAAAACTGGGCCCATTGGTTTTAACACTGTGGATGTCTGTGGGAAGCCTTTTGCCAAGGCTGACCCACACCACATGTGTCTCATTGTCTGGGGTTTGACCACCTCCAGTCAGACTGCCAGATTTGTAAGAATTTCCTGCAGCCACCCTGGAAAACAGATTGGGCAGGCTCGGGGAGCAGGCGTAAAAAGTCCGCTGATCCGGATGATGGCCCGGTTGGTGCCAACCGAACGGGGAGTGCCCTCTGACCAGGGCGAGACTTCTCGGCAAAGAAAGCTGGTTCTGAGGAACCAGTTCCAGTAAAGAAAACAAGAAGGTCAGCAGGTTTGGAGTCCAAAACCTTCTCCAACTGCTGCAGAGATAGCAAAAGCCATACAAATTGTCCAGTCACTGTCTCAGGTTCTCATCCGAACCGCCACTATCTGGCAAAAGGTCGGTTCGTCCGGTTCCAGTGGTTCAGGAATATGATGTTGAGGAGTTTATGAACCAGAGGAGGGGAGGATGATTATGAACAGTATGAATGTGGCTGGAAGGTCTGGGTGTGCCCATTGAACCGGACATTTCCCCAGACAGACCTTTAGAATCTCCCCTATGCTATCTGAGTCCCATCTCATTTTATGTTTTACAAAAAGTTGTTGAAACCTCCAGCTTCCTTGGAAGAAGCTGTGGATGAGCAAGAGGAGCCTGACTTTGTAGAAATGATGGATATTCCAGAGTCTAGGAGATTGTCTATTCCTTTGCATAAGTCTTTTAGGAAGCAAACAATAAAAATTTTAAAAGCTCCTAATTCTGTGCCTCCTGTAGATAAAAAGATGGACAGAAGGTACACATTGTCAGGTCCTGATACAGAATTCCTTTCTCACCAATGCAGTCATGTTGGGGTAGTTCAGGCTGCAGCCTGTGATAAAAGCTAATATTCCCTGATTCCATCCTCCTGACAAGGATTCCAGGAAGATTGATGCCATGGCAGAAAACAGTATATGGCAGCCTCTCTGGGACTCAGGCAAGCAAATTATATGGCTTATGTAGCTAGGTATCAGAAATCTAGATGGGATACTGTTATGGAATTATCTAAGCAAGCCTACGGTCAGCCGGCTGGATAGCGTAACTAGAACAGGTGGCTGCTGATGGCATTGAGGCTTCTAAGGTACAGTTTCATGCTGCTGTGGATGTTAATGATGTTTCCTCTAGGGTCATGGCCACATCTGTAGCTTTTCGTAGGTTGGCCTGGCTCAGGTGTACTAGCCTGTCACAGGATACCCAGACTAAGGCTATGGATTTTCCTGTGGTGGGAAATTCTCTGTTTGGGGAGCAGACAGAGAATTACATGAAAAAGATGGATGAATATAAGACTACTTACAAAAGTGCCCAAGCTAAGGAGCGGCAAGCCACTCCCCAGAGGCATACCTCCAGGGGTAGGGGTAGGCCTTTTCACAGGCCTTTTTATCAGACTCAGGCCTCCTCTGCCTATGCTCAGAGGGGCTTCTTCAGAGGCAGAGGCAGACGAGGGGTGGGCAGGCCTGCTCCCATCCCTCAGCCTAAAGCACCTGCTAAGCAGGCACCCTGATGGGGTGCCCAGGGCCGATTCTCCTTTACGGTAGGGGGCAGGCTGGCTTACTTCAGTCAGAACTGGGCTTCTTTAACCTCAGACAAGTGGGTTCTGGAAGTAGTAAGCCAGGGTCTGGTTCTCAGCTTCAAAAGTTTCCCAAGTTGAGAGCCAGATTTTTCTACCTGCAAGTGCTTCAGAGACCCTTGCTCTGGAAGCAGAGGTCTCAACCCTGTTGGCTCTCAGAGCAGTGGAAGGATTCCTCCTGCACCAGGGCAGGGGTCTGTATTCAGATACTTCCTTACCCCAAAAGACAGGAGAATGGCGGCCCATATTAGACCTCAGATATCTGAACAAGCATCTTTTGAAACCAAAGTTCAAAATGGTAACTCTGGCAATGATTTTACCCTCCCTAAGGCCAGGGGACTGGTTAGCCTCCCTGGACCTCAAGGATGCCTATTTCCACATCCTAATCAGAAGCTCCCATCGAAAGTATCTCAGATTCGAACTACCCTCAGGTCATTACCAGTTCAGAGCAATGCCCTTCGGCCTCACCTATGCCCCAAGGGTATTCACAAAGTGTCTGGCAGTGGCAGTGGCCCACTTAAGGAGGCAAAGGATTGCTGTTTTTCCCTATCTAGACGATCGGCTCATTGTAAGCCAGTCCCCAGAACAGGTAAAATCTCACCTGCAAGTCACCCAGCAGCTTCTCACCTCCTGGGCTTTCTACAATCTGCCAAAGTCGGTTCTGGAACCAGTCCAGGTACTCACCTTTATAGGGGCAGAGTTGGACACAAAGCTAGCCAGAGCTATTCTTCCCTTAGAAAGGGTGACGAATTTAGTGGCTCTGGCTCCTCCTTCACTCTGCAGGTCTCTCGACCAGCAAGACACTTTCTGCAGCTCCTGGGGCACATGGCTGCATCCACAGCTGTTGTGCAGGGAGCAAGATTTCAGATGAGAGACATTCAGTTTCACTTGAGAACCTATTGGTCTCAGAGGAGAGACCCCTTTCCAAGTTGGTCCCAGTGACTCGAACCTTGATCCAGGCCCTCCAGTGGTGGCAGGATCAGAGCAATTTAAGATTGGGTCCCTTCATTTCCCTGCTCACAATTTGACTCTCACTACAGATGATACAAGTCAGAACAGACAACACCACAACAATGTGGTACATCAACAAACAGGGGCACTCGGTCTTGACCTTGTGCACCGGGCGATGAAGTTGTGGTCTCTGGCCTATTCCTGAACACTTCCCTCATAGCAGTTCATCTTCCAGGGAAGGACAATGTCCTAGCAGATGCTCTCAGCAGGATTTCCCAGGGCCATCACGAATGGTCCCTGGATCCTCAAATGCTGGGGATAGTCTTTGCCAGATGGGGCACCCCTCAGATAGATCTTTTTGCAGCCCCAGACAATCACCAACTTCCTCTGTTCTGTTGCAGGCCTCCAGTGCTGGGCTCAGTCCCCCTGGATGCCCTTCTCCTGGATTGGGCGGGGAAGTCTCTTTATGCTTTCCCCCCTTTCCCTCTCCTATTCAAAGTATTAGTCAAAATCAGATCTCAGCCTTGCAGGGTGATTCTGATTGCCCCAGATTGGGCCAGGCAGCCCTGGTACCCACTCCTGTCACTGACAATCCATCTTCCCCTTTGCCTCCCCAGGAATCACAACCTATTAACTTGTGCCCAGGGAAGGGTTTGGTATCCGGACCTCAAATCCCTCAACCTCAAGGCCTGGCTCTTGAGGAGTTAGAGTTTGCTGATTTACACCTCTCTCAGGGTGTTCTTGAAATCCTAAAGGCTTCCAGAAGCCTTCCACTAGGGCTACTTATAGTTCTAAATAGAAAAGGTTTTCCATTTGGTGTGCTGGGAAAATGTTTCCCAGAATCTGCTGATTTGCCCATTGTATTAGATTACATGGTCCATCTTAATTCCTTGGGTCTCAGACCAGCTACCCTGAGAGTCCATTTGGCAGCTGTATCTGCTTTTGTTTCAGCAGGAAAGTCATCCCTCTTTCCACTCACCCTGTGTTTTCCAAGTTTTTAAGGGATTACTCCATACTAATCCACCTTTAGAACGGCCCCTGCCTGGGACCTTAATGTTTGTATTGCCCAGTTAATGCAACCCTTTGAACCTCTGTTTTCTGCAGAGCTTAAGTATCTAACTTGGAAAACTGTTTTTCTGGTGGCTATCACTTCTGCTAGATGCATAAGTGAGTTGCAATATCTTGTCAGTAGAAACTGACTTTATTTCTTTCCACAGGGATAAGGTAGTCCTTAGGACTAATAGGAAGTTTTACCTAAGGTGGTTTCAGATTTCCTTCTTAACCAATCTATCTCCCTTCCAGTATTTTTCACTGATCACTCCTCTTCTGGTGAGAGGAGGTTGCACAGCCTGGATGTTAAGAGGCTCTTAGTTACTATATAGAGCGTGCACAAAGGTCTAGGTTCGAATCCCTCCAACTTTTCCTTACCTATGGTGAAGTTGGGAAAGGCAAACCTGCCACTAAGAGATCAATTGCCAGGTGGATTGTCTCTTGTATCCAATTTGTTATCAGAAACTGGGCAGAGATCCCCTCTGGCTTGAGGCTCACTCTACCAGGGGTACAGCTGCGTCTCTAGCTGCTGCCAGAGACATCCCTATATTAGAGATATGCCAGGCTGCTACTTGGAAAGCGGTACACACTTTTGCAAGCATTACTCCTGGATGTCAGGCCAGGAGATCTTTCGGTTTGGCACAGCTGTTCTTCAGAGCCTATTCCCTAAGTAGGTTCTGCCCTCCTCCATGGAGGTACTGCTGTGTATTCTGCAATTGTCATAATATAGCAAGACTTCATGTTGTTTGAAGAAAAATTACTCACCTTAGTAATGTTGCTTCTTCTAATGGAGTCTTGCATATTATATACCTCCAGCCTGCCTCTCAGAACTTCTACTTGGGTGGGGTGCGGGCAGCCTAGTGTGGGCACTATTTTGTGCCCTTTTAACGTTTCTCCCCTTTTTGGGGTTTGGGGTGTGTTTTATTATACTGTTGTTTTATTCTCATGTTGTTAGAATTGTATTAGTAGTTCTGGTCCCTGACTTGAGTCTTGGGTGTTGGGACCAGCAATGGTTGTTGGTATTTAGGTAGCCATTTGGCTAGTGTGAGTTACAGCTTCCACACAGACCTTAGTGAGTTTTGCTCGTAAGATCTGACAGTTCAGGTTTGAAATTACACAGATAGAGCTGCTTCTTAGAGCTCGTGCTCAAAGTTCTATTTTGGAATGGTATTAACCATTTCACCTCCGGAGCAGTTCTAGAGCTGGATCAAGCTGCTACTGTCATAATATAGCAAGACTCCATTAGAAGAAACAACATTACTAAGGTGAGTAATTTTTTCTTTCCTGACATCTCCTCTGAGTCACCCGCCCTCCCACCAGCTTTAGAGCATGATCCCTTGTCCTCGAGCATCTTTTTCTATGTAACATGCTACCTTCATGGTAAACATGTAGAAACCTTTAAATACCTTGGGGTGATTCTGGACGATACCTTATCTTTTGCTCCACATGTTGACCACCTTGTATCCACAGTAAACAGAAGATTGGAAACCTTGTACCATAATGGGGCAACCTCAACCTCACTACTGATGCTAGATGCCTCATAATGGCAAGCTCAGTACTGCTACTAGTTGACTATGGCCTCCCTGTCTATGCAACTGCCTGCGACTCAATTCTTAGCAGAATAAATTTGATCTGTAACAAGGCTTGCCACTTTGTGCTTGGTGCTAACAAGCTCATCCATAGCTGCACCCTCTACACCCAAACAAATTGGTTACCCCTACGTAGCAGAATTAAGTTCCAGACATGTCTGGTAGCCAAGAAGGTGTTACTGGGCCTAACTCCCCCCAGCCCTAAGTCACTGCTTCTGCCCTGTTGCCAATCTCTACAACTCCCACAGTATGGCTGGGAATGCCCTTGAACTACCTTTCCACCATACTCAGCTGGGCAAGCGTTCATTAGTATTTAGGGCTGCTGGCTGGTTAGATGAGCTGCTTGATACCTTGCTTAATTTATGGGAGGGCTAAAGCCCAAGGTTCAGTTTGGGGGAATAGCTCCTCCCATATCCCCTACAAAGGCCAGCCTCCTACAGCAGTTCCCCACCTAGCATGTTGTGAAACTCTCCCCCTTCGCAAGCTCCGGGCTCCTGTGTGGCTCATGTGGTTGAGCCTCCTTCCCTGCCTTTTCCTGCTTTCTGCTCGATTTTGATCTTTACTGCTATTCCCTCCTCCCTTCCCCGTACCTTGCTTCCTTCCCCATCCCCATTGCCGGGGCTCCTTTGGCTATCCCACTCTTCCGGGCCCTGCTTCGCAAGGCTGCTGCCCCATCCTTGCTCGCTCTTCTGGGATGCTCCGTCATCCTGACATGCCCGTTGGGCTGCCCTACTGCCTTTGTCTTCCAGGGCTGCCTTTATCCCTGCTTCCCGATCACTTTCCCTCCCACGCCGTGTCATGCTCCACTGATCCTTCCCTCAGCTGCTTCCATCCCCTTGCCCACGACTGCTCCTTGTTGCTCTGCCGTCCCTCCCTTGTTGCTTAGCTCATCCTTCCCGGCCCCTCAATCAGAGAGGCTTTTCTGCCACTACAAACTAATCCTCCAACTACTGCAAAGATGCAGGCCCTCGTGCAGCTATTTTCAAGCTAGAATTTAATTTCAACTGTGTTATTCAGGTGACAGTAATCTTTGGGAACGTCGCATGAGGACTGCATACCTGGGAGAAGTGTGACACAAGTGCCCATGTTTCACCACACTAACACAGTGTGTGTAGTGCCAGCCTTGCTCTTAACATTTTTTTTATTGTCTATAATATTTCAGTACGTATGGAGCAACATTTTGACTTGTCTGTTTCTTTTGAGTCTTCCAGTAGGTGACACTCTGTGTTATGTGTCTGGTGAAACTTGAGTGGTTTGCTCAGGCCTGGACAATGGGTAAATCAGAGATGTGGGCCTCTGGCTGATAGCATTCTCTACCCTTTCATTTCTCTGTCAACACCACTTGGTATTCCATTACTGCTGGTCTGACCCTCTCACTTGCCCACTCCCTATCTCCCATTTCCGTTACCACCTTCACTCATGCAACACATAAACAAATAATAAAAAAAAAAAAACACCTTTCTGTTCCTTGCCTCCCTCACTCCCTCTGTCCCATGGCTCTCTCTCCCTGCCACTGCTCTCTCCTTTCCGATGCTTCTCCTTCCTTCCCTGTTGCTCGTTTTTCTGGTCTCCCCCCCCCCCATTCTTGCCCTTGTCCCGTGCTCCTTGTGTTTTCTTTTGGGCTTCCTGATTCTCCCACAGGCATTCTGTCTCCATCTACTAGCTCCTTCTACTGTACCAATCCCGTGCCCCCTCTGCCCTAGTCTGGGACCTGCACTCCCTCAGCATTTCTTCCATTCAGCCCACTATTTCAATCCATCTTCCCTACCAGTTATGCATGACATCTGTGCTGCTTCTCCCTTCCCATTTCTTAGTCCCAGCATTCATATCACTTGCTCAGCCTATTATTTCTGTTACCTTGCCTATCCCTGATGCTTCCTCCCCTTCCAGTATACCTATCACCCGCACTGCTCATGCATGCTTCCCTGTCTCTACCCCTAGTAGTGTTCACTCAGTCCTCATTTGCTTCCCATTATACTTATGACTTGTTCTTCCCTAGGCCCTGCCATTCCTGAAGCCTCTTTCAGGTACCTACTCTACCTCCATTCCAGTTGCTGTTTGGTCTTGGGATGCTCAGCTTGTGGCTCCCTTGTTATTCCCACTGCGGGGGACTGGGGCATCATGGCAGGGCATCTTGGCTCCAATTAGCAGGAGCATGCTTTATGTAAGCCATATGATTTGCCCTGCCTTCTTGCTGACATGGCTGTTGCTACCCTCGCATATATCATTACCTTTGCAGTCTACTCGGCCTCCACTTATTCATTGCATTCCATTGCTGTGCCGCATGCTCCTCCCTGGAGTACTCTATCTCCGCCTTAATGGCATTCATGGTACCTTCCTCCTCCCGTTCTCTACCTTCTGACTTTCTGCCTTCCCCTTCATCCTGCTTTGTTTATGTACCTCTTACTGCACAGCTGTCAGTTGCCATTTCCTTGCTCAGCCCATACCAGCAGTCCAACAGCCTCTTCCCTAACTCTGCCTATTGAGGCATGGCAGTGCAGGTAGGCTTTGCCTGTCTACCGGGGATGGGAGCATGTTTTCTCTAACTCCTGTATCAACCAGTTTCTACCTGCCAACTTCTGACAGTCTCCGTCCTAACTCTGCCTGGTGGCATTGAGTGAAGGTTAGCTCACCCCGACTACTGGGGATGGGAGCCAGTGTCTTCAATCTACAGTTTCAACCAGCTACATTCTCTACCTGATACCCGGTCACTGCATTTCCTTCGGGAATGGGACCACTGTACCCCAATTGCCTTCCATCTCCTACCTCACCCAACGGCAACCCATACCTCCATGTACTCAATGTACTTGTCCCCACCTTTGGCCTCCTCCCATTTTGGTTGGGACTCTGCCGATTCATTCAGTCTCCATCTCCACTTGGACCATGAGATTCCTGGACTTCCTTGCTGCTTGCATTCCACCTCCTCCCATGCTTCTGTGTGTTGTTGTTGTGGCTCGCCTTGCGGCTCCACCTCCTCCAATCTCCGGACCTTCAGCTGGATGCTGCCATCTCCTCCCTTCTCGCTACCCCAGATGACAATGTTTCCCTATTGCCTTCCTCCTGGACATGTTTGCGCCTTTCCCTTCTTTCTGCTGGACTGAGCTTTCTCTCATCTTCAAGGATGCCTGCCTGAAACCTCCTGCATTTTCCCCTTGATGCTGCCCTCATCCCCTCCAGTGGTCTTCCAACAATGATTCCAGTGCTGTCCCTATCTGCCACTCCAGTTTGTCATCTCCTTCAGAGGTGGGGACCTCCTACGCAGCCCTGCTGGCCTTTTTACTGCCAGCTATGCAAGTTCGCTATCTCATTCGGAGATTGGAACCCATACCCTATCACTGCTGCACTTTTGCTGTCGGCAAGCTATATTCATTTCCTTTGGATGTGGGAACCTCCTTACCCCATCGCTGCAGCAGCATGTTTTGCTATCAGCTAATTGTGTTCATCATCTCTTTTTGGAGGGTGGGAACCTCGTACCTCCCCTTCGCAGCACCTTGTACTTGGATTCGCTATTTAGTTGTACTTGGCTCTACCACCTGAGGCCTGACTCAGCTTTCCTGCATCCTATTCCTGTCCTATGCTGTGGCACTTGTCCTCAGTCTTGTACCTTATCCGCACCTGCCCATGTCAGTACTGCTTGGCCTCTGCTGTCTTCTTATCAGGCTCCTTCCTTCAGTCAGTAGTCTTCCACTTTGCACTTTTTCCTCCATCCTTAGACTGCTGCCTTCCTCCTTGCCGCCCTGGCAGCTTGGGGCTCCTGCAATTTTGCCATGTCTATTTTGGGCATTCCTACGACTATCGACACCCAGCATCCCTGCCTGAACTACTCTTACCTGTTCATTCGTCTCATACTCCTACCTCAGCCATCATAACAGCTCCCTTCCAACGCTGTATGGAGTACCTGCTCATCTCCCATGATGAAATCCTATTCTAGCGACATCCTTAGAACAGCTTTCCCTAAGGACTCTTACAACACCATAAAATCATCAGTACTTCCCAATACCATCCTCAGGACCCATTTCTGGAATCCCATTTGACTGGACTATAGAAGATCTCATCTCTCAACCACCTCTGCAGAATGTTTCCATGTATATTCTATTAATTCAAGCAGTATGGATATCACTACCTCCCAATGTCTTCATAGGATCCAAGATTTAGAGGAGTCTCTTTCACTCCTACCTTCTCACCTGGAAACATGACCCTAATTCCTTCCGAGATGTACCAAATCCATACTGTCCATCACTGTTAAGGATAATGGGAACTGCAAGATACCTCATAGCAGTACTGGCATCATCCATTATACCTTCTTCTCATAGTGTTCTCCTTAAAACACTGACTCAGTTTGACCATGTTATTCAACTCGTATTCTCTGAATAGCCATTGGATGTTCCCAATACCTTCTCTGGCTACTGCCCCAGAACATGCATTACTGGATATCTGGTGCCTAGCTCCCTTGCTAAAGTTACTTTATCTGAGCCACCATTCCCTGTTCCCTAGACGTCATCATAATTCATAAAAGTTATCTACATCTCTTTATCATGCCAGCTGCCCATCCAGTGATCCTTCTAACTCATCTATCGTGATTTACTTCCCATACTCCCTCCACTGAATACCATCACCATGAGCAGGTTTCCATTGATTCTTCCATCTGCACATCTGCAGCTGACCTGGCTATCCCAGTAATGCCCCACAACAGCCCTGTATCTGACTAAGCATGCTAGGTACCCATTGCATTCTACGCTGCTGTCCATTTCCCTTTGCCACATCAGTCCATAGACTTATTCAACGACCCGTTCTCAGGCTCCCCTCAGCATTCAGACATTGGATGCTCCAGCACTGCAAAGTCGCCATGGCCACTCAAGCTCCTGTTTTGGGCAATGATGCCACAGTGATAACCACATCTGTAATTTCCCATTAGCAGTCCTTCTTGCATATGAGCCTATACGAATCGCATTATCGCAACATTCACTCTATTCAGCCTTCGAACTCCTTGTGCTGAACTTTCCAATTAATCCCATCAATATCCAGTTACCCTCTCAACAGCATATACTACCCTTTCTTCATTGGTCTGCAATCTTCTGTGTTAACCCCTCCTACCAAGTGCCTACAGCTTCTGTCCGAATCCTTGATCATCTCCATAGATGCTTACATTGCAACATATCACTCACTGCTGAACTCCATGCCTTCAGACTCTAATCTGAATGTCAAGCCCTCTACACAGTCTGAAAGATTACTTTATGACTTTCATAATGCATCCTGCTTCCCACAGTTCTGAATCTGGCAGCCCGTTTACTCAACTCATACTCTTCATGCTCGCACTGTCTCTGTACCCCATTAAAATATCAGCCAATGTTACCTTGGAATTCTGGACCACGTTCACCCCTTTTACAGCTGGACCTAATCCATATTCAGGATCCAGACGCTCCTTCAGCATGACCCTGTCTCTTCAGCCTCAGAATTGTCCTTCCAGAACACATCATCCAACGGACTCTGAAGATGGAACATCATCTCTCCAAGCAGTTCACCTCTTTCAGCTTTTAGAATATGGTTGCTAGAACCTAGGTTTATCTCCTCTTAGTTTGCCCAGAGGATGGGCGGGTCAGTGGCCATTGGTCCTCAGGTTTCCTCCACCTGGTTTTTTTTCCTGTCCTGCATGCTGCTGGCCATACACTCTGTGAGTTGGAGGAGGTAATCTTTTTGGGCTCTCTATTGGTAATCTTTTTGGGCTTTCTATTCTCTACTCATTACCCGGTTTCCCTACCAAGGGTGGGAATAGAGAAAAGCCAAAAAGTAAATTACAGTTACATAAGCACTACTAACCCCATACTCTATTCACCAAAACATTGAAAGGGAGGGCTAAAGCCCGAGGTTCAATCTGGGGGAATAGCTCCTCCCACATCCCCTACAAAGGCCAGCCTCCCATGGCAGTTCCCCGCCTACTACGTTGCAAAATGCCCACCATCCACCCCTGCCTTCTCCTTCTCCGACACACACTGCTCACCCTTGGTACTGGACTTTCTATTCCCTACTCACTACCCAGTTTCCCTACCAAGGGTGGGAATAGAGAAAAGCCAAAAAGTAAACTACAGTTACATAAGCACTACTAACCCCATACTCTGTTCACCAAAACATTGAACCTGAGTTTGACCAGTTTAAGAAAGCACTACGGGCAACCCTAACAGTTCAGTGCAATTGTACCTGCTAATCATCCTAAGTAAGTCCCTCCTGGTGTACACTTTGAACTGTGTCAGACTCTAGCTGGGAGGCCATGTGCCATTACTATGTTTGTTTTACACTGATTCTGTCTACCTGCCTTGTAAAATTGTATGTAATTGATCTAGCCTATTTATTTGTACTTGTTCGACTATATTGTACATGTTTGACTTCATTCCACTGGAACTCGCTTATGTTATTTGTTATGTTGTTTTATAATCTCATTTATTCATTTGTTATAATAACCAGGTAGGTGCACTAGACATAGAAGTGCCTGTTTTCAGGCACGACCCGGGAGGGTACAAGTCAGATTGTCAAAACAAAACAATATGATATACAGGATATTGCTAGTGTTTTTACTAGCTATCCACCAGTATTATATTAGGTGCTATATGTGGCTATATGTGGCACTTTCAAGAGGGTCTGCAAGAGAAGCCATATGAGGAGAGACTAAAGGAGCTTAATATGTATACCCTTGAGGAAAGGAGGGAGAGGAGGGACATGATAGAAACATTTAAGTACCTCAGTAAAATCAACAAAGTCCAAGAGGGTAGCATCTTTCAGAAAAAGAGATGTGCAAGAACAAGGAGACACAATTTGAAGATAGAGGGAGGATGGCTCAGGGGCAATGTGAGGAAGTATTTTTTCACAGAGAGGGTGGTGGATGCATGGAACAGCCTTCCTGAGGAGGTTGTGGGGTCTAAAACTGTGGGAGAATTCAAGAATGCATGGGACAGACATAAGGCAATTTTTATGGGGGGTAGGAAGAAATAGGCTGTTGGTTAAATAGGATCTGCAGCTTATCCTCTAGGTAGGGAAATGGGCAGACTAGGTGGGCCAAGAGGTCCTTATCTGCTGTCAAAGTCTATGTTTCTGTTTCTTACCAGCCGGTTTGAACATTTACGGGGGAGATTGTGGTTCTCGTCACATTCGTGCTGCTGCAGAGGTCAGGCGTGGAAGCTGGTTCCTGGAGTGATTTTGGCTGGTGAACTTGAACTTTTGTGGGATTGTCCACGGCTGCATATCTGTGTCTTGTAGACTCAGCTTGCGGCGGTGGACTGGTATGCTGAATTGGAGGGTCTGTCAGGCCGTCCTACATCCGACCTGGAATCATGTGCCAAGAAGAATCTGCTCTGCATTTAGCGGTGGACTGGGTGAGTCAGTCCGGCTTACCCCGAGGTGGGTGCTGGGTCTAGTTATTTCCCTTTGGGAGGATCGGGTAGTGCCGTCTTGAGGGTGGGCACCTTTCTCAGATTGCCCTGGGGTCACTGCGGGATGTCTGGCCAGAATCAGGAGTGTTTCGGCGACTTAAGTTGGGGGATTTGCTTGATTCCGGTGTCTGCTTTGGGGTTTGGTCGGGGCTAGGTTAATTGATTTGGTAGAGCTTCCTATATGTCTTGGATCCATTTTTCTTGGGACAAACAACTTTGTTTTGTGAAGATCTACATGGATTTACTGAGTGGAGGACTGGATGTGGGACCTCTCCCCTGATGTTGCAAGTATAATATGAACCGAGGCTGGTACTGTATAACTGTATGAATGACTTAGGAGGCAGTGTGAGGCATAGGCATAGATTGCAGGGGGCAGAGGGGCAAGCTGCCCCCCCTGAGAAATTAGACCAGGAGTTTTTTAGGAGCCCAGCCACCGTTCTCCGGTTATCATTTTTTTTTTTTATATTGAATGGGCTCAGGGCTATGCCCGGACTTCCTGCACCTCTCCGGGGGAGAGAGGGGGGTGGCAGCGCGGTGCTGTGTCTCTTAAACAAAAACTATCCCCTCTTCCGATTGGCTGCAAGCCTGCAACCATAGTAGCCTGCATGTTACAGCCAATCAGAGAGTGCTGCAAGCTGGTGCCATCGTGTGAGCAGAACTCCGTTAGTGGCGCCATTTAGTTGTCTGTGTGCCTTCCATGAAGGAGCAGCAGCAGCATCCATATAGCGTAGGGCTGAGGAGAGATAGCTATTCGAGGATGTCGAGCAGCAGTCATTGGTTGTCTGTCAGGTGTCACCAGTGTCTCAGTCAGTCTAGTGTTCCCACCCTCCTCCTGTCCTGAACAGCCCAGTTTAAATATACCTCACCCGAGTCCTCTGACTACCTACTCTCCGTTTCTCAGTGCAGCCAGCTGTGCTCTGGGCTTTCTCGCTGCCACCTGAGCCTCCCATCCCCGAGAGCCTAGGAGGCCTGCGGCCACAAGGCCTCTACCACTGGGCAGACCAGGCGGAGGAACGAGTAGTACAATTGCAGTGAGTCTGAGGCATGGCCAGGCTTGTCTGCATACCCAGCTCCTGTGTCCAGCAGGCCAGAAAAAGATTTACCGTGTTGTCAGTGAGTCCCACACCATGCCCATTGCCCACCAGTTCCACGGTCCACCGAGAGGGATTATTCAGGTCAGTGAACAGCCAGGCCCAGAACAGTGAAGAAGCCGGCGGTCATGCAGGCTACAGCAGACCCATAATGCGACACGTTCATCTGGTGTCAGAAAAAATGAGTTACTGTCTCGTTGGGGGATTAATCAGGAGAGGAACGGGACTGTAAGGAGAGACCCGGCTACCTGACCTGCCTTCTTGCCCTTGCTGTGCCCTGCTGCATGCTGCCCTGTCTGTGCCCTTACTGATTTGGTGAGTAACTGTGCTGCGAGCCGGTTGTTGGAAATTAATACCATTCACATCCCAGAAATGTGTTTTTTTGGGGTTTGTCTCGGCCATGGCCATGTGTCTGGGGGTGGGTGGAAGGTTTGCTGTCAGCTTGTGTTTCTTTGGGTGGGAGGGGATTTGCTGGCTGTTGAGGCTGTCCATGTTGGTGGGGTGGGTGGGGGCTATTTGTTTGCTATGGTGTGGACACTGGTCATGTTGGTGGGGTGGGGACACTCAGTTACTGTGCTACTGGTGTGGTGGGGTTTGTTGGGGAAACTCACTGGACAGTCTGTGTTTGGTGGGGATGGGGATGGTCTGTTTTGTGGGGTTGGGGTCGGGAGACAGTCTGTGTGTTTTGCTGACTCACTGAGAGGATGGTCAGTGTTTGGTGCTGGGGAGGGCCTGCGCGTGGGGCTGGGAGGGGATCAGTGTTTGGGGCTGGGGTGGTTAGTGTTTGGGACTGGGAGGCGGTCAGTGTTTGGTGGGGCTGGAGGGACAGTCTGTTTTTGATTCTGGGATCTGGTGGGGTGGAGACACAGGCCATGGTGATGTGGGGACACTGGTTGTGATGGTGGAGTGGTGACACTAGCCATTGTTTGGTGGACTTGGCTGGCCATTTGTCTGGGGGGACTGTCCATAATGGTGGAAAAGGGGGACTGTCCATGTTTGCCTGCCGGGTGTCTTGTTGGGAGGGGGACTATTTGCTGGTCGGATGTCTGGCGGGGTGTTCCATGTTGGCTTATGGGGGGTGAATGTCGTGATTGCTGATCAGGTGTCCAGGACGAGCTATCAATGTTGTTGGGGAGGAGAACTCTCTGTGTTTGCTAGCCAGGTGTTTGGGGGGATTGTTCATATTGGTGGGTCAGGGGGAAATTCTGTGTTTGCTAGCTATGTGTCGGGGAGGTGGGGACTGTCCTTGGTGGGATATGGGGAGGTCCGTCCATGTTTGCTGGCTGCCTGGGTGTCTGGTGGGACTGTTCTTGTCGGTTGGGAGGGGGGCATTCTATGCTCGCTGGCCCGGTGTCTGGTGGGGACTGTCCTTGTAGGTGGGGTGAAGGGGGGACTGTCCATGTTTGCTGACTGGGTTTCTGGTGGACTGTCCGTGTTGGTTAGGAGAGGGGACATTCTATGCTTGCTGACTGGGTGTTAGCATATAAACATAAGTAAGTGTTAAAACGTAATTTCCACCTCATCCTTTACCTGTCAAGGATGTATCTCACTGACCTGTGCCTGCAGCTAGCATATGAACATTAGTAAATGTTGAAACATTATTTCCCTCATCCTTTTACCTGGCTGTAAAGTAATCTTTCACTTTTTTGATTTCTCCGATCATCCACTGTGGAGGGGTGAAACAGACAGATTCCTTGGCCTTACTGTCTCTGTCTTCATTGCCTGGCAAACACAACCAAAGGGGTAGTTTTTTGTGTTCTCCCCCATACAGTGTTACAAGACTAGCAAAAAAAATCTTGCACTAAAACATGTACCCTAAAGAAATGATTATACTACTACCTAGCTATTGTTATAGCGACTACTGACTGGCCATGATTTTTGGGGTGGGGGTTGGAACACTGGTCGTGTGTGTGGGGGGGTTGCGGACACTGCTGGTTGTGTGTGTGTGTGTGGTTGGGGACACTGCTGATCGTGTGTGTGTGTGGGGTTGGGGACACTGCTGGTCGTGTGTGTGTGGGGGGGGGTTGGGGACACTGCTGGTCATGTGTGTGTGTGTGTGGTGTTGCGGACACTGGTCATTTGTTTGGGTGGAATTGGGGATACAGGCATTGTGTGGTGGGGGCACTGTTGTGTGGGTGGGTGGAGGCACTGGCATTGTGTCAGTGGGGCGGGGTTGCAATTGTATACCAGGCAAACTGTGCTGACCGGTAGCTCAACATCTCTCTTTCCAGACAAAGAAAGAAACATAAACAAAATGCAGTATAAAATGTGGTTTTATTTATTTTTGTGTGCCTGTGATGGGAGGCACAGACCTGGATGCCTGGAGCGGATACCAGATAAATGGAACTGGAAATGGTGTTGGTTGGGTGGGGTGGGGAGAATGGCTGTGCTGGTGTGGTGGGGAGAGTGGCTGTTGTGGTGGGGTGGACGCAGAATGTGGAGAGTGGCTGTGCAAGTCCATCAGGGTGCACAGAGTAGCTGAGCTGGGCAGTCTGGGTGGAGATAGTGGCCTTGCAGGTCTGGGGTGGGGAGAGTGGGCTGTAGCTTTTTGCATGGACATTTAATTCACTGTTGCTTGCTGTGCCTTCTGCTGCCCTGCCAGCTTTGTGCTGCTGTGCTGACCAGGGCGGACTGGTACACATGCTGAAAAAAATGGTTCTGGCCACTGGTGATGGAGGAGGGAGGGGTAGATGGGCATACTGGCACAGAAATATTTTTTTCAACCTGTATGCCAGTCTGCTGGGTCCATGCCATGCTTACCTCCCTCGTACAAGGGGCTTCGAGCACTAAAGATAAGTTTCTGTGTCAAAATTAGGAACTGTTGGAAAGTATGAAATGCTACAGTATAAAATTGTGCATGTTTATGTAGTTTCACCTTACTGTGTGGTTCGACAAGATGTTCTGTGGTCTCTCCTCCTCAGTTAGCACCCTGACCTGTGACCTAGCCATCCCAGCGAGAGGTCCAGTGTTTTGTGGTCTTTTGGTGGTTGTTGGGCATTGTAAAATGCATTGTTTCATTACTGTGTTGTACTGCCTGGACCTGCTTTACCCTGTCTCTATCCTGAATGTAAACATGGTATAAAAAGTTCATTTTTGGTGGTGTGTGTCTGTCTGTGTCTGTGTGTAGAAGAATAGAGACACACGCTGCAAAAAGTATTAAACCACATCAGACTGAAGCAACCATGTTTCATTTGTGCCCTTCAAAACTGTCAGATGAGACGATTTTGAAGTAGTCTGTGGGGGCATCCACGGCAACCTGGGCTACCACAACCGGCCCACCACACACTGTCATAGGTGATGCTAATAAAAACCACCAACCAAGTACTTACCTTTCAGGGTGGGTCCTGCGAGGCTGTGCACAAGTATCTGGAGTCATTGTTCCAGCAAACTTCCTGTGGCGTCTGTTCTCTTAGGTTATGTGATGTGACCACTTTTGTGCCAGGGCAGTCCGTGTTTGCTTGGATGGGGTTGTGTAACCTTGGGCATGGACAGAGATGCATATTCCTTAGGAGCCCATGGGGAGGAGAGTGGTAGGGGTTGTGGTGTGACCACACCATGCCCATGATCATCTTGAACAATTAGGGGATTTACAATGTTCTGTTGCACTGTCCCAGGTACATCAGCATGCTTGTTAAGAGCACCGCCTGAGGGATATCAGCAAGTCCCATGCTTACGTATGCAATTCTTGCTTGCTTGAGGAGAGAGCATTATCCTCTTCGCTTACCTTACCTAACCAGATTCAGGCATGTGACTTTGAATAATATGGGATGGGATGGGAGACTAATGAATTAACTTGGTTATAACAAAGAAAAGTGTTAACACTGGGTGCAAGTAAGCAATAATGCCCGACATGGCGTGTGTCATGCTGGGATAACGTCACGCCTCAGGTGGTTGGGCACTAGTGCATCCAATACATAAGGCATGAGTTATCCTACCATGACACACACCCTAGAGGGCATTATTGCTATTATACAATGGCGTGTTGTTATACAGAATTAAAAAAAATAATTTTAAAGATGTTTTATTTGGTGTGGAAAAGCATTTTTAAGAGAAGACACAAAAAACCACACTAATGCTAACAATTATCAAGAGGTTCACGGAGATGCTGAGACTAGACCTGTGATGAATTGGATGTACTGGGATAACATCATGGGTCTAGCCCAAGACTGACCAATCAGAGGCCAGCATTCATTCTTGTCATTGTATAATCGCATTTTTTTATGTAATCTGTGTAAATAAGGGCTCATGCCGTGAGGATGCACATGCTGGGATGTTTCCCATACCATCCATATTTATAGGTATACTGAGGTGGCACAGCCATTTGCTGCATTTCCTTGAAACATGCTTTTTGCACTCCTCAAGGGTGGGAGGGCTAGCTCAAGCAGACATTTCAAGAAGTTCAGGATCCACTATAAGGGCTAGACTTGGAAGGGTTATGTAAGCAGCAAAGGGGGGTGAGAGACTAGTGAGCTATCCACCTGGAGGTTCAGGTGGGGGCAAAATTGGGTCAAGACTGATTTGAATTGAAGCTGAGGTGAGGTCCTGTCCTCTTGAGAAGGAAGTTAAGTTCCTTACATATTTTCAACTTTACAAGTAAGTCCTCACTCCCAAAGCAGAAGAACGAAGAACTGAATACAAAACAGATCTGAGTCAGTTTTTCGACTCTGGTCTCAGGAGGAGTTGGGCTGAGAGCAGGCTGCAGTAAAACTGGTGGGGTGGGGAAGTGCTCTGACTTGGCCTGGGCTGGTCCCTCCTAGGAGTTATTCAGCTGTAGTCTTAAATGTTTTTTGGGCTTTATTTGATGCTGGTTGATTTGTTTGCATTATGCAAGCCACCCGCCCTCTTCACTGTCGTGATACGCGAAAATCAGGACTTTTTTGTTGCTTTGCTCCCCCTGTAAAAATAGCAAACTACGCCCCTGGTGTGAGGGCCTCCTTCTGGTTTAATTTTACATTTTAAATCCGGTGGGAATGTGGCAGTGAGAGGGCTGCATTTTATTGACATATTTTATTGGTGGTGGGGGCCGTGAGAGCTCCCCTTTTCACTTCAAACATTTTGTGGAGTTTTGGCGTACTTCCTTGGACAGACGATAAAGATTTATCACTGTGAATACAGTGGGACAGTGTTATTGTATTGAACAGAAAATTGTGGTCAAACAGTGACCTATGTGATTCGATTTTAGTGTGCCATTGCTGTTTTGTTTTATGTTGTTGTTTTGTATTATTAATTGAGTTCTTTTAAGTAGTATTTTGTGGGGTTATTTTCTTGTTTGGGGTTAGTTATTTAGTGGGGTATTTATAAGAGTGTGAGAGGGAGTGTTTGAGTGAGTGGGTGTGTGATATTGTTAAAATTGGTGGCTGCTGGTTTTGGGAGCTACCGTCCCGCTGAGCTTAGGGCCCTCTGCCCTTTCGATTGTCCCCTGGTTACCAGTGGAGGTATATAGGTGTTGTCACACCTTGGGAATAGCAAGGGGGCATTGGAGGGGTGGAAGGGGCCTGGGCCTCACAAGGGGGTGGAATGGAGTGGATGGATTGGGGTCGTGGCGTCAGGGAGACACCCTGGAGCAAAATGGGCACAGGAGAGAGAGAGGTCTGTTCTGCCTGATTTCCATACCAAAGAGCTTCACTACTTTTGGGCAAATAACACGTCAACCTCGACTGCCCATCCTACTCGGGCGGTGTTATACAATGCCAGGTCGATTAAAAGCAAGACAGCAGTGATTGCTGATCTTGTTGGAACATCAGACCTGGCATGCATCACCGAGACCTGGCTGGATGAGAATGCTGGTCCCATACTGGAGTCAGCAGTTTCAGCCGGGTACTCGGTGATACACTGCCCAAGGCTGGATTGGAGGGATGGGGGTGTAGCCATTTATTTTAAGATGGAACTGGGCCTTGTAGATGTACCAGTTGGGGTCACTAGATTCTTCGAGTGTATCATGGACACAAGTGTGGGCTGCAGGGTACTTCTTGTGTACCATCCACCCTGGGGTGAGAAGGATTTCCTGCAGGAAGTCACGGACTTCATCATCGACATTGTGTTGGAGTCTCCCTGATGGTTGGTGCTGGTGGATTTCAGTGCCTGGGTCGATGATGAACTCTTGCATTTTGGTCAAGACTTCCTCCAACTGATGATCTTGTTGGACTTTATACAGGTGGCTACCTCTGTGACCCACAGACAAGGTCATTCGTTGGATCTAGTGTTCCTACTGGGGACAGAGATCTCCGATGTGGTGGTAGAACCCATTGGGTGGTCTGACCACCACACTATAGGGTTCAGTGTTGTGGCTTCCCCCAATAGACCCGCCCCTACGGAGATGATCCGGCACCACCCTTTATGGGGTTTAACCCCTGATGGTCTTATGACGGTGCTGGACCTATCGGGGAGATAGAGTGTTAGCTTGGAGCCAAGGGATCTGCTTCTAGCCTATAATTAGGCAGTGACGGCTGCTCTGGATTCCATTATTCCTGTCTGGGTTTGCCCCCCTCACCCTTTGCCCTTGGTCCCCTTGGTTTGATGGGACTTTGAGGGAGTTAAGAAGAGTGGGGAGAAGCTTGGAGCAATGCTGGCGGAAAACTGGCCTGGTTGATGACAAACTTAGATTGATGCCCCATTATAAGGACTATCAATTGGCGGTCTCCCGTAAGAAGGCAGAGTTCCTCTCCAGGGAGATTGCCGCTGCGTGAAATCAACTAGCTCAACTCTTCCATACTGTGGACAGGCTGTGCAATCCAGCCTGTCTCCAGAATCGGGAAGCTTTTTCACAGAATAAGTGTGATGGGTTTGCTCGATTTTTCATGGATAAGGTTGCCACCATCAGGTTGGAGATCTGTACAGCCCACTCAAATGGGTGCTGCAGTGATTGATGGGAGATTACAGGAACCCAGTTTGTCTGGGCCGACTTTGACCGGTTGGAGATCATGGACGTCGTGAAGATTATTCAGGGTTTGCGACCAACACTTACCGTAGTTTGGACCCAGGTCCAACATGCCTCCTGGTGGGTGCGTGGAGGTAATCAGACTGGTCATAGTTGAGATAGTTGGGTGTTGGAGACAGGTGTTTCTGGACACCCTGAAGGAGGCAGCTGTACACCCCCTTCTGAAAAAATCTTCTCTCATCCCTGATTGTCTCGCCAACTACAGGCCTGTTTCTAACCTGCCTTTTGTGGGCAAGGTTATTAAGGCAGTCGCGTTGCAGCTCGAGGATCATCTTACCACCAATGATGTCTATGATCCTGTCCAGTCCAGTTTCTGGAAGAGGCACAGTACTGTGATGGTGCTGGTTTGGGTACTTAATGATCTCCTGATAGCGAGAGATCGGAAGAGCCTTTCCATCTTGGTTTCCCCTTGATCTTTCTGCAACATTCAATACCGTGGACCATGGTGTGTTACTGGAGCACCTGCAGCTGATCTGTGGTCTGTCTGGGACAGTCCTCAGATGGTTTCAATCCTTCCTCAGAGGCAGGACTCAGAGAGTGGAATCAGGGTTTTTTTCCTTGGCCGCTCTCCCCCTGCTATGTGGGGTACCGCAGGGCTCTGTGTTTTCACCCATGTTGTTTGCGGTATATATGCTGCTGTTGGGAGACATTATAAGGTGGTACAGACTTAGTTTTCACTGCTATGCAGATGATACTCAGCTGTACATGTCCTTTGTGCCTGAGCAGAGTAACGCTGTTTCAGTCTTTAACAACTGCCTCTCTCAGATTCAGGAGTGGATGAGTGCCAACTGGCTTAGTTTGAAACTGGATAAGACTTAGGTGTTGCTTGTGGACCCAGCTTGTCGGGAAGAGGGGTTGTCTGCTGGGCAGCCATCTGGGCTGTGGCTGAAGGGCAGCCAGCTGATGACCTCTGACCAGGTGCAAAATCTGGGCGTTATGCTTGATGGTGGGCTGACACTTAAGTCTCAGGTGTCGGCCATTGTCAAGACCTCATTTTACCATCTGAGGAATATCGCCTGGATAAAACATCTGGTCCGGCCTGATGATCTTTCAACACTGGTCCATGCCTTTGTGACCTCCCGCCTAGACTACTGCACGCCCTATACCTAGGGCTACCGGGGGTGGACCTCTGCCGCCTGCAGCTGGTGCAGAATGTGGCTGCCAGGTTGTTGAATGGCTTATCGAGATCTTGCCATGTCACACCTGTGATCTGCTGCCTGCATTGGCTGTTGGTTCAGTGGAGGATCACCTTCAAGGTCGGATTACTGACCTATAAGACCCTACATGGACTGGGACTGTGATATTTGCAAGATCTCCTCTGCTCCTACTGCCCTCTCCACTCTGCTGACAAAGGATTGCTAGAGAGTCCCAGGGTCTGTTTGAAAACCTTGGGAGCTAGATCTTTTGCTTTTGCAGCCCTGACTCTGTGGAATTCTCTACCTCGTTGGATCAGAGAGTGCCTGACCACTGAGGCTTTTAAAACTGCCTTATAGACTTATTTTTTTAACCTGGCAGTTCTAAATACTTGAAATTCCTGCTGCCTGCTGTTAATGGTTTTATGATTTATGGTTACTGTTTTTGCTTAATCTATGTTTTTACTGTTTTATCTCTATGTACAACACTATGATCTGGCTTTGGAATAGCGTTTAATAAATAAAGTTTGCTTTACTTTGCATATCCAGGACACATTTACAGCAGTCTGATGCAAAAGTGGCAAACGTACCTATCAAGTAGAAGAAAAAATGCAGTAGCAATAACAGAAGAAAAATGTACATTTCCACACATATTCATTAGATAAACTGTTAGGTACTGGCAATAAGGGCTTTTACAATGGTAGGGCTTTAAGCCCGAGGTTCGATGGTCGGAGCAACAACGTCACTCCCTCATCGAGCTTAAAAGGTCACAACATTTTGGGCCTCGCCAGGATTCTTTTTCGTTGCAGCCGGCTCCTACTTGCTTGTCTCCTTGTTTAGCCTCCGGCTGCTCCCGCTCGTATCGACGGCTCCTTCATCTCCTCTGTGGACCTCACTCCTTTGGCAGTGTTTTCTGCCACTTATCCCATGCTTCTCTGGTGCCTCTTTTGGTGGGGTGTTGCTCCATTCCTGGCTGGCGGTCCTGCTTCGCCTTCTTACCCCGGGTGCCCAGCTCCCATTTCCCTTCTCTCAGCTGGCAGCCTCTCCCACCTATCTAGCGTTCGCCTGCTGCTTTCCCTGTTGCCCCCCTCCACCCGTCATACCGTCACACCACTGGCTGCAGTCAAATTGTGTTCCCCCTCGCTCCTCCATTTTTCTACCGCTCGTTCCTCGACACAGTACATTAACCATGGCTTTCTGTGCCTCGACTCCCTCCTGAAACAGAAATCATAAAAGTGCAGCATAAAATGCCATTGTATGAGTAAGTATGAAGGCAATCTTTGCAGGCTATGTTGTGAGGGTGGCAATGAAATTGGAAAGCAGTTCTGCATGAGTACAATGAACGCATTCATATGGCTGGTCACTGGAATTTGATTTAAACCATTGCATTAAATATCAGTGTAATGGATTTGAAACAGGCCACCGTATGCCTGTTTCCAGTGTATTTCGCTCTGGCCTGTTTTATTAAAAATAGCCAGTTTCAGCTTGCACTTACTTGAAATGAATGCATAGCTGGAGAGGATCTGCACTTTAAACGATTTAATTAATAAATCAGTGGTTGGAAATCATGCAATGTACTTGGCTGATGGCTTTCTATAAGGGCTGGGATACCGACTGGAAACCCTCAAGTACAGCAGTTCCATTCGAATTTTAACTAGAAATATACATTACAAAGTGAAAACATTTAGTTTCATAATAGAATTAAAGCAGCCATATGTCCTGTTTGTTCGGTTCTTCTTCTGTATGTGCGGTATATCTTTGTCATATTTGGTGGTCCTCCTTTATGCTCTATTTTCTATTAGCCTCCTTATCTCTTGGACACCTGGTAGGTCATGTTTTTGATTGCGTTCCCTGTGTTTTCAAGGATGCCGTGTTCCTCTCCACTGCTGTGAATTTCCGCTTGCTCCATCTGGCCTGTTCTCGATATTTCTTTTGGGCATACCTATCCTGGATCTTATATCACCTAATCTGACTCATCCTACTGCAGTCTCATCCTGTGTCGGCTGGGTCCTATGCTAACTTATTGACCTCCCTACCATCCTTCGTCCTTTCATACCTCGCTTTCCAGTACCTGCCTTCATGGCATCAATCCATCATTCCTTCCAGTGTTCACTTCTTTCCTCAAGTATACCTTCCCTGGACTTTGCTACTTCGACTCGACCTGTTCCTACAACCATCCTATAGGTCTATTCCACCACATCGACTACTCATGTGTCAGCGTGCCCTCGTTCTGCTCTCTCTCCTCATCTCTCTCAACAAACTCCTGTGCTACCTCCTCAACCTCAACATCAGGGTCTAATTCCCATCGTGGCCTGTATTCGATATTTCTTTTTGGGCATGACTATCATTACTCATATGCCCGCCTCATCAATCCATGGCCCTCATGCCGCATGTATCAGGTTCCTTATTCCATCCATGATCAGCCATCAAGGATTCACTCCAGTCATGGCTTCTGTATCTCATCATTACCTCATCCGTTTTCTAATTTTACCTTCCTTGTCCTAGCGCCTTTTCTAGTACCAGCCGTCATGGCGTCACTCCATTCTTAGCTTCACTCCTCATCACACATCATCCAATTTTGCTCACGCCTCATCATACCTCGTCCTGTTTTGCTCCTCGATCGCTCAACCCAAGTTTTCTCTGGTTCCAGATCTACCTTCTTGGCCTCAGTGTCTCCCTCCTTTCGTGGAGCCTACTTCCTTTTACTTCCTTCGTTCAAGTTCATGCCTGTCTCCTCCTTTTCCAGTTCCATACCGGCCATCAAGGATTCACTCCGCTCATGGCCTGCTATCTATATTTCTTTTTGGGCTTACCAATAACAACTCCCATGCCACCTTATCAACATGCAGCCATCCTGCTGCTACTATCAAGTTCATAACTCCAGTCATCGTTCACTCAGCCTTACCTCAAGGTTCAGCTATTTCCATCGCTTACTCGAACATTCCTATCATTGAATCCTATGCTACCTCATCAACTGCAATCTCAGGGTCTAATCATTCAAAGTCTAATTGTTCATATCGCATAATCAAGCATGCCTCTTCAACCTCAGTGTCTGCTCACTCACGTCACTCAATTAAGCCAGTCTGCATTGTCCTCTGTCTTCTCATCAGCTCATTGGATACCCCTTGCTCCCTTGATTGACTTCTACATGGATTTACTCCTTCCCATCGACAAAGAAGGTATTCATTGTTGCCTCATATTCCTTCTTCGGTCTGTGTGCAGCCTCATGTTCCCTCTTTGATCTGTGCTATCTTTTGGGGATTTTTCCCTATTCCATCATCATCCTCCCTACTCGTATTCCTCTCGTTACTGAACCCTTCTTTTAATGACATATATCCTCAAATCAAATGTAATCAGCCTGGAGGGAAGGCGACCTAAGCCTTGGATCCCCAGAGGTTTCCTCCTCAAATGTTTTTTTATCTTCTCCTCCATGCCAGTGGTCATAATATTAGTTAGAGTTAGTGCTATCTTCAGTTAATTAGTTAGGTTCATTGGTGCTTTCTTCAGTTAGTTAGTTAGGTTCTGCTATTGGATAGAGGCAGATGGTGGCCCTGGCTTTCCCCTCTCTCTTAGGAAGTCAGCCCTTCTCTTCTCAGAATTTATTCATCATCCTCGCCTCTTCGAAGCTGAACATCTTTGGGTATTCTTTTTGGGCTTTTTCCTACCCTACCTTTAGCTGACGCATTCATTCCTGGCACCTGTAGGAGGGAACTCTCCTCTAGGGTTCCTTGCGTCATACCCCTACAGGGTGGTATATCCCATGGACAGAGAGGCTGAAAGCCACAAAGTAAATCAAGTTACACAAGCATCATCTCATATTATCTCATCCAGTTGCATAAGCACATCGAATGAGAGGGCTTTAAGCCCAAGGTTCGATGGGCTTAGCAACAACATCACTCCCCCATCGAGCTTAAAAGGTCACAACTTCCTGGGCCTCGCCAGGATTCTTTTTTGTTGCCCACCATCCACCCCTCCTCCTCCAGAGGCTTGTCTCTCTTACCTGTGGGCTTTTTCCTACCCTACCTTTAGCCGACGCATTCATTCACGGTACCTGTAGGGGGGGAACTCTCCTCTTGGATTCCTTGCGCGGTACCCCTGCAGGGTGGTGTATCCCACGGATAGAGAGGCGGAAAGCGACAAAGTAAATCAAGCTACACAAGCATCATCTCATACTATCTCATCCAGTTGCATAAGCACATTGAACTAAACAAGAGAGTACATTTCAGTTAAAGAAAATTCACTAATTTGTACATAATTACATATGAGACTGTTAAGTACAGGCAGATAATACAATAAGCCAATTAGATTGCATTTAGGTGTACAGGTAAGGGAGATGGAGTAGGTAGAAATCATACAGTTGATTGTAGAGCATAGCAGTGTGGTAGCAGCAGCAGCAGAGTGTGAAGAAGAGCAGCTGGAGCAGAGTGAATCATAAGGAGGGTTAGTGAAACAATGCATAGTTATAAGTGCAAAGGGGAGTACTTAAGGTAGCCAGGGGGAAGGCTGAGGTGAGTAGAGAGGAAAGCAGAGAGAGGAACTTGTGCTTGAAGGTATTCTCCAAAATGTTCAATCCATAGCAACAATGTGGTCGAAATCAGGGTGTTGGCTTCAGGTGCAGACTCCTCACTGTACCGCATACAGTATTGGAAGCCCTCAAGGTAGCGTATATGCCCCTGAGAGCCTACTCAAGATTGTTAGTTGAGTCTGACCTTGCATGAGTGGTCTTGGGTCTGGCTACAATATTACTGGCTTGTCCAATCTATCCCTACCCCGGAGAACCCTGACATTTACAGCTTGCTCATAATCAAAATGTCTAACAGTTTATGCATTTTAAGATAGTTTCTTCTCTTTGGTGACAAGGTGTTAACTCCACCTTGCCTGCTCACCCTTCTGTCCCTTCACCCCTGCCACTTCCATTCTGGAGGACAGACCAGCCTTTCTAGAACAGAACTCCACTAAGCCGAGAGAGCACAGCTGCACTGCTTTGTGTGCGTGCTGGGGCTGGGCCTCCCTCCCTGAAGGCCATCTTACTTCTTACTTTAGAAGCCTTTCCTGTGTTTGTGACGGTGTCCTCGGCCACCCCTTTTATCAGGGAGGCTCCGGCAAACCGTGTTGTGCCAGCAGTTGACAACAGAACTGTTACCGTATTTGCAACTCTTGTACCAGAGGAGGGGGTTCTGCCTCTGCAGTGCTCCCCTCCTGTTATCCAGTTTCTAGACAACAGAGATATGATATTCCAGTTGCCTTTTCTAACTGTATAGGTAATTTCTATTGCACTTATGTCCCTCTTCTCTTTTTTATTCAGTGGTACCTGGGCTGACTTTTCAAAGCTACATGGGTGTTGGGGGCACAGCTCCTCTGATAGGAGAGTAAGGGTGGCAGTGCTTTTCAGCACCTCCATCGTCCCTTCCACTAGTGTTCTCAAATTACACTGGCATTCACCCGATCGAACTGGCCCCTCTTCCCCATCTGCATACCTCATGTCTCATAGACCAGTCAACGCAGAAACCCAAATCACCTGCTGGTACCATTTTAAGGGTCTCTGTGCCAGTCTGAAAGAACAGAGGATGTCTCATAAAGGATTAGCTTTTTACTAGGTGCCTCCCATTTCTTTGACCCTTTTCATTTACTGTGATTAATGTGATAGGCAGCCTCAGTTGAGAGGTTGTCCCCCCCCAACACACAGTTTAACTTTCTTCATAACTGTCACCGTCATCTGTTTAACTTTGGCAGATGTGACTGCTCCTCCTGTCCCTTCTACACTCCAACTGTCCTTCTACCTTTTTTTGGCTGCTTTGGCTCCATGTGGCATGGTGAGGTGGCAAGCTTTTTAATTCCGGAGAGGAGCACCTCAGGTGGATGATCTAAGGTTTAAGACCGTTAACATCAAGTTTCTGTCCTGTAGCAAGCAGTGGTCCAGTGAGTCCCTAGTTACCCTTAAAGTCTGTTTTTTAGAGGCATTTCCCTGCTGCGTCATCTTCTCTTCTTGTAGGGAGGTCTGCTTGATCATTATGGCTAAGTCTGTCTTGAGTTATAGCTGGAGTCCACCCGTGGCCATGCACATTTTCTGCTTTTGCTTACTGTGCTCCAAGCAGTTTTGAGTAGAGAGTCTTCTAATTGCTCCATCTTGAAGTTCGGCAGGTCGATGTCACATTTTTTGAGTTGAGGGCTGCTACCACCAAAGTGTCATGCATTTTGGGCCCCAACTCCAGATGCAGCTTTAATTTGGCAGGATAGGGCAAGTAACCTTTGATGTCCCATTTTCTTTAAGCTGTCTTATTACTACTCATACTAATTGCCATTTATCTTGCAGGGCATTAGAGGAGTCTTGATCAAAGAAAATCAGCTGGTTATCGTACTCAATTCCTTTTTTTTCCAAGCTGCATCTAAAATGAGTTATTTTTGATTGGAAATTAAGCATTTAAATTATGAGAGAGTGGGGCCTGGCTGTGTGCTTGTTCTATGGTTAGAGGAGTGTTGGGGGAAGGGGTAGATCCAATGTGGTAGTTCAAGGGAGCTCCATCTTCTGCATCTTCATTCATACCATGGATGCAGAAATTATTCCAGCTAACCCTGTTTTTTGCGTCTTCTACCCTTAGCTCCAGTTCTCTCTCTTTGTAGCAGGTATAGGAGGAGTCTGTCATGGGTTCCTGTTTTGTCTAGTAGCTGTCCAACTATTTTGTTTGTGGCTGCAATCTTTTTGTCTAGGGTCTTCATATGCATCTTAAGATCAGCAAAAGCTGACTCAATTGTGTGTACTGTCTTAAAGACTTCCTGCACTGTGTGATCATCTCTCCTTCATTACTGTATTTGTACTCCATTATAAGATGTAGATGCTGGGGAGCGTGAGCTGGAAGAGCTGGCCCTCACAGCTGAGGTGTTCCAACTTCTTCTCGACATAATTTCTTGCAGTTTGGCAGCTGGAGTCACCAGATTCAGTTTTCCTGTCTTACTAGACATTAATTACACTTTCCAGATGCTTTCTTCTGTCGAAATTGCCAGTTTAGCTATAGGATTTCATCAGATTTACTGCTGGAGGGTTGGAGCCAAAGTTTCAGCTTGCGGGCATGCCAGTGATGTCACTGGAAGTCCTGTCTGTGAATTTTGCAGGTTTATGAGAAAATCTAGCCTCACTAATGTGCTCCTTACCAGTGAGATGGAGTTCACTGTTTCCTCCTGTCTTTTCCCTGAAATTAGCCAGTCACCCTGGCAAGGGAAAACTATAGCTCCTTGCCTCCACAAATGTGCTACTACCATAGCCAGGCACTTTGTGAACACCCTTGGTGCTGAGGTTAGACCAACAAGTAAGGCAGTAAACTGATTTTGGCAGTTTCCCAGCCTAAACCTCAGGTCTTTTCTGTGGCAAGGCCTTATTGGGACATGAAAGTATAAATCTTTGAAGTCCATGACCCTAACCAGTAACCTTTTTAGAGATGGGATTACTGTGCCTAGGCTCACCATTCAGAACTTCCCTTTTTTGATATGCCTGTTTAGGATCCTGAGGTCCAAAATAGGTCACCTTTCCCCACTTTTCTTGTTGGTGAGGAAATATCCTAAGAAAATGCCCTTTTTTCCATTGGGATAGGACCTGTTCCATTGATCTTGCCTGCAGAAGTTTTTTGACTTCTGGTTCCTGGAGGATTTTCTCCGATGGGTATAAGCTGGAAAATGTCTTGTATTTTGCAGCCCTGAGAATTAATGGAAATGAAGGGACAGACCCTGACACACTGCTTCTAGGACGCACTTGTCTGTTGTGACTTTTTACCATTCTTGAAAATAGTGTGTCAGTCCCACCTCACACACATACACATATACACACACACACACACACACACACACACACACTCCCAAATGACTGGCAGGCAACGTGGGCAAGATTGTCACTTTTTTTTTCATGCTGTGGCTTGGGGCTGGTGTTGAAGCATGACTAACCAAACTTCTACCCCTGACTCTGCTAATACCTCACTGTGGTTGGTATTCATAGCCAGAGTAAGCTGTTATGTCGAAACCCATGCCACTGCCTCCCCTTCCATAGTGCCTATACAAAGTGGAGGCCTTTTTCTCTTAGTCAGACTTTAATAAGTGGATTTTTGATCACGTACTTTTTTCATGTAGGCTTCAGTTTTATCACCAAATGATGATGCTCCTTCAAAGGGGAAATCAGTGGCCTTACTCTGAGTGTCCTGGTTCAGGGGTGTTGGCCCTAAAGGAGAACACCAGTCCCCCCAGCACCCCACCTTGCAAACCACAACCCCACCCCCCAATTAGGCTTTTAAGCCAAAAAAAAATAATTTATCACCTGTGTTGTTTAATATCTGTTTGGCTGTACCAGCCATAGCATAAACATCCCTGGAGCTGCACAGTGCAATTTGACATTCTCAGCATGGTGCAGCACTGCTCATTGTATCACTTTATACAGTGAGCAGAGCGGTGCTATGCTGAGAATGTCAAATGGTGCCGTGCAGCTCTGAGGATGTCTATATTATGGCTGGTACATCTGAACAAATATTATACAACAAAAAAATCTATTTTTTTTAGCTTAAAAGCCTAATTGGGTGTTGGGGGTAGGGGGCTGCTGGGACTTGCGTACTCCTTTAATAAGGAAAACATTCTTAAGGCTACTGAGTATGCCAGAACACTGGAGGCTATGTAATTGGCATCCACAGTAATGTAAAACCGGTACTTTGTGGCCTCAAGCACTGCTTTGGCTGTTGCTGCAAAATCATCACCCACATCACTCTACAATTTCTCACTCAGAGCCATCACTGTACTCCACAATGCATTTTGGTACTGTGCAGTGTAAACCATAAAGGCAGCCAGTCTCAGCTGCAAAATCATTTTGTTTCATTTTTGTTTTAAACTGAAAAGGTCTGTGAGCAAATGAATGCCCATTGTCACAGGTGTCCAGTTTTGCAATGACAAGACTTACAATTACAATATAAATAACAACATAATTAACAGAACAATAAAATACACATAATGAAATCAGTTAAAACAGTTACAGTCAGACCTAGCCAATAGATAATTCTTGAGGGACTTCTTAAAAATTGAAATACTTGTACTATTGATGATATAACTCGCTAATGTAGTGTAAAGTTTTACTGCCAGATAATTCATTGAGTTTTGAGCAAACATTGTGTGGAACAGAGGAATTTGGAAAGAGTTTCTACTATGAGAGCTGTTATTGACATTACTAATATTATACGGAAGCAATTTGATAATACAATCAGGTAGTAATCCAAGATAAACCTTATGTAAAAAAAATTAATGACTTAAAATTAATACTCTCAGTGATAAACAATCAAAAGACCTATAGAGTAAGCAATGATGTGTCATTCGTGGAAGACCAGTGGCATAGCGAACAATGCTATTAAGGTAGTCCTAAGTTTTGTAAGCATTCTATCAGACATATAAAAATAAATTATGGACCAATACTCAATGACAGAAAGTAATAAACTGTGAGTTAGAATTGACCTAGTGCCAGAAGTAAGACATCTGTTGATTTGGTAAAACATGCCTAATCTTCTGTACAGTTTCCCAATTATAAGTAATATAAGTTGCTCAAAAGTCAAATGAAAATCAAGGGGCAGACCTAAATATTTAAATTTAGTGACCTGTTCAGTTTGGTTTCCAAAATTATCAAAAAGCAAAAAGTCAGTAATGGGAGTTTTTCTTACATTCGAAAAAAATATTGATTTTGTTTTAGTGGAATTTAAAACCAACTTATGTGTGTCAAACCATGTATGTAGAGAACTGAAATCCTTTTGTAAATTGTGATGTAAGTTTGAGATATTAGAACCAGAGCAAACCAAAAGAGTGTCATCTGCATACAGTAAAAGTTCGGTCTGTTGACAGATATCCAAAAGGGAATTGGCAAAGATTGAAAACATAAGGGGTCTAAGAATGGACCCCTGTGGAATCTCAAAATGCAGATGAGACTCTTTGGACAGACAGCCATCAATCAATGTATTTTTTTGTGATCTATTTTGTAAAAAATGTTTAAACCAGGAAATTACTTCATCCAATACAGTATATGGACCCTGGCCACCATTTAAAAAAATTCCCCATAGTCAACTAAATCAAATGCCGTGGTGAGGTCCACAAAAGCCGAGGCAACATGCCCATGGTATAAACTTTCCTAGCCACATTTTGTCCAGTTTTCTGGAGTTCTTTTTAGGAGGCTGGGTGGACAGAGGTACTTTTGCTTTTTTCACAAGTAGCTGCTTGAACCACCCCATTGTAATCAGTGTAGGTGTATAGGTATTCTGCTCTTATTGTCCACCTGGGACTTTTTATGCCAGTAGCAGTTTGGCACAGACATGATTTTTGCAGTGGCCTTTCTGAGTGATTTATGTATGGGTACTACAATCTTTTTGTCTAAATTAGTCCCAACATGCTCAGGAACTCAGCCTCTTTAGTATCCAATTCTGTCTTTTCTGAGGGGATGTTGAGTGTGTCGACCATCTGCCTGACGAATGAAGAATATGAGGAAAAATCCTCATTTATCCTGGGAGATGAAACAATGTCCTGTTCTGGGGACACTTCAGGTTCAATTGGTTCATCCCCCTCCTCCTCCTCCAGGTTAGGTGACCTGAACCTGAGAAGGGAGGGCAGCTGCAGTGATGAGATTCCCCATGGCCTGGAATGCCTGGAAAAAGTACTACATTTTAATGATGCATGCTGTCTACCATCATTGGTAATCATCTCCATTACAGAGCCTTGTGTATTGTGTTTTGGTGACACCAAAGCAGACTGAGGAGCCCAAAGAGCTTCCTTTTTTACAGCCCTTATCTTTTGTGTTTTAGAGCAAAACGTTTTACATGGTTCACAATTTTTAAAATCGTGGTCAGGACCCAAACTCTTTAAACAGCTTGTGGCAGTCTGTCATTGCCAGGAGCTGCTGGTAGGATTTACAGTTTTTAAATCCTGTAGGCCCCGTTCTTTTCATTGGCCTTTCAGTCATGCCAAATGACTGGAAAAGCCTAAAAAAGATTTATTCATTTCAAATTTAAAAATAAAGCATAGAAACCAAACATGGTTAAAATATATTGCCAAATAAGTGGTTCCTTTCTAGGTGGGAACTGCATTAAGCCGTGATTTCTCTGGTTCCTGGAAGTGAAAAAATGGCCTGCTGGGTCATAATGTCGTACGCTTAATGGCATACGACATTATAGCTAATCCGAAACAGCGCTGTCCATGACAGCGAATGGTGCAATACCGCATATACTGCTGTACGGCGGTATTGCACCATTCACACAATCCCAGGCAGAGGATAAGACCTCTGCTGGGAGTGGGTTCCGCTGAGCAGCTGCTGTGGCTCACTGGACTGAGCCACAGCAGCAGGAACCCAGGCGCTTCATCTGGGACCGATCCCAGACATTTTTTTTTCCGCACTTTGTGCACTTCCGAGTTGGACCCCTTCAGAGTTGAGAATCTTTGGTGGGGGGTCCGAGGATGCAAGCCCGTAGCGAGGAGCAGAGCCCACCCAGAAAAAAGACTTATGCTGCATGGCAGTATTCTGTATTGGCAGTGCACTTGCTGTAAAATGTTCTCATTAATATGACCTCGTGCCAAAATGACACAGAGTATTTGAAAACGAAACTGTTGTAAGCAGAAATGAATTTCATGATAAAAGTACATGAAATAAAGTTAAATTTGCTGGTCTGGTGGCGCTGAGGGTTGAGACACTGGACGCCACACCTCGCACCACGCCGGCAACCCGGGTTCGGGAGCGAGCTCAGGCCACTGGGGGTCAGCTGGGGAGGAGAAGGATAGAGTGCCCAACAGCTGCTGTCCTTCTCCGGGGGGGGGGTTAGCTGCAGACTCCCGCTGCAATACCGCCATCTGGGTGAGCCCAGGTGGAAGGTGCGGTAGGTGGAGAAGCAGTAAGGACATTGGGCAAGACGGCAGAGGGGCAGAGCAGGAGGCATGTCTCAGCGTGCCTCCTAGCTCATAGGCCCTCATTGCATGCTGATGTCTGGGGAAGAACACGGAAAAAACACCTCGGCTTCTCCTAGGCGACGACACCTCAGTGAGAGGTCTCCGGGCTCATCGGGACAGACTCTGCTGCACTGATTCCACAGAGTAAAGTATGCATGTTTGGAGAGGTTAGCATGGGGGGGTGCCCCTCCTCACCCCTACCTGGGGGTATACCAGGGGTAAGATGGTGTGGAACTGGGTGCTCTAGGGGCAGATCTCGGTGGAAATGGGGTGCCTACAGTAGGGGATGTCTGAGAGAGTGGAGAAGGGAGGCAAGTAGGGCGCATAAACACAAAGTAAAAAAAAAAAAAAAAAAAAGAAATAAAGTTACATTTGACCTGTATAACTGGAGAAGGACTTTGTGTCACTGCTTTCTTCAGTGGAGAAACAAATCTGCTGCGGAGCAAGTAGGGGGAGTGTGACCACTGTACAGAGTTTAATAACAGAGTTCTAAATTCCCTCATTTGCTTTCAGTTCTGTACTCTAGGGAAACACCTCACTACGTAGATGATGGATATTTGTGGGACCTTACTGTTAGGTTTCTTTTTTTTAAATTAGTAATTTTTATTTTATTTTTATATGTAAAAATACATCCATTTACATTCTCATTCAGTATGCGATATATATATTCTATTGTTACATTAAGACAACTTAATATGTCTTTCAATTTCTGGATCCGAATCCTACTCCTAGCCACCAGGAAGCACATAACATTAGGATTGCTGGTCTTATAATTCCAAGCTAATGCCCAGACTATAATATGAAAGTGGTTGAACAGCTTTATATAATCTCATACTAGGCTCACTATTACTGACTTAATTTGTTCCCAAAACACCCCCTGCAAAGTACTCCAGATGCATATTGGTAGTGGATTATAAATCATACATAACCCAAAGATAGGTTGTGTTTTTTTAATTTCCCCCATCATGGAACAAAATCCGGGTAATGATTTAACTGATAAGATATCCATCCTCCCCATCTGTTGTTAAAGCTCTTTTTTCTGTTATTCAATTTAGATGAAATACGTTCCAAATTATATACTTCATATATAAGGTTTCTCCAGGACTCCTTTTCTGGAGTTATATTTGTGAGCCAAAGTCTAGTTATGACTTTTTTTGCTATTAGAATTAATAATGCCACCATTCTACATTGCATCCAGTTTACTGGCTTAGTCCTAGGGGAAGTAGCTGTCAGGACAAATTCAGGGGTAAACCAGTCAGACACATCAAATATATTACCAAGTTCTTCTAGAATTTCTGTCCAATATTCATGAAGAAATGGGCATGACCAAAATATATGTTCATTTCCCACTCCAGGGTAACCGCATCACCTCCAGCAGTAACTCACACCTGTCCTCCCAAACTTGACTATAATATCCGGGGTTCTAAAAAATCGTACCCTGTTTTTCCAGGCAAACTCCTTCCAACAAGTAATCGGTAATATCACAGAGTAGTAAAAAGTAGATTCAAGCCAAATGTCTGCCTCCAACTCCGTGTTCAATTCTTTGGCCCATCTTACTCGAACCAAATCAAAATCTGGTTTTCCCTTTGTCCGAAGTGTCTGATATAAATGGCTAACAATATGTTCTTGGGTTCCCCCTTTTATATTTTGGATAATCAGTTTCATTAACTCTGATGGGGATTCTGCTATGTTAGTCAGTGGATCCTCGATAGGGGAAAGTTTAATTTTGAGAGTTAGGTAAGTTTGAAATTCCCTCGAGGGTAATTTATATAAAGATTGTAGGTAGGAGAATTAATAAATTCCCAAGGGACCCACTAGCTGGAATGTGAAGTTAATAGAATACCTTGCCCATCTTTTAAGTGGTTGATTCAGGGCAGATGTATAAAGGTCTGTGCTATAGGCCAGGGCAGATAAAAAATACTTCTCAAATGTAGATAGGTTAGCCTTATTTACATAGAACCAGTTTTTGAGGAATCCCTCCAAGGTCTTTAAGAATCGTGCTGGGGGAGGCATCTAGATGAGTCTCCTAGGAGGTATGAAAAGGGGTGTTCTAACCCATTTAGGACTATTTCTATATCTTTCCAGTGTGCGGTATATGAGGTATTCAAAAGCAGGAGAGCAATACGAGTTTGTGTTGCCCTTGCATAGTCCCTCAAGTTTGGTAAATTAAGCCCACCTTGTGTTTTGGGAAGTTGTAATAAAGTATATTTCACCTTAGGTGTTCCTCCTCCCCAAATAAACCTTGAAATCAATTTATCCCATGACCGAAAATAGAAATCCAAGGGGAGACCAGATAAAGCTTGTAAGAAGAAAGGTATACTGGGTAAAACATTTTGTTGTATGACCTCAACACGGTTAACCACTCCCAGATATAGCTGTGTCCATTTTGACAAATCTGTAGTAATCTGTCGATTAATTGGTTCTAGATTTATCAGTTCCAAATGTATCAATTTAGAGGAGATTTTTACCCCTAGATATCTCATTTCCACCTTGTGCCAACGGAATGGGAATTCAATTTTCATCTATCGAGAGGGTATAAATAAGAAGTTAAGAAACTGTGTTTTGGAACAGTTTATTTTATATCCTGAGAGTCCCCAAAAAATGTTTAGTTGCTCCCATACCGCCTGAATCAAGCTGTCTGGTGAGGTAGGGGTCAGAAGACTATAATCCGCAAATAGGGTGAGCTTATAAGGTCTCCCTCCCAAAGGAATTCCCTCTATTCTGGTTTGTTTTCTAATATTGGCAGCTAATGGTTCTAAGTATAGAGCAAATAAAAGCGGAGAAAGTGGACAGCCCTGCCTCATGCCCCTAGACAAAGCGAATGGGGAAGAGAGTGATCCATTTAATTTCAAATAGGCTATCGGGGAGTTATACATAGCTTGAATTTGAGAAATACATTTCTCAGGGAAGACAAAATGCTTTAATGTAGCTCACAAGAAGGATCACAACACCCTATCAAATGCCTTCTCAGCATCGAGTCCAAGAAGGACTAAGGGAATGCTTCTTTTAGTTGCATACTCCGAAAGTAATAAAACCGACAGATCGCCTCGTGTGCTTGGCGCTTCATTACAAATCCTACTTGGTCTTTATCTATTAATTGGGATAATAGTACATCAGTTCTGTGGGCCAAAATTGACATAAAGATCTTATAATCACAGTTTAGTTTTGAAATTGGGCGATATGAGGCTACTAATGTAGGGTCTTTTCCTGGTTTAGGAATGGCTGCAATTTTAGCGTAACGCCAGGAAGGTGGGGGAGCATCTCCGTTTTGGATCTCTAAGAAGGCTGACAACATAGAGGGTAAAAGTAGTTTCTAAAATGACTTATAAAATTTGTTCAGGTAACCATCAGGACCCGGTGCTTTCAAAGTCTTAGTCTGTTTGAGGGTTGCTTTAATTTCCTCTCCTGTGATGGGGCGTAGCAGTCCCTCTGCTTGCTTACTGTTAGATTTCTGTTGTTAGAATGAGTTTTCTATTTCTTCCCATCAGCAGCATCAGGGCTTCCCGTGCCAGACACTCTGGGACCGATTCTCAAAGCTCCTGGCACAGTGCAAGAGGCTTGCACCACAATTAATGCCTCAAAGTGCCCCTTGAACCAAGAGATGTACAGGGAGCGATTCTCAAATGCAGTCTGCGGTTGCAGGCTGCGTGCACCAAGAGGGGCCTACACCATCTGTGTGCCACAAAATGGGCTGTGGCATGGTGCTAGAGGCAGCTGCCAAATCCCTTAAATTGGGATTCTCACAACTGTGCCAGAGGGTAAATTTCTAAGTACCGTTAGACCAGCCAGGGCTTATCTAAGAGTACTTTGAATGCCCTCTGACAGAGTTCAGCAACCTGCGGCAATGTGCCACGATCCCTCTTCCCCTACCCCAATTCCCTGATATGTGATAATTAACTGTTCTGGTGGTCTAATGGACCACCTTCCCCAATCCCTGATGTCTCCTAATAAATATATTTGTATAATTCCCTGGTGGTCTAGCGGACCCCCCTCCTTGATCCCCAATATCGCCTGTATATGTAATTAATAGGTAAGGTAAAGTTAATTTTATTTATATGGCACCCAATCCCAGAGGCTCTGGGTGCCTTACATAAACAAAAAAGCAGGGTACTACAATAAACATACATTAAAACAATTGTAACAGGAGTGCAATACCAACAGTCTAAAATTCAATAAATAAGCAACTATAAATTAATAATAAATAACCATTTTAAAATCAGCTATATTCAGGCTGGAACATCTTTTTAAAAAGATAGGTTTTTAGATTCCTTTTAAAAACCTCCACCGACGGCGCCTCCCCCAGTGATCTGGGAAGCGAGTTCCAGAGGGCTGGGCAGGTCACCTCAAATGATTGATAACCTGAGGTTTTCAGCCTGGCTTTTGGAACCACTAATAAACCCTCGGTGGAGGAACAGAGGGAAAGGCCTGGGATGGCAGAAGTAAGGAGGTCAGTCAGGTAGCCAAGGCTCAAGCTGTACATGGCCTTGTAGGTGAGCAAACCCACCTTGAAGACAATCCTCCACCTGACAGGCAGTCAATGCAGATCACGCAGGACCGGGGTCACCTGACAACCCCTAGGCAGGCCAGTTAACAACCTGGCCACTGTGTTTTGCACTAGCTGCAGCCGGTGGATGAGTCCTCCACGTACCCCGAAGTAAAGAGCGTTGCAGTAGTCCAACCTGGAAGTAACAAAGGTGTGTACCAGTGAGGGCAGGTCCTTGGGCAGAACTAGGGGTTTAATCCAGGCGACATTCCTTAAGTGGTAAAAATCACTTTGGACAACAGATGACACCTGGGCTTCAAATGTCAACCTGTCGTCCAGGATGACGCCCAGATTTTTCACCCTAGAGGATGCCTTCAATGGGATAGATCCCAGGACAGGACCTGTTTCCACTCCAGAGGCATTCCCATCACACCCGTGACCAGGCTCGATCACCAGTACCTCCATCTTGTCAGGGTTTAGTCTCAACCAGCTAGAGGACATCCAGTCCTGAGTCTTGGCCAGGAAATTATATTAGCACTTTAATGGCATCAGTTGTTCCGGGGCAAAGGACATATACTGCTGGGTAGCATCTGCATAACAGTGAAACTCCAGACTGCAACATCTAATGAGCTCTCCCAGGGGCAGCATGTACACTGCAAACAACATCGGCAAAAGGATCGAGCCCTGAGGAATTCCACATGGCAGGGGCTTCGGGAAGGAGGAGAAATTCCCCATCGCTACCTGTTGCTCCCTACCTGAGAGATAGGACTCAAACCAGTTGATGACTGCACTGGTGAATCCACAATATTCTCTAAGGTGATCCAAAAGCATGATGTGGTCTACGGTATCAAATGCTAAAGAGAGAGAGAGAGAGAGAGAGAGAGATATTGAGGAGAACAAGAATTGACCATTCTCCCCTATTCCTATTTCTGAGGAGGTCATTTTGCACCCTTACTAATGCTGTCTCAGTGCTATGCCTTGCCATAAATCTGGGCTGGAATGGCTCATAGATGTTAAAGGCTGCAAGATGTTCCTCGAGCTACACTGCCACCACTTTCTCTATAACCTTCCCCAAGAATGGGAGGTTGGAGATAGGTCGATAAGTCACCAGGACATCAGGGTCAAGCATTTGTTTCTTCAGAAGGGCCCTCACCAAAGCCTCCTTCAAGGCATCAGGAAAAAAACCCTCTAAGAGCGAGTACCGGATTATTCCAGTGAACACTGGACCAGTGACCTTGGCATATCCCAGAAGGAGACACATCGGGGCTGGGTCCAGTTCACAAAAGGTAGACCACAGTTTCGAGATCACCTCAGCAACCTTAGTCACCTCCACAGGCTGAAACGCCCCCCCAGACTATTGGAGTACCCATGCCTCCACCAGGTCCCCCACCACTGAGCAAATCTTGCCCCACTGGGGAGATCCCAAACCAAATAGAAGACACCCTGTTAGAAAAGAACTGATCAAACTCTTCACACAATGCAACTGAAAAAGCTCTTTTTGGCTGTAGACAGACATGATGAAGCAGTCTGTCCACAGTCTGAAATAGCTGAGCTGGTCTGTTCTTTCCTGCAGCAATCTCTCTGTACAGGAACTCTGCTTTCTTACGGTCAATTGCCCCCTGATATTCATGATAGTGAATTCTCAAGGCCAGTTTGTCCTCCTCAGACTGGGTCCTCCGCCAGCAATGCTCCAACTTCTGACCTTCGATCTTCATTGCCTTGAGAGCCCCATCAAACCATGGGGGTCTCAAGTGAGAAGATCTGGGTCATATAGGGACCAATGCAATGGCATTGAGTGCCCCAGAGACAGCCTTATTATACGCTGCCACCACTTCACTCGTGCCACTCACACATGCAGCACTCACACCAGACATGTCAACCATCACCAACAGTCCCTCTGGGGACATTCCCGTTAAAGGGCGATAGCTGACCATCTCAGCAGGGGAGGGACTATTGTGGGGGGCCCAAATGAGAACTGTACTATGCCATGATTAAACCAAGCAACCTGATCAGTCCTGAGGTTAGTTACCTCAGGCCCTAGTGAGAACACCAAGCCCAATGTATGGCCATGGTGATCAGTCACAGAGGTAACAGCCTGTGCTAGGCCCAGTGATGTCCTCAACTGGAGGAGACGTTGTCCAAAATGAGAGGATTTGTTGTTGACCCAGGTGTTGAAGTCTCCCAGAATTGACCATCTGGGAGACTCCAACACCCTGTTGATGACAAAATCCGTGACCTCCTGAAGCAATTCTCTCTCCCATCTGGGAGGACGGTAAACCAGGAGAATCCTGCAGCCTGCACCTGGACCCACACACACCGCCACACATTCAAAGGACGAGGTTAAACCCACTGGGTGCATAGCAAAGTTCAGGCTGGATCTAAAGCAGATGGCCACTCCCCTACCCCTGCATTCTGTCCTAGGGCAGTGCACTAAAGAGTACCCAGCAGGGACAGACGCCTCCAGAATTGACCCGGTGTCATCCCCAAGTCAGGACTCTGTAATGCAAGCTAGATCGACCAAAAAAATCAAGTCCGCCATAATTGCGGTCTTGTTTCTCATCGATCTGGCATTGCATAGCACAGCCTGAAGGGAACAGGTGGAGACTGCAGACCCATCAGCTACCAGCCCACTCAATCTGGTGGGAACCATGGGAATGGACACCAAACACATCAGGCCTCTCTCCTGGCCCCATTTATCCCAGGACACTTCCTGTTCCTAACCACCCCAATGCCATTCACCTCAGTTGTATCCACGGCACCCCATTGCCAACCAGCTCACCCCATATTTATGCCTACCTCCCAAAAGCGCCTTACTGCTGTAGATGGAAGAGGGAGGTCAGCAAAGGGATGGAGGTCACGCAGCAAGGACGCCATGTAAGTAATACAAAGCGATCTCTGGTCCCACTACATTACAGTACTAACTTATATGACTGCTACAATTTAAAACTATTAAAGTATAAACAGTAAAATAAATACAACCTAATCCTAAACATACACCACAAATGCACACTAATATAAAAATCTACCTAACCACACTCAACCACACACTTGCACTATCTAAAACCCCTATACCACCCCTCTAATAAATCAGAAAGTCAATCAACAAAACAAGATCAGGAGAATCAAAATATTTACAAGTCCAGAGGACTTGTAAGTCCAAAGACCAACCAGTTTATTTCTCACAGAAAATTTTCAAGGCTTATGTCCATATCCATGTCCAAAGAAAGCCACCAACTGCTGCAGTGCTCTCATCACTGCTAAAGAGGGCAAGTTCAATAAAAGAGAAGCACACTCACAGCTTCTCTCTTACAGTTTGCACGGGGGAAAACCATCAAAGTATGCAGACAACAAAATCCACGATATGGTGCTCTCACCACCACCCCAGACAAACTAGATGAAAATAGGCAGTACTCACTGGGGAGGTTTTGCAGGCAGGTCGAGCACAAATCCACAGACTGGCAGGTAGGTGAAAGCTCCCTATGTCTCTTTTCCAAGCAACAACCACTCTCAAGGCAGTTCACAAAAAAGAAGTAGAACTTCCCTGGATCTTCTGCTCCTTATCCGAGGCTCCATCCCATTTGAATCTCGGCCCAAAGGTCCAGTGGCCCCAGGAAGATCCGCGTTTGGGCTACCAAGCCCACCGCCGATGACAACATAGAAACATAGAAACATAGAATTTGTCGGCAGATAAGGACCGTTTGGCCCACCCAGTCTGCCCATTTCTCTACCTGACGGATAAGCTGCAGATTCTAGTTAATCAACAGCTTACTTCCTCCTGCCCCCCACTAGAATTGCCTTATGCCTGTCCCATGCATTCTTGAATTCTCCCACTGTTCCTGACTCCACAACCTCCTCAGGAAGGCTGTTCCATGCATCCACAACTCTCTCTGTGAAAAAATACTTTCTAACATTACCTCTGAGCCGTCCCCCTCTATCTTCAAATTGTGCCCCCTTGTTCTTGCACATCTCTTCTTCTGAAAGATACTACCCTCTTGTACCTTGTTAATTCCCTTGAGATAGTTGAAAGTTTCTATCATGTCCCTCCTCCCCCTCCTTTCCTCAAGGGTATACATATTAAGCTGTCTTAGTCTCTCCTCATATGTCTTCTGGTGCAGACCTTGCACCATTTTGGTTGCGCTCCTCTGAACAGCCTCCACTCTGTCTATGTCTTTGCGGAGATGGGGTCTTCAGAATTGCACACAGTACTCCAGATGGGGTCTCACTAACTGTCTGTAGAGAGGGATACCAACTTCCTATTTTCTACTGTTGATGCCTCTCCCTATGTATCCCAGTATCCCCCCAGCTCCCTTACTGCCTTCTCACATTGCTTGCCCACCTTTAGGTCATCTGATATAATTACTCCTAGGTCTCTTTCGATTTTTCTTGTTGTTATGAACTCACCCCCCACTATGTACTCTTCCCCTGGGTTTTTGTTTCCCAGATGCATTACCTTGCACTTCTTTGCATTGAATCTGAGCTGCCACGTATTTGACCATTTCTCCAGCCTTGCCAAGTCCCTTTTCATTCTTTCCACCCCACCTTGTGTATCAACCCTGTTGCAGACCTTTGTGTCATCTGCAAAGAGGCATACCTTTCCTTCCAGGTGCTCTCCAATGTCACTTATAAAGATATTAAAGAGGACCGGTCCCAGTACCGAACCCTGCGGTGCCCTGCTAGTTACCCTCCTTTCTTCACTGTGGACTCCGTTTACTATTACCTTTTGCGTCCTGTTGTCCAGCAGTTTTTTATCCAGGCTACCACCTTGGGACCCACTCCAAGGCTGGCTAACTATGTATATTAATCTTTTGTGTAGAGACTGTGAGATGCCTTGCTAAAATCTAGGTAGGCGTATCCACAGCCCCTCCCTGGTCTACTACTTGGTCACCCAGTCAAAGAAATCTATTAGGTTCATCTGACATGACCTTCCTGCTGTGAAACCATGCTGCCTTGGGTCCTGTGCCCCACTGGCCTCTAGGTACTCAACAATTCTTTCCTTCAGAAGTGATTCCATCATTTTCCCTACCACTGAAGTCAAACTAACTGGTCTGTAGTTTCCTGCCTCTGCCCTGCTCCCACTTTTGTGGTGGAATCACATTGCCCTCCTCCAGTCCTCAGGTACCACTCCATCCTCCCATGATTTGTTAAAGAGTAGTCAGTGGTGTTACTAGTTCTACCTTAGTTCTTTTAGTATTCTTGGGTGAATCCATCAGGCCCCATTGCTTTGTCCACCCTCAGTTTCAAGAGTTCTTTCAAAACCCTTTCTTCTGTGAATGGACTGGTATCAACCCCCTATTCAGAGTTTCCCCTTGTTTGGTTTAGGCACCTCCCCTCCTCATCTGTTGTGAATACTGAGCAGAAATATTCGTTCAGCATCCCTGGTTTTTCACTGTCACCCTCTGCCCACATTCCCTCCCCTTTATTAAGTCTCTGTATTCCTCCCTTGGTCTTTGTTCGCTCGCTAATGTACCTATAAAAAGTTTTATCCCCCTTCTTAACAGAGTTGGCTATCTTTTCCTCAGTTTGTGCCTTTGCTATTCTGACTGCCTTCCCTGCCTCCTTCTGCTTTATCTGATAAAGTTCTCTGTTCTGCTCCTTCTGTGTTTCCTTATATTTCCTGAATGCTATCCTTTTCTCCTTAACTGTCCCTGACACCTCTTTTGAGAACCATAGTGTTTTTTTCCTTCGTTTTGTTTTATTGATTTGCTTCACACAAAGGCTTGTTGCCTCTGTGATGGCTGTTTTGATTATTCCCCATTGTTTCTCAACCCCTCCCTCTTGCCCATTTGGTAGTGCTTTTCTAAGGCACTCTCTCATTTTCCCAAAGTCAGCCTTCCTAAAGTCCAATACTCTTGTTTTTGTATGGCTTGACTCTATGGCTGTGTTTATGTGAACCACACTGTTTGGTGGTCACTTGTTCCCAGATGGCTACCCACTTCTAAATCTGAGATCCTTTCTCCTTCCCCATTTGAGAGTACCAGGTCTAAGGTTGCTCCCTCCCGAGTGGGTTCCAACACTAGCTGTCTGAGGTGTGCCCCCTGTAGGGTATCAAGAATGACTCTGCTCTTGGATGTGCCTGCAGCAAAGGTACTCCAGTTAACATCTGGCATATTCAGGTCCCCCATCAACAATATCTCCCCTTTTTCTGCCATTTTAAGGATGCCTTCTATCATTTCCTTGTCCATTTCCTCCCCCTGAGATGGGGGTCTGTACAAAACCCCCATGCGGATTGTGGTGCCATTTCCTGTCTCCAGGGTGACCCATAGTGACTCATCAACTTCCTGTTTACTCTTTAGTTCTGTTGCTTTAATCCCTTCCCTTATATAGAGAGCTACTCCTCCTCCTCTTTTACCCACCCTGTCCCTCCTGTAGACTGTGTATCCTGGTATGTTGACTTCCCACTCATGGTTCTCTGTGTACCATGTTTCAGTGACTGCCACAATATCCAGGCATCCCTCTTCCATTAAGGCCACTAGTTCAGGGAGCTTGTTGCATAGACTATGGGCATTGGTACTCATCACCTTCCATCTATTTTTTATGGCCTTACCCCTTTTAGTCCCATCCCTGTCCTTAACACCTTTTTCTGCATTTATCCCTGTCCTGCTCCCTACTGACTTCTCTGCCTTGGTGTTTACCTCTCTAACTACTGCGCTTTGTGGGGGGAGGCTGGGATTTCCCTGCTTCTTTTCAGTGCCCCCCCCTTGGCTAGTTTAAATGCTTGCCAATGAAGCATTTAAACCTGTCACCTAGGATCCTGGTTCCCCCCCTGGACAGATGCAGACCATCGCGCCAGTATAAGTCTGTATCCCTCGAGGTGGCTCCCTAGTCCCCTATGAAGCCAAAACCCTGAGCTCCACACCAGTTTTTCAACCATTCATTGAATCCCATGATGCGGAATACCCTAGCATCATCCTTGCCATAGACAGGCAGCACCTCCGAGAAGGTTACCGTACATGCTACTTGTCTAAGGCCTCCCAACTCCACAAACTCCTCTTGCACCACTCTGATCCCATTTACAGCCAGGTCATTTGTCCCTAGGTGGACAATGACATCCAGCTCCCTCCCTCGTGCAGCTGCTCCCGCGATCCTGAGGATTCGCTTCCTGTCCCTCCAAGCCGTGGTGCCAGGCAGGCACCTTACTCCCCTATCCCCTTCCTCCCCCACATCTACCCCCCTAATGATTGAATCCCCCATCAGGAGTTGTTTCCTTCCATGTTTCTATGTTTCTATCTTTGGGGGTCAGAAGAAACTAGGTTCCTGACGGAGTTACGATCTTCAGCGCCACAAACCAGCACTGTATTTGAAAGTCTTAAAGTCCTCTGGACAAAAAACAGCTGATTTCTAAAAATATAAACACTAAAACACCTAGACTTTCTCGCTTTCTGCCTCTACCTATTACTCAATGCCCTAAACCTAAACACTAACGCTAATAAAACAAAAAAACAGTCCTCACCAACAAAACGTTTAGAGGACCGTTATTTAATACAATTCTCCTGATGGCTTAAACATAGCATTTTAAGGGGGATTTAAAATAAAAAGTTTGTGCTCACACAGAGCACAACAGACCGACGCCCAGCCTGGTGGCCATTTTACCTCCCTCTTCTAGATAGAATGTGGGACTGAGAGGGATGAAAATAACAAGCCCCTCTCCTGGTGGTCTAGTGGATCCCCCTCCCTGATGCCTAATTTTGCCCATAAATTTAAGTAATAAATAACCCCTTCCCTGGGGGTCTGGGTACCCCACCCCTCCCCGGCAGGTGGTGCCACCCCCTAGCCCACACCCTGAGCTGGTGACTGGCACAGCCCTCACTTCACCACTACAATTGCCAGGTGCCGATCGAGCTGTTATTGAGTGCGTACTATACAATACATGCTCGGTGACAGCTCAGTCGACAGCTGGCCATGGTGGTGAGGAGGAGGCTATGCCAGTTGCTGGCTTGGGTTTGGGGTGAGGGGCGGGGTGTGGTGGTATCACTACCTGCCAGGATGTGGGAGGGGACCACTATACCACCAGGAAAGGGGTTATTACTTAAATATCCGGGCGAAAACTGGGAACGGGGAGTGGGGTCCACTGGACCACAAGGAAAGGGGTTTGTTATTAATTGCATATATGGGCAAAATCTGGGATTGGGGAGCTGGGTTCACTAGACCACTAAGGACTTATAAACATACAAATTTCTTTCAGGGATCGGAGAGGGCGGTCCACTAGATCACCAAGGAATTATAAAAATATATTTATTGGGGCATCCTATCAAAGCGAATGGGCTCGATAAAGCCCACATTTGCTGCACAGAGCCTGCGGCTAACTTCTCCCATGTGCCATGTGCTTGTTGCGTGGGAGAGGCTGCAGCAAGTGTATGGTCTTAGGCGCCGGGACCCCTACTGTACCAGAATCTGATGCAGGGACCCTTGCGCACCAGGTATTGACACAAGCTGCTGTTCACTGCAGTTTGCGTTGATCTAAGTCCTCTTCGAGAATTGAGCCCTCTGTGTTCTTTGTTAGAACTGGAAGATAGTTTGACAGTCTTATCAGTCTCCTGGGTGATAAAACTTTAAGAGCAACTGACACCATCTGGCCAAAAGTGCTACATTGATTAATTAGAATAAGCATACCCCTAGTAAACCCCATACCAAAAACTAGATTACTATGTTACTTTATTTTAAAGTTATTAGCCATTGTGTAACCCTGATATCACTACCTGTTCAAAAAATACCTGTTTCAGTGAAGAGCTGCTGATGATGTCGTCTAGGGACTCACAGTCTAGTATTCCCTGTCAGCAAGCTTATAGGACCTGTTTCTCCAAAGCTGTAAAGATCATGTGCAGTGGTTTTCACAAGTAAAACAGGTAGCACCAGTCAACAAAATATGTGGGCACTTTTTCTTTTTTACTTGGTCTATGAAGGTTCCCTGCCCCCCCCCACCCGAGTGGCTCAGTTCATTAAATTTGGAAATTGATCTAAATATGGCTATAGAACAGTGCTGTGCTGCTAGCAAAGGACTGCTTATTGTGAAAAGAGTACATCCCCTACCCTTCTGTGGGTTAAAGGGGCATCTTCTGGAGCAGCAGTACTAGATAAAAAAAATCTGATCTTTTGTAACAGTTTATTCCTTCTGTTCTGTTGAGCACTTACTTGGTAATATTTCTTGTTTTCACTGTACTATCACCCCGTAATTTGCTTTGTTTTTGTTTACATTTTTCCCAACTGCCATGTTGAACTGGAATCTTCTGCTGCCAACCACAGCACAGGGTCCCACTGAAGTAAACAAAAGATGTGATGAGATGTCAGGGGGGAGCTCAGCTGAAAATTAGGCACCAGCCATATTTATTGTGAATCCACAACAATAGAAACACATTTTAAATATCTAATAAAGATCACTAGAAAAAAATATTTACCGATATGGAAACTGGAACTATGGCTGCATGTTTCCAGCCAAAAAGCAGAATTTTGATAATCACTTCCTGATTATCTAGTACTGCTGCTTTAAGTTCTATTTTTATTAGACTCTTAACAAGACTACTGCACCTGCTGTCCAGACAGATAAGTGTCATCAAAGGGTGCATTCATGATCTGTTGCTGGACATCTAGGTGAAGTCTGCAGTTCGCAGCCAGGAATGCCACCTGATGCAGATAACTGCTGCCACCAGGTGAGCTGCTGCATCAAAGGCATCCATTAGAGGCTTTGAGCTGGTGACAAATTCAATACCTTGGTTAACAGTAAGCAGCAGGGCTTGTTCCATCTCTGACTCTGGCAGGGCCTCTACCAGAGAGATTAGCTTGCTCCAGAAGGTATATTGTACTTGTAGAAGTGACACTTGTAGTTGGATATACTCAAGCCAAGGGTAGCCGAGACATATGCCCTCTTTTCCATAGTGTCAGCCTTGCGCTACTCCTCATTTGTGGGGTGCTCAGTGACCTCCTTGGGTGCTATAACTTTGTCATTATCAGTGAGAATGACATTGGCATTAGCTATAGGCTGAGTGAAATACACTGGCATACTTTTAGGAGCAGTGTATTTCCCGTTTGCCTGTTTGGGACAGCTGCCGCAGTAGCAGGTCTCTTCCAAACTGCTTCTGACAGGGTCTCTAGAGCTGGGTGGATGGCAGAATTAATCTGACTGGGATATTAGGCACATTTAGAAACTCCACCTGAAGGTGCCTAGCTTGGTCTATGGCTCCTGGCTCAAAAGTCATTCCAGAATGCATACTTCTGAGCAGAGCTTGAAAGGAAAGGTTCTCCTGAGGAACAGACACAGGAACTGGACCTGAGACCTCTGGACCATAAAAAGAGTCTCTCTACACCCTCCTCACTAGGGTGATAATGGGGAAGGTTGAAGAGCTGACTGTGTAGCACATGGCAACACTGGCCTCAGGGGCCTAAAGAAGGGCATCAAAGGCAGCCTGAAGATGACACTGGGAGGGCTCCTGGCACTATGGGCAGCACTGGAAGAGCCCCCGGCTCCACGAGCTCATATGATGTCATACCTGACGCCACATGTGGCACTGGGCCAGGCCGTGAGGGGGCCCAACCTTGGCACTGCATACGACACTGAGCATGGCATTGAAGACCCAGCCAGCACCATGGTTGTCTCCATCCTTGAAAAGAAAGGAGGTGACTCTTCAAGTGAGGCAGACATTGGCAGTGCCACTCACGGCAGCAGCCCGGAGGCCAGGGCCGCAAGCAGATACACATCAAAGTGAAGCAACATCACCAGCAACACCAGCCCAGCAAGACTCCCAGAGGTTATGGACCACCATCAGAAGCAGTGCAATGTGAATTAGACATGGCATTCACTGCTCCATAAGAGCTACCCAATAATGGAACTGCCCATCACGGTCCTCCCTAAAAGACAAACAAAGGCTCAGGGATAGACATAGATACACAGATACATAGATACATGGACAGTGTCGGCAGATAAGGGCCTATGGCCCACCTAGTCTGCCCATTTGAGCTTGTAAGTTCAGTTTGTTTTCCTAGAAGTCTATTTCCCCTTACCCCTGACCTCTAGAATTCCTTTATGTCTATCCCATGCATTCTTAAATCCCGTGATTGTTTCAGCCCCCACCACTTCCTCTGGCAGGGTGTTCCACTTGTCCACCACCCGCTTCTGTGAAGAATTCTTTCTCATGTTTCCTCTGAATCGTCCTCCTCCAACTTCATCCCATGCCCTCTAGTCCTGAAACATCTTTTCTCTTAAAAATAGTGTTTTCCTGCACCCTGTTCCTCCCTGTAAGATACTTGTATGTCTCTATCATATCCCTCTCTCCTCCTCTCCTCCAGGGAGTACATGTTCAGTTCCTTCAACCTGTCTTCATAGGACTTGTGATGCAACCCATGCACCATCTTTGTTGCCCTCCTCTGAACCTTCTCTACCCTGTCTATGTCCTTACGTAGGTATGGTCTCCAGAACTGTACACTGTACTCCAGGTGGGCCTCACTAGTGTCTTGTATAGTGGAATTTATGGACCCCTTTTCCTGCTGGTGATGCCCCTGCCTATACATCCCAGCATCCTATTTGCTTTACCTGATGCCTTTGTCACACTGTTTCCTACCTTGAGGTCATCAGAGATGACAACCCAAGATCCCTTTCCTGCTTGGTGCATGCTATATCCTCACCCCCAACTGATATATTGTGCCAGGGTTTTTGTACTTCATATGCATTATCTTGCACTTCTTTGCATTGAATTTCAACTGCCAAACCCTTGACCATTCTTCAAGTTTATGCAGGTCCTTCTCATTCTGTCTACACCCTCTGGTGTGTCTACTCTATTACAGAGCTTTGTGTCATCAGCGAACAGTGAAATTCTGCCTTCTATATCCTGTGCAATGTCACTGATGAAGATGTTGAATAGGACCGGTCCCAGCACTGATCCCTGTGGTACTCCACTGGTCACTCTTCCCTCTGTGGAGTGACGGCCATTTACCACCACCTTCTGTGTCCTGCCACCAGCCAGTTACCTACCCACCACACTACTGTCCTGCCCACACCCATATTCCCCAGTTTGTGTAATAGTCTTCTATGTGGCACAGTGTCAAAGGCCTTGCTGAAGTCCAGATAGGCCATGTCCACTGCCCTCCCCTGATCCACCTCCTAGTCACCCAGTCAAAAAATTCAATGAGGTTGGTCTGACATGCCTCCCCTGGTGAAACCATGCTGCCTTGGGTCCTGTAGTCCATTGACAGCCAGATGTTCCACCAATCTCTCCTTCAGTAGTGCTTCCATGATCTTTCCCACTACCGAGGTGAGGCTGACTGGTCTGTAGTTCCCTGCTTCCTCTTTGTTCCCACTTTTGTATAAGGGGACTACATCTGCTGTCCTCCAGTCTTTGGGTACCTCCCCTGTTTCCAGTGATTGGCTGAACAGGATAGCCAGAGGTTCAGCCACCACCTCTCTTAGTTCTTTAAGGACCCTGGGGTGCACCCCATCTGGCCCCATTGCTTTATCAGCTCTTATTGCTTCCAGTTCCTTCAGGACCCTTTCTCGTGTAAAGGGACTTGTGTCCATTCTGCACCATTCTCACCTTGTACTCCCTTCAGACCCATTACCCCCTCTTCCTTAGTAAGCTGAGCAGAAATACCTGTTCAATATGTCAGCTTTACTGTTGTCATCCTCCACGGCTCCCATCCTCCCCTTCAGTCTCACTATCCCTTCCTTTGTCCTTCTTTTTCCTTATGTACCTGTAAAAGTTTGTCCCTTTAACCACTGATTTTGCAATGTGTTCTTCTGTCTGAGCTTTGGCTTCCCTTACTGACTTCCCTGCCTCCCTTTGTTTCTCCTGGTACTTCTCCCTATCCCCTTCTGCCTGTGTCTTTTGTATTGCCTGAATGCAATCTTTTTGGCTTTCACTTTCTTTGCTACTTTGGAAAACCATAATGGTCTCCTCTTTTCTTTTCCTCTTGCTAACCTGCTTAATGCATAATTCTGTTGTTCTTATAATCCCCATTTTAAATACTGCCCACTGTTCCTCAATCCCTGATTCCTGTCCCATTCCCCTTAATGCCTCTTTCAAGCATCTCCCCATTTTCCCAAAGTCTGCCCCCCTAAAATCCAGGATACGTGTTTTTGTGTGGTTTGGTTCTGCTCTTTCTGTGATTTCAAACCACAATGACTGGTGGTCACTGTTACCCAGGTGCTCCCCCACTGTTACCCTCATCACACTGTCCCTGTTTGTGAGCACAAGGTCCAGTATTGCCTTCTGCCGAGTTGGTTCCATGACCAGTTGCTTGAGGAAGGCACCCTGAAGGGAGTCCAGGATAAATCTGCTCCTAGTTGATGCTGCTGCTGGGATGCTCCAGTCCACGTCTGGTATATTGAAGTCTCCAACCAGTACTACCTCACCCTTGTCTGCCATCCTTTGGATGGCTAGCATCAGCTCCCTATCTGTTTCTTCCTCCTGGGCTGGTGGTCTATAGACCACACCTGTGCGGATGGCTGGCCCCATTTTCCTTTCCAGCTTAACCCACAGTATCTCTCTCTAGACAGTGACTTCACAGGCCTAGGCATCCCTGGTGTTGTCGGTGATGATGGTAGGGATCCCAAGCCTACAGAAATCAGATGTCTCACAGAAGATCTTGACAGAGGGTGACCTTGTCTGGTACCTTTTCATCCCCTTCTTGTGAGTAGAGGAAGAGGCTGAGGTCAAGCAGTGCCAGGACCTCAACGCTGAGCATTTGTGGGATCTGGACTGCTTCTTTTTGTGTTTCCAGGAGGACTGCCTTTCCTCATAGATGCCAGACTGTCCATTGTCGGTGCACCAGCCCAGCGAGATGTGTTGATCGGTCACATCCCCATTGCAAGAGTAACCTGCCTCTTCAGGCTCCCTACCATTCTCCATGTTGAACTGCTCACAGGAGGTAGGGGTGAGAGAAACTGAAAAACATGTGTTAAATACTAGATAGATATATAGATATTTATTTATAAAGTGCCCATTTCCATGGACTCTGGGTGCTGTACAAAACAATTCAATAACACAATACAGATAGGCAGCAGCTCAACACAAACTTAAAATACTAACCTGACGCAAAAATAAACTCTAATTTTAAACACTAAAACTGAAGAAATGAATGCTGTTGTCACATAGACAGTGAAGTTCTGGCTCCTGATGGGAGAGCAACATTGTCCCTGAAATGCTCTCGATGGCGCCAAAAAAGGGATTGAACTGGTTGGGGGCTGGTGCCGCTGTATAGCAGAAGGCATATGCATCGACTCGCAATGTCATGCACATGTTGCTTATTGTATCACCAGCCCTCTGAAAACTTCTGGCTCCTACAGGGTCCTAGCACCTCCGGCTCAGACTCGCTAGTGGAAATTAACGATACAGATTGATTCTTTGAAGATCAACAGTTACAGTAGGTACGTAACTTTCGTATCTTACAAGATTCAGTCTTCTCCATAGATTCCCACTCATGGGTCAGAGTAACAAGCTCAGGGAAACTTCCCCGAACTAGGGAGGCTGGAGCTCAGGACTGACTCAAGATAATAATCCATTCAGTATGTTCCTGCCAAAGGTAGCATGTTGCCTGGCATGGACATCCAAGGCTTAATGCTTGGTAAAAGAATGCACTGTGTTTCAGGTTGCAGCCCTGCAGATCTGTGCCAAATAAGTGGCTACCACTCTGATAGAGTGAGCATGCACTTTACCCTCTAGGTTTTCCACTTCCATGGAGTAGCAGTGGCAAAGGCAGTTCACAATCCAAGAGGAAATGCATCTGATCATAACAGGTAGTCCTTTTTTTGATTTGATTGTAACAGGTAGTCCTTTTTGATTGGGGTTGAAAGAGACAAAATGCTGCTTTTCCTTTCTGTGGTTCTTAGTCCTATCTAGGTAAAACCTAAGAACTTTTTTCACATTGAGGGAGTGCAGAATCATCTCTCCCTGCTGGCCCGCCAGCACAGGTGCAGGGCGCCTATCTGTGATGCCGATGACCCAGGTTCGGGAACGGATCCGGGACATCAGAGGGCCGGCCGGGGGGGGAGAAGGCTAGAGCATTCCAGGGACTGCTGTCTTTCTCTGGGGGGGGGTAGAATGTCCGGCACAATGTGGACCCCTGGTGGAGGCTGGGGGTACCTCAATGCCAGCGCCATTACTTGTGGGGGGCTGGGTGGACACGGGACATTATTGCACGTCCCCGCCCTGGGGGGGGATTAGCATAAAACAGCAGCCTCCATCTATGGTGCCCACTTAGCCCAACACCGGTCACACACCACGGCACTTCTAAGTCCTGTCGTATACCATCATCTGCTATCACCAGTCGATCCTGCACCCCATCTTGGGGGAAAAGCCAAGAAGGCAATGCCTGTGGGCATATCTGCCGGCACCCTTGTTCCATCATCACAAAGATCGAGTTGATACGGTGGCCCAACCCTGAGAAGCAATTCAGGGGGTTCCAGGGGCAAAAAAAGGTAAAGTCCAAGGGGTGCAAAGAAAGGGTACCGTGGGTTAACAGGGGCTGAGGTTCAGGGTGGCTCGCTACCAAAAAAAAAAAAGAGTCCTCTTTCCCTTATCCTGAATATTTGCAAAGTAGGTGGGTTGAATCAGATTGATACAAGTAGAACTGTGACACCACCTTAGGAACTTAAGGTGTGTGCAGAGCACTGCCTTATCTTTATGAGGATGATCTGTCACCAAAGCATAGATTTCAGACATACTGCATGCAGGGATGATGGCCACCAGAAGTGCTGCTTTCCAAGTCAGATCTCTCACATCACAAGTCGAAATGGCTCAAAGTCCTCGTGAGTGAGCATATCCGGCACATGACTGAGGTCCCAAGGAGCTACCGGCTTTCTAATGGAGGACCTTGTGTACAAGAGACCCCTGAGGAAGCTCCTGAAGAGTGACAGTTGCACCAGAGAGAGGGTGCCTATAGGGTTGTGATAAGCTGACATAGCAGACAAATGGACCTTGACTGTGGAATATTGCAGTCCTGCATTAGAAGGGTCCAGTTGATATTCTAAAACCTATTCAGGTGGCCAAGGGGTTTTGGAGCACCAGATGAAAAAGCATTTCTACTTGGCTGTGTACATTTTCCTGGTGGAAATTTTACGAGCAGCCAATAAAGAGACTCCCTGAAATACCTCGAACTGATTCACTTCTATTTCTTCAGGAGTCAGGCCTGAAGGTAGAGAGTGCAGGTTGGGGTGGACTTGTGGGCCCTAGGCTTGGAACAGTAAGTCCACCCAAAGTGACAGAGCCCTCAGTTTGCAGACTGAAAGTTGGTTCTACAGAGGAATCCATATTTGCAGAGGCCAGCAGGGGGCCACTAGAATCGGCTTCTCCCATGTGCCTCTACTCTGAACAGTACTTTCTGAGTGAGAGGAACTGGAGGAAATGCATACAAAAGCAGACTGTGCTACTGCAGTCTGAATACATCCTGATAGAAAACACCAGGTTCTGGATTTCTGGAGCAGAATCAAGGCAGTTTGGCATTGACTGAGGATGCAAAAAGGTCCATATCTGGTGTTCCCCATTTGTTGAATAGCAATTCACGTCTGAGCTAGTGACCACTCGTGAGGATCTACTGTCGTTCGACTGAACTTTTCTGCCCAAGTGTTCTGGACCCCTGGTAGATAGATGGCTTGGAACAGGGTCCCCTGTTCCAGGCACCATTCTCACACTGTCACTGGTTCAATGCAGAGAGAGAAGGTAACAGTGTGCCCCCCCTCCCATTTCTTAAAGGGATACTGTCAACCTGTTTTACATCATATTATTTCTAGTTAAAAATCCACATTTTATGATTGCTTACCGTCTCTAAAATTAATTAATGTTGCTGTTTGTTTCATCTCTCTCCTTGTTTGGTAGAACTGAATTACATGCTAATGTATATTTATAAACAACCTTGTTTTGTTTACAATCCTGGATCTGTTCTGTTCTTCCTGCATAACTTCCTGAGCATTAGAAACACCTTAAATAGTGCGGTCACTCATGAAACAAAACCCTCCTAAACTCCCACTGCATTATGAGTGGCTAAACTGTGTTGTGGGTGTTCCCAAATCCGGGAAAGATGTAGTTGGAGCTGATCAAAGAACGTAAACAAACCTGCTTTAGAGTGGTAACACCAGTATGTTTAGCCGTCTGTTTTTCACTTTTTTTTTTTTTAACTATTGTATTTATGCTTCTCCTAACTGCTCCTTCTCTCCACTCTTTCAGACTACCTCTACCTGTGTGCAATCCTTCTCCTCATCTGAGTCTGCCCCTAGAGCACAAAGTCCACTAACCTAGGTGCCCGGATAACCCTCGGGTAGGGTGAGGAGGCATTCCCCACTTTTACCCCCTCCGAACCATACATGCTGCGACGTGGACTTGTACAGTGGAGTCTGCCCGATGAACCTGAGGATCCACACACAGCAAGAAGTCATCACCTTGGAGAGAGAGGGTGTTTTTCCCTGTTCGTTCCCCAATGTTGGTGTGCAGTGAGGGCTAAGGAGCTCGAAGGCATACTGAGATGCGTCTCCTGCTCCACCCCTCTGCCGTCTGCCCTATCCTGATGCAGCTACCCCTCTTCACCTTCATCCGGGTACCCCTAGGTGTCGGTATTAAGGCGGGAGTGTGTAGGTAACCCCCCCCAGAGAAGGAGAGCGGCCATTGGGTACTCAATTCTTCTCCTCCACGGACGACCCCCAGTGGCCCATGCTTGTTCCCAAACACAGGTCGCCGGCATGGTGCGAGGTAAGGCGTCCAGCACCTCAACCCTCAGTGCAATCGGAACGGCTTTGTTTTTCACTTTTTTTAAGAAAAAAAAATGAGAATCAAACTTTCAACTACAGCAGCAATCTTTACAGAATGTTGGCAACCATAAAATGTGTTTTTAAACTAGGGACACTTTGAGACCTAAGGGGGTTGACAGTGTCCCTTTAACATAGTACATAACAGATTTGTTCTCTGTCTGGAGGAGGACTTCATTGTTGCTGACCAAGTCTGATGGCTTTCCAGCTATAAAAAAAAACTGCACACATCTTCAGCACATTTATGTAAAGATGTGTTTCTGAGTAGTCCCAGACCCTTTGTGTCTGGAGACCCTGACAATGGCCTCCCCACCCCAGTAAGGAGGCATCCATGGTGAGGGTCAACTTTGGATCTGGTGAAGAGAAGGGGGAGCCCTAGAGAAGGTTTTCCTTCACAGATCACCATAGCAGGGATCTCACTAGAGATTTGTTCACCCTAATGGTGTAGTTTCAAGGCTGTGATGCTTGAGACCAGTGGGCACTGAATATCCACGGAGTTGTTCTCTTGTGCAGCCTTGCTAGTTGGACTGTAAACACTGAGGATGCCAGGAGTCCCAGCATGCACTGCATGGAATGAGCTGGCACTGATCTGCGTTCAATAATAAAGCATGCCATCTGCAAGACTGCTTGCACTCTGTTGTCTGGAAGGAAGGCCCAAGCCCAGGTCATGGCCAGAACAGCTGTGAGCAATAGTAACTAGGAGGGTTCTAGCCGAGACTTGGAAGGGTTCATCAGAACTCCCATGGATGCAAAAACTGTGAAACAGCATATGCAAGCTGTGGATCAGGATGGCAGATTGAGTCTCTAGCTTGGTGCCACCTAGTGAAGAATTCATTCATAATATTGCAAAAACTCTCACTTTTTAGGCAACTCGACACTCATTTGTTAGACAAAAACATGCTCAAATGAAATCTAGACACTTACCTCTTGATCGGTTACCTTCACTGGTGGGTAAGCCATGGGGGAGGAAGATGGCAGAGGGAGCGGTAGCTCAAAACACAGTGCCTTTAACAGACGCCCAAGAGACAAAAGGGATGCTACGTCGACTGCATCTTTCAAAACATAAGTGGCCACTCTTGAAGAAAAAGTCCAGGCAATACAATTAAAGGCATGAGACATAGAAACCTATCACACATAAATGATAAGGACACTATGCATGAGGCGTGAATACAGGAGCAGGAATGCCTCATGGCCTTACTATGGGAACAGGTGGAGGACTCAGAAAGTAACAGCCACAGGAACAACCTGTGCTTTGTTGGATTCCCTGAGGGAGCTGAGAATAAAGATGTGGTAGGCTTCCTCCAGCAAGAGATTCCTCAGCATTTCGAGGACACTTGGAAACCAATCTTCAAAACTGAAAGTGGCTCACAGAATCCTCGCACCCCTCCCCCCAAAAGCCAGGTGAGAGGCCTCATCCAGTCTTCAACAAATTTCTGCGGTACCCCGGCAAAGAGATCTTATCTCTAGCAAGACAGGGGCACTGTATCTACATTTTCACTGACTATTCCACGGAGCTGGCACAAAGAAGTAAAGGGTAGGTGGGGCCAAGAAAGCACTACAAGATCTGGGGATACCACATAAACTTTTCAGTACCTCACCAAACTATGCATCAGTCCTAACAGGGTCCTCCACACCATTTTAGCACTGGAAGAAGCAGCATATTATATATCTAAGAAATGGTCAGAAAAAGCCTTAGTCCTCAGCCAGCTGGCTAACTCCAGACCACAACAGTGACAAGGGCAACCTACAGCCTCCTGGACTCTACACCACCCTTTACCCTCTTAGAACAGCAGTGCTCTCTGCTGGCCCGGTGGCGCAGAGAGTTGAGGTGCTGGATGCCACACCTCGAACCACGCTGGCAACCCAAGGTCAGAAGTGAGCTCGGGTTGCCGGGGGTCAGCTGGGATGGAGAGGATTGAGCATCCGGAGGATAGTTCACCTCGCCTGGGGAGGATGGGGGCTAAGAGCCTGTACAGCACTGGCCCCTGGTGGAGGCCAGGGGGTGGTGGGTGGCAGCACAGAGAATGTGTAGGACGGCAAAGCAGACGTTGGACGTGCAGCATGTAGGCACCCATGCTGCAATGTCCTAGACATCACCCTGGCACTGCCAACAATAGGAAGGAGGAGGGAAAAAGTGAAAGAAGAAATCCAGCGCATATGAGGCCTCGGCCCACTGGTGCCACACTGGATGAACCAAGGATTCTCCCTTCCAGCCCGACTCACCAGGAACTCCCCAGTGTGCGGGGTACATACCCCGCTGGGTAGAGACCTGGGTTGTGTGTAGGGGGAAGGAGGTAGAGAACTGGAGCTGCGGCCAGTGGGATGCTGGAGGTCAAAGACTGGCAGGGAACCATAGGTACACCCCCAGCTGAGGAGGTAGGAGTACAAAGAATAAGTATAAAAAAAAAAAAAAGAACAGCAATGCTGACAGAGACGGCATGGACTGGCATATCTTCGAATTTATAGAGTCCAGCTACAGAGGTAGAGATTGACAGCGAACAAACAGGATGGCAAGGCCTGGACTTCTGGCACAGAGAAGGTAGTAGGGGCTCTAAACACTCCAGGGCTAGCTGTGACTCCACGGGAGATCTGGCACCCAAAGTGCCTGGGAAGGCCAAAGCCCAGCTACACTCCATGCCGCTTTCACAATCTTCAGTCAAGGTTCCCACACAGGGACAAACTGGTAAAGAGACTTGGGTGGAGAGGGAAGCCAGAGCTGGAGAGCAGTGCTCCAAAGGGATTACAGGGAACTGAAAAAGCAGCAGTGGGAAAATTGGATCTGCATCTCCAACCTGAATGACTTGACTGGACTTTAACTTGTATCCTTTGCAATTTAAAATAGGTAGCTTCCTCACAATTTTAATGTTGTTGCTGATAACATGGGCTTGTTTCCTCTAGTTTCTGTGGGTGACAAATTCTTCCAGCCAGGTCCCCCTCCTTCAGGTCTTCTCCAACCCCCTTAAGGTTTAATCTTGTATCCAAGCTGCCCCCTCACATTTTTCAAAAAGGGTAGTGGTATCACACAACTCGGATACCTTTAACAGCCTAAAGCAGGCATAAAGGCAAGCTGATAATAGGTCAACTAATGGGAATTAGGTCAGCTTGACTCTAGCCCCCCCATCCTCTCCCCACCATGTGTGTAGGCATAACAATTACGAGTGTTTTAAGTCTGATCCAGGAGAAAGTCATTGTTCAAACAATATGAAGTCTTGCTATATTATGACAATTGCAGTTTGTCCCACCATTAGAACTGCTCCGGAGGTGAAAGAGTTAACTCCCATTCAAAGAATGGAACTTGAAGCGCGAGCTCGGTTAGCGAAGCTCTGTCTGGGTTATTTCAAACCTAAACTGTCAGATTCTTTACTCCGCCTCACTGAACAGTCGCTCTGGAGATTTCTCCTACTGCTCGGTTCATTTCTCGGTTTAAACAGTGTTTTCTCGGTTCAAATCAACCGAGAATATTATTATTTAACTGCAAAACCGTTCGGTTCAAGCTCTGTCTGTGTATCGTAAGTAATTTAAGTTTATTTTCTGTGTGGAACTTGTAAATGTTATCGGTTTGGTTTTGAACCGATCAGCTTGTTTTAAAACTTGAATTGATGGTTTTAGAGTGCGGTTCCCGGTTCTTATCGGTTCTAAAAAAAACAGATTTCATTACGTTTTTTTCCAAGACCCGTGACACGGTTAGGAACCGATAAGGGTGTCCTGCCTGGCACTGCCGTTTAAAAGGGCAAGTTTTTGGTTAGGCTGGCCTTATATCTGAAAAACCCAAAAGAAAAACCGGGCCCACTGGGTTTCAACACTGTGATGCCTGTGGGAAGTCTTTGCCAAGGCTGACCACACCACATATTATATTGTCTAGGGTTTGACCACCTCAATTCAGACTGCCAGATTTGTAAAATTTCCTGCAGCCACCTAGATAAGAGAGTTGGCAGGCTCAGGGAGCGAGAGATAAAAAGTCCGCTGACCCGGATGGCCAGCCGGTTGGTGCAAACCGAACGGAGGAGTGCCCTCTGACCAGGGCGAGACTTCCTCGGCAACGTAAAGCTGGCTCGGAGGAGCCAGTTCAGTAAAAAAACAAGAAAATCAGCAGGTGTGGAGCCCAAAATTCCTTCTCCAACTGCTGCAGAGATAGCAAGAGCTATTCAGATTGTCCAGTCACTTTCTCCGGTTCCGTCCGAACCGCCACTGTCTGATAAAAGGTCGGTTCAGTCGGTTCCACCGGTTCAGGAATATGTTGTTGAAGAATTTTATGAACCAGAGGAGGGGGAGGATGATTATGAACAGTATGAATGTGACTTTGAGGGTCTGGGTGTGCCCATTGAACCGGACATCTCCCCAGACAGACCTTCAGAATCTCCCCCTTTGCTTTCTGAGTCCCCCTCTCACTTTATGTTTTACAAAAGTTGCTGAAACCCTCCAGCTTCCATTGGAGGAAGCTGTGGATGAACAAGGAACCTGATTTTGTAGAAATGATGGATATTCAGAGTCTAGGAGATTGTCTATTCCTTGCATAAATCATTTAGAAACAGACAATAAAGATTTTAAAACTCTAATTCTGTGCCTCCTGTGGACAAAAGATGGACAGGAGGTACACTCTATCAGGTCCTGACACAGAATTCCTTCACAGCAATGCAGCCACGTTGGTGTGGTTCAGGCTGCAGCCTGTGATAAGCTAATATTCCTTTGGCTTCACATCCTCCTGACAAGGATTCCAGGAAGAATGATGCCATGGCTAAAACAATACATGGCAGCGCCCTTGGGACTCAGGCAAGCAAATTACATGGCTTATGTAGCAAGGTATCAGAAATCTAGATGGGACACTGTCATGGCCTTGGCCAAACAGGCCTCTGGCCAGCTTGCTGCGTGAGCTGAACAGGTGGCTGCTGATGGCATTGAGGCATCTAAGGTGCAGTTTCATGCTGCTGTGGATTTTAATGATGTATCCTCTAGAGTCATGGCTACGCCTGTAGCTTTTTTGCAGGTTGGCCTGGCTCGGGTGTACTAGCTTGTCACAGGATACCCAGACTAAGGCTATGGATTTTCCTAGGTTGGAAATTCTCTGTTTGGGAGCAGACGAGAATTATATGAAGAAAATGGATGAATATAGGATTACCTATAAGAGTGCTCAGGCTGAGAGCGGCAAGCCACTCCTCAGAGGCAGGCCCCAGGGGTGAGAGGTAGGCCTTTTCACAGGCCTTTTACCAAACCCAGGCCTCTCTGCTTATGCTCAGAGGGATTCTTCAGAGGAGAGGCAGACGGGTGTGGGCAGGCCTGCTCCCACCCCTCAGCCCTAAAGCACCTGCCAAACAGACACCCTGATGGGGTGCCCAGGGCCGATTCTCCTTACCTGTGGGGGCAGGTTGGCTTACTTGCTCAGAACTGGGTGTCTCTAACTTCAGACAAGTGGGTCCTGGAAGTAGTAAGCCAGGGTCTGGTTCTCAGCTCAAAAGTTCCCAAAGATGAGAATCAGGTCTTTCCCACCTGCAAACTCTTTAGAGACCTTTACTTTAGAAACAGAGGTCTCAACCCTCCTGGCTCTCAGAACTGTAGAAAGGGTTTCTCCCCACACCAGGGCAAGGGTCTGTACTCCAGATATTTCCTTACCCCAAAAAGACAGAGAATGGCAGCCCATTTTAGACCTGAGATATCTGAACAAACACCTTTTGAAACCAAAGTTCAAAATGGTAACTCTGGCAATGATTTTACCTTCTAAGGCCAGGGGACTGGCTAGCCTCCTGGACCTCAAGGATGCCTATTTTCACGTCCTAATCAGAAGCTCCCACCAGTACCTCAGATTCGAACTGCCCTCAGGTCACTACCAGTTCAGAGCAATGCCCTTCGGCCTCACCTCTGCCCCAAGGGTATTCACAAAATGTCTGGCAGTAGCAGTGGCTCATTTAAGAAGGCAAAGGATTGCTGTCTTTCCCTATCTGGACGACTGGCTCATTGTAGGCCAGTCCCCAGAACAGGTAAGATCTCACCTGCAAGTTACCCAGCAGCTGCTCTCCTCCCTGGGCTTCTTGCTCAATCTTCCAAAATCAGTTCTGGAACCAGTTCAGGTGCTCACCTTCATAGGTGCAGAATTGTGACACAAAGCAGGCCAGAGCCTTCCTACCCTTGAGAGGGTAAGGAACTTGGTGGCTCTGGCCCCTCCTCACTCTGCAGGTCTCGACCAGCAAGACAATTTTGCAGCTCCTGGGCACGTGGCTGCGTCCACAGCCGTAGTGCAAGGAGCAAGATTTCAGATGAGGGACATTCAGTTTCACTTGAGAGCCTTTTTGTCTCAGAGAAGAGACCCTTTCCAAGTTGGTCCCGGTGACCCGAACCCTGATCCAGGCCCTCCAGTGGTGGCAGGATCAGAGCAATTTAAGACTGGGGGTCCCCTTCATTCCTCTGTCTCACTCCTTGACCCTCACTACGGATGCTTCCCTCCTGGGGTAGGGAGCCCACATGGGCGACCTCTCCACTCAGGGAGTGTGTTCCCTCAGGAATCTCTGCTCCACATCAATTTGCTGGAACTCAGAGCTGTCTTTTAGCACTTCAAGTGTTTTCTGTGTCTGTTCAGAACAAAGTGGTGCAAGTCAGAACAGACAACACCACAACAATGTGGTACATCAACAAGCAGGGGGCACTCGGTCTGCCCTGTGCACCGAGGCAATGAAGTTGTGGTCTCTGGCCTATTCCCTGAACACTTCCCTCATAGCAGTTCACCTTCCAGGAAAGGACAATGTCTTAGCAGATCCTCTCAGCAGGATTTCTCAGGGCCATCACGAATGGTCTCTGGATCCTCAAGTACTGGGGATAGTTTTTGCCAGATGGGGCACCCCTCAGATAGATCTTTTTGCAGCCCTAGACAATCACCAACTTCCACTGTTCTGTTGCAGGCCCCCAGTGTTGGGCTCAATCCCCCTGGATGCCTTTCTCCTAGATTGGGAAGGGAAGTTTCTTTATGCCTTCCCTTCCCTCTCCTATTCAAGGTGCTAGTCAAAATCAGATCCCAGCCTTGCAGGATGATTCTGATTGCCCCAGATTGGGCCAGGCAGCCCTGGTACCCACTCCTTCTGTCACTAGCAGTCCATCTTCCCCTGTGCCTCCCCAGGAATCACAACCTGTTAACCTGTGCACAGAGGAGAGTTTGGTATCCGAACCTCAAATCCCTCAACCTCAAGGCCTGGCTCTTGAGGAGTTAGAATTTGCTGACCTGCACCTTTCTCAGGGTGTTCTTGAAATCCTAAAGGCTTCTAGGAAGCCTTCCACTAGGGCTACTTACAATTCTAAGTGGAAAAGGTTTTCCATTTGGTGTTCTGGGAAACATATTTCCCCGGAATCTGCTGATTTGTCCATTGTTTTGGACTATATGGTCCACCTTAATTCCTTGGGACTGAGACCAGCTACCCTGAAAGTACATTTGGCAGCTGTCTCTGCTTTTTGTTTCAGCAGGAAAGCCCTCCCTCTTTTCCGCCTCACCCTGTATTTTCCAAGTTTTTTAAAGGATTACTTCATTCTAATCCACCTTTTTAGGATCCGCCCCTACCTGGGACCTTAATGTTTGCATTGCCCAGTTAATGCAACCTCCTTTTGAACCTCTGTCTTCTGCAGAGCTTAAGTACTTAACTTGGAAAACTGTTTTCCTAGTGGCTATCACTTCTGCCAGGCGCATAAGTGAGTTGCAAGCCCTGTCAGTAGAAACTGACTTTATTTCTTTCCACAGGGATAAGGTAGTCCTCAGGACTAACAGGAAGTTTTTGCCTAAGGTGGTTTCAGATTTCCATCTTAATCAATCTATCTCCCTTCCAGTGTTTTTCACTGACCATTCTTCCTCTGGTGAGAGGAGATTGCACAGTTTAGATGTTAAGAGGGCCCTAAGTTACTATATAGAGCGTACCAAGGGTCACAGGTTCGAATCCCTCCAACTTTTTCTCACTTATGGTGAGGTCAGAAAAGGGAAACCTGCCACTAAGAGATCCATTGCCAGGTGGATTGTCTCTTGTATCCAATTTTGTTATCAAAAACTGGGGAAAGTTCCCCCTTCAGGCCTGAGGGCTCATTCTACCAGAGGTACAGCTGCGTCTCTAGCTGCTGCCAGAGACATCCCTATCTTAGAGATATGTCAAGCAGCTACCTGGAAAACGGTACATACTTTCACCAAGCATTACTCCTGGATGTCCAGGCCAGGAGGGATGCTCAGTTTAACACAGCTGTGCTTCAGAGCCTATTCTAAGTAGGTTCTGTCCCTCCTCCATGGAGGTACTGCTGTGTATTCTGCAATTGTCATAATATAGCAAGACTTCATGTTTGAAGAAAAAATTACTCACCTTAGTAATGTTGTTTCTTCTAATGGAGTCTTGCTATATTATGACCTCCCCCCCAGCCTGCCCCTCTCAGAACTTCTACTTGGATATGGGGTGGGCAGCCTAGTGTGGGCGCTAGTTATGCCCATTATATGTTTTCCACCCCTTCTTGGGGTTTTGGGGTGTGATGTTTTTATTTTATGTCATATTATTACTTATATTATATTATTACTTCTGGTCCCCTGACTTGAGTGTTTGTGTTGGGACCAGGAGTATGTCTTAATAGTCAGGTAGCCAGTTGGCTAGTGTAGGTTACAGCTTCCACACAGACCTTAGTGAGTTTTGCTCGTAAAGATCTGACAGTTTAGGTTTGAAATAACCCAGACAGAGCTTCTCTAACCAAGCTTTGAATGGGAGTTAACTCTTTCACCTCCGGAGCAGTTCTAATGGTGGGACAAACTGCAATTGTCATAATATAGCAAGACTCCATTAGAAGAAACAACATTACTAAGGTGAGTAATTTTTTCTTCTGTCCTCCTGCTGTCACCCTCTCATCCTCACAATGCCCAAGAGGTTTCTCGAACTACTCAAGAAGGGCAGTGAAGTGCATTCTCAAAGAGTTCCTGTACTGGGGAAATTAAAGACAAACTTGATTCCCAAGTCCTAGCACTCAGCCGGACCCTTGTCACAGGTCATGAACCAACTCTTCCCAGATAAGAAGGGCATCCCTGGGAACTTCCTCTTGCCACCCCCCCCCCACACACACACAGACAGTTTAGCCCTGCAGCTGATAGAAACATAGAAACATAGAATTTGACGGCAGATAAGGACCGCTTGGCCCACCCAGTCTGCCCATTTCCCTACCTGATGGATAAGCTGCAGATCCTAGTTAACCAGCAGCCTACTTCTTCCTAACCCCACCCCTAGAATTGCCTTATGACTGTCCCATGCATGCTTGAATTCCACCACTGTTTTTGACTCCACAACCTCCTCTGGAAGGCTGTTCCATGCATCCACAACCCTCTCTGAAAAAATACTTTAAATTACCTCTGAGCTGCCCTTCTATCTTCAAATTGTGCCCCTTGTTCTTGCACACCTCTTTTTTTGAAAGATGCTACCCTCTTGGACTTTGTTGATTCCCTTGAGGTACTTGAAAGTTTCTATCATGTCCCCCCTCTCCCTCCTTTCCTCGAGGCTAAACATATTAAGCTCCTTAAGTCTCACTTCATATGTCTTCCGGTGCAGACCCTGCACCATTTTAGTTGCCCTCCTCTGGACAGCTTCCATCCTGTCTATGTCTTTGCGGAGATTGGGTCTCCAGAACTGCACGCAGTACTCCAGATGTGGTCTCACCAGCTGTCTGTACAGAGGATAATAACTTTGTTTTCTGCTGGTGATGCCTCTCCCTATGCATCCCAGTATCCCCAGCCTCCTTGCTGCCCTCTCATTGCTTGCCCACCTTTAGGTCATCTGATATGACTACCCCCAGGTCCCTTTCCATTTTTGTTGTTGTTAGTATCTCACCCCCATTGTGTACTCTTCCTCTGGGTTTTTGTTTCCCAGGTGCATTACCTTGCACTTCTTAGCATTGAATCTAAGCTGCCATACATTTGACCATTCCTCTAACCTTGCCAAGTCCCTTCTCATCCTTTCCACCCCACTTGTGCATCAACTCTGTTGCAGATCTTTGTGTCATCTGCAAAGAGACATACTTTTCCTTCCAGTCCCTCTGCAATGTCGCTTATAAAGACATTGAAGAGGACCGGTCCTAATACTGAACGCTGTGGTACCCACTGCTAACCCCCTTTTTCAGAGTGGACCCATTTACTATTACTCTCTGTGTCCTATTCTCCAGCCAATTCTTTACCCAGGCTGTCATCTTGGGACCCACTTCCAGGCTGGCTAACTTGTATATTAATCTTTGTGTGGGACTGTGTCAAATGCCTTGCTAGTGTCTGGGTAGGCCATGTCCACAGCCCTCCCTGATCTACTACTTTGGTCACCTAGTCAAGAAATCTATCAGATTTGTCTGGCATGACCTTCCCACTGTGAATCCATGCTGCCTTGGGTCCTGCACCCTCTGGCCTCTAGATGCATAACAATTCTTTCCTTCAGAGTGATTCCATCATTTTCCCTACCACTGAGGTTAAACTAACAGGTCTGTAGTTTCCTGCTTCTGCCGTGCTCCCACCTTTTGTGAAGAGGGAATCACATCTGCCCTCCTCCAGTCCTCCTCAGGTACCACCCCATCCTCCCATGATTTGTTAAAGAGGGTACAGTGGTGTCACTAGGTTCTATCCTTAGTTCTTTAGAATTCTGGGATGAATTCCATCAGGCCCCATTGCTTTGTCCACCTTCAATTTTAAGAGCTCTTTCAGAACTCTTTCTTCTGTAAATGGGCTGGTATCAACTTCTGTATCCAGAGTGTTTCTACTGTTTGTTTTAGGTACCTCCCTCTTCATTTGTAAATACTGAGCAAAATATTTGTTTAGTATCTCTGCCTTTTCACAGTCACCCTCTGCCCACCCTCCCTCCCTTTATTAAGCCTCACTATCCCTCCCTTGGTCTTCCTTTGTCTCCTGATGTACCTATAAAGGTTTTATCCCCCTTCTTAACTGAGTTGGCTATCTTTTCCTCGGTTTGGGCTTTTGCTGTTCTGACTGCCTTTCCAGCTTCCCTTTGCTTTAACTGATACAGTTCTCTGTCCTGTTCCTTCTGTGATTCCTTGTACTTCCTGAATGCTTTCTTTCTCTTGAACCTTCACTGCCACTTCCTTTGAGAACCATAGTGGTTTCACCTCGTTTCATTTTGTTTATTTGCTTTACACAAAGGCTTGTTACCTCTGTGATGGCAGTTTTATTATTCCCATTGTTCTTCCACCCTCCTTCCTGCCCATTTGCTAGTGCATTCCTAGGCACTCACCCATTTTGGCAAAGTCAGCCCTCCTAAAATCCAGTACCTTTGTCTTTGTATGGCTTGACTCTATTGCTGTGTTTATTGTGAACCATACTGTTCAATGGTCGCTAGTTCCCAGATGGCTACCCACTTCTACATCTGTGATCCTCTCTTCATCTCCGTTTGAGAGAACCAGGTCTAAGATTGCTCCCTCTCGAGTGGGCTCCAATACTAGTTGTCTAAGGCATGCCCCCTGTAGGGCATCCAGAATAACCCCACTCTTAGAAGTGGCTGCTGCAACTGCACTCCAGTTAACATCTGGCATATTCAGATCACCCATCAGCAATATCTCCCCTTTATCTGCCATTCTAAGTATACTTTCTATCATTTCCTTGTCCATTTCCTCCCCCTGAGGAGAGTCTGTACCTAACCCCTGTGTGGATTGTGGTGCCGTTGCCTGACTCCAAATTGACCCACAGTGCTTCTTCTCCTCCCTGTTTACCCTTTTGTTCTGTTGCTTTGATTTCTTCTCTATGTAGAGAGCTACTCCTCCTCCTTTTACCCTCCCTGTCCCTCCTGTAGATAGTGTATCCTGGTATGTTTACGTCCCAGTCATGGTTCTGTGTGTACCATGTTTCTGTGACTGCCACAATATCCAGATCTTCCTCCTCCATCAAGGCCACTAATTCAGGAAGCTTGTTACCCAGACTACGGGCATTGGTACTCATTGCTCTCCATTTTTTGATGGCTTTACCTTCTGTAGCGGCAACCCCCACTGACCTTTCTACCTTGGTCTTTTTCTCATTTAGTACCCTGTTTTGTAGGGGGAGGCTGGGATTTTCCTTCTGCTTATCAGTGCCTCCCCCCTTGACTAGTTTAAAGGCTTGCCAATGAAGCATTTAAACCAATTGCCCAAAAGACTTGTTCCCTTCCTGGACAGATGCAGACCATCCTGCCAGTATAAGCTGCCAGTATAGGCAGTATAGGCCTACAGATTTGCAAAGAGAGGGTGAGTGGACCTCAGTTGCAGAGACAGGTGCATAATGCACAAGACACTCAGCAGACCAAGTTGAGACAGTATGTCAGGCTTACACCTACTTATCTCTCATCTTGTAGCAATAAGAATTCACTTGTGACACCGGGGCTGGATGATCAGTGAGTCAAGAGCCAACACTGCTGATGTTGCCGCTGTGCAATCAGCACCCGGGCAGTCCATCTACGCATTCAGTTGCACACATTGCATATTTGAGCAGTAGGGTTTTTCCTGCTTGAGCATGTGACAGAGCACTCTGGACGACACTTAGACATAGGGAGTAACCCAACTGATCAGCTACTCCTGCAGACACCTCCCACACAATAGTTACTTTGTATCCCCTGCCATATGTGCTGAAAGCCTCACTGTGCTCTTTCAGGCCCCTCGTCCTGTGCCGACTTTCTAGACATCCTACCTAGTTCTAAGGGCTACAGCTGTTTTTGGGCTAAACTGTTGAAATTAGTGTTAGTGAGGTTCAACCCATACATATTGCACAGGGTGACTTCCTGCATACCAAGGGTCCCCCGCACAATGACAAAACAACACTCAAGATCTGAGATTACATCCCTAGCCACAAATTCGATGTCCTTGTGGATTAATTTGGCTACCCCCTGCTCTTGGTGTTACAGGACCTACCAAAATGCAGCACACTGAGGGTGACTTGGTTATGGGCAGGGATGCCAATGCAGTTGTGTTTTTTTAATGTAAGTTTTTATTTTATTTTGACATAAAACATTACATCCATATTGAAAAATTATGCAACACATTAGCTGTTGAGATTCCATATGACAACATAAAAATTCAATTAATTTGTGCAAACAAGACTGTTTAGCATATCTTAGGAAGAGCTTCATATTTGTTTTCTCTATACAGTGAATAATCCAGGCTAGGTCCCAATGTACTATAGAATAAGATACCACTGCAGTTTTTGATGATTTCACGGACAGCAGCATCCCTCCAGCAGGCCGTCAGACCCCTGCCTCATGTACCTTAATGAGCATGACCGACAAACTGGGCCTGGTAGACATACGTAGACTGGTCTAGCCCAAAGGTAGGGACTCCTTTCACTCAAACCCACACCAAACTTATTCCATGTGAATGTCACATGGGAGAGGTTGCCCCATGTGTGGGGACTTAGGCGCCGGAACCCCTCCTGTACCAGAATCTAGTGCAGGGTCCCTGGCGTATCGGGCTTCAGTGCAAGCTGCTGTTTGCCGCATCTTGCGTCAAGTTAAGCCCTCTTTGAGAATCAAGCCCTAGGAGTCTGCAACACCGCTGGCTTTGGCACAAACTGAAATAGATAAATGATGCCTTCTTTGAATTCTCTCAAGCCCCTTCTAGGCCATATGGGGCCCATACCTTACCTCGAAATACTGTCAAATACCACAAGGTGCTTTATGCTTTCTGTGCTATCTGTCTCACTCGCTTGACAATAGTGTACTCACTTGCATAGGTGGACGCTGGTGTGTTTCGGTGACTCATAATCTGTGCCCAACTGCAGCTACACCTCCTACATCCCCCCACGCCTCCCCAAAGCACAGGGGGGATCTTGTCATATCTCATGGTTACTCCCGTAGCCTCAGCCCGAGCTTCTTCTGTACAAGCTGCGGTAATGGTTTGTTGTGAAATTCTCCATAGTAACCTCAGATCTGTGTAAAGCATAAGTGATTCTGTTTGATTAGTCTTGATTGCTTGCTTTAGCATTGTATCTCCATGGGATAACCCAGCCAAGACTTATATTCTCATTATATGTATTATTGTAGTGTTATTGTTTGTTCATTGTTCTGCTTTAAAGTCTAACAAACTTTCCATTAAAAAAAAGAAAGAAACTGCAAAACAGTGGTAACTGCCTGCTCGGTCTCCTGCCTGGATGAGCCTGCCAAGAGACAGTTGTACAGGAACAGGAAGACCTGCAGTCCTAACTTTCTGAAGTGGGCTGCAACTACTGTGAAACACTCCATAAAGACTTGAAGCGCTGAGCCCAAAGAGTAGGACTCTGAACTGGTAATGCTGCCCCTCCACACAGAACCGCAGGTACTTGTTGTGGTTGGAGTACACCATTATGTGCTGGTATGCATTCTGCATATCCAGAAAGGCTAGCCAATCCTGTGCTTTCAGATATGGTAGCAAGGAACCCACAGAAAGCATCTTGAATTTTTGTCAGTCCATGTACTTGTTTAGTTTTCTGAGATTGAGAATGGGGCATATGCCCCCCTGATTTCTTGAGTACTAGGAAGTAGTGTGGGTAGAACCCTTTGTCCAGTTCTGACTCTGACACTATTTCCCCTGCTCTGTCTCTTAGCAGGCCCAAAATCTCATGTGTTAGCAGCTCTGACATATACTGTAGGCAGGCAAGGGGAATAGCCTCTTGGGCAGATTGTCCAGTGGGGTTCTAACAACTCCAGGAAGTACCCCTCTCAGATATCCTTAGAACCCACGAGGAGGAGTGAGCCACCTCAGGTAGCTGAAGTGGACTCAGGGCCTGAACATCAGATGATAGCACTGAGGACTTTCGCCTTTTGGTTAGGCTTAGGGGCCATGTATTTTCTGTCTGTTTAGGACAGCGGTCACAGTAGCAGGCCTCCTACAGATCACCTCTGAGTTTCTAGGGCTGGTTGGATGGGAGGAATTATAGAAACTGGGATATTAGACATGTTTAGGAACTCCAGATGGAAGTGACTAGCCTGGTCTTGAGCTGCTGTCTCAAAACAGAAGGCGCTGTGCATGTTTTGGTACAGAGCTTAGAGGGAGAAATCCTCCTGAGGCACAATAGCTGGAACCAGCTCAGCGTTCTCTGTGCCATAGACATCTTTGACCTCAACCACATCTGTAATGGCAAGGTATGGATGCGATTCATCTTTTCCATCCCCAGAGGGTAGAAGGAGACCCCTTATGGGCGATAGCACAGGCTGTGGCCTCAGTAACACCGGTCCTTGTCCCCAGGTAGGGTCTCAGGTATGGCATCAATAGCAGCACCAAGGATGGGCGTAGGATTGTCACCAACACTGAGGGCCAACATGACATTGAAGGTGGCATTGGTGTCGGCACAGAGGTAGGCCCAAAAGGACCCAAGACTAGCACTAGACACGGCACAGACAATGGTATCAGGGGTCCTTCCAGCACCATGACAGTCACCAACCTCAGAGAGGTCAGCAGTGACACCACTGGCGGAGTCAGTGCCAGCAGCACCAACAATGACCCCAATTCCTCAGCAGGCCTTGGCACTGGAGTCGAAGTCAGCTCACCTAATTCTGGCCAGCACCGCAAACAGCACCAGTGCCAATTGCTCAAAAAGGCCTGGCACTAGAAGAGCAGCTCAGCAGCCAGACTGCTCACCAGAAGCCTTCCTATAGGATAGGGAGTGGCTCTGGGATGGAGACAATAAGCCTGTAAGCTTTGGGGATCCTGTATCCACAAGTATTGAATGTCTCTAGGCAGAATGACCAGACGGTGACCTCAACCAGTGCCTTTTCTTCCTCATATGGTTTTTGTGCAGAGAGATCAAGGTCAAATGTGGGATCTGGACTGTGTTTTTTTTTTTGCAGCTCTGGAAGGCCTTTCTAGGGGGCCAGACTGCCTATTTCCAGAGCAATCACCCAGGCAGAAGTGATGGCAGACAGACTCTTTGCTGGAGCAACTAGCCTTTTCAGGCTCCCTACCTTTCATGGTCATCAACCGTTTTCAAGAGGTAAGGCTGAGAGAAAAACTATTATTGTGTGTGTGTGTTTGTATGTGTTCAACTAAAGTGACACAAATATAACAAACTCTACTGAACTTTAAACTAAAACAGAAGAACTGAACCCTTTCATCATGTAGACAGTGAAGTTCTGGCAAAGGAGGTACTGCACACTTAACAGGGGGGACAAACTGAGGCAGTTGGGGGCTGGTGCCTCTGTATACCAGCAGGTGTATGTGGTGACACGCATGTGGAAAGCTGTGGAGAAGGCTGATTCATGGAAGATTGACTTGCTTGCAGCATTTTTCAGTGTCCTTGGGTAGGGCCCCTAGAATTCAGCGGTTCTGCAGCTGTGGAGTTTTTCACAGAACTTGCAACCTACCGCAGAATATCTGCAGTGCAGCAGATACTATTGTTCTTGGTGATTCTTCAATTATATTTGCAGTTTTCCCATAGCACCTGGTTCCCTTCCCCTCTTTTTATATCCAAACTTCCTCCATGCTCAGCATGTGATATTATCAGTGACATCACATCATATTTTAGCTAATGACATGGCTGTATTCTGCCATAAAAATGAGCAAGTCATGCTCTGTTTAAAAGAAATGCTGAAAATGACTTGTATCTAATGTGGGCTGCATTCACCATTAAGCAATCTTAACATCTACATGGACCTTCCTACCACAAATGTGATGGCGAAACTCCTGTTAGACCCAGAGTTGTAAATGCTCAAAGCCACAATATAAACTCTGTACTTATAAAAACACAAAAATGATCAAATCATGCTCTGATTAAAAGACCTGCTGAAAATTACATTTATCTAATATGGGGCTGTATTCACCATTAAGCAGTCTTTTTTTTTACTTATCTTTTTCCCTCCAGTCATGGTCTGCAGGGCCTCTCTCAAGCATCCTAGCGGCTCCTGCCCTGCCTCAAGTCCTTCTACCTGTGCCTCCTCTCTCCCAACTCCTCTGTCCACAATCAGCACCCCTGGCTTAACCCTTCCAGGGTGGGGACGTCCCTCCTCGTTGGGCGCTCTTATAGTCAGACTCCAGTGTGGGAGAGGACCCGGGTGGAGGAACCTGGAAGGCCAGGCAGGATGGACCCGGTCGTGGGCATGGGGGCAGGTGCTGTTGCCTACCCCGCAGACCGGGCTTTTCCTTGTTCTGGAGATCGCTCCCCCCCCATACGTGTGCGTGTCCTGATGCTTGGCACATGGTAACCCCTGCCTACATCAGACCACGCTGATTATGTGCCACCCAGCATGCTGCAGCACCCCTGGTCTCCACCAGGATCCACTGGCATGCCGGGCGATCCCCCACCTCCCCCTCCAGGGAGGAGAGCAGCCCAACAGGTGCTCAATCCTCACCCGCCCCTGCCATCCCCCAGTGGCCCGAGCTCGCTCCTGAACCTGGGTCGCTAGCGTGGTGCGAGGTGTGGCGTCCAGTGCCTCAACCCTCAGCGCCACCGGGCTGGCTACCGTTAAGCAATCTTAACATCCGCATGGACCTTCCAACCACAAACATGATGGTTAAACTTCTGTGTTAGACCCAGGGTTGTAAATGCTCAAAGCCACAATATAAGCTCTGTGCTGTTTTAAACTATTTTACACCACCAAGTGTCGGGTGATTTTTTTTTTTTAATTTATTTTTTTTCTCTCCCTCATTCGGCAGTACCCCTTCCCCCAGCCCCATCTCCTACCTTTATGTGGACATACAGACACCATCCACTCACCCAAGACCAGCTAGTGGTTGCAGAGACACACTGGTAGTGCATGGGCCTGTTGGGGGGTGCAACTTCAACCTCAGCGGTCTGGAGGCTTTTTTACCCGTTTTCTCTGCAGGGATGCCAACCATGCAGTGTTCACACTGCGCACTATCTGTGGTCATTTACACATTGAGGGTGACCCTCACCTTGCTGTCAGCCCCAACTGCAACACCACCTAGACTTTGCTAGGGGGCTGTCATGCTGTGGGGCACAAGACCCACCTACCCTGAAGGAGGAGGAGAGCTGTCTGAAGAAACAGGACAGAGACAATAATGGCTATGAAAGGGGGACAGTCTATGCAGCTAAGCCCAGGTCCTGAGGCAGAGTGAAGTCCAGAACAAGGGGTAAAAGCAGAGGGAAAAGTTATAAAATAAATAACAGCAAGAAAGTATGCATTAATGAACCAACTGCAAATAAAGATCAAGAGAAGGGTCCGGCCTGTCGGCGCAGCGGTTGGATTTCCACTTGCGGCGCCAGCGACCCAGGTTCGGGAATGAGCCTGGGAGCTGGAGAGATGGCCGGGGGGGGGGAGGCTTGAGCATCCCAGGGACAGCTCATCTGTTCCAGGGAGGGATGGGGGTAGCAACTCAGCGCTTGACTGGCCCCAGGCAGAAGTCTGGGGCATAGCAAGCACCGAGGCAGACACAGTGGGGAGGATGTCACGGACGTCTGCGCTATGCGCCTTGACATCAGGGCACATGTGATGCCCACAAAAAAAGAGGAAAAACACTCTCCAGCTCCGGGGAGACAGAGCACCGGAGTATGGCCCCTATGTGCTTCCGCCTGCCTGACTGCCATGAGCCCAACAAAACAAGAATTGTTTGGCGTGTACGGGCCCCACTTCATCCCCGCCCGGGGGGGGGGGCGTGGCTTGATGGGGAAACAGGTCAGTATAGGTAAGGCGGATAGAAGGGGTGGACTCCACTGGTGCTCCTGAAGAAATGGAGCTGGTAGGGATGAGGGGCGGGATAAACAGAAGGAAAAAAAAAGATCAAGAGAAGTGTTCTTTTTTGTTCAGCTACAGGAGTCAAATGGAAAACGAAAGTGCACCAGGAGAGGAAAGAGAGGAGAAGTCAGGGTGCAAAAACTCAGAATTGAGAGTCCAGAAGAAAGCACTCTGAAGGCAATTAGTTTGTCCAATGAGCAACTGACTGAGGCACAAATTAAAGTGTTTAGTTGAGGCTTATCTTTTGTCCTTTCTCCTAAAACAGACAAATTTATGATTTTTGTGGACATTTTCAAACTATTACGTAAGCTGCAGCTAGAAATATTCTTTGCTTAAGAAAATACTGATATGAGCATGACGAATAGGAAGAGTGAGTCATCAGAAAATGTTGATGTTGATCATCTAACAAATGTTAATTCAGCTAGTTTGAAAAATGTTAGTGAAGCTGCAATCATTGATGAAGTATGTAGTAGCATCACTTTTTTTTATCACTTCTCTGTTTCTCACCTGCAGCCACAGTCCTGCCATATATCCAGCCACTGCTCCAACCTTCACCTCCGACCCTGAAGCCGACATGTCCAGCTGGCATATGCAGCTACGACCGTCGAGAGAGGCTCCCCCTTTAGCCCCCGCACCCAGCGAGGATCCATTACCGGCACACACCTATTCCAGGCATCATCGGCCGGTGAAGCGAGCAGCCATCAAGCTGCCGCAGACCATGCTGCTTTTTCCCTATTTTTCTCCCAGTGGGAGCATGGACGTGCAATGACGTCCACGCACTAGCGTGCAGATGTCTGCCGTGCTCCCCCCCTACAAAGCACCCATGCCACTGCAGTTCCTCCGGGTGCCCCCAGGGACCGCCAGAGCATGGTGTGCACCCACTGTTTTACCCCAGGACTAGGAGAGCTGTCGTCGGACGCTCGATCCTAGTCCTCCCCTGCCGACCCTCGACGTCCCGGGCTCATTCCCGAACTCGGGTCGCCGGTGTGGAGCGAGGCGTGGCGTCCAGCGCCTCAACCCTCAGCACCACCGGGCCGACATGTAGTAGCATCCTTGAGTACGTTACTGATCATATAGATCTTAAAGCTATTATAGCCATGAGACGTGAAGTTGAACAGAACGAAGACCACGGTGTACACTGGGATGTCAATTTAATAGCAGACAAAAGGGAAAAACACTTTTGAAAATGAAGTCTTTGTTCTGCACCAATGTGTAGAGTTCCTCTCTAAAAAATTTTTTTTTTTTTATGCACTTTATGCTCCTCTCCCCAGCAACCAGTTTCCACTCCTTCAGGAGACACACATATTGTCCCCGCATCACAGCCTACCTGTTTCTCTGTTGAGTTCCCATGGAGCTGTGGCTGTACCCCCCAGGCGGGTACGGGGTGGGGCGGATTCACCCCAAGACAATCAACTTTTCGTCGGATCGCCTGGCAGGTGCGGGCAATCAGGGTTTCTATTGGTACTCCATCATCTAGGAGACCAGTCGCCAATTTTCCCTTTTTCCTGGAGGAGTGGCACGCACCCTGATGTCATGGTGTCACCGCTGACGTCACCACTCCCCATCCCCAAGTATTGCTCTACACTTGCCCTGCCCACAGCTTCCACCAGAGGCCAGTCAAGCGCCAAACACAGACCCCCCCCTCCCTCCTGGGAGAGGACAGGAGAGCTGTCCAATGGATGCTCAATCCTCTCCCTCCACCAGTGGCCTGGGCTCGTTCCTGAACCCGGGTTGCCAGCGCAGCGCGAGGTGTGTCGTTCAGTGCCTCAACCCTCAGCGCCACCGGACCGGCTTTCTAAAAATCTTTAGAGATGTGGTTGCAAAACAAACTAAATAAGATTCTTACTGATGATAATAGTGTACCTCGCCACAACATTCCCCCCCGAAGAGTCAAGCTCTTTTACAGTTAAAAAACAACAAAACTACTGTAATTAAAAAGGCAGACAGAGGAGGTACTGTTGTGGTAATGTTAAAAGTGTTTTATGAAAGTATGGTTATGATGTTGGTAGAGGATGCTAATAGTTGTACCAAACTGAGCATGGTCCAGACTTCACGATTTTATAATGAATGATGGAATTATTGGAAACTGCTTTTGGCAAAAGTAAAATTACTGAACAAGAGAATGACTATTTAAAGGTAGCAAATTCTATCATATCAACAATATATATATATGCTTCCAAAACTGTATAAAACATGGAGTTGCCCCCAGGATATCCCACAATATCAGAGTGGGATCATTAAGTGAAAAGTTAGGTAAATTTTTCGATTGCTTTTTGCAAAAACTTGTGATCTCCACTCCAGCATATATACAAGATACCATGGATGTCCTAGGGACAGTAGAAAACGTGATGTGGTGCAATGAGTATATGTGGATGGTAATCAATGTAGAAAGTGTCTATATGTCGATCAGACACTGAGGTGGACTGAACACAGTAGGTCATTATTTGCAAAGGTGTAGTGATGCCTTTAAAGTTGTAGGTGATGTAATCTTGCTTCATAATGTAGTTCATTCAAACCTCCATTCAATTTTGTCACCCTATGCTGCACCCTCTCTGCTTTCTCTACCTCACCTCTCAAATGAGGGCTCCACAATGGAGTTCCATAATCAAGATGTGAATTAATGAATGACTTGTATAGTGCATTATGCAGGCTGCAGAGCGATTTGAAAAGGCTTCTTAAATTTCTTATCATGAAATTAGCCCTCTGTATTAATTTTGTACAACGTTCTCTGAAACTCAACCCTTGGTCTACATATATACCAAAGTCTTTATCAACCTCAAAATTTTGTAACTGGGTTGCATTCAGAAAATAATCCTGCCATAGATTCCCCTAGCCCATATGCATGATTGAGTATTTGTTTACATTAAATTGCATGCCATTTTCTTTTGCCCAAGTTTCTGTTTTATCCAGATCATTTTTAAGTTGTGTCACATTTTCTGCTGTATCCACCTGGCCTCCCAGCTTGACATCATCTGCAGACTTCATCGCCTAACTATTTATCCCGTGGTGTAGATCACCGATGAATAATGCAAACATCGCAGCTCCGAGGATGGAGCCCTGTGGAACACTGCTTGTCACTTTGTCATCATTGGAGTAGCATCCCCTCACCCTGACCCTTACCCTTTGGCTTCTCATGTTCAACCAGCTGCTGAACCACTTCAACAACCGTGAATGACTACCTATTTTCCCTAATTTTTTTATTAGCAGATTGTGCGGGACATTATCAAAAGCATTTTTAGAAATCTAAAAACATTACATCTACTAGAATATTATTGTTTATGTTTCTGCTTATGCTCTCATAGAAGCACAACTGATTTGTTATGCAGGCCCTATTGTGCTGGAAGCTATGCTGTTTTACATCTTTATATCCAATGGTGTACAGATTTTCCTCCAATTTATTCTTTCAGGAAGGTTTCAGACACCTTATAAATAACAGGGATTAGACTTATTGGCCTATAATTTGATCACACTGCCCTATCTCCTTTTTTAAACAGCGGGACAACTTTTATTTTTTTTTATCTTAACTTACACAATACTTTTTGGGGGGGAGTGGATTGTATGTGATGTTGTGATTGTATTTTTATATTTCCTTAATCCATGTGCTGTATGTATAACTACAGCTGAACTATTCTGTTTTTCTGTTCTCGGACACAGTTGTAAATGAGAGTGTCTCTCATTTTGCCTTCCAATAAATATTGACGGATGATGATAATGAATTTTAATTTTGCATGTAAATAATATTTTGTTGTGTTCACATGTTCTCATTTAATATCATAGCATCTTTGTTATTTCTTTAGCACATTTGAATATAATTAACGCACATTTTTATTATTGCCAGTTCGACTTGGTAATATGCCAGACTGTTCTCATTTGCAACTGATTTAAGGTGAACCATAGTATGGTTGATAATGAAGTGACTTTATTATCACATTATTTTGCATGTTATAGTTTTTGAAAGGTGGCTACTTATTAACAGTGAGAATGAATAAACTCCTTTGTGTATAATTGATTCAGTTCATCTGTGTGTGCATAAATGTGAAAGTATTTATATGTGAATGCAAGAAAAAATTACTCACCACAGTAATGTTTCTTCTTAAGGGATCCCTCACTGTGTTGACACTTCACGCAGTCACCTCAGCCAAGAGTGACGCCCCAGAGACAGAACCTATGCAAATTTTAGAATTTGGAATGTAGGTTCAAGCTCTGCACCAATGCTCCACTCTGGCTGTTGCTTAGATCTGTTTCCAAGCCAGAGTGGAACAGCAGGTAGTGAAACTAGTTAAAAGGCTACCAATTTTTTTTTCAAACAATTTTAAAAAACACCAAACAAATTGAAAGCAAACTTGAAAAAAATCTGTCAAATAAACCAAAACAGTGTACTTACAATTGTAGAAACTGCAACAGTAATGCACAAGCAACCTTAGTGAAAAGGAACATATTCAAACAACATGAAGTCTTGCTGTATTCTGACTTATTGCAGTTAGCCCCAGCACTTGAACTGCTCTGGAGAGCAAAGAGTTAAATTCTATGCAGGGTCTAATCTGTCTGCTGCACTTTTAAGTGTAACCGTCAGATTCTTTACTCCGCCTAACTGAACAGTCACTCCAGAGATTTCTCCTCTGCTCATGGCTCTCGGTCAGTTAAAGTCGTCAGTTTTACCGATAAATTCTGCTTTTTCGGTTCAGATCCCTGTCTGTGGTACAGTAAGTACTTAGGTAGTGGACTAGATTTGGAAAAACTTGTGGAAATTGTAAGCTATAATTCAACCAGCTCGGCTGAACCAGCTGCTGTGTAGAGTTTGTTTTATTGTAAATTTTGTGTGTGGTATCGGTTTTATCGGTTTTAAAAAAAACATGTTTTTGCGTTTTTTTTCAAATACCCGTGACATGGTTAGAAACCGATAAGGGTGTCTTGCCTGGCTGAAGCCGAGTAAAGGGTACGTTTTCTGATTAAGTATGGCTACATCTGAGAAACCCAAAAGAAAAACCAGGCCCACTGGGTTTCAACACTGCAGTGTGTGTGTGGCGAGGCCTTTGCTGAGGCTGATCCCCACACCACTTGTGTTTATTGTCTGGGGCTTGACCACCTCGATTCGGACTGCCAAATCTGCAAGAATTTCCCTAAAACCACCCTGGATAAAAGATTGGGCAGGCTTAGGGAAAAGGAGGCTGAGAAGTCCGCTGACCCAGATGGACAGCCCGGTTCAGTTCCGACCGAACCAGAAGAAGTGCCCTCTGACCAGGGCGAGACTCCTTTGGGCAAAAGGAGAGCTGATTTTGAGGGATCAGGTCTGTCAAAAGGAAAAAGAAAAGATAAATCATCCGGTTCAGATCCAGAACCGCACCATCCGACCGCCGAAGAAATTGCCCGAGCGATTCGCATAGTGGAATCGCTTTGTTTGGTTCCGATTGATCCGGCGCCTTCTGGCAGGTGTTTGGTTCGGTTGGTTCCTTCGGTTCAAGATTATATCCCTGAAGATTTTTATGAACCGGACCTGGAGGGGGATGATGATGATGAGGGGGATGATGTTGACAGAATAGAAGGTCTGGATGAGCCCATAGAACCAGACATCTCCCCCGACAGGCCTTCTGGTGTTTTCCCTCCTAGGCTTTCTGAGTCCCCTTCCCACTTTATGTTTTACAGGAAAGTGGCAGAAACCCTCCAGCTCCCTATAGAAGAAACTGTTGAGGAACAAGAGGAGCCTGACTTTGTGGAGATGATGTACATCCCAGAGTCCAAAAGGTTGTCTATTCCCCTTCATAAGTCTTTCGGGAAACAGACACAAAAGTTGTTAAAAACTCCAAATTCCTTACCTCCTGTGGACAGACGGATGGGAAAGAGGTACATGCTGTCAGACTCAAGTATGGAGTACTTGTACCAGCAGTGCAGCCATGCTGGGGTCATGCAGGCTACAGCCTGTGATAAGGCTAACATTTCCTTGGCTTCACACCCCCAGATAAAGACTCCAGGAAGTTGGATGCCATGGCGAAGAAGCAGTACATGGCATCTTCTTTGGGACTCAGGCAGGCTAATTACATGGCCTATACAGCCAGGTACCAGAAGTCCAGGTGGGACACTGTACTGGCACTGGCTAAGCAGGCCTCCCCCAGCTTGCCAAGAAGCTGGAGGAGGTGGCTGCTGATGGGATTAAGGCATCAAAGATCCAGTTTCATGCTGCTGTGGACTCCAATGATATGTCATTTAGAGTCATGGCTACATCTGTGGCTCTTAGAGACTATCTTGGCTCAGGTGTACTAGCCTCTCTCAGGATACCCAGGCTAAGGCTATGGATTTCCCTGTAGTTAATAATTCTCTGTTTGTGGAGCAGACAGAGAATTATATGAAAAAGATGGATGAATGCAGGACCACCTATAGGAGTGCACAGGCCAAGGAAAGGCAGGACACTCCTCAAAGGCAGCAAGCTAGGAGCAGGGGCAGGTCTTTTCATATGCCTTTCTACCAAGCACAGGTCTCCTCTCCTTTTTCCCAGAGGGGGTTCTTCAGAGGGAGAGGCAGAAGGAGAATGAACAGGGCTGCATCCACCTCTCAGCCTAAGGATCCTGCCAAGCAGACACCCTGATGTGTCAGCCCGGGTCGACTCCCCCATTCCTGTAGGAGGCAGGCTGGCTTACCACTTCCATGACTGGAAGTCTATTACCTCAGACAAGTGGATCTTGGAGGTATTAAGCCAGGGACTGGCTCTCAGCTTCAAAAAGTTTCCAAAGCTGAGAGACAGATCTTTTCTACCTGCAAACATCTCCAAAACCATTGCTGTAGAGGCAGAGGTTTCATCTCTTCTGGTCTTAAGGGCCATAGAGAGAGTTCCTACAATCCACAGGGGAAAAGGTCTGTACTCCTGGTACTTCCTTACCCCGAAGAAAACAGGGGAGTGGCGGCCCATCCTAGACTTAAAATACCTGAACAAACATCTATTAAAACCATTTCAAAATGGTGACTCTGGGAATAATTCTTCCCTCTCTAAGGCCAGGGGACTGGCTAGCCTCCCTGGACCTAAAGGATGCCTACTTTCACATTCCCATCAGGTGCTCCCACAGAAAGTACCTCAGGTTCGAACTGCCTTCAGACCATTACCAGTTCAAAGCAATGCCCTTCATCCTAACATCAGCTCCAAAGGTGTTCACAAAATGCCTAGCAGTAATAGTGGCATTCCTAAGGATAAATAATATCTCCATATTCCCATACCTGGATGACTGGCTCATAGTGGGTCAGTCTCTAGACCAAGTCAAGTCAGATTTGAAAGTGACCCAGCAAGTGCTCACTTCTCTAGGTTTCCTTCTCAGTCTTCCCAAGTCAGTTCTCAAGCCAGTGCAACTTTTGACCTTCATAGGAGTAGAACTGAACACTGTCAAAGCAAGAGCATTTCTCCCCTTGGTAAGGGCAAAGGCCATCATAGAGCTGGCTTCTTCCTTCTGCCTTTTGGGTTCTCAAACAGCAAGGCACTTCCTTCAGCTTCTGAGCCACATGGCAGCTTCCACTGCAGTGGTCCAAGGGGCTAGATTTCAGATGAGGGACATTCAGTTCACCTGAGGGCCTCTTGGTCTCAGAAAAAAGATCCTCTAACCAGACTTATTCCAGTGACTAGGACCCTGATCCAGGCTCTTCAATGGTGGCAGGATCAGGACAATCTCTGGCAAGGGGTCCCATTCATCCCTCAGTCTCATTCTGTGGTTCTAACCACAGATACTTCTCTCTCCTGGGGTGGGGAGCTCACCTGGGGACTCTTAACAGCCCAGGGAGTGTGGTCCGCTCAGGAGTCTCTTCTCCACATCAATCTTCTGGAACTCAGGGCAGTTTATCTGGCCCTGCAAGCCTTCTCACAATCAGTACAGAACAAGGTGGTTCAGGTCAGGACAGACAACACCACCACCAAGTGGTATATCGACAAGCAGGGAGGCACTCGGTCTATGGCCTTGTGCACGGAAGCCATGAAATTATGGTCCCCGACTTATTCTCTATAGATTTCTCTGGTAGCAGTCCACCTCCCAGGAAAGGACAATGTGCTAGCAGATGCATTGAGCAGGATCTCCCAGGGCCATCATGAATGGTCCCTGGATCCCCTAATGTTAAAAGAAGTTTTTTCAAGGTGGGGCACTCCAGAGATAGATCTCTTTGTAGCCCCAGACAATCACCAACTTCCTCTCTTCTGTTGCAGACCCCCAGTCTTGGGCTCAGTCCCTCTGGATGCTCTGATTCTGGACTGGGAAGAGAAATTTCTGTATGCTTTCCCTCCTTTTCCTCTTCTGTTCAAGGTTCTGGTCAAGATAAGATCACCGCCTTGCAAAGTGATCCTGTTTACTCCAGACTGGGCCAGACAGCCTTGGTACCCCCGTTGCTGTCCCTAGCAGTCCATCTTCCCCTTTTTCTTCCCAGGAATCACAACCTGTTAACCTCCTGTCAGGGGAGGATCTGGTATTCCAACCTGTGGTCCCTCAATCTCAAGGCATGGCTCTTGAAGAGTTAGAATATGCAGGTTTGCATCTCTCCCAAGGAGTTCTGGACATTCTCAAAGCCTCTCGAAAACCTTCCACCAGAAAAATTTATAATGCCAAATGGAAGAGATTCAGCATTTGGTGTTCCAAGAAGCATATAACCCCAGATACTGCTGACTTGTCTACAGTTCTGGACTATATGGTTTATCTTAATGGCCTAGGCCTCAGACCAGCTACCCTCAAGGTACACTTGTCAGCTGTTTCTGCTTTTTTGTCAGTGGGAAAGCCCTCCTCACTGGCATCTCATCCTGTTTTCTGTAAATTTTTCAAGGGATTGCTTCATACCAATCTCCCCTTTAGGGATCCTACTCCTGCCTGGGACCTTAATATTTGCATTGCTCAGCTTATGCAACCCTTTTGAGCCTTGTCCTCAGCAGAGCTTAAGTACTTGACTTAGAAAACTGTGTTCCTGGTAGCTATTACCTCTGCCAGACGTATCAGTGAATTGCAAGCTCTGTCAGTGGAGCCTGATTTTATCTCATTCCATAGAGATAAGGTGGTCCTTAGAACCAATAGAAGGTTCTTACCTAAGGTGGTTTCAGATTTTCATTTGAACCAATCCATGTCTCTCCCTGTTTTCTTCACTGATCATTCTTCTTCAGGAGAAAGAAGATTACACAGTTTAGATGTTAAAAGGGCCCTTAGCTACTACATTGAGCGTACTAAGGCACACAAGTTTGACTCTCTCCAGTTGTTCCTCACTTGTGGGGAAGGGCAAACCTGCCACTAAGAGAACTATTGCCAGGTGGATTGTCTCTTGTATACAATTCTGCTATGAAAAGTTAGGCAAAATACCACCCTCAGGTCTGACGGCTCATTCGACTAGAGGTATAGCTGCTTCCCTGGCTGCTGCCAGGGATATTCCCTCGCTAGAGATATGCAAAGCAGCCACCTGGAAAACAGTCCATACATTCACTAAGCATTACTCTCTGGATATCCAGGCTAGGAGTGATGCTAGGTGTGGTACAGCAGTACTGCAAAGCCTATTCCCAAAATAGGTTTGATTCCCTCCTCCATGGAGGTACTGCTTGGTAATCTGCAATAAGTCAGAATACAGCAAGACTTCATGTTGTTTTAAGAAAAAATTACTCACATTAGTAATTGTGTTTCTTCTAATGGAGTCTTGCTGTATTCTGACCTCCCTCCTTGCCTCCCCTCTCAGAACCTGTTTTTTGGAAAGTGGGCTGGCAGGAGCAGTGTTGCACCTCAGGGGTGCATTTGGGCACTCCCTCTTTTTAGAGAGGAGGAGTGGGTTATGTTTTCTTGTTTTGATAAGTCATAAGTTGTTCACTATCTAGTTTTTGTTTTGGATTTCTCGACTTGAGTCTTTTGGGGGATCCAAAATATTTGGTTGCCATTTGGCTAGTAGGTTTTTACAATTTCCACATAGTGGGGTTAGTTAGTTACTATTAGCTCATAACACTCTGACAGTTACACTTCAAAGTGCAGCAGACAGAGGTTTAAACCGAGCTCGAGCTCAACATTCTATGCCCTGCATAGAATTTAACTCTTTCCTCTCTGGAGCAGTTCAAGTTAACTGCAATAAGTCAGAATACAGCAAGACTCCATTAGAAGAAACACAATTATTAAGGTGAGTAATTTCTTCTTCTTGACTGAACCTATTTCAAGTTCTGGAAGGGGAGGCAGGATAGTAAGTGTAAACATATTGAGGGATTCCTTAAGAAGAAACAATATTACTACAATAAGTAATTATTCCTTCTAACCACAGGAATTCCTCACTTAAATGTCTACACTTTATGCAGACTCTGTAGAAGTACCTTGTAAGGCAGGGTCCAGAACCTAGTTAGGAAAAAGGTTCTAAGACAGCAGTTCAAAAGCTGGCACCCCTTCTGGACTGTATGTCCAAACAGTAGAGCTTTGTGAAGGTGTGCACTGTTTTCCATATAGCTACTCTGCAAATATCTAACAATGGGATGCCCCTTGAGGATGTCACAGAGGCAGAGGTACCCCTTATAGAGTGTGCCTTTAAGCCTTTTGGTGGCACTTTCCAAGTTTTTTCATAACAGAAATGAATGCAAGAGACTATCCAGCAAGAGACAAATCTCTTTGTAGCTGGTTTGCCTTTGCCAACCACACCATACGTAACAAAAAGCTGGGTACTGTAGGACCTGACACCCTCTGTCTGATCCAAATAGATAATCAAGACTTGCTTTAGGTCCAGGCTATGCAGTTTTCTTGACCTGAACTAGAATGCTATGGGTAGAGTACGGGAAGGGTCACTGACTGGTTCAAGTGAAATTCAGATACCGCCTTAGGAAGGAATTTTCTGTTGGTTGTAAGAACTACTTTAATCCCCATGGAGAATGATGTAATTTGGCTCTATGCAGAGGGCTTGCAATTCACTTACCCTCCTAGCAGAAGTCACTGTGACAAGTAATATAGTTTTCCATGCGACATACTTCAGGTCAGCAGTTTCCATGGGTGCAAAGGGAGCCTCCATGAGCTGGGCAACGCATATGTTGAGGTCTCAGGGTGGGATGGGGTCCCTCACTGATGGGTACAAGTAGTTTAGGCCTTTAAAAAACATTTTTAAGATGGGTTGTGAGGCCAGAGACTTCTTGTCAGCTGACATGCATGCTGATACTGCTGCTAAGTGCACCTTTAAAGTTGAAGGCTATAGACCTAATGACTGTAGGTGCACGAGGTATTGCAGAATTATGGGCAACCCTGCCTCCATTGGGTTTAGTTTTCTGGGGGCACACCAGAAAGAACATTTTTTCCATTTAGAGGAATAAGCTTTTCTGGTAGTGGGTTTCCTTGAAACTCTAAGCACCTTTAAGACTTCTCCTGAGAGATCCAGTCCTGAAAATTCTAAGTCCTCAAAAACCATGCTCTCAGGTGCAGGGTCCTTGGATCTGGAAAAGTAATTTTGCCCTGAAACAAAGTTAACAGATGGTGACTAAGTGGCAGGCTGATTGGACTCTTGCCAGACAGGGCCAGGAGCATTGAGTACCAGTCCTGTTTGGCCCAGTCTGGAGCTATCATGATCATTGTTGCAGGTTCCTTCCTGAGTTTCAGGAGTACTTTCTGAATGAGCAGAAATGGTGCAAAGGCACACAGAAACTTCCCTGTCCAGTCCAGTACCAGGGTGTTTTCCGGTACCGTTCCTCTGACTGGTGGTCTGCAATGAACTGTGGGAGCTGTTAGTTCTCCCAAGATGCAAACAGGTCTATATTGGGAGTGGCTCCTTTCTGAACACTGTGGCTAGAACCTGCTGTTTAAGGTCCATTTGTGATCTCCCTGGCTGATTCTGACTTAGGGAATCTGCAAGGTCATTGTCTTTGCCTGGCACATGTACTGCAAATATGCTTGCCTTTAAGGAAGATCCTAGATCCCCATTGCCTCTGTACACAGTTTTGAGGATTTTGTTCCTCCTTGCTTGTTTATGTAGTAGAGTGTTGTGTTGTCTGTCCTGATTTAGACTGTATGACCCTGTAGCTGGGAGGAGAAAGACTGCATTGCTAGCAGTACTGCTCTGAGCTCCAGGTGTTTATGTGCTCTAGTGACTCCTGTGGGCTTCATGTGCCTGCCACTCACTGTGAGGTCCTGTAGGTGAGCACCCCACCCCAGGAGCGAGGCATCTGCAGTAAGAATACTTGTTGGTGGTTGCTGAAGGAAGGGAATGCTCTCTCTGAGGCTGCCTTCTTCCTTCCACGATTGTAATGACTCCACGAGTCATAAGTCTCAGTTGTTCCTTATTTTCAGGGACATCCCTGATTTTGCCTCAAACATTTCTGCCATCCCTCCTCAATTTGGGCTTTCTGTTGCAGAAATGTAGGAATTCAAAGCATAATATAATGCCACTTTTGTGTTACAGTCTAGTTCTCCTTCAGAAAATGCCTTCTACTCTAAGCAGAACATTACGGCATAGTCACTGAGCTTATACAGTATTACCATTTCTTAAGATGTGTCCCTGAGCTGGCCCAGTGGCACCGAGGGTTGAGGCGCTGGATGCCACGCCTTGCGCTATGCCAGTGACCCAAGTTCAGGAGCGAGCTCGAGCACCAGGGTCGGCAGGGGAGGGAGAGGATTGAGCATCCGACGGACTGCTCTCCTTTCTCAGGGGGAGGGTTACAGGGTTGTCCGGCATCCCAGCAACCCTCGGTGGAGACTGGGGTGCTGCAGGTAATGGACAAAAAGACATGGGGGAGCATGACAGATGCCAGCAGGGTTGCCATGCACCATAGCATCATTGCACGCCACGCTCAGGAGGGGGAGGAGTGCAACTGAACAAGGAAACAACCAGCTCTGTGGGGTAGGCGACGGCACCTGGCTGCTATGCCCACTGCTGGATCTCACCCACCCGGCCTTCCAGTTCCTCCGCCTGGGCCCTCACCTGCAGCTTGACCAGTTTATAAGACAGCACCGATGAGGAGAGGTGGCCCCACCCTGGAGGGGTCAAGCCAGGGGTACTGGCTGCAGGAGGAGGGGGGAAGAGAGGAGGCTCGGGATGGGGTGACACCAGGCAGGCAGGATCAGTCCAGGATGCCTGAGAGAGGCCCCGCAGGCTGTGACCAGAGGGGAAAAAGACATTTAAAAAAAGGAAACATTTTTGGCCACTTGTCCCTGATTTTGTTTAAGCCTTGTCCATGATTTGCAATATAAGAGGTTGAGAGGTATGTCACTAGTGCTTTTGTCACTGGCACTAGCTTTGAAAGTGGATCCCATCTTTGGGATCAGTTGTCCCTTAACTGGTACTGGATATCTTTCATTTCGAACCTGGCCCATGAGACCACAGCTGTGAATATGGCCATGTGACCTAGCAACTGCAAGAAGTCTCTTGTAGGTCTTACCTGACTTGCTGTGAAGGACTCTGCTCTTGTTATCAAAGCTTAAGTCTGGACTGTAGGTGGAAGGCCTTCTCCTGTAGCATGTTTAGTTCTGCTTCTATGAAGTCCAGTACTTGAACAGGCTCTAGCTGGGCCTTCTACAAGTTTCTGAAGAATCCCAGGTCCTCCAAGGGGCTTTTTACCAGCTGAATTGAGCACATTGCCTCTTGCTCTGCTTTCTCTGAGACTAGCTAGTCATTCAGGTAGGGGAACACCACATCTTGTTTTCTCAGATGTGTTGCCACCACAGCCAATGAACTTTGTGAAAACCTTTATAGCTGAAGTGAAACCACATGGGAGCACTCTGAACTGGTATTGGCAGCTCCCTAGCTTGAATCTGAGGTATTTTCTGTGAGGCAACTGGGATATGAAATTAGGCATCTTTCAGATCCAGTCATCACAGCCAGTGTCCTTGCTGCAAAGATGATTTCTTAGTATGACCATCTTGAAATTTTCTTTTTTTCAAGTGTTTGTTCAGGAATCTGAGGTCTAAAATGGGTCATCACTCCCAATTTTTCTTGTGGGTCAAGAAATATCTTGAGAACAGGCCCCTGCCCCACTGAGAGGCCAGGACTTTTCTATAGCTTTTGATATTAACAGGTTTTTTTTACTTCCAGTTCCAGCAGACTTTTTTTCTGTGGGAAAGTGCACTGGAAAACTTCCTTGTTTCTGCAGGTTTGGAAAGTAATTGAACTGCAGACACATCCCCCGGCCGACTACCTCCAGTACCCACTTATCTGTGGTAATATTTACCCATTCCTGGAAGTAATGTGCCTGTCTTTCTCCCAGTAACAGTGGTGGGGTGACCTGGGCAAAACTGTCAGGGGTTTTGTTCATCTGAGGCTTAGGTCCTGCAGCTGCAGCATTACAACTGGAATCCCTTTTTCCCCTTCCCTTATAGTAATCTCTTTGTGACTGGTACACATAGGGGTGTAAGAGACCTAGGCCCTAGGGTGGAGGAGGAAGAAGAAGAATCTCAGCATTTATATAGCATGTTTCATGCACATTGTATCTCACTGTGCTTTACAAGCAATGCTAGACTGGTAGTAAAGTGACTGAACATGTAGTGGCAACCATTTCACACATCAACACCCACACCCATCCTTGGACAATTGCATGAACCAGTTTTATGGGAAAGGGAATGGTGGCCAGGACACATGGGGAAATTCCCCTACTCTTTGGGTAGGGGATCTGCTGTTCATTTTGGCTTTGAACCAAGATGGCAGACCACAAAGGAGAAGGAAATACTGGAGATGTGGTGATGGTAACGACCTCCACCCCTGCCATGCTTACTGTGGAGGTTAGTGATTCTATCTGTGTGCAGTTTGTAGAAGAAATGGAAGTAGAATAAATTATGGAAGAATGAAATGGAAGTAGAATCAATTACAGAAGATTCTGTTAAGATGATACCTGATCCTTGTGGTTCAGAAGCTGCGGGAGCTGCTGAACGGGTAGCTGAACAGTCACAAGATGCCCTTGACGTGGAAGAGCAACAGTTATGGGACACACCAGCAGAGAAAAAGAAAAAGCTTTTGAATATGCTTGCTGAGGAGGAGGCACACTTTCTGTTGGAACAGGAGCACATCCTATGCTGCAAACAGACTGTCAATGCTGCTGGAGTGTCAGCTGAGTCGCTGACAGATGCGGAAATGTCACAATCAGTTGTGCAAGCTGATGCAGCTAAGAAAGGCAGGAAAATGCTTGAAGTCCACAGAACTTCACTGTCCTGGCACAGTTTAGTGTTGGTATTAAAACTAAATCTGCCTTGCTTCATAAACAGACTAGGATACAACAGATGGTCAGGTTTGCTTTGACCCAAAGTAAAAATAAAGGTATGGAGCCTTGGTCCTCTGAACAAGCACTAATACTGGCCAGCTGGGTAAAATCATCAGATAATAAATGGGTTCCTGATCCCTCTTACCCACAAGTGCAGCATTTCTCGACATCAGTGGGGAGGGACTGAGGAGGAACTGGCAAATACATTTTCTGCTCAACCTGTTCCAATCCCACAGGCTATTTCTGCACAAAATGCATGGGTGAATTTAAAGTGATTTATGGCAGGTTGCCATTGCAAATGAGCACAGTAACCTGTATGAGTTGGGAATCAGTCTCCTACCATTCCTAATGCCAAAAAGTACTGTTTTCCATAAAATAAATCATTTTGTTTCTGTGATCCATTTCATTTGCATAGCCCTGCCCCTTCTTCTCTCAGTGCTGCAACACCCAACCTTTACATCATGCAAGGGAAACAAAGTTATATTAAAGAGCAGCTGACACCTTTGGAAAGACATCAGAAAACATAATATTTAGACACAATTCAGCTTGTATTTTCTCCATCTTCTATAGATTTCTCATCTCCATTATTTATTACTAAAGAAATTCCCACAAAAACAAGATCTTTAGCCCTTATAGTCCTGCTACCTTTATAGCTTATTCCTGACTTGATGTCACAGTGCTGTGTTGTGACATCACAGTTTGTTGCCATGGGAATAACTATGATGTCACAAGCAGAGTATTATGGCATCAAGTTGGGAGGAAGCAATAGGAGCTGGTGAACTCTCAAGGAACAACTATCCTGTTTGCCTGCATGTGACCTCAGTAATAAATAATGGGGATGAGAACTACAGAGCTAATGAAAAATATAAGCTGCTTTGTGTCCAAATGTTATGTTTTTAAAAGTTCTTTTCAAGATGTCGGTGGCTCTTTAAAGGGTTAGTGTCAGTTTTCAGCTGACTTTTTACATTGTATCTAGCAATATAATGTGTGGAAAAATTCTAGTGATTTGATTGGCTGAAAGCAGCTCAAAGCCGTGTAATTATTGACCCATAATTACACTCCTGAACTACTTATAGCCATTCAAGCCCTGTATCATGAACATAGAAAAGTATCATTACACTTTCGCATTCTGACAGGAGCTGTCACTTCAGACCTGTCAATTCACCAGCAGGCAGTAAAAGTGAAACAACATCTAAACAGAATAGCAAATGATCTTTTTGGCCTAACTGCATCACAAAAACTTTTTTCCAGAGGCTTCTGCAGGCTGTACTGCTGAAACACTACCAAAATAGGAGACTGCACTTTGATTAGGGAGATAGAAAAATCAGCTATTTACTGTACCCACAATGCCTTACTATTTAAATTAATATACAGGCTATTATATTTCTGTACTCACTACAGAAATAGAAGACTACATCTCTTAGTAAATAAATCTTGTCTGCTAGATACTGTATGCACAGTGCTTTGTTTTGAAAATAAACATATGAGAGCTTATATTGTTGTAGCCACTACAGAAATAGGAGACTGCACTTCACAGTAATGAAAATGGAAAACAACTTCCTATTGTATCCACGATACCTTGTTATGCACATTTACATATTAGGTGCTATACTGCAGTTACTACTACCAAAATAGTAGACTGCACCTCTGACTAAGGAACATTTAAGGCAACGTTATAATCTACCCAGAATTCCTTGTTACTGTATGTAAATCAGTATGTTAGCTGTTATATTGCTGTAACCATTACTAACATGTTCCCTGTTCAATAAACCATGTAGTCAATAAAAGTGATTGACAGCTTCCTTGCATGACATCATTCTGGGGACGTGGCTGCAAGCTAGCACTCAGAGAAAACTGGAGGGCAGCCAGAAACAAAGTACTGATAAAACATCACAGAAAATGACTATGACAGATTTCATTACAAAACAAATTGCAGCTTCAACATCTGAAGCATGGATGGCAATGGCATACTAGGTGAAAAAGGCATTTGGGGAACTTCCATAAATCACTCTTAACAGTTTCTGACCCAGAAGACGCTTTGCAGCACACTGTCAGTCATGCAGATAGAGAAAGACTAACTACTATTAACAGTATTGGCTTTTCCAATGCCTGTAGAGTCTGTCACTGTTACATTACCTCAGTCTTTGGAAGGCACTTCAAGTGATTTTGTTGCAGAAACTCCATGTAGCCCTGAGAGGGTAGACTCTTCCACTGCTGTAGCCAATGACCCTGCTTAGAGGGAACTTTTGAAACCTTTGTTCAAACCTTCAAATTTATTTCAAAATAGGGTAGAGCCAGATCCAAGAAAAAATGTGTTTTGATTATTATACAAAGGGGGTTTAGATCCTGCTCCTGACAGAGTTTATGTGGTAAGAACTTAAAGGGTACCTAAACAAGCAGTTTTTTAAAACTGCAAACTCCAAAATCTGACTTCATTGCGAGGTAAAGTAAAGGCTACTATTTACATTTATGCTAAAACTGCATTTATGTAAATAACATAATTGCAGTTTCATAGCTTTTGAAAAATTTCAACATCAGCCTTTTACTTACAAAAAATAGCCTTGCCTTCTCCCTAAGATGTCTGCCAACTGTGTTAAGTAATGAGTCATGATGACATAATTGGAGCCAGAGACCAATATAGATTCCTATAGGCTAACTAGTTCTTTCCCTCTTTGTTTTGAATTGTTTTACCAGAATGATCAACATCATGTGTTAATATGTGGATTATTTTGATCAGCACACATGTTAGGCTATAATTTTGTTAATTTTATTTACTTTAACTTGCTAAAAATGTTTTGCAATCTAGCTGACTTTCTCGTTGGCAAACTGCAGAACAGTACAACACTTCAAATACCTGAAGAGCTAGTGGTTATGTGATGCCCTGTTTTTTTTTTTTTTTGTTAACCAGGAGAGACACACTGTGCTGAAACCTTATTTACAGAAGTGGCCTGGCAGCACAAGAAGTTAAGTGACTTGCTTAGGGTCACACAGTGAAGTACTGGTCTGGTCCAATTCCAAAGCTCATGCATTCTTGTTAATCCACAAAAAAAGCTTCTCTTGTATTCTTTTTCCAAGTGAACCCCCTGCACCTAGCCTGCCTTCTGTTGAACACCCCACCATCCCTACCTTGTCCATAGTACTGTCTAGGGCTGCATATGAGCTTGCAGTCTCATGAAGAGAATTACCACACCTCAGACTGTAATCGTATACCTCAGAGAGTTGTGCATACCAACACTGATACAAATCATCAGCTGACACTGTTAATAAATACCTCCCAAATCACACTTAAGTCCACTTTTTCAATGTTTGACTTCTGCTCCCACAGTAAACATTGAGTGGATCACCACCCTTCTGCACAGTGAAGGCAGTATGTACAGATACCCTGTTGTGTTTTTGTCCCGCCTCATTAACCAACAATTGGGTCTTCGTGGAGGGCCAAGCAAAAAGCCTCAGGACTCACCAGAAAAACTGCTTTCAAACAACATGAAGTCTTGCTGTATTCTGACAAGTGCAGTTAGCCCCAGCCTTTAAACTGCCCTGGAGAACAATGAGTTAACTTTTCTATGCAGGGCATAGAATGTTCATCTCAAGCTTGGTTGATGTCTCTGCCTGTTGTGTTTTGAACTGCAACCGTCAGATTCTTTACTCCGCCTCACTGAACAGTCTCTCTGGAGATTTCTCCTACAGCTCGGTTCGAAGTCGGTTGAAGTGTCGGTTTTCGGTCGTTTCTCTACCGAAATTTTGTTTCCGCATAGTTGGTTCAAGTCTCTGTCTGTGGTACCGTGAGTACTAGATAGGTTTTGTTCTGTTTTCTGTGTGGAACTTGTAAAAAGTGTGGATTGGTTTGGATGAACCGATCATTCAGGTAAATTTTGTATTTTACTTTAGTGTGTGGTTACCGGTCTGTATTGGTTCCCAAAAAAATGTGTTTTAGTACGTTTTTTCCAAGACCCGTGACACGGTCAGGAACCGATAGGGAAGTCTTGCCTGGCAGTTGTGGAAAAAAGGGTAAGTTTGGTTAGGTTGGCCATGTCTGAGAAACCCAAGAAAAAAACCGGGCCCACTGGGTTTCAGCACTGCAGTGTGTGTGAGGAGGTCTTTGCTAAGGCCAATCCCCACACCACCTGTGTTTATTGTCTGGGGTTTGACCACCTCGATTCAGACAGCCAAATTTGCAAAAATTTTCCCAAATCTACCCTTGAAATGAGATTAGGTAGACTGAGGGAAAGGGAGGCCGAGAAGTCCACTGACCCGGATGGCCAGCCCGGTTCGGTTCTGACCAAACCAGAAGGAGTGCCCTCTGACCAGTGCAATACTTCTTCGGGCAAAACGAGAGCCGATTCCGAGGAATCGGTTCCGATGAAAAGAAAACGCAAAGACAAATCGACCAGTTTGGATCCAGAATCTCATACTCCACGCGCTGAAGAAATAGCCAAAGCAATTCAGATCAGGAATCGCCTGCTCGCCGTTCCGACTGATCTGGCACCTTGGTAGGGGCTCGGTTCGGTCGGTTCCCCCGGTTCACGATTATACCCTGGAAGAATTTTATGAACCAGAGTTTGAGGAGGAGGGAGAGTTGGAAGATGAATATGGTGATGGTGAAAGTCCGGATGTGCCTATTGACCCGGACATCTCCCCAGACAGACCTTCAGGTGTTTCTCCTCCTAGGCTTTCTGAGTCCCCTTCGCACTTCATGTTTTACAGAAAGGTGGCTGATACACTCCAGCTTCCTGTGGAGAAGGCAGTAGAGGATCAGGAGGAGCCTGATTATGTAGAGCTGATGGACATCCCAGAGTCCAGGAGACTGTCTATTCCCCTCCACAAATCTTTTAGGAAACAGACACAAAAAATTCTTAAGTCTCCCAATTGCATACCTCCTGTGGATAGAAGAATGGACAAGAGGTATACTCTTTCAGGCTCAGATACAGAGTTCCTTTATCAGCAATGCAGCCATGTTGGGGTTGTACAGGCTGCTGCCTGTGATAAGGCAAACATTCCCTTGGCATCACACCCCCCAGACAAGGACTCCAGGAAGATAGATGCCATGGCAAAGAAGCAGTACATGGCATCTTCCTTGGGACTCAGGCAGGCAAATTATATGGCCTATACAGCCAGGTACCAGAAGTCCAGGTGGGACACTGTACTGGTACTGGCTAAACAGGCTTCCCCCCAGCTTGCCAAGGAGCTGGAGGAGGTGGCTGCAGATGGGATTGAGGCATCAAAAGTACAGTTTCATGCTGCTGTGGACTCCAATGATGTATCATCAAGAGTCATGGCTACATCTGTGGCTCTTCGGAGAATGGCTTGGCTCAGATATACTAGCCTCTCACAGGATACCCAGGGTAAGACCATGGCTTTTCCTGTAGTAGGTAATTCTCTGTTTGGGGAGCAGACAGAGAATTACATGAAAAAAATAGACAAATACAGGACCACTTACAGGAGTGCTCAGGCAAAGGAAAGGCAGGCAACTCCTCAAAGGCAGCAGTCATGGGGCAAGGACAGGCCTTTTCAAAGCCTTTTTACCAAGCACAGGCCTCTTCTTCCTTTTCGCAGAGGGGGTTCTTCAGAGGGAGAGGCAGAAGGGGGATGAGCAGGCCTGCATCCACCCCCTCAGCCTAAAGCCCCTGCCAAGCAGACACCCTGATGGGTCTGCCTGGGTTGACTCTCCTAGCCCAGTAGGGGGCAGGCTGGCTTACTTTGTCCAGGACTGGATGTCTATTACATCAGACAAATGGGTCCTGGAAGTAGTAAGCCAGAGATTGGTTCTCAGCTTCAAAAAATTTCCAAAGATGAGAGCCAGATCTTTTTCACCTGCAAATCTTTCAGAAACCCTTGCCCTAGAGGCAGAGGTTTCTTCTCGCCTAGCTTTAAGAGCTATAGAGAGAGTACCTACCCTTCACTGGGGCAAAGTACTGTATTCCAGGTACTTCCTGAGCCCCAAAAAGACAGGAGAGTGGCAACCCATCCTGGACTTAAGATATCTGAACAAACATCTTTTAAAACTAAAGTTCAAGATGATAACTCTGGGAATTATCCTTCCCTCTCTAAGGCCAGGGGACTGGCTAGCCTCTCTGGACCTCAAAGATGCCTACTTTCACATTCCCATCAGGTGCTCCCACAGAAAGTACCTCAGGTTTGAGTTCCCTCAGGCCACTATCAGTTCAGAGCAATGCCCTTTGGCCCTAACCTCAGCCCCAAGGGTTTTCACAAAGTACCTGGCAGTAGTTGTTGCCTTCCTAAGGAGACAAAAGATTTCCATTTTTCCATACTTGGACGACTGGCTCATAGTGGGCCAGTCCCCAGACCAAGCCAAGTCAGACATGCAAGTGACCCAGCAAGTGCTCACTTCTTTGGGATTTCTTCTCAACCTTCCAAAGTCAGTTCTCGAACCACTGCAGCTCCTCACCTTCATAGGGGCAGAGTTGGACATGATAAAAGCAAGAGCCTTCCTTCCCCTGGAAAGGGCAAGAGCTCTCATGGAGCTGGCTTCTTCATTCAGCCTTCAGGTGTCTCGACCAGCAAGGCATTTCCTTCAGCTCTTGGGCCACATGGCAGCTTCTACAGCAGTGGTCCAAGGTGCAAGATTCCAGATGAGGGACATTCAGTTCCACTTAAGAGCTTTTTTGGTCCCAAAGAAAGGATTCCCTTACCAAACTAATCCCAGTGACTCGAACTCTGATCCAAGCCCACAATGGTGGCAGGATCAGGACAATTTGAGGCAAGGGGTTCCATTTGCCACTCAGTCTCATTCAGTGGTCCTTACCACAGATGCTTCCCTGCTGGGCTGGGGAGCCCATTTGGGGGACCTCACCACCCAGGGACTGTGGTCGCCTCAGGAATATCTTCTACACATCAATCTCTTGGAACTCAGGGCAGTGTTTCTGGCACTGCAAGTTTTTTCCAAATCAGTACAGAACAAGGTGGTTCAGGTCAGAACATACAACACCACCACCATGTGGTACATCAACAAGCAAGGAGGCACTCGGTCTATGGCCTTGTGCACAGAAGCAAAGAAGTTGTGATCCCTGGCTTATTCCCTGCAAACCTCTCTGATAGCAGTTCACCTTCCAGGGAAGGGCAATGTCCTAGCAGATGCACTGAGCAGAATATCTCAGGGCCATCACGAATGGGCCCTGGACCCTCTGGTGTTGAAGGTGATTTTCTCAAAATGGGGCACTCCAGAGATAGATCTTTTTGCAGCCCCAGACAATCACCGACTTCCTCTCTTTTGTTGCAGACCCCCAGTCTTGGGCTCAGTCTCCCTGGATGCTCTGATTCTGAACTGGGAAGGGAAATTTCTGTATGCTTCCCCCCTTCCCTCTCCTGATCAAAGTTCTAGTCAAAATAAGGTCACAACCTTGCAAAGTGATTCTGATTGCTCCAGATTGGGCCAGGCAGCCATGGTACCCCTTGTTGCTGTCCCTAGCAGTCCATATTTCTCTGTCTCTTCCCAGGAATTACAACCTGTTAACCTCCTCTCAGGTGAGGATTTGGAACCCCAATCTTCAGTCTCTCAAGCTCAAGGCATGACTCTTGAAGAGTTAGAGTTTGCAGATTTGCATCTGTCTCAGGGAGTTCTGGATATTCTCAAAGCTTCTCGAAAGCCTTCCACCAGAAAGACTTATAACTCCAAATGGAAGAGATTCAGCATTTGGTGTTCCAAGAGGCATATCTCCCCAGATACTGCTGAATTGCCTACAGTTCTGGATTATATGGTCCATCTTAATAGCCTGGGCCTCAGAACAGCTACCCTCAAGGTACACTTGTCTGCTGTTTCTGCTTTCCTGTCAGTAGGCAAGTCTTCCTCACTGTCATCCCACCCTGTATTCTGTAAGTTTTTCAAGGGATTGCTTTACACCAATCCCCCCTTTAGGGATCCTGCTCCTGCTTGGGATCTTAATGTTTGCATTGCTCAGCTTATACAACCCCCTTTGAACCTTTGTCCTCAGCAGAGCTTACGTACTTGACTTGGAAAACTGTGTTTTTGGTAGCCATGACTTCTGCTAGATGTATTAGTGAATTGCAAGCCCTGTCAGTGGAACCTGATTTCATCTCTTTTCACAGAGATAAAGTGGTCCTTAGAACTAACAGAAAGTTCTTGCCTAAAGTGGTTTCAGATTTCCACCTGAACCAGTCTATGTCTCTCCCTGTTTTCTTCACTGATCATTCTTCCTCAGAGAGAGGAGGCTACACAGTTTGGTTGTTAAAAGAGCCCTTAGCTACTACATAGAGCGTACCAAGGGTCACAGGTTTGACTCCTTCCAGTTGCTCCTCACTTACGGAGAAGTTAGGCAGGGAAGACTTGCCACCAAGAGATCTATCGCCAGGTGGATTGTGTCTTGTATACAATTGTGCTATGAAAAACTTGGAAAAACTCCACCCTCAGGCCTGAGGGCTCATTCCACAAGAGGTACAGCTGCTTCCCTGGCCGCTGCCAGGGATATCCCTGTTTTAGAAATTTGTCAAGCAGCCACCTGGAAAACAGTCCATACCTTTACCAAGCATTACTCTCTGGATATCCAGGCTAGGAGTGATGCTCGGTTTGGCACAGCAGTACTTCAGAGTCTATTCCCAAAGTAGGTTCTGTCCCTCCTCCATGGAGGTACTGCTTGGTAGTCTGCACTTGTCAGAATACAGCAAGACTTCATGTTGTTTGAAGAAAAAATTACTCACCTTAGTAATATGTTTCTTCTAGTGGAGTCTTGCTATATTCTGACCTCCTCCCGCCTCCCCTCTCAGAACCTAGATTTTTTGGGGTGTGGGTGGGCAGGCACAGTGTTGGCACCCTAGGGGTGCCCCCTTACACCCTCTGTTTCTCATGGGGTGAGATGTTATTTCATTTTATTGTTTTTTTGTGTTTGGGTTTCCTGACTTGAGCCTTCCTTTGAGAACCCAAAAGATTATTTTTCTGCCAGTTGGTTAGTAAAAAAAATTACAGTTTCCACACAGAACACCTAGTGAGTTTTACTGGTAAAGATCTGACGGTTGCAGTTCAAAATACAACAGGCAGAGATATCAACCGAGCTTGAGATGAACATTCTATGCCCTGCATAGAAAAGTTAACCCACTGTTCTCCGGGGCAGTTTAAAGGCTGGGGCTAACTACACTTGTCAGAATACAGCAAGACTCCACTAGAAAAAACATAATTACTAAGGTGAGTATTTTTTTCTTTCCTGCCCTCATAAGGGCTGTACTTACTATGGATACCAATATTATTAGCAGGAGAAGCATACTAATGCCTTGAGCGAATCCACCAGACATCCAGTATCAGTCTGCTCCTTTACCTGTGATCTGCAGAACCCCGCAGGACAGTCAAATCTTCTCCAGTACTTTTTAGTGCCGTACTCCACAATGCAAGCTGGTTGGCTACCACCCTTCTAAATCTTGAGTGATCTATACACAGCTCCCTCAATACTGTCCTAATAAACGTCAACACCCCCCCCCCCACCTGAGGGTAATCTCCCTACACTGAATTCAAGTAACACTTTAAGTGCAGCTCTGCCACTCTGAGTATTTGTAATAGCTGGCTGCTCTCATTCACAGACAGGTAGTGATCACAGTGCTGGCAGCCCTACATTTCAAATCTCACAATGATCTGCTAAAGATCCCCCTTCCTGTCTTCCTCTAACCTGAATATAGCTGTACCCTGCTGGAATGGCCTCTTCAGTCCCTCTCTGACATTCTTTCTTTTCTTCTGCTACCCACACCAAAAACTGGTGAGTTCATTACCCTTATGCATCATGAATGTGGTTAGTACAGTCGCCCATGTCATTGTTACATATTAATAATAAACATGATCTTCTGGTAAGCCAGACTGATAGCAACATGGCACAAGGGGAAACTTAGGAATTCCTACCCATATAAGATCTAATCCACCTATGATTAGGCACTATTAAATGACGTGCATAATGATGTGCACACCCATCATTTAATAGTGTCTAATCAAAGGTAACCTAGATCTTTTAAGGATATGAAAGCCTATAATTCCCCTTGTTCCCTATTGCTATCAGCCTGACTTACTGGAAAGATTTGTTTATTTTTGATATGTCAAACAACCTGGGGACTGTACTACTTGTATTCATGATGCAAAAGGGGTGATGAGCTCACCAGTTTTTGGTATGAGGAGGAGTAGTGAAGAATGAATACCAGAGGGGGACTGAGAAGGCCACTCTTTCAAGGTACTGCTATATTCAGGGAAGGGGGAAGACAGAAGGGGAGAAATTTGAGCAGATCACTGTGAGAAATAAGATGTGTGGCTGCCAGCACCATGATCACTACCTGACCCTGATGTCCTGGCCAACATTCCCATTCCCATAAAACCAGTTCATGCAATTGTCCAAGGCTGTGTGTGGGTATTAATGTGTGAATTGGCTGTCACTACACATTCAGTCACTTCACTACCAGTCTAGCATTGTTGTAGTAGTAGTAAAAGTAGTAAAACATTTATTTTTATACAGGAGTAATTAATACATGTCATTTGGATAATACAATCCAGTTTTCAAGACGGTCCTGTGCAAGTTTTCCAAGTTCCACATAATCACACCAATTACAGACAGTCTAATACAAAGTATATATAAATACACGATCACAAAATTACAAACTATTTAAACAAAGACAACAAAAATCAATATCAAACACATACACATGAACAAACATAATACATCTTTAACCCCTTTAGGAATTTTTTAACAGTTTTCTCACATTGCAATGAAGGAGGGAGTGTATTCCAACTTACTGATGCTTGTGATGCTAATGTTCTATCCCCAAATTTATTTTTACGCTTATCTGGATCAATTCTGTTTTGATACAAAGCCCTAACTGAATGTTTCCTATGGGCAGAATCTTTATCTGCCAATATTTTGGCTATATTATGGTTTAAATAAGTTGTCCTGTATTTGTAAATAAATAAAGACCAACTTTTCCTATATTCCAAATCAAGAGATAACCAATTTAACCTAGTTAACAAATCACAATGATGGGTCCTAAAACTACAACATAAAACATATCTTGCCACCCTATACTGTAATTTATCTAGTTTATTTAGAAGTTGTTTAGTAGCAGTCCTATAAATGACCTCTCCATATTTAATCAATGGAAGTATAAGCTGTTCTGCAATCAATTTCCTATCTTGTTGTAAAGCACTTTGGGATACAATGTGTATGAAAAGCACTATATAAATACTGATACTTCTTATTAGTATTTCCCATGGAAAAAGAAGACAAGACAAGCATATTTTTGATTTCCAAGAAAGTATGAACTCTGGCATTGGACTACAGAAGAACTTTGCTACAAACAAATGGTATATCTACAGGGTGGTGAAGGGTGTGGCTGTAACCCCACCTCCCCATTGTAAAGCACTTGCTTGCTGCTGCTGCATTTCACTTTGTTGATGAAGTCTGATTTATTGATTGTACAAATGTTTACATTAAAAAATATGGATTATATTTGTAGTTTCAGGCAAAAACACACTAGAAAAGCATAATAGAAAATATAAAGATTTAATAAAAATGTTAAAAAGTGCATATCCAGCATGTATACACTCCCAGTACCCCCCCATTGTAGCATCCTGGATCTGCCACAACCACTAGACCACCAGGTTATTCAAGATTTGTACTGCACTGTGGTTTGCCAAAGAGAAGGTCGGTTGGATTAAAACACAATTTCAGCATGTTAAAGTAAACAAAATGAACAGAACCATAGCCTAACATGCGTATTGATCTAAATAATGCACATGGTTTTGACCATTTTAGTTAAACAAGTCTATACAAAGGGAAAAACTAACTAGTAAGCACTATAGAGAGCCATATAGCTCTCTGACTTTGGCTCAGATGATGTCATCACTTAATACATTTGACGGCCATTTTAAGAAGCAGGTAAGGCAGTTTTTTTTTTAAATTGGAAGGCTGATTTAACATTTTTATATTATTATATATGTAGTTTTAGCATTAACAAATTCAGCAACCTTTCCTTTAGTCCCGTTTGAGGTCAGATTTTGAATAGTTTGTTGTCAAAATGTTGTTTAGGTATCCTTTAAAGATTCAGTGAAGTTCTTTGCATCTGAAATGTTTGCCTTAATTCATACAGGAGATTCTAATTTTGATGTTAGTTTTAAAACAGTAACTGGCATGGAACTTTTTTTGTGGACTACTACAATACTTTAAGGGATTCCTCATTATGGTCACCTTTTATGGCAATACCTTTGACTAAGCCAGCTATTAGAGTGATTGCTATATGAAAATGAAGGGGTAAATATTTCTGATATTCTGCACTGGCTAAACAAAAGATGTGAAGTTTTGGATAAACCTATGCCAATAATTGATAGTGAACAGTTTTGGATGGGGGGGGGGGTAAAGTGAAATTGCTCCTGTCTAACAAGGGAATTCTTCATTTACCAGTAGTTTTTATTTAGGTAGGGGACAGGGGATCCATATTTATCCTGGACAACCTAAATCATGCCACAAACATGGATCCAGACTACACCTCAGTAATGCTTGTGATAGCCTCATTGTACTCATTGTTTAGAATATGGTCATTTAGCATCTGCATGTCAATTTGTTTAGGTGTAACTTATGTGAAGGGAAAGGGTACCCATATGTTCATTGTCCATGGGGTTCTCATAACAGGGATGATGGTCTCTCCCATGAGATAATAACTAAAGCCCAATAGCAAGATGTAGCTCAGGCTTTGGAGCATCATATGGCAGCCGTAGCTCAGGAATGGAGGGTACAAGAGCCTGGCTGCACTGAGCAAGGTCTGCTTCAGGGGATTGCAGAGGTAGACACTGAGGTAGTCAACACTGTGTTTGAGATGCCAGCTGTTGCACTTAGCAGTAGGGATGAAGCAACTGACCAAGCCAGTCATCTCAATACTGAAGAGCACTTTTCTAATTCAAATAACACCCCCCCTACACACACACACCAGAGAAAGTTCCATTTCAGACAAGCAGCAAAAGGAAAATATCAAGGAACACACAAATACCTGGGAAAGACCTTAAGGACAAGACTAAAGGAGGACCCAAAAGTACCAATAAAGGAACTATGAGTGAGGTTTCACCCACGGACTCTATCTCTATCCAATAAATTTGCAGTCCTTGCACCTGGTAGGCAGTGGGGGGATACAGAAAGAGAAGATGGAGATTCAGAGGAATCCTCTATGGCCTCTTCCATGAAAGTCTTTTCCTTGGATCAAGAGGATGGTTGCACAGAAACATCTGTGGCTGGAAGAGTAAAATGGTGTACCAGATCTTAACGTAAAGTCCAGGACATCTGCGTGCCAACCTCTCTTTTCCATTCTAATGTCCAGCTTAGATATAAGTCAACAGTATTAAAAGTTATAAAAAAAAAAGATCGGTAGTTTTATCCCAATTAGCACTTTGCAAAAGTGACATTATTTGTATACAAGATACCAGAATAAAAACAACTTTTGAAATATCACAGGCCTAGTTCCTTATGGACAAATGACACCATGTTTTGGTCCATTGAACAAAACATCTGTGAGGGAGTTGGTATACTCTTTCACAACCCTCATTGCAAAGTCTCTAGATTAGTAGACATCTACCCGGGCAGGGCTTTGTTATTAGACATAACTTTTCACTCTAGTAGAGTACGCCTTATAAATGTATATGCCCCTCAAACAAAAGCCCAGAGAGTAGAGCTATTCAAGGAGATATAACCTTATTTACACATAAACAGACTTGTGATATGGTGTGGGAAATTCAACTGTGGGATGGTCAGGTCTGACAGGGGTATAAAGACAGAGAAATTATTTTGAAACATAAATATTTTGAAAGGACATTATCACAACTGGGAATCTTAAGAATTCTTATAGAAGCTTATATGTAACAGGAAAGAATACCTATTTTAGAGGGATTTATTCTACTAGAATTTACTTTTTTTTTTTAAACTCTATTTTTATTTTAGCACCCAGAGAGAGGTACACGAAAATTTCCAGAATCCGTGTCTTACATCAAGTTCAATATGTAGCAATTACAAGCCACCAGTGTAATGCATGACAGTCAAGAATATCATATATCATCCTACCTATTCACTAAACAAAGACCTAAAATCAAAAAAGAAAGGGCTATTGGCTATAAATGAAATTCTAAAAGAGTAAAGAAACAAGGGTAAGGTTCAGGCTGCCCCAGCCACCAAAAATGCACACAAACCAGCTCCCCACTTCGTGGCCCCATCCCCCCAGAATCACTCCATCCTTGTAGGGATGAAAGAATCGTCATCCTCTGAAATATAAAGCACCCATGACCGCCACTTAATAAGCCGTTCCATTGCATACATATCATTAATTATATTGTGTCACTGTGACCGCGTTGGCACACATGATTGTCACCACAGATGAGTGATCACCTTCTTGGCTGCCTATATGTATAGCATAGAACCAGGTGGGAGACGTAAATCTCTGGGTGGTATCAAGACAAGAACCCATTCAGGGGTTAAAACTGCATTGGCTCCCATAAGAATATACAGGCTGTCCATGACCTGCTGCCAAAAAGAGGCAAGGACAGGACAAGTCCAGAATATATGCAGTTGAGAGGCCAACATCTCTCCACACTGCCTCAAACAGTGCCCATATTGTGACGGTAGATATTTAGCCAACTAGGAGGGAGTGTTAAAATACCTGTTATGGGACTTCCAGGTGAATTCATGCCAGTATGGAGCAGAGGAAATCCTAATGGATATGGCTGTATGTTTTAACCATACATCATAAGAGATGTACTTAGATAACTCCTTGTTCCAAGCGGCTAGTATCCCTTGCGTGGAATCACTCAAGTATTCCCAGAGACCTCTATACAGGAGCCCAATCAGATGCTGCCAGTATGTGCCCTTTATTGAGTTTATAAAAATACACAGTAATAAAGGGAGGGTATCAGGTAGACGGTGCCTCTGGGGGCCCTTGTATAAAATAAATGATTGAATTTGGAGATATCTAAAGTATTCCCTATTTGTTAACTGGTAAGTGGATCGAAGGTTAGCAAATGGGGTGACACCCTAAGCATCTAAAAGGAGTTGAAAAATATAGGATAAGCCCTGAAGGTACCATCTCCGAAAAGTATGATTTATATGCGCAGGCAGAAAGTCCGTTTCTGCTGCCAAGAACCACATAGTAAAATAATAGGGCCAATACTGGGAGGGAATGAAGTTAATACCAAATATGCAGGGTATGTGCTGCACCCAAGTAAAAATCATTTAAATTCGACAGTGAGGTTAAAGGAGCAAATACAATCCTCCCCGAATCATAAAGATCATTCAGAGCAAATTCAGTTTGCTTCCAGGGTGCTGTATAAACTTGGTTTAACCAGCACATAACAATACTCGCTGTCACCGCCTGGAAATAATGTTGAAGATTAGGAAGATTTAAACCTCCCTGTGCAAGGGGCAGTTGGAGAAGAGACCAACGTAAATGGGAACGTCGCCCTGCCCACAAAAACCGGGATAGGAGTTTATTCCATGATGTAAAAAAGTAGGAGGCTGGAGAGATAGGGATAGTCTGGAACAAATACAAGATTCTAGGTGATATATTCATTCTATCTCTGTCCTAGAGTAGAAAGTTAAATGCAGTTGTAACCACTTATGAAGGTTCTGTTCTATGGATTGTGTTGGGGGCTCATACTTTATGTGTGTAAACAAAAGATTTCCACATTGTCCACCAACCAGCTGAAATAAGCAGTCTGACACCAATCTCAGGTGTATTTTAGAAAAGCAGTATTTTATTATATACTGTGAAAGCTCACAAAGTCAGTGAACTCACCACACCTCTCGATGAGGATGCCAGCAGATGGCAAATGGAGGTTTGGTGTATAGGGCATCTACCTGCATCCTCATTAAGAGGTGTGGTGAGTTCACGGTTTGTTTACATGGTTTAAGAGGTTTTACAGCACAGCCAAGCTGGTGGGACAGCTTTTCTGTTTGCTTAGGCTCATACTTGACCAGTACTAAATTTTGGAGAGACTGCAGGAGATGGATTCCTAAATATTGTAGAATTACTTTCTATCGCGTTTGTTTAATTTAGCACTCCTGACTCTGACATGCTGTTGGCAGTAATTAATCTTCACGGTCGCACATTGTGTAGTCAATCCCTAATTAGAACACTAGTACCATTAACTGATCACTGAAGTTGTAGTACGGCATTGTGCTGTCAATCCCTAATTAGAACACTAGTACCGTTAACTGATCACTGAAATTGTACTACAGGCATTGTGCTGTCACTCCCTGATTAGAACGCTAATACCAGTAACTGATCACTGAAGTTGTAGTACAGCCGTTGTGCTGTCACTCCCTAATTAGAACGCTAATACCATTAACTGATCACTGAAGTTGTACTACAGCCGTTGTGCTGTCACTTCCTAATTAGAGCACTAGTACCATTAACTGATCACTGAAGTTGTAGTATGGGCATTGTGCTGTCAATCCCTAATTAGAGCACTAGTACCATTAACTGATCACTGAAGTCGTACTACAGGCGTTGTGCTGTCATTCCCTAATTAGAACGCTAATACCATTAACTGATAACTGAAGCTGTAGTACAGCCGTGTGCTGTCACTCCCGAATTAGAACACTAATACCCCAATTAGAACCCTCTTTAAAGTCAGGGAATGGTTTACCTGCTCTCATCCCTGGTACTGCTACTGTTGCAGAATGTCTCTCGTAAGCTGATTGAAGCAGCAATCGTTAAAGCGGGATTGCTCGCAGCTAGATGATTCAACACTGCTGTCAGAAAGTGCTGCTATCCTACCTACTACGTGTAGCCAAGAATGTTGTTATGGAGCTTCACTGTGAGACACACCCTTCAGCAAAAAAACGCCACTCTGAATATGCCATATATAGACCTGATGTGTGATATCAAATCGGGAAACACGCAGCAGAGAGTGGAGTTATGAGTGCAGTCAGACTCTACAAGTCAAAGCATGGTGGAGAAATCAATGAGTCCACTGTGTGATATTTCAAAAGAGACCAGCATGAAAAACTCAGAGAAACCCCTGACCCTAGTCTGCTTCCCCACAGCTTACCAACAAAACCCCGTGGGAGACCAACCTTTCTTCTTTCTGAAGTTGAAGATGAGCTAAAAAAAATCATTCGCAGTCTGAGAGGAGAAGGCACAGTTGTGAATGCCAGAATTGTCATGGCTATAGCCCATGGGGTTGTAAAAACACACAACTGCATGGCACTCTCAGAGTTTGGTGGCTACTTCTCATTCTCAAGGTAGTGGTCCTGGCTCTTTCTCCACCGAATGGGGTTCAAAAAATGAAAGTGCAGCAAAGCTGGCAGAAAGACTGCTGAGAATTTCGAGGCTCTGCGTTTCTAAAGCGCATTGCAACTGCATCGGCACAGTAGCTGATTCCACCCAAACTGCTCATTAATTTAGATGAGACTGGTGTCCAACTTGTCCCATGCTTCCAACGGACGATGGCAGAGAGTGGGTCGAAAGCAAGTAGAAGTGATCAGGTTAAGGGATAAGAGACAGGTCTCCCTTGTCCTTGCCTGTACTTTGGAGAAATATTGCCCCCCCCCAAATCATTTACCAGGGCAAGACCAAAAACAGCCTCCCTGCCTTCCAATTCCCCAAAAAGTGGTGTGTCACACAATCTGAGAACCGTTGGGCAAACACCAAAACAATGTTACTTTACATAGAATCCATTCTTGTACCCTGCATAAATGAAATCAAAGTAAAACACAAACTACTCTGTGAGCAGAGATCTCTGCTAGTAATGGATCTCTTTTGAACACACAGCACAGAACCAGTTTTGCAGTACGTGGCGGATCATCACATCATCCCGGGTTTTCGTTCCACCCTCATGTACTGATCTGCTCCAGCCACTGGATGTCAGTATAAACAAATTGCTGAAGGACTTCCTAAAAAACGAGTTCACCGAGTGGTATCCTGGAGCAGTCTCATTGCAGCTAGCCCTTGGTACATCACCATCAGCTCTGAGTGTGGACTTATGCATGACATCAATCAAAACAAAGCACGCGCAATGGCTGGTAACAGCGTTCAAAAAGCGCTGTTTGCGGTGTGAGGATGTGGTACACGGTTTCGAAATGGCAGGGATTAAGCAGGCACATTTCTCTTGTTTGGACACCACTGCCCCATAAAAAGAAGTGTGACTGTCGCTTGGTTGCTTTTCAAAGTACGAGTTCTGAACGAAGTACTGTAATCGCCGAGTTCAGATGATTGTTGACTGTCATTTGGTACAGTACTGTATTTCTTTGCTGAGTTCTGATGTTTACTGTCTCTACTGCAGTGTGCAATTGCCAAAAAATAATGCATTATTGAACTGTATGTTCTTAGCACTTTAGCCTCACTTTACCGTGCTTTCTCTGTTTGGTTGTAAAAAAATAAAAGTTGTAATTTTTATAGTGCTGACAAAATTTATTTGCTGAATATTTTATTTATGCCTGCGAACATAGCAAAAGTTTATTGGCAGTGAAATTAAGTAATTCTACAGTATTTTATTTTCATACTTCTCCATTGCAGCTGGAGACAAAGTCTCAAAGCTCATGATGGGGAGTAGTTAAGAGTAAGGACTTCGGTTTTAGACATATTAATGACATACCCAGAGACATCAGTAAAATTCTTTAATGTCTGCCAAACTGCAGGAAATGGAAATTACGTACTTACCATAATTATTGATCTTCTTGGACAGTCTGCATCACTCATTCACACTAGTGGGATAGTGCCGGAGGTGCTAGGACCAAGCGGGAGCCTAGAGTTTTCAGAAGGGTCGACGGCGAGAGAGGACCACGCATGCGCGGCACTGCGAGACTAGCTCGCGCCTGTGTAGGCTATCTCGGCGTCAACCCTCCAACCGCCTCAGTACCTTTTCGACCGAGGAGGTGCAGCATGACTAATGAGAATAATTCATCCTGAGTTTCTGGGCCTGAGAGGGCCCAGATGGCCTTTGCAAGAAAGGCTAAAGAATAATGTCCTCACAGTCTGAATCATAGGACCGTGAAGAGCAGGAAAGAAAACGAGTGAACCCAGGGGATGGTGGGTGGGCATGTGAATGAGTGGTGGAGACTGTCCAAGAAGATCAATAATTACGGTAAGTATGTAATTTCCATATCTTCCTGGACTAAGTCTCCATCACTCATTCGCACTAGTGGGAGAGTACCAAGCTAAAACTAACAACCCTGAGTAGGGTGGTAGGAGATAGGGTTCACTTAGAAAGGACAGCCAAGGATTGTCCTGTTAATAAAAAGAGCTGTCTTGTAAGAGCATCTATAACATAGTGCCTACAAGATAAACGCTCGAGTTGTAACTCGTCACCTTGCCGATGACTACAATGGGCACAAAGTGAAAGTCTGCCAGGCAGCTGCAACCACTCTAGGAGAATGGCAAGAACCTGGCCTCACAATTTGATCTAGGACCAAAATTAATTGTGTCAAAGACATGTATTAATGTAACGTAAAGGGACCTCAGGAACTGAAAGAATCGGAGGTAAAGTCTACTGGTTCAGGGTAGACCGGAAAGTGCAGTGGGAAACCCCCACTATCCAGTATGGTTGACCTGTAAACAACAGGTCCAGAAGCACTTGAACCCCTTACTTGGTGAGCAAGGGGTCCAGGTGGGGTTAGCCCATCAAGGAGAATGGTCTCCACTTAGTCATAGGATCTTCCTGATGGAAGGCCAAGCACGACTTAGAAGCCTCTCGTGGTGGTCTAGTAAAACCAGATCCTACCCACTGTATTTTCCAAGAGGAATAATCCTGCCCTGTGTGTACAACTGTAGCAGCAGTCTCTGAACTCAGCGAAGAAAGGAAAAAGGTGTACAGGAGGATGTGTCCACTGCGGAAAACAACATTCCGACAGAAAAAAAACAGGGGCTGGATTTCTAAGGTCAATAGAGGCAGATGTGCGTCGAGGAGGGACACAGCAGGACCAAGTTAGGGCTAACCCATTTGTTGAAGTGACTGAAAGAGGCAGTGACTCAATGCGGTGAGGCACTAGCCACTCTGGCTTTCCTGAAAGGAGTAGGAAAGGATTCTAGTTCATTTGCTGAAAAAGAAACATCACCACTCCCTCTCGCACTTGAAGAGGATAGCTTCATGAGCGTCTGGCATGGACCAAAGCGCAGGAACCGAAGGTGTGAATATTTGAGAAGCTTCCTCAGAAAAAGGGACCTACTTGACCATCTGTCAAGAAGGAGAAAATCGCCTGTTAAATTAAGCAGGCAAGGAAGCAGGAACCTGAGTTCCGACTCGGTGGAGAGTCGCTTCTGCTGCTGTAAGGCTCTGTTCAAGAGAAGAAAGCCTGATAAAAAGAAAAGGAATTAACAGACTGTGCAGTCGCCTAGTTCTAGGAAATGTCTCTGAATGAGAGAAATCTCTCAGAGAAAGAGATGACCCATATCGTCGCCGGATCGGACTCTCCGTAGGGGAAGAGAAATCAGGTACTCTTTACTGTATCCCGGAGATGAGCTCCTCAGGGGCTGAGGAGGAATCTGACCAGATCCCCCTCAAAAAAGGGGGGGGGTACTGGGTAATTTTGGCTAGACCCTGTGCTGTGATAAAAACCATATGATAACATTTTTTTTTTTTTCGAGCCTAACAAGGCCTTCAGGCTGCTATTTTGTGGATTGTCTTGATACAAAATGACGAAGATGTTCTCCATCTGAGTGCGGAAAGAGCCTGAGTGTCCATATTGAAATCATGACTGGACTAACAGTCACAGCTGGAGAGAGGTTAACCGAGGCAATATCACAAGGGGGCTATATACCCCTATCAAAGGAGCGGAAGAGTCAGAGCGGCCCCCGACCATTAAATTAAAATGTTCCACAGAGTGTAACTGTCTTGACGATTGAAAAAGTCTAGACGCAGAAGAGTATGGTCCACGGACGCAGTGTGAAATACTATAGTGGACTCCGTTACTGAGGAACTACTGAAAGGATTTTCCATCACGGACTCTGAAGATAGAGATGACGTGCCCTCCAGTATATAAAATGAGCCTTCCACTGCATTACTGACAAGAAGGACAGGGAAAGACCCATCTAGATGCACTTCTACCCCAGAAGAACCTCCAAGAGAGGTCTAGGTAGAGCCACTAGAGACTCCGCCATCAGGAAGGATGTCGAGGAGCTTGGTACCACATAGGGAGCAGAGAAAGTGCAGAGCAGAATGAGATTCCGCTGGCAGAACAGTACAGCAGAGTTCCATAGCAGAAAACCGCTGGATGACACAAAATCCCACATAGACCACCACTCACTAAAATGTGTGGAAAAAATAATCCGCAGAACAGGAGTTCATTCTGCGGTAAACATCCCGCCACAAGTTCTGTGGAAAGGAGTTTGAAAGGAAAAATGTGTCACTAATTCTGCCATACAGCACCCACTAGCACTCGTGTGGCATCAGCAGCACTCATGACACAGAAGGGCACCAAGCAGTGCCTATGCCAACCTAGGCGATACCCAAGGGTAGCCATGGCAGTATCCGCAGGTACTCCCGGCACCCATGTAGCAATGGCACTCAAGGGCACCTCCCACACCCATGGCACCATGACACCCATGGCAAGAATAGCACCCGAGGGCACCAATGACACCCATGGCACCTGACAGCACCAGTGGCATCCATGGGCACCTGCGGTGCCATCCGCAGCACCCATGGGTGTCATCCCAGTACCCAAGGCATCAATGGCACCTATGGCACTTAAAGCATCCATGGAACCCATGGGCACCCACAGCGTCACCCACGGCACCCACAGGTGCTCCTGGTGCTACCCCTGGCATCCCTGGCACCCATGGTACCCATGGCACCCGCGGGTGCACGGCACCACTGACGGTGCTGACAACCAGTGGCAGCAAAGAGAGCACCCATGGTGCTGCACAGAGTGACAGTGATGACCCACGGCGCCAACTAAGGCTCAGCCCTGACCAAGGCACCGAGCACAATGCCGAACCATGGCTCTGACCAAGGCCCCGAGCCATGGCTTCGAGGCATGGCGCTGACCATGGCACCGAGCCATGGCGCCGAAGGAAAATGCCAATGGAAATCCTGAAAAGGGGAGAAGGAAAAAGGTGGTGCCCGTGCCGGCCCCTGCATGGAAAAGGGAGAGGGGGATAGGCACGAGGGATCGACACAATGGCAAAGGCACCCAAAGGGCACCTCACCATACGTGATCCAATCAACCTGGCTTCAGTTTAATGGCTCCGAGGCCCAGAGGTCCTGAAATCAGGAACAGAGCCAGGAAAACTGGAAAGTCGAACCCCCTGCTCCATAGGAGTGACCCAAAGGTGAGACTGCTCACCGGAGCTCCAGCGAGGACAGAGATGGAGCTCGGAGTCCAGAAAGCAGCCTTTAGGAGCGGGGCCAAAAGGACCCCCCACCAAAGTCGGTTCGGGCCCATCGCCCCTCCAGAAGAACATTCCTCGTGCAGACATACCAACGAGCAACTTCGAGCGGCACTGATTCTTCTTCCCCGAACGAGGAAGAGGAGCTCGAGGTCAAGCAGAGCCAGATCACCGGAACCGTTAGATTTGTGCTTTGGAGGACTGTCCCCCCCCCCCAAGCACAGGACTGTCCGTAGTCAGACCCCCCCCCCGTTAATTAAGGGCAGCGGACCGGACACAGCCCCTCTGCCATAAAAACTTTCAAACGAAGTCCTCCTATCGTCATCGCTACCATCTAAGGATGACTCCATTGATAGCAGGAAAGAATTTCCTTTTCTTCTTCTTCTTCATAATCTTCTTCTTGTTTGTAAAATAATAAATTACTGCTTTAAAATATTAAAACATTAAGAGCTGTTGTCGTATAGACGAAAACTTTGACTCCAGCAGACAAGCGACGTCGACATCCAAGCACACTCAACGGCGGGAGAAAGGAACTGAGGCGGTTGGAGGGTCGACGCTGAGATAGCCTACACAGGCATGAGCTAGTCTCGTGGTACTGCGCATGCGTGGTCCTCTCTCGGCGCCGACCCTTCTGAAAACTTTAGGCTCCCACTTGGTCCTAGCACCTCCGGCGCTATCCCACTAGTGTGAATGAGTGACGGAGACTTAGTCCAGGAAGATCCAATTTTTCAGGACCAAGGAGAGTCAGAAGAATGTCGTCCATGTATAAGGACAACTTATAGGTCGCCCCTCCCAAGGGGCCCCCCCCACTTCTCGTTCTTTCCTGATCGCAATAGCCAGGGGCTCAGTGTAGAGTGTGAATAGTAGGAGTGACAGGGGGCAACCCTGTCTTGTCCCTTGGGCTAGCAAGAATGAGGAGGATATATGACTATTCATACAGACATATGCAGATGGGGAGGTGTATATATTGTGAAGGCAACAAGTAAACTCCGGAAAACCAAAGGAGGATAGAACGTGCCAAAGAAACTTCCAGGAGATTCTATCACACGCCTTATCTGCATCAAGGCTGATGAATGCAGCTGGGATAGATCTCTGTGTGATAAAGTCCATCAAATGAATAGTTCGGCATGTATTGTCCAAGGTTTGCCGACAGCAGACAAAATCAGATTGATCGGGATTAATAATAGAAGGAAGCATATCCCCCAGGCGATGTGCCCATATTGACATAAAAAATTTGTAATCGCAGTTTAAAATAGATATTGGTCTATATGATGTCAGAAGCTTAGGTTCTTTTTTTTATATTATCTTTTTTCTGCCCACTCCAGCTAGGGTCTGGTAGTGGGATACCGCCTAGCCAGGGCTCCTTGTCGCCTGATCGGGGATCACTCTGCACAACAGCGGGGCAGGATTTTTGTGGTTGCAGAAAGTAGCTACATTGTCCTGTCCCTGCTCTTGAGGACCAAAGTCCACTTGGTAAGCCGTGGTGATGCATAGCTTCCGCCACACCTAATGACATTCTTCCTTCCCCTCCCGACACCATCCACTAGTTGGCATGGTGCCCAACCCACCCCAGGAAAGGAGAGTTGCCAATCAGTTACTCAGTCCAGCTCCTCCCTCCTCCCCCCCCAAGCTGACCCCTAGTGTCCCGGGCGTGTTACCAAACCTGGGTTGCCAGTGTAGCTTAGGTTCTTTACCCGGTTTTAAAATTGTTGTTAAAATGGCATATGCCTATGAGAAAGGTGGTGTAGAGCCCTCATACACTGCCCAAAAGGTGGACAGCAGCATGGGAAGGAGATGGTCTAGGAATGCCTTATACCACTCCAAGAGGAAGCCGCTGGGACTTAGGCACTTCAATGTTTTAGCACGGGACAGCACCAATCAAATTTCCTCCTCAGTAACAGGAGCCAGCAATTGTTCCTGTTCCAGCTGATTTAACTTAAGAATTGGGAGGGGAGCCAAAAAGTTTGCTATCAAGGCATTGGTGGGCGGAATCTGATCAGAGTATAACTGACTGTAATATTGCTGAAAAATATCTAATATATCAGGGGTAGATACTGCCATACTACCAGTAGAGGGTTTTTTAAGTTGCATTATACAGGAAGCCTGCTGGTAACTTCAAAGTTTCTTTGCTAATGTTCTTAGGCCCCTCGGACCTCCCTCATAATGGTTTCCTTTCAAATATAGGAGAGCCATCTGGACCTTATAGTCCATGATACTCTATAGCTCCGCCTTTATTTGACGGATACACTCCTCCCCAGACATATCTCTATTATTATGGTTTTGTTGTAACTGTTTAAGTTCCTCAAGCAACCGATTATATTTAGCTTCTCTCTGCTTCCGTTTTTGGAATGCATAAGAGAGAATCTCACTGTGAATCACAGCTTTGAGTGTGTCCCAAATTAGAGTAGGGGATATGTCAGTGATGGTATTCTCCTGAATAATCCATGAAATCTTTACAACCATCAATGTCCAGAATTCCTCATCCCACTACAAGGAGAGATTAAAGCGCCAAAGGGAGATTTTATGTGTTTTGCTTAAAAATAAAAAGGAATGATCAGAAATAAATTTGACATTTATGGACAGATCCCAAAGGACATCCATATGTTCTGCAGTAACAAAGAAATAATCAAAGGGAGAGTACGTGTGAAAACGAGGGGAGAAATAGGTGTATCCACTTGAGGTTGGGAAGAAGTGCCTCCATACATCTGGTAACCCCAAAGTAGAGGCAAAGGAAGGCAGTATAGTGCAGTGGTTTAAGGCTCTTCGCTGCAAATCTGGAGACCTGGGTTTAAATCCCATAGCCCCCACTTGCATACTGTGTGACCCTGAGCAAGTCACTTAACTTCCCTGTGCTCCCAGATCACACCTGTAAACAAGCTTTCAGTTTAGTGTGCCACTCCTGGTTAAACAATTGGAGATATCTGGGAATGTAGATGTTTTTGGGAAGCTGTAGTTCAATGTTTGTGAGGATTAGAGGTAACCAAGGAAGGAGCCAAGATTACATTGAAGTCCTTGTCTAATATTAGTAACCCTTTATGCAATTTCAACAATTTGTTAAAGAAAAGTCAGAACTTTGAGGGGGAGGACTGGGGAGGAAAGTAAACATTTGCAGGCATCACCTCCGCTCCATATAATAAACTATGGAACTCCCTCCCAGCGGGCATTAGGCATACAGACAACTCACAGCACCGAAACATGCTCCTCAAGGCGCTTTTCCCCCCACCTGCTCCTGCAGACAATCCCTCCACAATACCTTATATCCCACTTCTCACACTTGACACCCTAAGTGCCTTCTCAGGCCTCCAGTGTACTCCTGGTATAGTAGGCCTACACTCACCACAGAGCCATTGTAATTCTTCCTGTTTCTAAAGTTGAGACTATCAAGTTCATGTAAGCACTTATACAACATTGCTGAATTTCTGAACTCTAGACTTGCTAGCTAGTTAACTTACTACCACACTCTGGGTACAAACTGCTTTCCACATCACCGATGTTATTGTACTTGTGTTAATCTTGTTCCTCTATAATTCTTGTGTTGTTGTTGTAATGTACTGTAGTTACTATGAACCATTTGATACTGTATACATCCTCTCCCCTCCACCCCCAGGACGCATCTGGAATCGAGCAGTACTCTGCTCAGTATGCTCTCCCAGTGAAACTCTTAAATAAATAAACCAGATAGAATCACAAAACAACCATTAGGATCTATATGCTCCTGTCTCAAGAAAAATGTTTTAGTAGCCGGAATCAAGATAGCGACTCCCCGTCTCTTGCCCCGTTTATAAGAGGAAGCATAAATACCATACCTCCCCCCTGAGCCCAATTTTAAGTGTTTTGCCTAAGACAAATGAGTCTTCTGTAAATATACAATATCTAACTCATGCCTCCTAATGTACTGGAGCAGCCTGGACCTCTTGATTGGGCTATTAATACCATTGATATTAAGTGATAAAATTGTCACTGGAGAGATAGCCATCTTAACAAAAAGTAACTGTACCAAGCTACAAAAAAAAATATTGGACTGTGTGTCCATTTTCTGAACCAAGGCTTGAAGGACGTCCCCACTTGTACCCACCCCATAGGGCATAACACAGCAGGGTGCATAAACAAGGCAGGGTCCCCCCTCAAAAACATTGTGCCTATAATTCAACTTTAAAATCATGTTCCCAAGCGAAGCACATACAAGCAGGAGCTCTTCATCATAGTACCCCCTCTGAGTGTTTGGCAATGTTAATTAAGAAAACATTTGTACACAGTAATATAAAAATACAACCTATATCAATAGAAATAAGGGCCAAACGGGCGAATAAAACTACAGCAAACAGTACCGAGGGAACATCAAAATCCCTCAATAAAATATAAAATGGGAAACACCAGGAATAACCTACCAAGAATAAACTGAATTTTAAAAGATGTGTCATAGCGTTAAACACAAGAGAGGGGAAAAAGAGCAGGCCCAGCTGACCAAGTCCTGAGTCTGCCAGCCTCCCCGCCCCCTCCTAAGAAAGGAAGCCACTCCCATGCTCCAGTGTAAAACTATATGGGGAGCTCCAAGGAACAGTTTATGCAGTATGAAAATAAAAAATACCATAGCGGGAGACTTTCAATATTGGGGAGAGTTGTGAACTACTCCGTTTATGCCCTAGAGAGAGAGGGAAAAATCCCAACTGTTTCCTGAGCGAGGAGGATATTGCCAGGAAACCTAGGGGCCTGGGCCTCCATGGGGTGCAAAATGCCCCTAAAACTGGAAACAACATAACACAGGGGGATATAAATAAAAAAAAAAATAAGACAGAGATAACATAAATGTCAACACAATAGGCACAAGGGAATCTCAGCCCAACCTTATTGAATAAGGAAACTAAGGAAATAAAAAATGTTAGGAACCCACTACCCCAGTTCTATGAATAAACTAAGAACAAATAATGTGATACCTCGGGGCTCCTCTGTAGTACACCCCGACAGGGTAGAGAGGGGGCGGTTGGTACCCCTAAGTCACATCCCTAATCCCCCAACAGAACCCATACCATCAAAAGGAACCAAAGGTCATTCTGAAGCCTGTGAACCAAATTTTAAGAGCGGGGAGGGATAGCTAGGATGCATCCACAATCCCCAATTCTCTCCACCATCCTGGAAGAGAAACCCCCACCACACCTCTACTACCTGAGGGAAATATATATATATGCATATATAGATATAAAGGACATTTTTTGAACAACCTAGGACTTTTATCTAACTCCTGGCACTGGGTACATAAAATTAACATTTTAGAATAAAATTCCCCATTGTATCTGGGTAGTGCTTATCTGACATAACAAAGACTATTGCCACAGCTCTCCCCTCCATTTCAATGCCCCATATGAGTCTGAAGTGCTGTCCAGTATTCAACCAAAATAATAACAACATAGACTCATAGCCAACTTTAGGATTCTGGCAGAGTACTCAGATCAAATCACTAAAACAGAAAACAACAGGAAGTATGAAGTGTCTGTTAAAGAAAGATTATGTTTATCTGCCCATTGGGCCGAATCCTGACTGCCAAAAGAAAACTTCACAGCATCATGTCTATTGGGACAATATTAATAAGTCTTACAATCTGCTGGAAGAAACACAGAAACAGCTGACCTTATAGGAAAATTAGGAGCAGTCACCTTGAGTCCCATGTGAGGGCAAATTGGCCATATCCAGGAAAGAAAAAAAAGCAGAACCACAGCATACAGTGGGGCTCTGACAAAGAACCATCCATAGGGGAGCCTCAGTATTGCTTGTACTCCATGTGTGCCCCAAGCAGTTCAATGTCCAGCTTAGGGGGTAGAGGAGGGATCCAACTCCTTGAACAAGGTGGCAAGTGCAAATTGAAGAAATCTCTGGGCATACCAAAAGATGTCCAGTGAGCCCAGCAACAGCCTATTAGTCATGTAAGGGGGCAAGCATAAGCTAACTGTCTCCCCCTCTTCATCCTGTTGTACCTGCTTCAAAATTCTTGTGATGTCCTGATCCTCAGGTAGAATCCACTGGCTCCACTCTCCTGTAGGTAGCCAATTGGGCCACCGCTACCTGAACATTTGCTGGAGGGTTGTCTGCTCGGTGTCTTAAGCGGGTGACTCTGCCAGTGCGGAGGTTGTGGCTAGCTGTGTTTCTTTATATCTCACTTCAAGGGGCCTTTTGCAGCAGGTTACACCATAAGGACTGAAGCTGGTAGGCACCAGAACCCCATGGAGAACTTCTAGCTAGCAGTTTACAGCGGGGGACCGCCCCTGACATCTGCCCGCCCCCGATATCCACCTATGGTATAAAAGGGGCAGTCCCCCCATACCACCTCAGTTCTTTTCCCACCATCGACCCACGCAAGACAGGCCTCCATGGATGCCTTCTGCTCAAGTCGACGGACATTTTCACAGCATTACCTGCACTTTATTATTTTCCAATTTTTCTTCTAATTATTACAATCTAAGCATGTCTTCTTCCTGCCTGTCGAATGGCGGTGAACAAAATGCGCTTGTGGCAAGCAACTGTACCACAAGGATGGCCATTCAGCATGCTTACTCTGCCTAGGCCCAGATCACAACATTGAGGCCTGCCAGCAGTGCCAAGATTTTGACCAATGCACCCAGCTTCACTGCCAGAAGACCATGGAATCCTTCTTGCTGCAGCAAAAGCTTTTAATGATGGAGAAGGAGCTCCACCACAATACCTCCTCTTCCCCGGCCTCTGGGGCCTCCACTTCTTCAGCGAAGGATTGAAAGAAGTCTTTGGGAAAGCACAAACACTGGAAGAAGCACAGGGAAAAACCCTGGGCTACTTCCCACTCCAGGTCCCCGCACAAGTTGGGCACCGATCTTGGGTTTTCTTCCTGCGGGAGGTCGGCCTCCACCACTCCATCAGCCCTCTCTCCCTCTGGGCTGCCAGTGGTAAAACCACCTGCTTTTTTAACAGTCTTGGGTGGTGGTTCTTTGGGGCTTAGGTCTTCGACCTCAGCTCCTGAAGCTCACACCGTTTCAGAACACGGGTACTCAGTCAGGTGGCTCAACCGAGTCCACTTCGAGCGGCGGGTCTTTGTCTGTCACCCTCCCAGTACAGGCGTCTGTGAAGTCGGTTCCAAAGTCAGGGACCCACACCAGCTCATGACACGCGGGGCATTCGGTCACCTCCTCTGTGAGAATGACACCTCTGCCCCACTAGGGAGTCAGTTCCCCAACACAGGCTTCTCCCTTCAGGCTGGCACCAGCTGCTTCACCAGACCAGCATCAGTCTACACCTGTTCTTCTGTCAATGCCGGCCTCACTGGCGCTGACCCCGATGATGCTGCAACCGTCGTCCTCCCATCCCCGACAGTCACCAGCTGGATATGTCGTCACACAGCCGACGCCAGGGGGACTTATGCCTGATCATTTTACCCCAGTCAGACTGATGCCAAGTGGTTCCTTATCTCAGGATCTGATGCCGGTTAACCTGACATCAGTGGAGCCAACACCTGGGTTAATGCAACTTAACAGACCGATGCTTGGGCCTTCCAATCCTACTCCCTCAGACGCCGTTCTCCCGACCTCGCCCAATACTTCACCCACAGAACTTAACGGACTTTATGCGGCTCAGGGCGATTTAAAGATAAGGGAGGTCCCAAAGGAGCCCCAACTCCAACACCGAGAGACCCTTCTCCCAATCTTACTAAGGATCAAACTCCTCCTAGGAAGGCTCCGACGCAAGCTCCTAGGGAGCCTACGCCACAGCCAGCAAGACCGGACACCGGTCATTCTAAGCCTCATAAGCCTCGGCACTCACCGTCTCCTTCACCAGATTTGGGTGAGTCAGGGGAATAATTCCTCCCCCACCTCCTCATACGACGACTCTGGAGATTCAGATATCTCATCAGAGCCAGAGGAGCCCAAGGATACCTCGCAGTCTCCCCCAGACGACCCAACTTTCATGGATGTGATGAGGTACATCCAGGCCCTTATGGGCTGGGACACTGAGGAAGTGAACCCTGAGTGTCACTTTCCTTTGCAAGAAGGATTCCTTGCCTCTAATGGTCCCCCTCTTATAGACTTCTTCAAGGATGTCAGTAGGGCAACTTGGAAGCACCCATCCTCAACACCGATAACGTCCAAAAAGGCGGATCACCTCTATTATGCCCCAAGGGATGAACTCTTCTATGGGGAACACCCAGAGGCTGATTTGGTCATTATCAATGCGGCTCATAACTGTTCAAAATGACCCCAACACCTCAGCACTCAGGCCCCTGATAAGGACTCTAGGTAGATAGACTAGTTTGGCAAAAAGGTCTACTCTTCAGCCACAAGTGTCATCCGTTCCCTAAACTTCCCTGCCCACATCGTTCAATATCAGAGGGAGAAGGCTTTTGAGGTGGCACAAGCTCAGCCAGATCTCCCCGGGAAGGCTGAGCTGCTGCACCTTCTCAAGTCAAGCTCTGATGTGGGTACCCACGTCCTCCAAGACTCCTATGATTCTGCAGACTCAACAGGTAGAGCCGCGACTACGGGAATTTGCCTATGCTGTCACTCTTGGCTTCAGGTTTCCGGGTTTGCCCTGGACATCCAGTCTAAGACCCTGGATGCCCCCTTTAGAGGCCCCATCTTATTTGGTGAGGATTCTCAAAATATAATCACTCGTCTCCAAGAGTCGGGTAAGGCTATCCAATCAGTTCATACCCTATATTGGTCTCAGCCTAAGTCTTCCCAGCAAGAGAATTTTCTTCACAACTCCAAGCAGCAACCTAGACATCAGCAGCCCAGGGGTGCCTTTAAGAGAAAGGCTACCTTCAAAAGCCACAAGGGGTTCAGCGCCCAGAGCTCCTAGAACCTCACAGGCTGTGTTGCCTGTCCCCGACTTCTATGCCTGACTCCTTACCTTTCCCCCTCCTCCAGCGGAATCCTTGGGGGAGGCGGTGGTGCATCATTTCTCTCTTTACAGAGAGGGTTGGAGCAGAATAACCTCAGACTAGTGGGTTCTGCAGTTAGTGGAACAAGGACATACCCTAGACTTGTTGGAGATTCTTCTGGACAATCCTCCAGCTCCTTCCCATTACCCCAGGCCCATCTTGACTTGATTCAAGATGAGATACAGGCCCTTCTGCAAAAACAGGCCATCAAACCTGTTCCACTAGCACAACGGGGAAAGGGATTGTATTCGCATTTCTTCCTGGTTCCAAAAAAACAGGAAATCTGTGCCCCATTCTGGACCTCAGCCATCTGAACAAATTTACAGAATACAAAAGGTTCAGGATGGTCACTCTTCCCATCCTTCTCCCCTTGCTTCATCAGGGGGATTGACTCAGCTCCCTGGACATTCAAGATGCTTACCTTCACATCTTGGTGTTTCCATCCCACAGGAGGTTCCTTCAGTTCACTTCCAAGGAAACCACTATCAGTTTTAGGTCCTGCCCTTCAGCCTGTCCTTGGCCCCACAAGTCTTCACAAAATGCCTCACAGCAGTGGCAGCTGCCTTAAGGAGGAATTATTATAGACATTATGTCTTCCCTTACCTAGACGACTGGCTTCTGACAGCTCCAACAAAGGAGCAATTGCTGAGAACCATGGAGGCCACTTTTTCTCTATTCCGGGATCTGGGGATAACATTCAACCTTCCAAAATCATCCCCTTGGCCAAGTCAAAGACTCCAGTACATAGGAGCGATCTTAGACACCGAGCAAGGCAAGGCCTTTCTTCTTCCAGACAGAGCTGAACGCCTTCAGACTCAGGCTCAATTGGTCTCGTCGTCTCAACAAATTTCAGCCTGAACAGTTCTAAGACTGCTGGGACATATGGCAGTGGCCATTGCGACAGTACTCCTGGCTTGCCTGCATATGAGGGTGGCCCAGTGGAACCTTCGGGTCCAGTGGGACCAGCATTCAGTCGACTTGGACCTCCCAGTGTCAGCTTCCAACTCCGTGCAACAGACCATAATGTGGTGGCTGAAACTCCTCCAACCTTTCCAAGAGGGTTTGCTTCTGCTAAGAGTCACTTCAGCAAATTCAGACTACAGATGCATCAGGCCAAGACTGGGGTGCCAATCTAGCAGACCATCAGACTCGGAACAATATCTCCACATCAACATTTTGGAGATGCGAGAGATACTGTATGCTCTCCAAGTCTTTTAGACATATCTACTCCTGTGTCCTCTCTTGATCCAGATGGACAACATGTCTGTGGTCTTTTATAAAAACAAGCATGAGGCACACATTCTTACCACCTCTGCAGAGAGGCCATGCGCGAGTGTGGTATTGTACCATAACACATCACCAGAGCCTGACAGCTGTGCATGTTCCAGGCATTCAAAACACCTTGGCTGACAGTCTAAGCTGTTCCTGGTCCAAAGTTCATGAATGGGAACTTCTCACAGTGGTTGAAGATTTCTTCAACAGGTGGGGCCACCCAGAGCTGGACCTATTTGCATCCTCATCCAACGCAAAACTGCCCAGTTTCTGCTCACTAGATCCAGGGCCTGGTGTTTTCTGATGCGACGCATTGTCCCTCTCTTGGACATGGAGGTTTCTGTATGCCTTCCCTCCCTTTCCATTGCTGCAGAGAGTTCTGCTCAAGTTGCAGTCAGAAGGGGCAGAGATGATTCTGATAGTCCCCTTCTGGCCACTGCAGATTTGGTTTCCACTTCTCCAGCAGCTCATAGTGGAACCCCTGATTCCCCTGCCTCTGTGCTCTGACCTGCTCTCACAGGAGCAGGGCACCCTAGTCCATCCAGATCTAGGGTCACTGCGCCTTCATGCATGGCTCCTGCAGACTTAGCAATTGCCTGTTTTGGGGTTTTCCCCCAGGTGGCAGAGGTTCTAGTGGCTGCCAGAAGAAAACATTACTCACCTTAGTAATGTTGTTTCAGTGATCTCCAACCTTTGAACTGCCCCGGAGAGGAAAGAGTTAACTTTCCATGCAAGGCATGGAACGCTGAGCTCGAGCTTGGTTGAAGCCTCTGTCTGCTGTTGTTTGAACCCCAACCGCCAGATCTTTATGAGCTATACTCACTGGACGTTCTGTGTGGAAACTGTAAACTAACACTAGCCAACTGGCAACTAAATTTAATAAAGAGGGTTTTTTGGTTTCAAAGCAAAGACTCAAGTCAGGAAACCCAAAAAAGAAAACACAACACACACCCAAAATAAAGGAGGATGAGAAAAAGGGGACACCTCTAGGTGCAAACACTGCTCCTGCCCACCCACATCCCAAAAACAGGTTCTGAGAGGGAAGGCGGGGGGGGTCAGAATACAGCAAGACTCCACTAGAAGAAACACATTACTAAGGTGAGTAATTTTTCTTCAAACAACATGAAGTCTTGCTGTATTCTGACTATTGCAGACTACCAAGCAGTACCTCCATGGAGGAGGGACAGAACCTACTTTGGGAATAGGCTCTGAAGTACTGCTGTGCCAAACCGAGCATCACTCCTAGCCTGGATATCCAGAGAGTAATGATTGGTAAAAGTATGGACTGTTTTCCAGGTGGCTGCTTGACATATCTCTAAGATAGGAATATCCCTGGCAGCAGCCAGGGAAGCAGCTGTACCTCTAGTAAAGTGAGCCCTCAGGCCTGAGGGTGGAGTCCTACCCAATTTTTCATAGCAGAATTGTATACAAGAGACAATCCACCTGGCAATAGATCTTTTAGTGGCAGGTTTTCCCTTACCAACTTCACCATAAGTGAGGAACAATTGGATGGAGTCAAACCTGTGAGTCTTGGTGCGCTCTATGTAGTAGCTAAGGGCCCTTTTCACGTCCAGGCTGTGCAGCCTCCTCTCTCCAGAGGAGGAATGGTCAGTGAAGAAAACAGGAAGAGACATAGACTGGTTAAGGTGGAAATCTGAGACCACCTTAGGCAAAAATTTCCTATTAGTTCTTAGGACCACCTTATCTTTATGAAAAGAGATAAAATCAGGCTCCACTGACAGGGCCTGTAACTCACTGATGCGTCTGGCAGAGGTAATGGCTACCAAAAACACAGTTTTCTAAGTCAAGTACTTAAGTTCTGCAGAGGACAAAGGCTCAAAAGGGGGGTTGCATACGCTGAGCAATGCAAACATTTAGGTCCCAAGCAGGAGCAGGGTCCCTGAAGGGAGGATTGGTGTGCAACAATCCCTTGAAGAATTTACAAAATACTTGATGAGCTGAAAGAGAAGAGGGCTTACCTACTGACAAAAAAGCAGAAACAGCTGCTAAATGCACTTTGAGTGTAGCTGGTCTGGGTCCCAAACTATTGAGATGAACCATATAGTCCAGAACTGTAGGCAACCCAGCAGACTCTGCAGAAATATGCTTACCAGAGCACCAAATAGTGAACCTTTTCCATTTGGAGTTGTAAGCATTTCTGGTGGAAGGCTTTTGAGGAGCCTTTAGAATATCCAAAACACCTTGAGAGAGCTGCAAATCAGTAAACTCTAACTCTTCAAGAACCAGGCCTTGAGATTAAGAGATTTGAGATTCAGATACCAAACTCTCCCCTGAGAGGATGTCAACAGGTTGTAATTCCTGGGAAGAGATGGGGAGGTGGACTGCTAAGGACAGCAACAGTGGGTACCAGGGCTGTCTGGCCCAGTCTGGAGCAATCAGAATCACTTTGCAGGGTTGAGACCTGATTTTCACTAGTACCTTGAACAGGAGAGGGAAGGGGGGAAAAGCATACAAAAACTTCCCTTCCCAATTGAGAACTAGAGCATCCAGGGGGGCTGAGCCCAATACTGGGGGTCTGCAGCAAAAAAGGGGAAGTTGGTGATTGTCTGGGGCTGCAAAAAGATCTATCTGTGGAGTGCCCCATCTGGAGAAAATCACCTTCAAAACTAGGGGATCTAGGGACCATTCGTGATGGCCCTGAGATATCCTGCTGAGAGCATCTGCCAGGACATTGTCCTTCCCTGGGAGGTGCACTGCTGTCAGAGAAGTTTGCAGGGAATAGGCCCGAGACCACAACTTCATTGCTTCTGTGCACAAGGCCGTAGACCGAGTGCCCCCTTGCTTGTTGATGTATCACATTGTGGTGGTATTGTCTGTTCTGATCTGGACTACTTTGTTCTGAACAGACTTGGAAAAACTTGCAGTGCCAGAAACATTGCTCTGAGTTCCAAGAGATTGATGTGAAGCAGAGATTCTTGAGGTGACCACAGCCCTTGGGTGGTCAGATCCCCCAAGTGGGCTCCCCAGCCCAAGAGGGAGGCATCTGTGGTAAGGATTAGAGAATGAGATTGAGTGACAAAAGGAACTCCTTGCCTTAGATTGTCCTGATCCTGCCACCATTGCAGAGCCTGGATCAGGGTTCGAGTCACTGGGACTAGTTTGGTCAGGGGATCCTTTCTCTGGGACCAGAAGGTTCTCAAGTGGAACTGGATGTCCCTCATCTGAAACCTTGCCCCCTGGACCACTGCTGTAGAGGCTGCCATGTGGCTCAGGAGCTGCAAGAAGTGCCTTGCTGGTCGAGACACCTGAAGGGTGAAAGAAGAGGCCAGCTTTACTAGTGTCCTTGCCCTGTCTAGGGGAAGGAAGGCCCTTGCTCTTATTGTATCGAGCTCCGCCCCTATAAAGGTGAGGAGCTGCACTGGTTCCAGAACTGACTTTGGAAGATTTAGGAGGAATCCTAAGGTAGTGAGCAGTTGCTGAGTTATCTGCAGATGTGACTTGACTTGGTCTGGGGACTGACCCACTATGAGCCAGTCGTCCAGGTATGGAAAGATGGAGATCTTTTTTCTCCTTAGAGAAGCAACAACTACTGCCAGGCACTTTGTGAACACCTTTGGGGCTGATGTTAGACCAAAGGGCATTGCTCTGAATTGATAGTGGCCTGAGGGCAACTCGAACCTGAGGTACTTTCTGTGGGAGCACCTGATGGGAATGTGAAAATAGGCATCCTTGAGGTCCAGTGAGGCTAGCCAGTCCCCTGGCCTTAAAGAGGGCAGAATTATTCCCAGAGTCACCATTTTGAATTTTGGCTTTAAAAGGTGCTTGTTTAAATATCTCAGATTCAGGATGGGCCGCCATTTTCCTGTCTTTTTGGGGGTTAGGAAGTACCTGGAGTACAAACCTTTTCCCCTGTGTAGGGCTGGAACCCTTTCTATGGCTCTGAGAGCCAAGAGGGAAGAGACCTCTGCCTCTAGGGCAAGGGCCTCTGAAGGATTTGCAGGTGGAAAGGATCTGGTTCTCATCTTGGGAAATTTTTTGAAGCTGAGCTGAGAACCAGTCCCTGGCTTACTACTTCCAGGACCCACTTGTCTGATGTTAAAGACTTCCAGTCCTGGACAAAGTAAGCCAGCCTGCCCCCTACAGGTAGTGGAGAATTGGCCGGGCAGACCCATCAGGGTGTCTGCTTGGCAGGGGCTTTAGGCTGAGGGGTGGAAGCAGGCCTGCTCATACCCCGTCTGCCTCTCCCTCTAAAGAACCCCCTCTGAGCAAAGGCAGAAGAGGAGGCCTGGGTTTGGTAAAAAGGCCTATGAAAGGGCCTGCCCCTGCCCCTGGAATGCTGCCTCTGAGGAGTGGCTTGCCTTTCTTTGGCCTGAGCACTTCTGTAGGTGGTCCTGTACTCGTCCATTTTTTTCATGTAATTCTCTGTCTGCTCCCCAAACAGAGAGTTACCAATGACAGGAAAATCCATGGCCTTAGCCTGGGTATCCTGTGACAGGCTAGTACATCTGAGCCAAGCCATCCTCCGAAGGGCCACAGATGTAGCCATGACTCTAGATGAAACATCATTGGAGTCCACAGCAGCATGAAATTGCACCTTGGATGCCTCAATCCCATCTGCAGCCACCCGCTCCAGCTCCTTGGCCAGCTGGTCAGGGGCCTGTTTAGCTAGAGCCATAACAGTGTCCCACCTGGACTTCTAGTATCTAGCTGTGTAGGCCATATAATTAGCCTGTCTGAGTCCCAGAGATGCTGCCATGTACTGTTTCTTTGCCATGGCATCAGTCCTCCTGGAGTCCTTATCTGGGGGGTATGAAGCCAGGGGTATATTTGCCTTATCACAGGCAGCAGCCTGCACTACCCCAACATGGCTGCATTGCTGGGAAAGGAACTCCGTGTCTGAGCCTGAGAGAGTATACCTCTTGTCCATTCTTCTGTCCACAGGAGGTATGGAATTAGGAGTTTTTAAAATTTTAAATGTCTGTTTCCCAAAAGACTTATGGAGGGGAATAGACAATCTCCTGGACTCTGAGATGTCCATCATTTCAACGAAATCAGGCTCCTCCTGATCCTCTACTGCTTCTTCCATAGGAAGCTGGAGGGTTTCAGCCACTTTTTTGTAAAACATAAAATGGGAAGGGGACTCAGAAAGCCTAGAAGGAGAAACACCTGAAGGTCTGTCTGGGGAGATGTCTGGGTCAATGGGCACATCCAGACTTTCATAATCACCATCACTATCTTCATACTGTCCCTCCTCCTCCTCCGGTTCATAAAATTCTTCTAAAGTATAATCCAGAACCTGGGGAACCGACCGAACCGAGCCCCTGACCGATGGTGCCGGTTCGGTCGGAACCGAAGTTAGCGATTGAACTATCCTTATCGCTTTGGCTATTTCATCAGTGGTCGGAGAGAGAGAGAACCTGTGGATCTGAACCGGCTGACTTATCCCTTCTTTTTCTTTTAACCGGAACTGACTCCTCAGAATCGGTTCTCCTTTTGCCTGAAGAAGTTTCGCCCTGGTCAGAGGGCACTCCTTCTGGTTCGGCCGGAACCGAACCGGGCTGGCCATCCAGGTCAGCGGACTTCTTGGCCTCCCTTTCCCTCGGTCTACCTACTCTCTTATCCAGGGTAGCTTTGGGAAAACTTTACAAATTTGGCAGTCTGAATCGAGGTGGTCAAACCCCAGACAATAAACACAGGTGGTGTGGGGATCAGCCTTAGCAAAGGCTTCCCCACACACACTGCAGTGTTGAAACCCAGTGGGCCTGTTCTTTTTCTTGGGTTTCTCAGACATGGCCAATCCTAACCAAAACTTACCCTTTTTTCGGCAATCTGCCAGGCAAGACATCCCTATCGGTTCCTGACCGTGTTACGGGTCTTGGAAAAAAATGTAATAAAATCCATTTTTTTTAGAACCGATACGGACCAGTTACCACACTCTAATAAGAATAGAAAACCTTTTCCACAACCCTGATTGGTTCAAACTGAACCGATCCAATGTTTACAAGTTCCACACAGAAAACTAATATGGAAACCTATCTAGTACTCACGGTACCACAGACAGAGACTTAACCGACAGGTTAGATTGTAGAAATTCGGTTGAAACCGAGAGAAAAAATGACACTTTAACCGACTTTTTTGAACCGTGCGAAGGAGAAATCTCCGGAGCGACTGTTCAGTGAGGCGGAGTAAAGAATCTGGTGGTTGGGGTTCAAACAACAGCAGACAGAGGCTTCAACCGAGCTCGAGCTCAGCATTCCATGCCTTGCATGGAAAGTTAACTCTTTCCTCTCCGGGGCAGTTCAAAGGTTGGAGATCACTGCAATAGTCAGAATACAGCAAGACTTCATGTTGTTTGAAAGCCCTCCACTAGATCTACTTATGCTACGACGCAGAAGCGGTTCTGCATATGGGCCACTGCTCGTCAACTAGATCCCTTTACTTGTCTGGAGAATCTCATTCTAGAGTATCTCCTTTCCTTATCTAACTCAGGCCTGAGTTACACATCCATTAAGATGCACCTTTCAGCCATCTCTGCATGCCATGCACCTATCAAAGGCAAGACCCTTGCCCAACTTGATCTATCCCACACATTCTTGAGGGGTATTCTGCATCTGAAACCTCCCATAAGGGACCCGGTTCCTCTTTGGGATCTATTGTTTATCTAGAGAAACTTATGTTGCCTTCTTTTGAGCCTGCCACAAGGTGCGCGCTTCGCTTTCTGTCATGGAAAGTGTTATTTTTATTTGCTATTACTTCTGCTCGAAGGATTTCTGAGCTCCAAGATCTGATGTGTAAAGAGTCTTATTTAGTTTTTCACAAGGACAGAGTATCCTTGAAAACCAATTCTAAGTTCCTTCCTAAGGTGGTATCTGAGTTTACTCTGAATCAAGACATCCACCTTCCCATGTATTACCCAGAGTTTTCCAACTCAGGGGAAGGCTTACTGCGTACTACGGATGTCCACCAAGTGCTTCATTATTATCTGGACCACACCCAAGCCATCAGAAAAGCAGATCAGTTGTTTGTTTCTTTCACCCAGAGAAAAGAAGGGGCTTCTGTTTCTAAACAATATTTATCCTAATGGTTAGTTAAAAGGCCTGCCTAAGAGACAACCTTAGTAACTCAACAGACAGAAGCGTTGAGGAATATTGGACAAGGTTGAAGGATGCAATAACCATGGTCACATCACAGTGTGCCCATCAGCTTAGTAAGAACAAAGGGAGGAAAAACCCACTACGGTTTTCCAAGGAGGTGGCAACCATGGTGAGAGAAAAGTGCATAGCCTTCAGAAAGTACAAGGAGTCGGGGAATGAGGTGGACAAAACAGAATATAAACAGAAACTGAAAGAGACAGGGAAAGTGATAAGAAATGCAAAGGCTCAAACAGAGGTTAGGATAGCTCAGGAAGTAAAAAAGGGTAACAAAACCTTCTACAGGTACATATGTGAAAAAAGGAAGACCAAAAGGGGCATTGTTAGAATCACAAAAAAAGACAGACAAACCACACAGCAAGACGGGGAGAAGGCAGAGGCACTCAATGAGTACTTCTGCTCAGTCTTCACACAGAAGCAGACAGTAACGGACCAACAATAGGCATAAAGAAGTGTCCGATTGAAGGAATAGACATGGGTCCCTTCATACAGGAAAGGGTCCTGGAGGAAATAGACAAATTAAAGGTAGATAAAGCTAGGGGGCCAGATGGGAGACACCTAAGAATACTGAAAGAACTAGGGAGGGAACTGGCAGCACCCATAGCAGTGCTCTTCAACAAATCATTAAAGAGTAGGGAGGTGCTGGAGGACTGGAAGAGTGCAACAGTAGTACCACTCCACAAGAGTGGAAGCAGGTAACTACCTTCCAGTTGGTCTAACGTCAGTCGTGGGAAAACTGATGGAGTCCCTGTTGAAGGAAAGAATCATAGCTTTTTTGGAGCAAACTGGTCAGCTCAACAAAAATCAACACGGTTTCACGTCAGGGAGGTTTTGCCAGACAAACCTGGTTGATTTTTTCAATTGGGTCACCAAAACAGTGGATCAGGGTGGTGCAGTGGTTGTGGTTTACCTGGACTTCAGCAAAGCTTTTGACTCCGTTCCGCACAGGAGACTAGTCAAAAAACTGGAGAACATGGGAACTGGGCCCGGGGTTACAAACTGGGTTAGAAACTGGTTACATGGGAGAACTCAGAGCGTATTAGTAAATGGCACTCTGTCTGTGGAGGGGAAGGTGACTAGCGGGGTCCTGCAGGGCTCACTTCTGGGGCCGATCCTCTTCAACATATTCATCAGCGACATTGCAGATGAACTGGAGGGAAAGGTGTGCCTGTTTGTAGATGACACAAAATCGGCAACAGGTAGACACAACAGAGGGACAGCAAAGCATGGAAGCTGATTTCCGAAAACTGGAGGAGTGGTCCAAGACCTGGCAATTGAAATTCAATGCCAAAAAAATGCAAGGTCATGCACCTGGGAAAGTGTAACCCAGGGAAACTGTGCTCAATGGGAGAGGAGCAACTGGTGGTTACCAGGCAGGAGCGAGACCTGGGGTGAGCATATCAGATGACCTTAAGTTCAGTAGACAATGTGAAAAGGCAGCACTAAAGGCCAGTGGCATCTTGGGATACATAGGGAGGGGCATCACAAGCAGAAGGCATGAACTAATCATGCCCCTGTATCGGTCCCTGGTCAGGTCTCACCTGGAGTACTGCATCCAATTCTGGAGGCCACACCTCAGGAAGGACATAGATAGGCTGGAGACGGTACAGAGAAGAGCAACAAAGATGGTGCAATGCTTGCATCAGAAACCGTATGAGGCAAAACTGAATAACCTCAAATTATACTCCCTAGAACAACTCCGGAATTGTGGAGACATGATAGAAACATTCAAATACCTTAAAGGCAACAACAGGGTGCACGTGCAGAACCTTTTTCAGGTAAAGGACTACAGTAGGACTAGAGGGCATAAACTTTGACTTAAGGGAGGAAAGTTCAGAAGCAGTACGAGGAAATTCTTCTTCACAGAGCGCATTGTGGAACCATGGAATAGCCTGCCTGAGGGGGTTGTGGAAGCCAAGATAGTGGGGGAATTCAAGCGGGCATGGGACAGACAATGGGGGATACATAAGCAGGCAGCTAAGTGGGGGGGGGTTAAGAAGCCAGGGGCAGGCTTGATGGATCGTATGGTCCCCATCTGCTGACAACTTCTATGTTTCTATTGTTTATTGCTACCATAACCACAACAAGCCTTTACCGGGCCTGATTAAAGGCCATTCTACTAGGGGTGTAACTGCTTCGTTTGCATCTTTCAGAAATGTATCCATTGCTGACATCTGTGCAGCAGCCACTTGGAGTTCCATCCACACACTTTCATCCGGCATTACAGTCTGGACATTGCCTCTAGGCACTGGGCAGGATTTGGACTGGCTGTCATGCAGGGTCTGCTCTCTTGAGAACTCTAAACTGACCTCTACCTCCTCCCAGCTGACCGGCATCAGTCCTCTCACTTCTTGGGACTCAGTCCTTATGGTGTAACCTGCTGCAAGAGCCCCTTCAAAGTGAAATAGTACAGTTATGTAAGAACTTACCATAACAGTAGATCTTTGAGAGGAGCTCTTGTAGCAGGTGCTACTTTCCCTCTCTCCATCCCCATGATGACTGCTTCTCCATCTCATTTTCAATTTCCTCAGTTTCAGAGGAATGCCTCGGTTCTCCATTTTCTATGCTTGCTGGGGTCTCCGGTGGGAGAACTGAGGTGGTGCTCGGGGACCGCCCCTTTTATACCACAGGCAGATATCAGGGGTGGGCCGACATCAAGGGGCGGTCCTCTGCTATAGACTGCTAGTTAGAAGTTTTCTGTTGGGTCCTGGTGTCTACTGGCTTCAGTCCTTATGGTGTAACCTGCTGCAAAAGCTCCTCTTGAAGAGTTACTGTTACGTTAAGTTTTTACTTAACTGTACTTTCCTCCCTAACCGCCTCTGCTGAATCAAGTTCCATACAGCCCTCAGGGAAAAAGGTGATCAGACAAGCTGGATATGGAGTGATGAAGCGGAACCCTTGTTGCTTGAAAACGGGGAGCAAAGGTAGATATTCTCGGCGGTTCTTCATAGTGGTGGGGGCGTAGTTGTTATCTAGGTATATCCAGGTCTGACCATAGAAGACCCTTTGCTTTTTCCAGGCTGTTAGGAGAACTTGCTCTTTTACAACATAATTTAAGAATCTTGCCAAAATAGAGCATGGGTGAGCGTTTGGGGAGGCTGGCTTTTGGCCCAACGCTTTATGGATGCATTCCAATTCAATCAGGAAATCAGAGGGCCATTCCAAAGCAGTGTAGAACAACATAATTATGAAATCTTTGATGTCCTGCCCTTCAGAACACAATAAAGCCTAATATTTTAATGGTGGACCCTGTTTTCAGTCTTCTTGCCTTGCCAATATTGCCACTTGCCGATCCTTTAATTCCTGCATGGCCTGCTCCAATACATCCACCCGGGTCTCAGTAGCCATAAGTTGGTGCTCTGTTTCATCTGCCCTCTGTTGCAGACCTTCCACATCTCTTCTTAAATCCTGATACAGTTGCTTAACTTCTGCACGAAAAGAAAGAGGTTCTTGATGTACTGTCTCAGGCTATACTTTTTTATTTTGTAGGTTATGAGGAGTGTGTGAAGCATCCGGGAGCTGCGTTGTATCCATGGAGGCCTGGGAGGGCTCAGAGTCTGAGACATCGGGATTTAATTCACAGGCATTCTCGTCTTGCAGGTCAGTTATCTCCTTCAAAATTGGTCCCTTAGTAGTAGTCCCCTTCCTCATGTTGTTTTAATAGGATTTGCAGCAAATTCTCCAACTTAACAGGGGATTCAAGGTTGAGAGAGCTGACAGCCTCTGGTTTCAGGCTGCCATATCAATGATGATGTCACAGGAAGTCCAAAATTAACTTTATTTTTATTTCTCAGCCTGGTAATGTTTGGAAAGCCACAACACTGGACTTGTAATTTTCCGACCGTAAGGCAGTACAAGTCCAATAACCTGGGATTCTGTGCCGACATGTAGAAAAGGAAAATGGCACCTTAATAATATGCTTTTGCACAATGATGAGATAGTTTTTCACTGGCAAAAATTATGGGCAGCAAGGATTTTGGTACTGTGTTTCTATGATACAATTGTTGCCTGGTGGGAGAATGCTTAACTTGTATTTGCAAATTTTTTTTTAGGCATATTCTGGGAAGGCAACTACAAAAGAGTACCTGAAATATTTAAGGTTAAGAAAACAATTGCAACGTCTTGTTTGCAGAACTGAAGCTGAAAAGAGAGACTTTAGATCAGTAACATCAAAAAAGAAATGCATAAAATACAATATAATAGAACTAAATCACTGCACCAGGAGATGTGATTTGGTACGCAGGGGACTAAACAGACTTTTGACCCTTTTAAATATTACAAACGGAGAGTTGAAAATAATATTTTTCATCAACGAAGGTGGAGACTGGGGAACTTGTACTAAGAGCGGTGGAATATTTTTGTACTAAATCATTTGGCACTGTAGCACTTACGCTTCCAGATTCTAATTATTTTTCCTCACTACAATTACCATGGCCCACGCAACAAGAATTAATACCTAACTTCAGAAATCACTCAGGATATGGAACATTGTTTAACCAGGAGTAGCACACTAAGCTGAAGGATGAAGTTGAGAAAGACATAAAAACATCTCGGAGTGGAACCACCCCGGGGACTGATGGGTTGAGTTTGGAGTTCTATGAAAGATTTTGTACAGAATTGGTACCTACATTAAAGATCTAGTCCCGGATATTCAGACTGCGCCTGGTAATGGCGCAAGCATGAGCGCAGCGCATCTGGGATGCGCCGGGGCTAGGACCAGGTGATATTCAATGGCAATGCACCATGGCGCAGCACCGTTGAATATGGCACAGAATGCACACAGCGCAGGGACATTGCGCTGGTGCAAGCCACAGATAGGGCACGGATGTGCCGCGCAAATGAAGAAGTGTTAAAGGCGCAGTACCCGTGATATTCAGAAGAGGGAAGATGCAAATGGGGCCATTTGCATGTCATTATGGCCCCATTTGAATGTGTTGCACAGGGCAGCCCGGTGAAATGTGCCTGGCACCCTGCATAGAATGACGTATGGACTGAGGGGGTCCTGGGGCATCCCCCGCCCTGTGGCCATGATCACTGGTAAAATGTAATAAAAACAATCCCTGGTAGTCTAGTGGTACCCCCCCCCTCCCGTAGCCATGATCACTGGTAAAATGACATACAAATAATCCCTGGTAGTCTGGTGGTACCCCCCCCTCACTCCCGTAGCCACAATCACCAGTAAAATGACATAATTATAATCCCTGGTAGTCTAGTGGCCCCTTCACCCCGCCCGTAACCCCGATCACTGGTAACCCCTACAAATCATACTCCCTGGTGGTCCAGTAGCACCCCCCCACCCAAACAGGAGCCCTTGCCCACCCAGCACCCCCATCATTGCGGCGGCTGCAACCCCACCGCATACCACCCACTGAATGACAGCTTACAATATGAGCTGCAAGTTCATTGGTCCACACCGTGGACAATGAAGCTCTGGGCATACTATGCCTAGACAGCACAAATAACATATTTGTGGCTGTCTGGCTAATATGCCTACAAACCCATACTGTCTTCTGTCATTCGGTAGGCTGCCTGGCGGTATGTGGGCAGGCTGCAACACCGCCAAATGACAGGGACGCTAGGTGGGCAAGAGGTCCTGTGTGGTGGGAGGGTTGGGGTGTCACTGGACCACCAGGGAGTACGATTTGTAGGGGTTACCCATGATTGGGGTTACGGGCAGGGTGAAGGGGCCACTAGACTGTCAGGGATTGTAATTATGTCATTTTACTGGTGATTGCAGCTATGGGAGGGAGGGGGATACCACTAGACTACCAGGGACCATATGGGTGCTTGTGGACGGTGTTCTGGGTGGGTGGGTGGCCACCCATGGTTGGCAGCTGCTGTGTTGCAACCTGCACTACAGCAGCCCACCTGTGGGTTTCCAGGATTTGTTCCTCCTTTTCACGGGCTCAACTTTGAACCTCCCTATGCAGCGCAACGCAGGGTTGTGCCAGCATATGTGCTGCACATCCAGGGCTGAATATCGGGATGTGCCGCATATGCATGGGCATGCCCTGTGCATTTGTGTCACATACACTGCCATTGCACCCCGGTGCATCGAGATTTGTGCTGCGTCTGGCAGCCTTTTGAATATCCCACCGGGGCAACTCTGTTGCACCAGGTGCAACCCCTTTGAATATCTGGGCCCTAGTGTACTTGTACATTTTTATATAATTTTGCCCACTGGAGTACTGTATTAGTGTAGTTGCTTAGTGAGTTGTAAAGTTATATTCCTCATAATTGTGAAAGTAATGATAACAAACTAGCACTGCAAGCATCCCCTCACTAGAAACAGCTTCAGGATGGGTACCACGTGCACAAATTTAGTTTATCAAAGTGACACAGTGGGGGTTGGTGGGGGGAGGTTTCCAGCACTCTGACATTTTGATCAGGCAGAATCAGTGAAGGAATTACAATACATTTTCTGATCACCAGATCACATTACTTTGAAATACTATGCCCTAAAACAGGTTTGTATTTATTCTTGTGTACTTCACTAATGTTATTTTTGCTTAATTTTCCTTCAAGATGAGCTGCACAACACACTGTAAAGTTACTGATTGAAAAAAGCCACACTTTGCATTAGTGGTGCGAATGGAGCGTGGTGAACTGAGTGTGCTTGCGTGGTTGCTTTTGAACATTTTGTAATGGCAGTTCCAATGCTTGCTCTTTGTTTTGATCTGTTTCAATTTTTTGTATTGTTACTGTTTGGTCCCTTCCCCAATTTATGAATGAGCGGCTGTCACTTGTGTCCCAGTGTGATGTGATACCTCGTTCTAACCTAAAACCATTGCTTGTCTATGTACAAAAGTTGAAAAAGAACCAAACATTAACAGTATAAAAATTGAAACAGATCAAAACATAGAGCAAGCATTTGAACCGCCATTACGAAATGTTCAACAGCAGGCACACAAGCACATTCAATTCAGCATGCTCTGTTCACACTGCTAATGCAAAGTGTAACTGTTTCAGTCAATAACTTTACAGTGTTGTGCAGCTCATCTTCAAAGAAAATTTAACAAAAACTAAAATAGGTGTTAAGAGTATATGACAGCGTATTATATTATTTTACCTTTTTGTACTGTAGCACTGTGGGGAGTAGAGACAGAAAGAGAGAGTCACTTCTCATGTATGGCTACAAAGCCCATGGATTCGAGATAGAGAGAGAGAGAGAGGCATACACTATGAAAAGAAAGTGTATTTGCAATTTGCAGTCAGCAGGATAATTAGAATTCAGGCTGAGTCCATGGACTGAGGACAGACCAAGGATAGGTTTAGTTTTAAACTTTTATCACTGATTGCCTGATCACTGCCTGCCTGCCCGCCCGCTCATATCCCATATCATGCAGCTTGCCTGTAAGTACAGGACCAAGAGGAGTAAAGTGAAGTAGGATGCTTTTCTTCGAAAACTGAATTTCTTTTTATGCCTTGGTTTGTGATTACGATGTTACCTCCAGACCACCCCACACATCTCTTCCTGTCTGTCTACCTTGAGGGAGGGAGGGTGGTGAGATGAAAAGTAACGCAAACAGCACACTTTTTGCAGTAATGGGTATGATCCTTTCCTCGCACAGCATCACTTCTGGTTCTTTTGGAGAGGGATGGTGACCAGCACAGCAGGAGGAAACGCCAATTTGACAAAATGGAAAAATATGCAGATATCAGTGCTTTATCCTAAACGTACTTAATAAAGTTGCTCACAGGTTGGTAATTATCTGAAAAAAAAAACTCCTGACAGTTTAAACTGCTTGTCTGATCCACTAGCTCTTTAATACTATTTAACTTTATTTTGAACACTAACTCTCTACCTGACTCCATGACAAAGGCAATATTGGTGATGCTTTACAAGAAGGGTGACACGCTGGCTCTCAGAATTTGGAGGCCTATTAGCCTCCTTAAAACTGAATTTAAATTCTCAGTAAAAACTTGACTAAAAGACTATCAAAAGTAGCTGTACATTTGATTAGCCCAAATCAGTCCTTTTCCGTACCGAACAGGTGAGTACAAAACAACTTACCCCTTCCGAGGGAACTGTTTTTTTCAGGGAGGGAGAAGTTCAGTAAATGGGTATGTTCTTAGCCTGGACCAGGAGAAAGCTTTTGGTAGGATTACTCACGAATATTTATTTCAGTGTTTGAAAGCTTTTGGAATACCTGACAGGTTTAATACTTGGACACAATCATTTTATGAACAGGCAAAAATATTATCAAATGTGAACGGGTGATTGGGAACAGATGTTATAGTAAAGTGAGGGGTGAGACAGGGCTGTCCAGTGAGTCCTCTCCTTTATGTTTTCAGCATTGACCCTTTCCTGAGACATTTAGAAATGGATGGGAGGATAACTGGATTATCGCTTGCTCCTGGACTTCCTCCACTGACTTTACTGGCATATGTAGATGATATGGTTCTGACATTAGATACAGCAGCTTCAGAGAGAGCAGTCTTGCAACAATTTAGTAAGTTTTCTAATATCTCAGGTTCAAAGATAAACTAATAAAAGTGTGGGAACCAAATTAGGTATGTCTTGCACTCCGGCAGTTGGCAGAATGCTACAAGTGGATGTCTCAAAAGAGAATTTTAAAAATTTTAGGTGATGTATTTGGTAAAGGGGATATGGCATCTCAGAATTGGGAGTCCTGTTTAAAAACTGCAGAAACATTATCAGTAAAATGAAATGGGGAAGATTATTTCTAAGGAAAAAAAAGTGTTTTTTGATCAAAACATTATTGCTCCCATCCTGTTTATATCTTAGCTATATATTCCCCCATCCCCATAAAATATGAAGCGAAATTGTAGTGTATTTTTTCAAGCTCTTTTGGGAAGTCGCCTCAATCTGATTAAGAGAGAAGTCACTTATATGACCTTTACTATGGGGACGGGGGTTATCTATGATAAATCCTTCAGTTTTTTATTACAGTGCATTCATATACTGTATACTAATATCTGCATGTTATTGAGACCAGGAGGACAGAGTTGGAGGACACTCACAAATGACTGGATAATGAATGAATGAATGAATGAATGAATGAAATCTTTATTTATAAAGCACCTTTCTAAAACCAAGGCACTGTACGTAAACCAAACAAAATAATATAAAAACACACATTACAATCAGAAATATTAAAATCCACAAAACTACAATACCATAAATATTAGCTTCAGTGAAATCTGAGTATGCCAGTCTAAGTATTCTAAGTATTCAATTGAGAGACTAATCTGGATATGCTAGTGTAAATACGTATGTTTTTAGTGCCATCTTAAAACTTTGGACAGTCAGGCAATCTCTTATCTGATGAGGCAGAGAATTCCACAGGGTGAGGGCCGCAAAAGCAAAAGATTGGGCCCCCAATGTCTTTAAACGAACTCTGGGAATCTCTAGCAATCCCTCGTCAGTGGACCGGAAAGGGTGGCGTGGGCAGTAAGGGCAAAGCAGATCTTGCGGGTAATGGGGTCCCTGGTCGTGTAGGGCTTTATAGGTCAGTAACCTGACCTTGAAGGTAATATGCCACTGTATTGGCAGCCAGTGCAGTCCACAGAGCACAGGTATTATATGACTGGCCCTAGAAGTACCAGTCAGTAACCTGGGTGCTGCATTCTGCACTAGCTGCAAGCGGCGGATATCAACCCCCCGGTAGCCCTAGGTAAAGGGCATTGCAGTAGTTAAGATGGGAGGTTACGAAGGCATGGTCCAGCATTGGAAGATCATCAGGAGGAACCAGATGCTTCACCCAGGTGATATTCTTCAGATGGTAAAGAAAAGATTTGACGATGGCTGACACCTGAGATTTAAGGGTCAGACCATCATCGAAAATAATGCCCAGGTTCCGCATCTAATCTGAGGTAGTCAGCTGAACACCCCTGAGCCAAAGTGCAGAAGGTTGTCCTGCCGACAAACCCGCCTCCCGATGGTCTGGGTCTACAACCAACACCTCAGTTTTAGCCGGATTCAGGCGCAGCCAGCTGGCACTCATCCAGTCCTGGATCTTGGACAGACAGTTGTTAAATACTGAGAGGATCACATCTTGTCTGGGCACAAAGGGCATGTACAGCTGAGTATCCTCTACATAGCAGTGAAAACTCAGAATGTACCACCTAATGATCTCTTCCAACGGCAGCATATATACTGTGAACAACATAGGTGACAAAATGAAGCCCTGTGGTACCCCACAGGGTACGGAGAGAGGGACTGAGGAATGAATTCCAGACACCACTCTCAGAGTCCTACCCTTGAGAAAAGATTGAAACCATGTGAGGACCATTCCAGATAATCTGCAGATGAACTGCAGGTACTCCAACAGCACACCATGGTCCACATTGTCAAATGCTGCAGAGAGATCAAGGAGGACCAAGATGTAATGGGTCCTCTGATCTCTCGCTATTAGAAGGTCATTAAGCACTTGAACAAGGGCCATCTCGGTACTATGCCTCTTCCTAAATCCCAACTTGAGAGAATCTTAGATATTGTGGCTGGACAAATGATCATCCAGCTGCAGTGCAACCACCTTCTCAACAAACTTATGCAAAATGGGCAGGTTAGAGACTGTTCTGTAGTTAGCCAGACAGTCAGGGTTAAGGGAGGGTTTTTTAAAGAGAAAGAGGGGTTGAACAACCACCTCCTTTAGAGGATCCGGAAAGACCCCCCCTCCAATGACCTCCAGACTATCTCGGCTAGGATCAGCCTGATTTCATCTATGCACCCTACAAGAAGGCACGTAGGGCCCAGGTCCAAACTACAGCTGGTTGGCTGCAAAGTCTGGACGACCTTCATGACATCCATGATTTCTGGCTGGCTGAAGTCAGACCAGGCAAACAGGGTGACTGCCACCTCCATAATTCCCACTAGAGGGGGCTAGACAGATCCCAGACCTGTTGGTGACAACCTTATCTGTGAAGAAGTGAGCAAACTCAACACACTTCTCTTGTGAAAAGGCTCCTCCAGACTGAAGACAGACTGGATTGCACAATCTGTCCATGGTCCAGAAGAGCTGAGCTGGTCGGTTCTTCGCAGCAGCAATCTCCCTGGATAGAACTCTGCCTTCTTATGGGTGATTCCTGATTGATAGACCACATAATGGTCCATCAATTTAAGTATGTCACCCTCCATTTCCACAAGCCCCTCTCTAGCCTTTGTCCCATGCTCCTCATCTCCTTCAAGCTCCCATCAAACCATGGAGGCCTTGGGCGAGGAGTGAGTGGGTGAACACGAACAGGAGCTATAGAATCCAAGGCCTCTGTCACCACCTTGTTATAGGTGAATACTAGATTCTCTGGATCCATGCATTCACTTGGTATACTCGATAGGTCCAGCACCACCGTCAGCCATCTGGTGTCACACCCCCTCGAAGGGTGGTACCGGACCATCTCTGTAGGGGCCGACCTATTGGGGGGAGCCACGAAACTGAACCCCATGGTGTGATGATCAGACCACCCGACTAGCTCCACCACCAAGTCGGATATCTCCATCCCCAGAAGGGAGACCAAGTCCAATGAATGACCATAAATGTGGGTTGCAGAGGTAACAACCTGTATAAGACCCAACTAACTCAATAGTTGGAGGAAGTCCTGACCAAATTGTGAGAGTTCATCGTTGACCCAGGCATTGAAATCCCCCAGAATATACCATCTGGAAGATCCCAATACCACACTGATGATGAAGTCCGCGACTTCCTGTAGGAAAACTTTCCCATCTCCTGGTGAATGGTAGATGAGAAGTATCCTGCACCCTACACCCGTGCCCACGATACATTCAGAGGAGTTGGTGGTCCCTACTGGAACCTCCGCAAGGGTCCAGTTCTGATCTAAACCAGATGGCTACACCCCTGCCCCTATGATCCATTCTCGGACGGTGCATCACCGAGTACCCAGCCAGATTTGCTGAAGCCAACACTGGACCAGCATTTTCATCCAGCCAGGTTGAAACAGTTCAGTTCTACTTAAACTAGCCCCATAAACGCTCACTACACTATCTAACTCACTTAGAATCCCTAACTATACTACCGCTTCTCTAAACTCAAACTACCCACTGAAATAAAATAAGTAAAACAATATACCAATAACAAATAAAATGAAACTAGACTCAAAAAAACCTAAAAAGTTGATCCAAAACTCTGCTGCTACAGATGGCTAGGATAAGCCCTGCACTGGAAGCTTGGGCCCTAAACAAACCATTCAAAGTGGCCCTGACAAAAGAATTCCTGGATTATGTCAAGGTGGTTTTCCAGAAAATTAAGAAATGGGGTTTAACATATAACCAAACACAAACTATATCCAGGAAGGGTATTTTTAATTTTTAATTTTATTTATTTGATAATTCAGAAAAGACCTTTGAGTGCAAGCTCTTTGACAAAGGTTCCAAGTCAGAGTTGAAAAATAAACAGTGGGAGTACAAAGCAACTGAGAATACAATTGGTTGCAGAACAGAAGTATTTTTGCTAGCCTAGGTACAATACATTTCAAACAGTAAACTACACTAAATATTGAAAACAAGGTCACACAGATGAGAAGGGAAGGGTTCAGCGATGGGGCAAGGGATAAAGAGCAGATGTGGGAGAACAAGGACATTATAGATAATGCCTTTAAAGGAGAGATTCATTTTCCCCAGTGTCCACTTAATCAGATGGATTCTGTATTAACACAATGTACAAACAGTAGGATACCCATTTTTGCATGGGATGCTGTATGGTTAAGTAGCCATGGTAGGTTGAGAGTTAAAAAAATGAACATTATGCACTCACCGTAATTCTTGATCTTCCAGAATATCTTCACCATTCATCACAGGTGGGTCTGTGCCAGAGGCACCAGGATCCTGTGGGAGCATATGCCTTTAAAAGCTTTGGAGCACGGCCATCCTGGTGGAGCTAAGGGTTGAGGCATTGGACGCCACACCTTGCGCCAAGCCAATGACCCAGAGTTGGGAGTGAACTCAGGTGTCAGAGGGTCAGCTGGGGGGGAGAAACATTGAGCATCCCAGGGTCTGCTCTCCTCCTCCAGGGAGGGTGGGGAGGGACACCCATGGACATGCTGGCTCCTGGCGGCTAGGGGTTGGTGTAAGCCGCAGTGCAATGGAGGGGTTGGTGCGGGCCGACATCTGACGTGCGGTACATGGAAGCTCATACTGCAGCATCATTGATGTCCTTGCATGCCAGTGCCATGAGGGGAACCAGGGGAAAAAGACAAAATAGCCCCAAACCTCTGGTGCTTGTAAAGGACAGCCCTAGCAGCGCTGCGCCGGACGCTCCCAGGGGTGCTCCCTCTGGCCCTGACTCCCTGAGGGTCTTCCGCACTTGTAGGGAGTGTGAGATGTGGCTGGAGTAGATGAGAAGGTGAGGAGGTGAACTTGGGCATAGGGCCTGGTGCAGGTGCTGCCAGGGGTAGACCAGAAAGGGAACCATAGGGCCACCTCTGCCGAGGAGGTAAGACAGCAAAAATAAGTAACAAAAAAAAAAAAGCTTTGGAGGAAGGGGGCTGATGTTGGAGATGGCACTGCCCACGAGGCAGATGTATGATGTGGTGCTCGGCCCCCCTGCCTCCTCAGTTCTGTTCGCCTCAGGAGAGGAAGGAAGGGTAAGAAAATAGAAGGGCTGGGGCAAGGGAGGCCAAGGGACAGAGAAAAAGATATAGGATATAAGGGAAAGAAATGAATAAAAACTGACCAGAGAAGATGATGATTCTGGAAGGAAGGTCTTGAAGTGGTCAAGGATGACCAGGACAACTGGGCAGCAGAAAGTGAGAGAGAGAGACAGGACCCTACATTCTCAGTCAAAAACCAAAAGTGTCAGAAGAGCTGGCTAGCTCTCAGCCTTAACAAAACTTGTCTAATGCCCTCTGAGGGTAGTTGATCCCTAAATGGGAAGCATGGTCCATGAAAAAGTGAAGGACCAGCTAAGAAGTGGCTTGCAAGAAAAGGAGTACCTCTCTGAGCTCAAAAACGGGAAAAACCTACAAACCCTGGGAGAAAACACAGCCAGCCATAGTAATCCATCTGAGAAAATGGAGATCATAACTGGAGAGGATTGTGAGTTCCATATGACCAAAATGTAATATGGGAGAAGCAAGCCTGTGATTTTGAAGGTCTGAAAGGCTGACACAGGGCTCAATAGTGACAAAAAATGCTCAGTTTCTAAGCCATAAAGATAAACTTAGAGAGGAAGCAACTCATGAGAAGGAAAAAGTCTGAGAAAAGGGGGTCCTCGCCAAGGACAAAAAAACAAGAAATAGGGATCCTCAGGAAAGGATTCCCTTCCTTCAGACTCTCTGTCACTGGAGAACATACATCAAAATAGGGGTTAAGAGAAAGAGATGTAACAGGCCACAGAAACAGAGGAGGTGGACTGCAAGGGGAGATGCTAAACAGGTAAAAAATAATGGGCTACTGTTCCAAACATTCTCAGCCCCTACAGCACCAGCTCCTCCTGCAAGGACCTTGTCCCGAGAGGGACTAGAAAAGGTTACCCAACAGCAAAATTTATAGATCCTCCTGTGCAAAAAGGATGAAGGAGGAGGAGGGAGCAAAAACAAGGCTAGAACAGCCCACTTAGACCTAAGGGTTACATATAAAATACAAAATTGCCGGCAGAAAAAGGCCCACAGGTCTATCAAGTCTGCCCGATTGTGCAGCTCTTAGTTTCATATCACTACAGCTGCCCCACCCAAAACCCTCCTTTCCTCCTCTTTCCCGGTCCTTCCCTTTTTTGTGTTTTTGTCTGTACTAACCCTGCCCTTGACTCTAGCCCAACCCCGCTTAGAGCTATCCACTGTTCTTTAAGCAATGAACTCCTCTGGCAGTGTGTTCCAACCCGCTACCACTCTCTGTGTGAAGTAGCGCCTCCTCATCTCCCTCCTAAACCTTCCAACTTCAGACTGTGCCCCCTAGTGACCCTTCCCCCTTTAAGCAGAACAGTCCTCCCTCCCTGACTGTGTTTATGCCTTTCAAGTACTTAAAGGTCTCTATCATGTCCCCTCTTACCCTTCTGTCTTCCAGCGAGTACATGTTGAGCTCCTTCAACCTTTCCTCATATGGCAACTCCCCTAGTCCCATGATTATTTCTGTAGCCCTATGCTGCGTCCCCTCCAGTAATCGCACATCCTTTTTGAGGTATGGGCACTAGTACTGTACATAGTACTCCAAGTGTGGCCTCACCAGTGATCTATACAATGGCAGGATGACCTCCCCCTTTTGAGAGGTGATCCCTTTGGCAATGCACACCAGCACCGTATTTCTCCTTGCTACCACCCTCCTACACTGTGCTGATACCTTCCTGTCCTCTGTGACTATTACCCCCAGGTCCCTTTCCTCCTTTGAAGCCATTACCTGCACTCCCCCCAGCCAGTAGTTGTTCCTGGGATTTCTGGCTCCAAGGTGCATGACCTTACACTTCTTAGCATTAAACCCCAACTGCCTCTCCCGAGACCAGTGTTTGAGTTTAGCTAGATCCTCTCTGAGTGCCTGCTTCTCGTCCTCATTGTCCACTTTTGCACAAATCTTAGTGTCGTCCATGAACAGGCAGATCTTGCTCTAGACCCCCTCTGCAATGTCTGCAATAAATACAATGAGCAGAACAGGACCCAGCATTGAACCCTGTGGTACTCCACTCATTAGTGGCCATGGCTTGGATGGCTCCCCCCCCTTACAACTGCCCTCTGTTGTCTGCCCTGCAGCAAGCTCTCAACCCACCCCACCAGTTTTTCCCCAACCCCCATGTCCCTCAGCTTGCTCATTAACCTCCTGTGCCGCACAGAGTCAAAAGTCTTGCTGAAGTCCAGATACAGAACATCCACAGCGTGGTCTTCATCAACCACCCTAGTGACTCAGTCGAAGTCGTCGATCAGGTTATTTTGGCAAGATCTTCCCGTTACAAACTCATGCTGTCTCTCATCCTGCAGCCTACTGCTATCAAGAAAGGTTATCCGGCTCTCTGTCAGAATGGTCTCCATCAACTTCCCCACTATGGAAGTCAAACTCACCAGTCTGTAGTTACCCGATTGGTCCTTGGGTCCACTCTTGTGAAGGGGCACCACATGAGCCATCCTTCAGTCCCTGGGTATATTCCCTGTCTTCAAGGAGGTGTTGAATAGGTCCGTCAGAGGGCCTGCCAACAACTCTGCCAGTTCCTTCAGGACCCTTGGGTGTACACCATCCGGTCCTGGTGCCTTGTTCACCCTCAAGCCTTAGGGCCCTTCAGAACTCTATCCTCTTGGATGACCTCATCTTATCTCTGCTCCACCCTTGCCCCCTTTCCCTTGCAGTACTGGGTCATCCCTTTCTTTTGTGAACATCGAGCAGAAATACTCATTGAGTGCCTCTGCCTGATCTTCCCCTTGTTCCACCCATCCTCCCTCCCTCTCTCTTGATTCTAACAATGTCATCCCTACAACTTCTCTTCTCCCTTATGTATTTAAAGAACCCCATTTCCCCCTCTCTGATCCCCTGAGCCAGCTTCAGCTCCTTTGCTGCCATGGCTGCCCTGACTGACCTGGTCACCTCCCTAGATGCCTTTGAGAACACTTCTCTATCCTCCTCATGCCCAGATTTTTTGAACTTAATGTAGGCCAGTCTTTTTTCCCCTCACTTTCCCCTCCACCTCCTTGCGAGCCAGCTAGGTTTTTTGACCTGGACTGCTTACTCTGAGATTCTCTTTCTCTAACTCTCTCTTCTTTCTTCTTCTGGAAAAGAAAAAAGGGGAAAAAAAAGGCCCAGAATCAGTCCTTCAAAAAAACATTTTTTTGTTCGTTTTGTGTGTGTGTGTGTGTTTTACAACAACAAAAAGGAAAATTAAAGGAAGGAATTGGGATGAGACTAGCCCTAAGGCAAAGTCCCTTTCCTTCATGCTATATACAGTATATATCCATTGCAAAAAACTTCATTAATGCACCATTAGCGCTGAATCATCAAAAGTAGGGAAATACAACCTTAGAGCTCCCAAGCCAAAGACCCCACTCCCACTGTGCATGCAGGAACAGGCATGAGGGTGTGTGTTTTGGGGTTGTGAACCCTAATGCTCACCTCCATTCCATGAGTAAGTAAGGTAAGATGGATACAGCATAAGAGAGTGATGTCACCTGCATTTATTTTCACTGTGGTGATGTAATAACTTTGGAATGGATTGATATTTTTTCACCAAACCTTCAAAAGGCACATCTGTGGTGATGTCATCAAACCCCAAAACAGCAGAAAACACACTCCTGTGGTATAAATCGGATACATGATGTGCACTTGTGTGACATGGAAAATATTTTCACTCCTGCACAGTGACCTCTGAATATGTTTGACACACAATATCTCACAAATCATACAAGAGGCTCAAATGAAATGTATCACATTTACAGACACACCCCTGAGATTATGGTAACTTTCAGGTTAGAAAGCCTGTGGGTCACAGATGTGCCTTTTGAAGGTTTGGTGAAAAAATATCAATCCATTCCAAAGTTATTACATTTTTAATTTCCCACAATGATTTCACTCCTGCACAGTGACCTCTGGATATCCAGAGGTCACTCTAAAGGAGTGAAAATATTTTCCACATCACACTCATGCCCATCGTGTATCATTCATATATATATATATATATACACTTTGCAAAAACTCCATTAATGCATCAGTTAGGGTTGACAGCACAGTGACAAAAGCATGGAAATTCCACGTTAGGGTTCCCACCCCATTCACGCAAAAAGGCACTGGGATGTGCCATGGGGTCATCAGGCCAAACTCTCACCCTATTCCATGTGTAAACAAGTTGACAGTACAATATAGGAGACTGGGGTGAGAGTTAGACCTAAGTACCCCATGGCACACCCCAATGCCTGTTTGTGTGTGGAGGGTGGGGTGGTAGGGGTGGGAACCCTAATGTGGAATTTCCATGGTTTTGTCTCTGTGGTATCAACCCTAACTGATGCATTAACAGAGTTTTTGCAAAGAATTTCCCTTCTTTTTAAGAAAGTATAATGTATGTGGTTGTGGGAGCACGGGCCCTCCAGGCCTGCGTTCCCCTCACACTGCCCAGTTTTGCATAGTGATTTGTATATGGGAGCTGCAGTCTCTGGGCCCTGTGCTCCCTCGACTGCCCATTTTTGCATACTGAAATGCACATCAGGGAGCGCAGGCCCTCCGGGCCCTGAGCTCCCACTCAAGCCTTGCACTCCCCTCACACTGCCCATTTTTGCATACTGAAATGCACATCTGGGAGCACAGGCCCTCCCAGCCCTGTGCTCCCCCCTCAAAGTCAAATTTTTGGGGGGCATAACAATATGCGAATGTGGGACCCACATCATTATACACAGGAAAAAAAGAGACTTTGAGGCAGTATTCTCATTCATGCATAGATGCATGTGAATCATGTAAAAAAAACAAAATTTACATTCATCTGTCTGTGAAGAGGGTTCACTACACGTACAGTGGTGATCGCGCAATGGCATGTTAGAAGTATACATGTTGTGCGGTAGCAATATATTGCGCTACCAGAATACTTTTGCATGATCGCCACTGTAAAGGAGCCAGTGTGTGTTTTTAAATGCAGGGGTGTGCTGTACCCTCAAAACTCAATTAGTACCCTTAAAAAGTTTGGAGGATGGTTCACTGTACCCCCTGTAATGTGGATCTGGTGGGAACACTGCTTTTGGTGGGGGGAGTGTGGTTGCACTTCCCTCAAGCTCCCCAACTGTACATACTGAGATGCATAAATGGGAGCACAGGCCCGCCGGGCCCTGCGCTCCTACTTACACATAAGTACGGAGTCATACCACAGTCCTATAGTCATGAAAAGGAACCATTGTAACAGTAATTTGGCAATATTTCAGTAACCGTAGCAACTACAAAAAAAATTCCACTGCAACAGTAATCATGACTTCGAAACCTCCACAGGGGCTTAGCTGCGGTTAGTGAAATTTCCGTATCTTGAATAGTTTTTGAGATATGGGCACTGAAAGGCACCATGGGTGCCGCAATGTTATCCTATGGGAAATTTCTCAACTTCGGAATGCTGTAACTAGGGAACTGGTTGATATTTTTCACCAAACCAGCAAAAGGAACATCTGTGAATCAAGGGCTTGCCACCCTGCAAATTTCAGCCCCAAATTCTTAACAGTTTACTTGCAGTCAGCTGACAAAGAAACAGCTGATGGGACAATGTTTACAACCATTGTTTTCGCAACAACTTTTTTGTTTCGCAGCACTCCTATTCGTTATAATAGAATATTGTCACGCAAAGAAACATGTTGCCTTGCAACAAAAAATATTTTGTTGTGCAGCTATTTTTTTTTTTTTTTTAGCCGTGCACAAAAATATTCTTTGCACGATAGCAAAATGGCAAAATATTTCCAGACTACCTGCACAAAAACTGATGCCTGGGGCAAGTTCCTCAAGGCCTGAATAAGTAAACACAAGCGACGGTATTTAGCAAGAGGCACTATTTTTCAATTTGCAATGTTTTTGTCTCTCGCTAACTGAAAACAAGATGGTGGCTGCGTGAAAAAAATCCGGAGCACGGAAATGAAAAAGTTTTCACGAAGGTTTTCACATCGCCTATATGAGTTTTGTCTTAGGCTAAAATGGGACATGAAAAAATTCCATAAGATTTGAACGGATTAATATTTTTTCACCAAATCTTCAAAAGGCGGGGGTGTTAGAGAGCCGTTCTCCAGGCAAGAAGCTTTTCTCAAATGCTCTACGCTTCAGCTGCTGCATTTTCTCAAAAATATTATTTTCAGCTGATCAAACTTCTGAAATATAGCCTGATTTGATTTACCCAATTTTCTGGCTTTCGATTGATACTGAACACAAGATGGTGCGGCTAGGAAACTGCGATCTTACTTCAAAAGGGTGCTTGCAGTAAGTATTCACAAATAGGACTAAGCCGCCAGGCATCAGGACCCCACAGAAAAATTTCTAGCCAGCAGTCTCTGGCGGGGGACCACCCCTATGTCAGGTGACCAGCATCATACGACATCGATATAAAGGGGCAGTTCCCCACGCCCGCCTTCCAGTTCTTTCCTGCCATCGGCTTGTGAAAGTTCCTCGTGGTAGAACAGCGCTTGTCAGTCATTTGTCAGTCTTCAAGTTTTTGAACTTTTCGAACTAATTTCTCTATTTTTTGACTCTTCTCTACATAATTGCTGTGTATGTCGTCCCTGACGCCCTCTGAATCGCATAAAAACAAGTGCAACTCATGTGGCTCCCAACTTCCACACAAGGACGGACACTCCTTGTGTCTCTTCTGTCTGGGACCACCCTGTGGGAAGTGCCAGCACTACCAGAAGTTCAACTCCACTACCCACAAGATAAGGCAGCAGTCCTTGGAAGCCCATATCCTTAAGAAGAAAATGGCCTCCATGGAAAAAAAGTTAAAAAAGCTTAGACAAGCGTCTACTTCCCTCAAAGGTCATAAGAAAAGCGTGACAAGGAGAAGCACCGGGAGTGGGAATCAGCTTCCACAGCAGCCGCGACTTCGGCTGGAGTCACGGACCGCAAGGTAACATCCCCTCCAGGGGATCGCTCCACGACGGCCATCTTGGTTACCAAGAAGGCATCGCCCCTCCCATCCAGATCGTGCGTGGGCCCTTCGGGAGCCTCTGGGGCAAAGGAGGCCTCTACTCCTGTTAAGGCTGCTCCAACCTCGCAACTTTCCGTTCAGAGCGGGTCTGGTAAGTCAGACATCGGTTCCACCAACGCACGCCTGGACAAGGCTGCTAAGCTGCTTACCTCTTTGGGTGAGTGCACAGCCAAAACCCCTTCCGACAAGGCCGCCTCTCCCTCGCGACCTTCCTCAGTTAGGGAGTCCGATTAGTTGGACGCTGGCTCCTCCGACGTTCACCTGGACACTGCCAATAAGTCAGACGCTGGCTCCACCAATGCCTGCCCAGCCAAGAAGCCTGCGCCAGACCCCATCGAACAGTCTGACGACCCAGGCTGTCTGCAACGTCTCACCACATTGCCCACTGAAGTCTCCGCATCCCCTCGACTGACCCCCAAGGATTTTAACCCTCCTTCTCTGATCGCCACCGAGGACATCAAGACGCTGCCGTCAGGGCTCCCTTCTCCTGCGCCGGCCCCCCTGACACCGGATCCTCAGACACCGGTCCTGACACCTACCGACCCAATGCCGTTTGGCATCCCTTTACCCGATGTAAGAACTATTCCTCCGTCAGGACCATCAGACCCATGCGACAGTATACCCACGCTGGTCCAGACACCTGCGGAGCCAACATTTCCACCGTCTGGCCCACCAGCAGGGCCTCTGCCAGGTCCCACTGCTCCGTCAGAGTCCCAGGTACCCGACACCACACTATCCGGTGCTGCAGTAACCAGCCCCTCAGTATCCGGCACCACAGTACCCAACGCCGCAATATCTGGCGCCGCAGTACCTGACGCTGGGCTACCCGATGCCGGGCTACCTGCTATCAGGTTATGGATACTCCTTTTACGGATACCCTCAATATCCATATCCCCCAACTCCTCCACCTCCGCTGCCCACTCTTCAGCCGCCAGCGGATCTGAAGGAGTCCTTGGCCTCCTGGTGGGCTCAGACCAAGGCTCAGCTCACCAGGGAGGTCGAGAGTCATCTCCCAACGCCAGACCCAATACCGGATCCCCTACGTTGGAGACGGGAGACACTCTCTCCCCCCTGCCCGACACCAGAAGAGAGCCCTCCAGTTCCCAAGGCGGGGAGAATACATGCCCCAGGGAACTCCCCAGAGGGGTCATCCTTCCCCCTCCTAGGAAGGAGTCTTCTTCCTCTTCATCATCTTCTGTCACGGACTCAGAGTGCAGCCACTCTGACCCCGAAGATGAGTCCCATACTCCAGCTAGCCCCAGGCCAAGGGATCCTCCTAAGTCTCCTTCGGAGGACCCTTCTTTTCTTGAGTTATTGAGGAAAATCCAGGAAGTTCATCCGTGGCAATCAGTGGAGCCAGACTCACAGCGTAAAACACTCACTGCCCATCTGGATCTGCCCGAGACCGCTCCTACACTGATCCCACCCTGGATAGAGCCTCATGCAGATCTTGTCTGCACCATTTGGAAACAACCCTCTGCAATAGCCTCCCTTCCGAGGAAGGCGGACAGGCTATACCAGGCTCCTGAGGGTGTAGACTTTCTTAGCCTTCACCCCAAGGTGGATTCGGTCATTATCAGTGCCGCTCACAGACGCTTTGCCAATCCCAAACACCTCAGCTCGACTCTGCCCGATAAGGAATCCCAGCTTCTGGACCAGTACGAGAAGAAGATTCATTCCTCTTCTACCCTAGGCATCAGGGCCCTTAACTATGTGGCACATATGGGGGATTTCCAGAAGATCATCCTTAGCCAGGTGGAAGCTAAATTGGACTCCCTTACTGAGTCACAGACTAAGCAGGAAGTGGAAGACCTCATCCATTCCGCTTGTTTGGCCTGTTGGAACATGCTACGTGCCACTTACGATGTGGTGGGCACAGTTGGAAGGAGCTTGGCCTTCACTGTAGGCCTACGGCGTCATGCCTGGCTTTGCATGTCAGGTTTGGTCCCTGAGGTACAATCCTCTATACAAGATGCTTCCTTCAGGGGTTCGGTGCTGTTTGGGGGTGATGTCAAGGACATCATTACCGAACTGCAGGAGATGGGTACTGCACTCAAGTCTGTCCAGACTATGCACAGGCTCTCTCAAGGGCAGCGGCGTCCTTTTCATCACCAAAACCAACAAAGACAAAAGCCGCAGGACAAACATGCCAACAAACATCAGGCCCCTCCAGCAACCAAGACTCCCCCCAGCAAAAAAGCTGCAGGAGCCTCGGCTGCTGCACTGCCCCACACCTCCTGACTCCCTGCCTCTCCCACTGCCTGTGGAGGTTCCAGAGGAATTGGTAGGGGTGAGATTCACTGGGCTGGGAGAGGATAACATCAGATACTTTGGTGCTCCAGTTGATATCGGCAGGACACTGAACAGAGTCAATACAGAAACCACCCTAAAGACCACCCCCCCAGTCGTCTTACTCCCCACAACATCTTCCTCTGGTCCTAGAGGAAATCATCTCCCTTCTCTCAAAGGTGGCAATAGAGCCAGTCCCCACTCATCTTTGTGGAACAGGTTACTATTCCCATTTCTTCCTAGTTCCAAAGAAGACAGGAAATCTGAGACCCATCCTAGACCTCAGCTCCCTGAACATGTTCGTGGAGTACAAACGCTTCAGAATGCTCTCTTTGCAGAGCCTTCTGCCACTACTTCATCAGGGACAGTGGCTATGCACTCTGGACATGCAGGATGCTTACCTGCATATCCCTATATGCCCTTCCCACCACAAATTCCTTCAGTTTTGTTTTCAGGGGGACCACTGTCAATTCAAGGCCCTCCCACTTGATCTTTTCTCGGCCCTCTGAGTGTTTACCAAATGCCTGTCAGTGGTAACGGCCCATCTGCATACCCAGGGAGTTCAGGTATTCCCATACCTGGACGATTGGCTCCTGGTGGCCTCATCCAGGGAGGAACTCCTGCACTCCCTTTCCCTTACCCTGCAGGTTTTTACCAGCTTGGGTATCACCATCAACCAGGCCAAGTCCCAGTTAGTCCCATGCCAATGCCTCCAAATTATAGGGGCGATTCTGGACACGACCACCGGCAAAGCCTTCTTGCCTCTGGACAAGGTAGACACCCTTCAGAGCCAGGCTCATTTTCTGTCCTGTCACAGGAGGGTCAGAGCCAGGTCAGTCGGCTTCCTCGGGCTAATGGCGGCTGCCTCTCCAACAGTCCTGTTCGCTCAGCTACATATGAGGATCTCTCAATGGATACTTCAGTCTCAATGGGACCAAACCAGGGACAATCTAGACCAAGAGGTACTAGTATCAGATCCCATGATCAGGGACTTGCAATGGTGGATGGTTCAGGAGAACCTGTGCCTGGGAATTAATTTGCATTGATCCGCCCTCCCAGACATTGACGACGGATGTGTCAGGGGAAGGCTGGGGTGCCCATCTGGGGTCTCACAGGACTCAGGGCAGATGGTCCAAGTTCGAACAAAACCTGCACATAAATGTGCTTGAATTGAAAGCAGTCCTTTATGCCCTTCAGGCTCTGCTCTCCTTCATCCTCCCCGGTCATCTCCTCATACAATCAGACAATGTGCATAGTCTGGTACCTCAACAAGCAGGGAGGAACGCGTTCCTACCCTCTGTGCCGTGAAGTAATGAAAGTCTGGCATTGGGCAGCCCAACATCACCTTCACTTGACTGCGGTTGATGTTCCGTGAGTGGAAAACACCAGCAGACCAACTCAGTCGGTCCTCAGCTAGGTCCCATGAATGGGAGCTGGATCAATAAGTCGTAAACGACATCTTTCAGTGATGGGGAACACCTCAGATAGACCTCTTCACCTCTTCCCAAAATGCAAAACTTCCCACCTTCTGCTTGCTCCAGGGTGAGACATTTTTTGGCGGGACGCTCTGGATCTCAGTTGGAGGGACAGATTTGTTTATGCCTTCCCTCCCATTCCTTTAATCCCAAAGGCCTTGAACAAACTCAGATCAGAGGGAGCTCAAATGATTCTCATTGCTCCCTTCTGGCCCAGGCAAGTTTGGTTCTCTCTTCTGCAACAGTTTTCAGAGGAACCTCCACTTCCTCTTCCTCTGTCGCAGCAATTGTTGACCCAGGATCAGGGGACCCATGTTCATCCAGGTCTCAAGTCCCTTAATCTCCATGCATGGCTCCTGCAGACTTAGCTAAAGCCTGCTTTGGAGTCTCTCCTCTAGTAGCGGACATTTTGGTGGAGGCCAGGAAGCCTTCCATGAGGTCCACCTACCCCATGAAATGGAAATGATTTTCTATTTGGGCAAACTCGAAAGACTTCAAGCCTTTCTCATGCCCAGTCAATAAAGTCCTGGACTACATGCGTCACCTCTTCGATCTGGGTCTCAGCCATTCCTCGCTGAAAGTCCACATGGCAGCTGTCTCAGCCTACCATATTCCCTTTGGAGACAGGACTTTTGCTCAGTTGGAAGTCTCTAAGACTTTCCTCAGAGGGGTTCTCCATTTGAGACCCCCCATCCGCATTCCTGCCCCTCCTTGGGACTTGAATTTTATCCTGGAGAAGCTTACTCTGCCTCCCTTCGAGCCAGCAGCTACAGCTGATTTGAAGTTCCTTTCTTGGAAGACACTCTTCCTAGTGGCCATAACTTCTGCTCGGCGCATTTCCGAGGTTCAGGCCTTGTTGTGCAAAATCCCGTACTTGATTTTGCGCAAGGAACATGTGGCTCTAAGCATCAACCCTAGATTTCTTCCTAAAGTGGTGGCTGAATCTACACTGAATCAATCTATAGAGCTACCAGCTTTCTTTATGCAACACTCCAATCAAGGGGAGTACCTCTTGCATACTTTGGATGTTCACAGAATCCTGAGATACTACACCAATTGCACTAAGGATCTCAGGAAGACTAATCAGCTTTTTGTTTCTTTTGCTCATGAAAGAGCAATGCTGTCTCTAAGCAATGCCTATCAAAATGGTTGGCACATTGTATCACTTTCTGTTACAAGTACAACAAGACCCTTTCGGGTCAAGTCAGAGGTCATTCCACCAGAGGAGTAGCTGCCTCTGTGGCTTGTTTCAAAAATGTGTCAGCGGCAGACATCTGTGCAGCCACAACTTGGACTTCTGTCCATACCTTCACGAAACACCAGTTTGGACATTGCGCAGAGCAGGGTTCGGGTTGGCTGTCCTACAGGGTCTCCTTTCACGAGACCTGTTCAGCCCTGAGGTTCCATGCAATGGATAACAATCCCTCCTCCTCCCGAGTGCTTTTTCCTTGCTCCAGACTGCTTGGAACTCAGTCCTATATGTGAATACCTACTGCAACAGCCCTCTCAAAGTAAGATAGTACAGCTACGTAAGAACTTACCGTAACAGTAGATCTTCGAGAGAGGCTCTTGCAGTAGGTATTGCCTTCCCGCCCTCCATCCCCCTAAGTTTTTTTTGCTTCATTTCCATGGGGGGAAAATATCCTCTTCTCTCTCGTCTTGCCTCTTTTGGCCTTTGGCGGGAAAGAACTGGAAGGTGGGCGTGGGGAACCACCCTTTTATACCGACGTTGTATGACGTTGGTCACCTGACATGGGGGCAGTCCCCCACCAGAGACTACTAGCTAGAAATTTTTCTGTGGGGTCCTGACACCTGGCAGCTTAGTCCTATATGTGAATACCTACTGCAAGAGCCTCTCTCTTGAAGATCTACTGTTATGGTAAGTTCTTATGTAACTGTACTTTCCTGCAGCTACTAAAACAAATGCTGGGTGGGCAAGCAAGGCCACAGATCCTTCATGCTGGGCATCTACAACCACGATGGAATCATTGCAGAGCTTTCTGTGGCAGCAGCTACTTGACATATTGCAATACATGGATTCCAAACTGGAAAATACCCTATCGAGGCTGGAGAAACATATCGCAGCACCTATGGCTCCAACTGAAGCGGTGCGGGAATGTGACACACAGTCTACCGCTGTTCAGGTGATCGCTGCAAGGCCGATTGGAGAGGGTGCGCAACTCTGAGGCCATGTGGAGGCCGTGAGAAGTGGGTCTCTTGCTGCAGCTTTGCTGAAGAGGCAGGATCCTTTGAAAGGCACAGTGGGATCAGACTTGATTGTTTCCCTCATTGATTATACACCAGTTGCGCTGAACTTTGCTAAATGCCTCATGTGGTGCTTGTTTTGGAGGGCCCGATGGTGAATTTTGGGATCCGTTGATCAAATGTCAAGGGGCTTTGTCTTCAGACAGCAGAAGATGGCGGAAGATGGGGAGATCCTTGTTGTGTCTGGGAAGGACTGATTCCATTATTGGTAAGTTTTCGAACACTTAGGTGTATAGAGCCTGTGAATTGATTTCAGGGGACATTTGAACTACTTTACGAGGACTATAATGTTTTGGACTCATGGCTGATGTGATAGTTGGGGATATTTCTATATATTACTTTGGAATGGGATTATGATGCTGGCCATTGTATTCCACATGGTGGGTTACTCCACCATCTGCATATTTTTCCCCAGCATGTCTAAGCTATGTAGTTACCAGTTACTCCCAAATTTTGACTAGGAAGCTCTGCATGTTAATTAGGCTGCCTTTATGCCTTACTGTTCTGGTATCAAGTTTAGTTATAAGCGGTGACTCCCTTGACCTGAAGTTGTTAGCACTTGTCCTTGAACCCTTGACAAAGGTCCTCAATCTATCACTAAGGATGTCCCAGTTCCCATCTCGCTGGAAACAGGCGACCATCACACCGGTACACAAAAGTGGAGACAAATCACTGCACTCCAACTACAGACCTATCTCCATCCTCCCTCCATTGTCTAAGGCCCTGGAAGCGCATCGCCTCAGACCAATTAGTCAAGTACCTGGAAAAATACGACATCCAGTGTCCTGAGCAACATGGTTTCCGAAAAGGGCACAGTACCACCACTGCACTATTAGAATTCACAGGCTTCATCCATACTACACTTGATCAAGGAAACTGTGTAGGGGCAGTATTCATCAACCTTACAAAAGCCTTTGATACTGTGAACCACCCACTCCTATTCAAGCAATTATCAAACATTGGGCTCACCAATGAAGCACTGCTCTGGTTTTCAAGCTACCTTGGGGAGAGGGTCCAGCGGGTTAGGATTGCCGGTGTTACCTCGGAAGAAAAGCCAGTCCTTTCAGGGGTCCCACAGGGGGTCCATCCTGGGGCCACTACTCTTCAGCCTCTTCCTCAATGACCTTCCCAGTGTCAGCCACCAGAAATTATTGCTCTACACCGATGACGCAGTCATGTTCACCAACCACCAAAACGCAGAGCTCCTTGAGAAACAATTACAGCTTGAATTCATGCGCATCAAAGAATGGTTCAAGTCACACAAACTGGTCATGAACTACAGCAAAACAAAGGTTATGACGTTCTACAACACAGGGTCTGCACTCCCAACTACACATACCATTTATGCTAAACTGGGAGCACACTTCCTCTACACTTATGGGTGGGCGGGAGCGCAGGCCCGCTCCCACCTATGGATTGCATTATGCAGAACTGGGAGGACAGGGCCCTCCTGTGCTATGCATCTACACTTATGGGTGGCTGGGAGCGCAGAGCCTGGAGGGCCCATGATCCCACCTATGAATACCATTTTGCAAACCTTGGAGCACACGACCCTCCTGCACTATGTCTCTATAATTATGGGTGGGTGGGAGTGCAGAGTCCAGAGAGCCCGCACTCCCACCTATGGATACCATTTTGCAAATCTGGGAGCATAGGGCCCTACTGTGCTATGTCTCTAAACTTATGGGTGAGTTGGAGCGCAGGGCCCAGAGGGCCCATGCTTCCACATATGTATACCATTTGTGCTAAAGTGGGAGCACAGGGCCCTCCTGCGGTATGCCTCTACACTTATGGGTGGGGCACTCCCACCTACGGAGCTGATTATGCAAAACTGGGTGCACAGGTCTCTTCTGTGGTATTCCTCTACACTTATGGATGGATGGGAGCACAGGGCCCAGAGGTCCCTGTGCTCCCACCTATGCATAGCATTTTGCAAATCTGGGAGCACAGGGCCCTACTGTGCTATGTCTCTATACTTGTGGATGGGTGGAAGCGCAGGGCCTAGAGGACCAGCGCTCCCACATATGGATCCCATTATGCAATAATGGGAGTACAGGGCCCTACATTATTTATTATTTTATTTTTATTTAGTTTTTGTTGACCGGATAAGTGCATTAGACAAATCCTGCCTATTTTCAGGCACGACCCGGGAAGGGGATACAGATGAATGCCAACTGATCTTGAACTAGATTAATCTGTTGGTGGTATTTTAGTGAATGGGGGGAAATTTGGCCAGGGCACCAGGGAAATTCCCCAACTCTTTTCAAGAAGTGCCATGGGATCTTTACATCCACCTGAACTACCACCGGAACAGACAGATGGGACCTCGGTTTAACATCTCATCATGCAGTAATAGGAGCACAGGGCCCACAGGGATGCAAGATCATTAAAATATCTAACAGAAAATCAGAGGCAATTACAAAATGTATGCACGATGGGAATGCAGAGGAGAACCACATATGAGTAATATTGCACTTTCTCAAAAAGAAGGGAAATTCATTGCAAAAAAGTCAGTTAATGCATCAGTTAGGGTTGTCATTACAGTGACAAAAGTTTGGAAACTCAATATTAGGGTTACCAACCCTACCCCCACCCCTACCCTCCACACACCAACAGGTGTCTGGTGTGCCTTGGGGTCATCAGTCCCTAACTCACCCATTCTCCTATACTGTACCATCTCAGCTTCCTTACAAATGGAATGGAGTGAGAGGACCGATGACCCCCAAGGCACACTCAGACACCTGTTGGTGTGTGGATGGTGGGGGTGGGGTGGGGGTGTTAGAGTTGGAAACCCTAATGCCTCATTTCTGTACTTTTGTTGCTTCATCCCTAACTGATGCATTAACAAAGTTTTTTGCAATGAATTTCCTTACTTTTTGGGAAAGTGGAATCTTACCCTTATATGTTTGTGGGAGTGCAGGGTCCCCATCAGTCTGTACTGTGTTGTGGTTGCATCTCCCACTGGGAGATCACGCTTCCATCACTCCATACTGGTATCCATTTGCATCTATCCATAGTTGTAGAGACAATGTAATGAACTGTCATCTCCCTGTGGGAGTGCTCGTCCCTCTGGGCCCTGCACTCCCAGCACCACATAATGGGGGACCCTGCACTGCCATTACTGCAAAATGATATCCATATGCAGGAGCACAGGGCCCACCTACCCATAAGTGTAGAGACACAACGCAGACCTAGAGATATATTATAAGTAACTCTTGTGATGCATATGGCTCAATGTCTCAGTGATCATAGCAACCTTGGAAAAAATTATTTTTTTATACTTCGTTTATTAGTATTCTGTTAATTTCAGAGTTAAAACATCACAGAGCACAACCTTACAATTTTCATTTCAGGTTCATAATTCTACCAAACAAAGGGAGAAGATACAGTAACTTGAATACACATAAATTGCTTTTATACAAAAAGGTATATTAATTACACTACACTATGCCAGGAATTTCATTTGATCATTAATACATTTGTATATCTGAGTCTCTTAAAATATTTGCTATCAACATGTGTAACTGATCAAGATATTTGTTATATCTCTCCTTAGAGTGCCTCAAGGGGATCTACTATGAACCCATCATGGAACTCTGGGATTGATAGTCTTTACTTTTTTCAGTTAGGTCTCATGACATAAACCATCATACAGTAACCATCGGGACTACCTGTTCTGGTAAAACAGGGTAAAACAGGGTTCGTTGCCTAAGGGCTAAGGTTAATCTTTCCATCTGATGTATAGTTTCCAGGACTTTCACCCAGTCTAATAAGTCAGGAGCTAAGTCCTGGAGCCATCTCTTTGTAATCGACTTAAAGCCGGCAGCCACTAGTATGGCCCATAAGTATCTCTCATCCTTACCCTTCAATTCCCTTTGGAATAGTGCCAAAACCATATGCTCCGGGCCTAATTGTGTTTGTATTATGAACATCTGGGAGAGGTGTTTCTGGACTCCCTCTCAAAACTCTGTCAAGGCTGTGCAAAACCAGAAAACATGGGCTTGTGTGGCTCGCTGTTCCCCACATCCCTGTCAATATCGCTGCTGTAAAATGGGCAGACTGGACTGGTACTAAGAAATATCTGACCCTAAGCTTCCAGCAGAAATCCCTCCAGACCAAAGACTCAGCTGTGGTCCACGTGCTTCTCCAAATCAGGGGCCACTGTTGGTCTGTAATGGAAATCTGTAGATCCTGCTCCCATTTATTTCTTATATGATAAGTAGAGCCTTCCATATCAGAAATATAATTTGTGTACAGTCGGGATATGGCATGTTGTTCTCCCCCAAGACCCCAAAATGTGTGGAAAGGTGACCTCTTTGAACTTGTCTCCGTCATTATTGAGACTTTCTGGAGCTGTTTATTCATTGCATCTCTAAGCTGAAAATAGCTAAACCTGTCTGCGGGAAGGAGACCATACTGTTGTTGGAGCGCCTCAAATGACAGAATGGTATGACCAGTCAACATCTGGTATGGTGAATAATATCCCCCTCTAGCCAGGCGCTGGAACCACTTATCCAACTTAGCTGGCTGAAACTGTGGGTCATATGCCCACCATTTATATTTCCAGAGTTGTATTTGTGTTTCCCCTCTACAAGTACCCTGCCTCCAACCATCCAGAACTGCTTTCATACCAGAGTGTCCCTGCAGCCCACTAGGTCCCCCCTCCGAAAAAAGGCACGCCTGAATGGGGGGGGGGAATCACCCTGGACTCCAATATCCAGCCTCTTCCAGTGTGTTTCATAATTTGGGTTGCCCCACAAAAGGGCAATCTGCATCTGTGCCGCCATCCAATACCCTTGCAAATTTGAGAAAGCCAGACCCCCCCCATCTTGTTTCGAGAGATACAACAATGTCTTACATACTCCGGGTCTCTTGTTTCCTCAAAAGAATACAAGGAAAAGATCCTGCCATGCCTCTAAGTCCTGTTGGGCCACAGTGCATGGTACGCATTGAAAATAAGTACCAAAAAAGGCGCGGTAGGGCATTCCTTAGCCAGTTCTTGGGCTCTACTTGATTAAGGATAGGGAAGCAACCACCATCGCTGGAAGTCGTTTTTAAGTTGTTTTATGACCGGAGGGTAATTATGTTCCCACAGATGTGTGGTGTCTGTGCTGATTTTAACTCCTAAATATCGTAGGGAATCAAGGTCCCAATGCATGGGGTACCTGAGCTGGAGAGCCCTGTCAGGTGCATAGTTAAAACTAAGTATCTCAGTCTTCTCTGTATTAAGTTTATAACCTGCCAGTTTGGAAAATTCTTGGATTAAGGTTAACACTACGGGGAGGGAGGCCGCCTGATCCACAAGATATAATAACACATCATCTGCGTACAATGCCAGTTTATGTGAGAACCCTCCTAATTGAATTCCCCGAACCTCTGGGTGTCATCTAATCTTTTGAGCTAGGGGTTCTATATAGAGGGCAAACAATAGGGAGGGAAAGTGGGCACCCTTGTCTAGTACCCCGCTCTAGGTTCAATGCCTCCGATATATGGCCATTATCCGTAACATATGCCTGGGGAGCCTCATACATTCTGAATAGGGCCGCAATAAACTGCTGTGGGAACCCAAACCAGGAAAGGACACACCTCAGGAAGGACCAAGTGACCCTATCAAAGGCCTTTTCTGCATCTAGGCTCATTAACAGGGAGGGAAGTTTCTGTCCGTTTATATAGTCAATTATATGTGTTGTGTGTCGTAAGGTGTCTTGGGCTTGTCTACCTGGGATAAATCCTGTTTGGTCCATGTGTATTAGAGATGGGAGGTAAGTCTGTAGACGTCTCACCCAAATCAACATCAGGATATTATAGTCCGTGTTTAATAGTGAGATGGGGCAATAAGACGTACACCTGGTCAGGTCCTTTCCCGGTTTGGGTATCACAGAAATGACAGCCCTGGACCAGGAGGGTGGGGTAGCCACCTCTCCCCCCCATCACCTCCTCAAATACCTGGAGGAGCAAAGGTTGAACCTGTCCACCCTTGCACTTACAGAACTCCATCCAAACCAGGGCACTCACCCCCCTTCAACCTCCCGATCTCTGCCTTCAGCTCTTCTGCCGTTATAGGGGCCAATAGGGGTTCACCCTGCTCTGCCGAGAGCCCGGGAAGTTTAACATTTTCTAAATAGGTCTGCATTGACTCCTTCTCTGGGACTACCTCCTCCCGTATAAGGTGATGTAATATTCTTTAAAAGCTTCCGAGATCTCATGTACCCCTCCAACTATCGACCCCCCCTCCGGGAGTGCCACACTTGTGTGATAATGGCACGAGCTCTCTGTGCTCAAAGTCTATTGGTGAGCAATTGTAACGAACATGGGCCCCCTCATAGTATCTCTGGTGTAGAAATAGGAGCGTTTGCTCCACATGGTAATCAGGGATACCTGAGAGTTCCCGTTTGTATTTCAAATGCTGTCAAGCTCGCACTCTATCATACTGCTGTTTTTGCTGCCCTTCTAGCTCCTGCACACTGTCTAGTTAATCCTATTTTATGGGCCTCCCTAGCCTTCTTTTTCTTCGAGGCTATCTGTATTATTTTTCCCCATAATATGGCTTTAGCTGCATCCCACAAGATGGATTGGGAAGTATCCTGACCTGAATTTTCAGCTAAAAATTTCTGACGTCTCAGTTATCAAATTCTGTGTCTCCTTATCTTTCAGAAGGGAGACATTTAGCTGCCAGAATGTGTTACGTCTAACCTCTCCTAGATCCATCTGCATGTACAGGGGGGCATGATCCGAGAAAAGTAACTCTCCCATCCAGGAGTCATCTACCCACTTTAACTCATCCTTCAGGACTAGGAAGTAATCCAATCTGGAGTACATGTTGTGGGCAGCTGAAAAAAGTATAGTCCCTTTGCTTCCTGTGTAGGTTATGCCAAACATCTACTAGGCCTAATTCAAACAGTAATTTAGCAACCTGTTTTGTTGTATGGTGTGGCTAAGAAGCGAGGAGGAGGAGTCCAAGTGTAGGTTATATATTAAGTTCAGATCCCTTCCACATATTAATTGGCCTTCACCCCACTCTAGAAGCGTGGTCAGAAAGGTACAATACTCAGGGTATGGTGTTCTCAGTGGGAAATATACTGAAGCCAGGGTTATAGTATTACCCCGGAATTTCCCCCTTTATCATAGCAAATCGTCCCTCCCGATCGACCTTCGAATCTAGTTTTTCAAATTGTGTCCCTGATGGAACTAGTACCATTGTTCCCCATCTTCTCCCCCTTTTATAAGAGGCAGCAGCCATTTTCCCTAAATCCCAACTTTAAAAATTTATTATGCTCCTGCGTCATCAATGATTTTCTTGTAGGAGCAAGAAGTCCACAGAAGCTTTTTTAGCTTGACTTATAATCTTGCTCCTTTTTATAGGGTTAGTGAGACCCTTTACGTTGCATGAACAAATTAAAGTTCCTCGTTTATCCATGTTTGAAACTGAATATTCCAAAAGTTAATTCTTTACAAAGGATTCCTCCTCCTTCCCCAGGGCCACCCATTGACCAGTCCCCAGCTACTGAAGCAAATACAAATAAAAAAACAACGTATTCCTGACGTGTAAAATTAGATCTATCAAAACCAATAAATACAGCTAGTGCAATAATAGTAACAAAAGAACTCTTATCTAGCCCAGTCAACATGACCAGCAACTTTTTAAACCCAACAGTACACTTCCAAAAGTGGAGACCTAAATTCAAAGGTCTCTTTCCTTGTCCACTCAAAAAACTGTAAGACAAGCTAGAGGGGTTTTGATGTCTCCGTACTCACAGACCCCCTTCGAGAGCTTCTAGATGATAAGCAAATAGCTCCTCGCCAATGCTAGAGATTAGGACGAAATCAGTCTCTAGTGGCAATATTAATACTGATGAACACCACCCCCCTTTACTGGTAAGGGGCTAGACAGCTATGTGTGCTCGCAATGGAATAGAAACCCCCGTCGACCCTTATTGTGAAGTGTAAATTTCCACAGGGCTGTGGGGAGTGCACTCTAGTAGCTCCAGGAGCTCAGGGACCGCACCCACCCAAGAAGCTGCGTGCCCCAGGGGGACAGAGGAAACTCGAGGACCAATCCCATGGACACTGTCTCCTCCGAAGACACGTAATTATTTTATATGCTCTGTTACCACCTGTCAGGCAGTGTGTATTTTTAATGTTTAGAAGCCAGCTAGGTCCGTAAGGTGGGAGCCCACCATCTGTTCTATAGAACTGACCCCAAGGCTGAACAGATGACTAATGAGGCCCACAGCACCTCTCACCAGGTGACCAACAAAGGCCACCCAAGAGAGAAGCACAGGGCCACTGTGCCCTGTTATAGTGTATTAATCAGCTTTTTATGGGGTCAAAATTGCTCTAAACTAGCCACCATATCATGGTTTCCAGTCAGCTCGATTGACAGGACGACTCTCCCCCCCCTCACAGACCAGCCTACATTTGTATCCTCAGAGTGTGGTCCTCGACCCATCCACCCCCCGAGCCCCACATATCTCCCCAGGATGGCACCCCCAGCCCCTTCAGCACTCCACCCCACCCTGTACTCTCATCCACTTGAACTGAAATGATAAACAAGACCCTTTCTTAGGCAAAATAGAAATTAAGTACTGGAATCTGTTAATGTTTTTTCCAGCTCTTAGGTCTGTCATTACCAAGGTCTTTGAGCTCTCTCCCGGGAAAAGCATATTCACACACTGCAGATAATGTAGGATGCCCTATAAAGCCAAGATTACTTTCATTTTTAGCTTGATTTATTCAGGTTGCACATCCTGCGTCATTCCTCGGTGCGTCGTGATTTTCAAGAGTGCTCTGTTCTGTCTGAGATGCTTGATCTGGGTCTCCACGCCGAGAGTATTTCTGAGCCCTAACAGAGTCCCATAGGGTGGAAGTGCCTGTGTTAGAATTGACTCCCTGTCTTTTTGGGCCGGTCGTCATCCAGGCTCTTCTGCGCACTTGCTGTTGAGTTTTAAAATTTGTCAATGGATCCGGCAAAGCAATCCCATGTTGAGCAAAAAATTCAGCAGCGTTCTTCAGCTCCTGAAAGTGCAATGGGCCCTTATCTGTGAGTATTTTGAGTCATGCAGGATATTCCACGTAGGCTCACATCTCTTTCTGTTGAAGTACTTTTACTATAGCTAGTACCTGTCTGTGTCTCGCTAGGAGTTGGAGCATAAAGTTGTGATCACAATACAGCCTCATATCACCAAATAGAACACTTTTCCTGGACCAAGCCAAGGAGTGGATCTCTTCCTTGACCCTATAGTTGAGAAAGGCAAGGACAGCTGATCTTGGTATAGCTTTCGGGCTTGGGGTCTTGGAATAAGTGATCGGTGTGCACAGATTATGTCCAAAGCTTTTCCTTTAGGCAGATTTAAAATTTCATGCAGGAAAGAATCTATAAAGATTAGCATGTTGCCAGATTCCGTGCCCTCAGGCAAACCGTGTATTCTAATACTATTCCGTCGGTTACGGTTCTCCATTTCTTCTAGCCATTGCTTGAGGGTAGCAGCCCTGTGATTAAGCTCAAGGAGAGTCGAGTTATGGACATCAGTAGCTTGAGTGTAATCTGTGAGAGTAGTTTCCAGAGTACACGTGCGTTGTTCTAGCCCCTTAATTTCCCTCCGATGGTCTGAAACCTTGGCTTCCAAGTGCTGCAGCATTTCTGTCATTTGTTTAAGCATCTGGCAGAGCTGGCACGAGGTAATAGTGCAATTGGCCTCCTTAGCCGAAGGGTCTAAGGGCTGAGTGCCCGCAGGAGATTCCCGGGCCCCATAGGCCGCTGCTGGCTGCATTCCTTCAAAATTATTTTTATTCGATTTTCACCGCCATTTGGCAGATTTTCTTTGAAGCGTTGCTTCAGGGCCATAAGGTAAGCTGTTATACCTCATTTAGTAGACAGGATGAGGGCTCAATCTGGACGATGCAAGTGGATTTTTCCTTGGTCAATCTGGGAGCTCACAAACTAAGCTGCCATTAAGAGGTGCTCACAACCGGAAGTCGAACCTTGGAAAAAATTTGAATGCAGTTGTAATCATGGCCTGGCAACCTGCACACATGCTTAGTACACCTGAAGGCGTACTAAACTGCGTTTAGTGAAAAATCTGTATCTCGATCTGTTTTTGAGATATAGGCGCCGAAAGGTACTGCGTCTGCCACAATGTTATCCTACGGGAAATTTCCAAACTTCAAAATCTTATAACTATGGAAGCAATATTTTATCACCAAACCAGCAAAGGTCACATCTGTGGGGCAAGTCGTTTCTACCCTGAACATTTCAACCCAAAATTCCAAAGCGTTTCTTTGCAGTGAAGTGGCAAAGAAATAGTGAACTTTAGAAATCCCTTTTCATGAGCTTAAGTCACTTTTCATGAGCTGTCAAAATCCCTTTTTGAGAGCTGAATCCCTTTTTGCGAGGTGTCAAAATCGCTCTACTTGATTTAGGGACCAGATGGCCCTGCTCGCGAAAAAGGATTTTGACAGCTCATGAAAAGGGATTTGGTTTGTCAGACCAGATGACCCTGAGGGTAATCTCTTTTGGATTTTGATACCTCACAAAAAAGGGATTTTGACAGCTCATGAAAAGGGATTTGAAAAAGGAATCCCTTTTCGTGAGGTGTCAAAATCCCTTTTAACGAGCAAATCCCTTTTCATGAGGTGTCAAAATCCCTTTTCACGATTTCGAGACCAGATGGCCCTGCCAGAAATCCCTTTTGACAGCTCGCGAAAAGGGATTTGGCAAGTGAAAAGGGTTTTTGACACCTCATGAAGAGGGATTTGAAAAATTAATCCCTTTCCATGAGGTGTCAAAATCCCTTTTTGCGAGCCAAATCCCTTTTCATGAGTTGTCAAAATCCCTTTTTGCATCACAAAAAGGGATTACCCTCAGGGCCATCTGGTCTGACAAAGCAATCCCTTTTCACAAGGTGTCAAAACCCCTTTTCGTAATGCGAGTCATGAAAAGGGATTTTAAAAATCAAAAATAAACATTCTGGGGCCTCAGTAAAGTAAACCAAAGGCATAGCTTTGTAGAGAACGTCCACATGAACAAAACCCATGCTTGGATGTCTGCAGAAGACATCCCTGGGTAAAGTTATAAGGTTTTGTGTGATGAGGAAAAATGAAAACAAGATGGCAGCTCGCAGAGAGTGAATTTTTTCCTCACGAAGAGGGATTTATTGAATCCTTCTTTGCAAGCTAGCAAAATTCCTGTTCGTGAAGCCTGAATCCCTTTTTGTACCGTGCAGCAATCCAAAAAACTGAACTGATCATGCGCAGAACCAAAAGTTCAAAATTTAATAACTTTGGAATTGATTAATATTTTTTCACCAAACCAATGCTCGCTTGTTCTTTGGTGCAAGCTCTTTCTACCCTGAACATTTCAAACCAAAATTCCAAATGGTGTGGCCACAGCGTGATGAGGAAAAAAACAGCCAAAACAGGCAAAAATGTTACACTTTTTACGCGATGCGCTACATGAAATCTGTATAGCGATTGAAATGAATCTGGGTACGTCAAGAGATCTACCCCATGGGACAGCACATATGAAATTTCATGCAAATCTGTTAAATAGTTGCAAAGTTATTAAAGTGCAAAATTTGAGGTTTACAATTAAACTGCCTACTCAACCCTAACTATAGTGGCGCAGTGTGTATATATTTTTTTGGGGGGGACAGCCACACAGGGACATGTAGAGGGAACAAGTCTCTGAAGGAGTTTGCCCCTAAATGCTTGCCCCTCCTTTTCTTTCCTTTTTTTTTTTTTTAACAGAAAAGGAGATGAGGCTGAATTAAAGGGGAAGGAGGAGGAAGACTGCCCAGAAGCCTGGCCATTGTGGGGGAAGGCGGGCGGGTAGTAGTGATGAATGATGACGATATTCTGGAAGATCAAGAATTACTGTAAGTATGTCATTTTCATATCTTCCAATAATCAGTCTTCACCATTCATCACTGGTGGATCTGAGTACCAAGCCACCATCAAATGGTGTTGTTGGCAAACCCTGAGAGAAAAGTTTTTCCTTCAGCCTCCTGTGTGGAAGACACAGAGAGGTGGGGGCCCCTCATGGGCCTGGCAAGGCCTGAGACTGGTCAGGGTCAGGCAGAGGCTCCCGTGCCCTGGAAGCAGGAATGCACCCCGCAAGTTCACGCCTAGCCATACGGGAGAAAAAGTAGGCCCCCTGGTAATATGGGGCAATCACCCTAAGCCAGGCCAAGGGTGATAACCATGAAAGATGCAGCCACAGCATCCATCTTAATGAAGACCACAGTTCCCACTAGTCTAGAGGCTACCTCGTTGGCATCGTACAACACCCTTGCCTGGTGTCTTGCCAGCTCCAGACCCAGAACAGAAAGTCATTGGCCTGTTTGGTTGCATCACAATCTGGCAAGGACACTAGGAGCTGACCCAGTGTTGCCCACAGGTGCCTGCCATTAGGACACCTAGTGTGCCTCATGTGCAGTAGTGCACCACATGGTGAACACTGTTAAGAAAACCCTACTAACCTAAATGTCAAACTCAACTGAGTCTGACTCTGGGGGGACATATATGCATTGGGTTCCCGGAGGTAGTGTCCAGGAGCTGGACCCCAGAAGAGGGGAGAGGCACTGCTCTTGGAGATCCCAGGGGTGCGCAGTACCTGCACTGGGCACGTCTCTGGACACCTCCACAAATGGCCAAGGCCATAGAAGTATGAGAGTGGAGTCATGACTGTACTCCCCAAGGAAGGACAGTGTCAGACATGCAGGATAGCAGCTGGAAAAGTGGGACAATCACAGCTCCCTCATCATATCCAAAAGGAACTGCTGATAACGGGTGTAGTCAGCATCAGAGGAAAGGTGGACCAAAGAATCCTCTTCCTCAGAGGAGGAAGACAGAGAAGCAGAGGAACTGGACTCAGGGGGTGGCAGTGCTGAGTTTCAGACCGAAAGATGACCTGGTCCATTGCTCTCAAGTAGGTCATGAAGGCACTCGCTAAAGCCCTGAACTGCTCCCAGGTCAGGGATCCCGTCGGACCAGAAATGCTCAGGAGAGAAGGAGGATGATCATGCAGAACCAGGCCAGGTCCTATTTCAGGGCTACAAGAGTGAGTAGGTGACCTGCCACGAGGGGAGTGGCTGTGCATCTCATCCACCCAGGAATGCCCAACCATACAGGGGTGATTTGGATGGTGCCCCTGGGCGGAACCCCAAGGTGGGAGGCTAGAGTGGTAGTGGTCCCACAGGGCAGCCCCTATCCCCATCTACCACAGGCCCCAACAGTTCCAGAGGAAACACAGGACCCAAGTCAGCATTATGACTCCTGCTAGAGCTCCCAGCCACTCTAGATATATAGCATAGTGCTGACTGGGACCTACTGACCCCACCTCACCTGAGAGGGCTCTGCCCCCTGGACTAGGCCCAGAAGCATCCCCAGCAGCAGAAACTTGGAGCAAGGAGGCTCCAGCACTGTGAGCAGCACCAGAACCTCCCATGGCATCACAAATGGCACTGGAATCGGACTTGGTGCTAGGCTCAGAATCCAACCTGGTGCCAGAAATGGCACCGGAAATCCAACCTGGCACCGTACCCGGCGCCAAATCCGCACCGGAGACATCCCCAGTGCTGCAAGCAGTACCATGGGACACAGGGGAGGTGGCACCGTGGCTAGCACCAGGACAAGAAGGACCCCCAGATGACGAAACGGACACCAAAGGCCTAGGGTTAGGCCCAGAAAGATCTCCATCCTCACTTGAACTGGGAAGCCAGTCAGGATCATCCTGGTCCTCACACTCTGGGTCATCTGAACACTCAGAGGATGAATCCAGATCTCCAACAGCTGGCTGGCTCCAGTGACCTTCTCTCTCCCGTCACCTTGAACAGCAGCAGAAGGGGATCCAGCTGCATGGGTAGCACTTTCCTGTGTCCCTAAGGGACCCAAAGGCACAGCCCAATGTATAACTATGACTCCACCACCAGGGGCGTCTGGACCCCTGAGGGGGCACCAGACTGGGAGGGGTATGCAACCAGCACTTTGGGGATGCTGGGTGTCCCATGGACCCTTCCCCCAGGCCTCCCATCTCAGCAAGATGAGAACTAGTGGAGGCCTGGTCTCCCTTGGTACGTATAGTACTGAGGAGGGGCTTAGGGGAAGAGCCCAAGGACCTTACTTTCGAGTCCCTAGTATGACGCGTACCTCCTAAGGTAAGGGGGTCCTGTCCCTACCTCATCGTGTGAATTTCTAGGGTGCAAAGGTCCATCAAAAAGCAGGCGTTGTAATGGTCCACATCATGATCAGCACAGAGGCACGTTCAACAACGATCACAGCAGTCTCAAAAGGACATATTTCTCCCGCAGGGGCACTGAAGCATGGAGGGAATAGTCTGTTTTCTTGCTGTTTTTCTTCAGCTTTTTAGGCTCCTCAGAACCGGAAATGATCGACTTGACGGAAAATAACAAAAATGAGCAAAAATAGAACTTGGCGCTGTAGAAAGGGGACAGAGAGGAAAAAGGGCGGCAATGAGTTGTTGAATAAACTATATGGCACCAAGTTAGCAAGGCGAAGAGAACCAAAAGCCTGTGACGCAGTCGAAAATGGAGGAATGCTCCCACAGAGTACCTTTCTCAATGGCAGAAAGGACAGACTGAGGAGGCGGGGGGTCCAGCATGGCTTACTGGCCAGTTCACGAGTGCCACATCACACATCTGCCTCATAGGTGGCACCATCTCCGTTGGCTCCCTTCCTCCAAAGATTTTTAAGGCATACACTTCTGTGGGGTCCTGGTGCCTCTGTCTCAGACCCAGCAGTGATGAATGGCGAAGACTGATTCTTGGAAGATCAACCATAGACATAAAAAATTAGAGGACAGGATGTGCTCTAGGGAGAATTGTATACAGCAGTTGGAAACTCAAGACCACTTATTTTTTGTGTCAGCATATGGGGAGTTTCTGGACACAGGTAGCTAGGGAATGGTAGGAACCATTATATGAGACCTTAACATATGTTGAATTAGTATTAGGGATTTATGCAGACCCCTATCATAAATATAATGCTGGGACTTTATAAGTTATTTGTTCAGTCATTAAATATTATATTTGGCAGGTGAGATGTGCATGAGTATTACAACAGAAACTGATTATACATTAAGAAATCTTAAACAATGTGCTTCTTTTTTTGCAAGAAGTTAGGAAAAGGGATGCCTCTATATTTTCTGAGCAACACATTGAAGAATTATGGAGGAATTGTAGTTTTTGATAGACACATGGGGGTTACATGTTTTTTGTTTGCTACTGCATGTTTTATATAAATGTATGACTGTTTAGTTTACAATCAAGTTTAATGGAGATTTCGTAATGGTTTTACTTCTTGTGCATGCTGGAACTGGATTTTTGTTGACTCTGTACTGCTTTATATTTCTTTTTCCTAATAAAATACCCCTACTCTTTGCAAAAAGTACCTTGGGTTCTTTTTCAAACGCTTCCATGTATTTGTAGGATAAGGAATGGTGAATTATATTCTACTAGTGTTTACCTTTATTTTGTTGTTTTAGAATGTTTTAGTCACAGTTGAAATCTGCCCCAAAATGTAAACAAACCCTCCAGTTAGCCCCGCTATCAAGCCACCGCTCAGCTCACAAAATGGCGATTACAAGCCACGTGATGCTGTCATTACAGCAAGTCTGCTCTGCTTCTTGCATTAAAACCTATGGGCATGGTTTTAAAATGCTGGATATTGGCAGTATATGTAGCGATACTTAGCTTGTGACCCAGACTCTGGTGCACAAGCTAAGTATCGATACATATGCTGGATCTTCCCAACCACCCCCTGATGAAGACTAAGATCACACCTTAGTCAAAGTACTGGGGAGTTAGTCTGGAGGCTGTTAATTTGTATTCTACACTGTGGTTTGGACGTTTTTCTGAATAAAGAATAATAATTTCTATAACACACTGGAATTATGAGTTTGTTAACATCTGAACTGAGGTCACAAAGTGCTGAGTGATTTTGGACTGATTTTCACAGAGCTGGGGCAAACAATCCCTTTCTCTAGCATCTGATTCCACTCAGCAGCACATGGGTTGGAGGAGTGGAAGCTGTTGTATAAACCTTCTTTGTGATACTAATGTTTTAGGGGGCTGTGCAGATAGAGTGAGTTTTACTCCCACAAGCAGCAGCTGGGAATACTCCATGATGGTCAGGGTGGGCGTACAGATATCCCACTCCCTGCCTGTCCACCTGATATTTTCTCGATTTTTTATTTTGTCGATAGCTGCAGCTGAAGCTGAAGCGAATGTAGCCATGACTTTTACTATGGCTTTTTAAAGAGGTTTATGTATGGGAAATAACATCCTTCTTGGTGGAGCTATTCCCAGGATGTCCATAAATTCAGTATCTTCCTCTGTTTCTAGTGGGGTAATGTTGAGGGTATCAACCATCTATCTGACAAATGAGGAAAAAGAGTAGTCCTCAGTTTGCTTCTGAGGAGGTTTAAAATATTGTTCAGGTGTGCCCTCTAACTCCATGAGGTCACCTTTCTCTGTACATAAATAATAATCTTCTTCTTCCTCCTCCTTGTCTGCAGGCAGATAAGTTGGGGCCTCAGCTGGGGGGGGTAGGCATTTTATTGAAATTTCCCATGGCCTGGACTGCCCTGAAAAAAATTGCCACATTTTTTGATATGTGCTCTGATGAGGGCATTTTTGTTTCTGTGCCATCTGCCTGCTGCTTTCTCCATGTAGGAGGAGTGCCAGTGATATTATTTTCTTCCCATTTCTTTTTTGAAAGACATCGTTTCCAGCGCCTGATCTAAGGCACTTTCATTTTTGCCATCACTAGATTCAGGGTTCCCCCTTTCAGACACCCTGATATCCGAACCATATTTACCAAACCTTTCTGACAGCTGTGTAGCTTTATCTTTTTTTTTTTTTTCCCCCGTCATCTTTTACATTATTTGCTGCTGTACACAAAGAGATGGACCCTTCAGCTGAGTGCTTTCCACCATGGATGGGACCACCCTCAGAGCTTAATTAATTTTTTAGATGACACGGAGGCAGACTGAGAAGGCATGCTTCTTTTCAAAATTGTTACCCTTTTAAATTAGATTTGTGGGCAAAAACATATGACAGGACTTAGAATTTATAAAGTTGTGTTGTGGACCTAACAACTTTAAACAAAGCTTGTGACAGTCTGCCCTTGCCAGGAGCTAAAAACAATTTGTATAATTTTTTGATGGTCCATAAGGTCTCTCTGATATGCTAATTAGACAGAACCCAGAAATAATCAATAATATTCCCCAAAAATGAAACAGTACGAGAGCCCAATAGGAAAAAATGGCTCTTGTACTGAGGAAACTGTGTCAATGGTCAAATTGTGTTGCCTGAAATAGGAACCAATTAAGTTTAAAGGGCACAGAAACAGAAAGTGAAAACGCTCTTTTCTCTGTAAATAGGACAGTAAAAATAGTAAACCACAAAATTTAGCAAAAGGAAGATGGTTTAGTGATCGAAATAGTCATGGCAGCCAAGTAGAATATTCGGTTCCTGGGAATCAAAATGGAACCAGAGAAACCTAGATTACAGAAAATATCTAGCTAAAACGCAGTGTGATCAACAAAAAATGACTGACTACACCTTTTTTGTGTAACTACAAAATAAAAACTGACTGGAAAACCAGCCATCGCCCTCTTCAGGCTGAGAAAGAGATATGAGGAATAACCAGAGTGGAGCATGAATGCAGAGTTTGAACCTACATTCCAAATTCTAAAATTTGCATAGGTTCTGTCTCCAGGGCATCACTCTCGGCTGAGACAACAGCATAAAGTGTAAACATTTAAGTGAGGAAATTCCTGGGGTTAGAAGTAGTAGTTTTCGGTATTTATAATACATATTTGTATCATAACAACAGTACCTCAAATCTATACTACTGTGCAGCAAAATTAAAGGTGTACTACTTACGTGTTGCCTGGAATTAATAGTAATTTTCAGATGCAGTCAGCTGTCACTTCTTTAATCTGAAGTATTTTTACGTTTCTGTTTGCTAATTACAAGATTTTCCACTTGGCAGTACTGGGCTGATGTGATGAGCAGCATTCTGTTTGGAGGCTAAAACAAGGCAGTTTTGTTCCTCCCACTGCATCATCAGAAATGTGACCAAACACACTGAAGCACCACAACACTTGCAGTCTGAGCAGTGACTTTCACAAGTTACCAATCGGGAAATTATGACATCACTAGTAACCAAGAAGAGCCAATCCCTGCTGCTTCATGTGAAAGTGAATAATCTGGCAATGAGTAATGGTTCTCCTTGGTTAACAGTGATGTCACAGTCAGTGTGGTCTCAGTGTTGATTATGTAGTGGGAGGAAGAGAACTGACTTTTTTCAAGCTTCTAGACAGAGTGCTGCTCCACCCATCACCCCAGTACTGCCAGGTGGAAAACCTTTGAATTAACAAACAGAAAGAAAACATAATTCAGATATAAGAAGTGACAGCTGACATCTGAAAGTTACTATTAATTTCAGGCGTTACACTAACTTTTTAAGATCTAGGCAATACAGTAGTCAGTTGTAGGAAGACTGCTTAATTCATGTATAATTATTATGATACTGTGCTTATAATATGTATTGTATGGCACAATCACATTTATAAGAAAAAGCTGGTAAGTAGATATGATTCTCATTACTGCATGCTTCTTTTGATATCTTTTTAAAGCACCTTACAATTTCCTGTAAATAACTGAGCACTATTTGTATTGTCTAGCTTTAAGTGTTTTAAAAGCATATACATTTCTTTTAATATGTCTCTTTAAAAAATATGGGGTCATTAAAAAGGTGTAGTTTCCGCCAACACCACATTCCCCATAACAGTCTCGCAGTATATAGTTGTTTTGGCTCCACATAAATCCTAACTGAAATCAGGTGTCACTACCTGTTGCATTACGCAAGGGATGTACCCGAGATAGAAGCTCCACTCCCTGAGGAAGGCCGCATGTCTGGCTGAAGCGCTTGGGAGTTTTCTAGTCCCTGTTGTGGCCTAAACTCTGGTGCGAGTCGTCGTATTTTGCACAAAATAAATTTTATATGCAGTAGCACTGCTGTGCTCATGTATTTTTCGGGCAGCCATTCTCTTGTTGTCTTCAGCTGTCAAGATGGACCCTCACTCCCCTTTTCTCAGCTGGTCTTCCAATGCTCCAAGCTTGTTCCTGAACTCAGGGCATCGCTAGCGGTAACTCCACCACTGTGCCAGCTGGCCAGACCACGTCAGCCCACTTTAGGGCACAAGCAGTTGGGGACTTTAAATGTACTTTAAGAAAATATTACCATAGTAATTATAGTTCTTCCAGGGGATCACTCAGTCTGCTTAACTAATGCAGTTAGCCTTCAGTGTTAAACTGCCACAGAGAGAATGGAATGTATGTAAATGATGGAACTCTCATTGGCTCATGCCAGTTTCAAACTGCTGCCCCTAGTAACTGCTGCACTCTGAAGTGCTCAGATTCATTATGAAGCCTAACAAAGGAAGGCACCCTAACTACTTAACACCCTCTCCCATATAGGGGCCCCCAAAGAATGGTCCCTGTAAGAAGGGGCAACAGTAAAACACAACTGGTTTAAAAAAACACTTCAACCATCAAGCTTAAAAAAGTAGGACACATAATGACCAGTAGAGATGCAAGATAGGAGATCCCTTTTTCCTGGTTCTGGTAGGGGAAGGAGGGAGGGTGGGTCTTAGGCAGACCGAGTGATCCCCTGGAAGAAACATAATTACTATGGTGAGTAATTTTTTCTTCAAACCCCAAGAATCACTCAGTCTGCTTAACTAATGCAGACTACCAAGCAGTACCTTTGGAGGTAGGGTAGATAACCTGTTTGGGAAAAAGGCTCTGCAGAATTGCTGTGCCAAACCTTGCATCACTTCTGGACTATGTCTCAGCAGTAGTGCTTGGTGAATGTGTGAACAGTTTTCCATGTAGCTGCTTTGCAAATTTCCAGTATGGGTATAGCCCTTGCTGCAGTTACCAATGCAGCTGGGCCCCGGTAAAATGTGCCTTGAAGCTCGGGGGGGGGGGGCTGCTTAGAAACATAGAAACACAGAATTTGACAGCAGGTAAGGACCGCTTGGCCAACCCAATCTGCCCATTTCCCTACCTGACGGATAAGCTGCAGATTCTAGTTAATCAACAGCTTACTTCCTCCTGCCCCCCACTACAACTGCCTTATGCCTGTCCCATGCATTCTTGAATTCTGCCACTGTTCCTGACTCCACAACCTCCTCAGGAAGGCTGTTTCATGCATCCACAACTGTTACCCACTTTGCTGTAACAGAACTGTATACAGGTACTATCCAGCGTGCAATGGTTCTTCTAGATGTTTTACCCACTTCTCCTTGGGTGAGGAGTAACTGGGTAACCTCTGGTCTGTGGGATTTGGTCTTATTCAGATAGTGACAAAGTGCCCTCTTAACATCCAGGTTATGCAACCTCTGCTCTCTGGAGCTGGAGTTGGCAGTGAAAAAGACTGGCAATGTGATAGACTGGTTCAAATGGAAATCTGACACAACTTTAGGAAGGAATTTCCGATTAGTCCCGAGTACCACCTTGTCCCTGTAGAAAGATATATAGCTCAAATCTGTGCACAGGGCCTGAAGTGAACTTACTTATATAGCCGAAGTAATGGCTACTAAGAAAACAGTTTTTCAGGTAACATACTTTAAATCTGCAGTTGCCATTGGCTCAAAGGGGGTTCCATCAGCCTGGTAATGCAGATGTTCAGGTCCCAGGCTGGCACTGGCTCCCTTAAGGAAGGGTGAAGGTGAAGTAGACCTTTAAAAAACTTTCGAAAGACAGTATGAGATGCCAAGGATCTGTCTTTACCAGCTGAGATGTAGGCAGAGACTGCAGCCAGGTGCACCTTCAAGGTAACAGGCCTAAGGCCCAGTGAATTCAAGTGGATCAGGTAGTCCAAAAGGACAAACTGGCAGTAGCAGGGTGTATATCCTTGTGGCTGCACCATATGGAAAACCTTTTCCATTTGGAAGCATAAGTTTTTCTGGTTGAGGGTTTCCGAGCACCCCTAAGGAAAGTCAGGACCTCTTCAGAGAGGTTCAAACTGGCAAACTGTAAGTCTTCAAGAACCAAGTCCTGAGGCGATGGGACTTGAGGCTGGGGTACAGTATCCTGCCCTGAGAGGCTGTCAGCAGGTTGTGCCTCTGAGGGAGGTGAATTCACTGTTCCACTGACAGAGCTAACAGGAGCAAGTACCATGGTTGTCCACCCATCTGGAGCCAGCAAGATCATAGTTGCTGACTGGAACCTGAGTTTTATCAGGACCCAGAGCAAAGAGGAAAGGGAGGAAAGATATAAAGAAATCTGCTAGACCAATCCAGTATCAGGGCATCCACTGGCACAGTCCCCTTTGCTGGAGGTCTGCAGCAGAACTGTGGCAGTTGGTAGTTGTCTGGGAAAACAGAGAGGTCTATCTCTGGTGTTCCCCACCTTCTGAACACTGAGTGTAGCATCTGTGTGTTGATAGACCAAATGTGATGGTTCTGGCTTATCCTGCTTAGGGAGTCTGACAGAATATTGTCCTTGCAGACATTCCTGTCTATTGTTGTTTGTGATGTGCTGTTTGAATAGTACAATAAAATGTTTATATACAAAGAAAAAAAGAATATTGTCCTTGCCTGGTAGATGGATGGCAGACAGGGACACCTGCAGGGAGTAGGCCAGGTTCCAGACCTTCATGGCTTTTGTGCATAGTAGGGTTGACCTGGTGCTTCCCTACTTGTTGATATAATACATGGTGGTTGTGTTGTCTGTTCTGACCTGTACCACCTTGCCCTTTAGCTGAGGTGCAAATGCCTGAAAAGCCAGATTCACTGTTCTGAGTTTTAACAGGTTGATGTGCAGGAGTGATTCCTGAGGGGACCATATGCCACTGGCTGTGAGGTTGAGCATGTGTGCCCCCACCCCAACAGGGAGGCACCTGCAGTGAGAATCAGTGAGGGGCTCTCTTTTTTGAAGGGAGTTCCCTCTCTGAGGTTCTGCCTGTCCATCCACCATTGCAGTGCCTGTATGAGAATTTTTGAGACAGGAACCAGCTTGGCCAGAGGATCCCCTCCTTTGGGACCAACGAACCTTTAGATGAAACTGAATGTCCCTGATCTGAAATCTTGATCCTCACACCATGGCTGTAGCCACTGCCATGTGACCTAGTAGTAGCCCAGGAAATGTCTGGCTGGTCTGGATCTGTTTAGTGTGAAAGATCCTGCCAACTGCAAAACACTGTCTACCCTGTCCTGAGGGAGGAATGCCCTTTCTTGCAGGGTGTCCAGCTCTGCCCCTATGAAGTCCAGCACCTGGACTGGGTCTACTTGTGACTTGTGGGCATTCATTTACCAGGAAACCCAGGGATTCCAGGGTGCTGTGAACCAGAGCAAGAAAATCTTTGGTGTGTTGAGGGGACTGTCCTATGACTAGCCAGTCATCTAGGCAAGGAAATACCATGACCCCTTACCTTCTCAGGGGAGCCACTACCACAGATAGGCGCTTTGTGAATGCCCTTGGGGCAGAGGTTAGGCCAAAGGGCATGGCTGTGAACTGGTAGTGACCTGAGGGAAGTCTGAACCTCAGATACTTTCTGTGACTGGGTTGGATGGGAACGTGGAAATAGGCGTCCTTGAGGTCCAAGGATGCCAGCCACTCCCTGCTGGAGAGTGGATATTAATCAGGGCCAGGGTGACCATTCTGAACTTTGGCTTTGTCACATGTTTGTTCAGGAGTCTGAAATCTAGTATTGATCACCAGTCTTCACTCTTCTTTTGTGTTAGGAAATACTGTATCTGGAGTAGAACCCCTTGCCACTCTATGATAAACAGGTTCCACTGCTCTGATCAGCAACAGGCTGGCAACTTCTGTTTCCAAAACTACCCTATGTGATGGAGTTACTGGAGGAAAACCTTTGCTTTTCAGCTTGGGGGGTGTTTTGAAGCTGAGGGACAGATCCTGGCACACTACCTCCAAGACCCACTTGTCCATGGCGATGGACTGCCAAGCTTGGAGGAAGTGAGCCAGCCTGCCACCTATGGGTAGGAAGGAGGAGCCTTGGCCAGGAGAGCTGGCTCTGCCCGTCTCACTGCCCTTCTTCCCCTACCTCTGAAGTACCCCTGGTCTACTGGTAGACTGGCACTGCTTGGGCTTGGGAAAAAGGCCTGGTGTAGGATCCCCTTCCCCTTCCTCCCCTCATCTGGGACCTATAGGAAGTGGAGGGTCCATCTTTAGTTGTATTACTCCTGTAGGTGGACTTGTACTCCACCACTTTTTTTTCATGTAGGCCTCTGTTTTGTCCCCAAATAGAGAGTTATTCTCACAGGGGAAATTCATCGCCTTAGCTTGGGTATCCTGGGATAGGTTTGTGGCTCTAAGCCAGGCAAACCTCCCCATAGAAACTGTGAAGGCCACAAGCCTTGCAGTAGTGTCACTGGTATCTACTGCATGTGGAACTGATATTTTGTGGCATCTAAAGCTGTCCTGGCTGTCTTGGTCAGGTCCACAGCCATTTCCCCTTGTATTTTATTGGATATTGCCAGTACTGTGGGTCCAACGGGCTTTTTGGTATTGAGCTGCATTAGCCATATAATTGTCTTGCCTGACAAAGAGAGAAGCTGCTATGCCCCTTTTTTCCCCATGGCATCAATTTTTCTAGAATCCTTGTCAGGGGGATGGGATGCCAAAGTTACCCTTGCCCTGTCACAGGCAGCTGCCTGTACCACTCCATCATGATCAGGATGAATGAATAAAGTCAACATTAGATCTAACTGGTACTTTTTATCCACCTTTCTGTCCACCCCTGGCACATAAGTTGGGGTTTGCAGAATTTTTAATACTGCCTTTCTGAGGGATTTATGAATGGGCAGTAAGAGTGTTTTCATGGGGGTGAGACCCATCATGTCCAGGAAATCAGCTTCCTCTTCATCCTCAACTGACTCCTGTATGGAGAGGTCGAGGATATCTACCATCTGTCTCACAAAGGAATTGTGAGATGAGTAATCCTCTAGTCTAGCCCCTGGGGAGAACCGAAGTCCTGCTCCAGAGAGACTTCTGGCTCTATGGGTTCTCCCTCCTCCTCTGGTTCCTTGTACAAATAAACCAGTTCCTGAGAAGGTGGAACAGAAGCAGAACTGGGGTAACTGGTGGAGGAACCAATGGACCGGCAGCTTGGAGGGCCTGTAATACTTGCAGGGCCTTGGCAATTTCCTCTGCAGATGATCAGTCTACTCACTGACAGCTCCTTTGCTTTTTCAACAGGGGGTGCAGCGGTATGCTTTTCCTTATGTTTTCTTTTTGCAGGAACTGGTTCTGAGGACAGTTCCACTGGTCTTTTCGTTTTAACAGAATTGGATTTCTTGGTGGATTTTTCTACCGGTTCGTTACTTTTATCTTTTTAGAAGAGGAGGGCTCCAGTGAAGAATTAAGTGGAGATGCAGGAGTAGCCATCTCTTCCAACGTTTTGGCCTTCTTCTTGAGAGTTTTGGTGGAGAAAGTTTTGCAGGTACCACAGTTAACAAAAATATGACTAGTTCCCAGACAGGAAATAAACAAGTCATGTCTCTCTGCTTTGGCTATTAAATGTCCACAACCAGTACAGTTTTTTTGTTCTGTCGGTTTCTTTTTCCTAGGTGTTTCTGACAGGAAAGTACAGTTACATAAGAACTTACCGTAACAGCAGATCTTCGAGAGAAGCTCTTGCAGCAGGTAACACATGTAGGACTGATGCCACCTGGCAGAAGATCTCGGCAATTCTTTTCTCTAGCAGTACTGACTTGGGACTGCCCACCCGGCATTGGCTCCACCCCAACGTCACCCAGTATAAAGGTAGTAGGCAGTCCCCACATGCTCCAGTTCTTGTACGTCAATGACAGGCCAAAACCAACACCTGTGGAAAAAACAAGTCCACACAGAACTATGGGCAAAACAAGGCCTGCAAAAGAAGGCTAGATGTTTGGCTCAGAGCAAAGAGGCTCACTCCTGGGGGAAGGAGGGAGGGAAAAATCATACCTGCTGCAAGAGCTTCTCTTGAAGATCTGCAGTTCTGGTAAGTTCTTACGTAACTGTACTATCTTACTTCGAAAGGAAGTTCTTGCAGCAGGTAACACATGTAGGACTGATTCCCAAGACGTATAAAACTAAAGACAACCCTTTGGAAGGGGTGGGGGTAAACATACAGAAAACGCACCCAAGTGGTATGAAGCTTAAGACAACCCTTGGGAAGGGGAAGTCAACATACAGACACATTCCAAAATGGTATAAAACTTAAGACAACCGATGGGAGAAGGAAGGAGAGGCAGACATACAAGGGGAGGGAGACCTCTCAAGAAATAAGGCCCTGGAGAACTGCTAGGCCAAAACCTGCTCGGCGCCTGGAAATAACATCCAGACTGTAGTATCTGATGAAAGTGTGAACAGAATGCCAAGTGGTGGCAGCACAAATGTCAGCCACCGACACTCTCTTGAGTGCCGCAAAGGAAGTAGTGACCGCTCTGCTGGAGTGCACCCTGATTGCACCCGGAAGGGTTTCCCCACCCTTTTCATAACAAAAGGAAATACAATGAACCAACCAATGCGACAGTGTTTGTTTGGTGACAGGGCACCCCAAGGACCTGTCTGCAAAGGACACAAAAAGCTGATCCGATTTCCTGACCACCTGGGTTCTGGACAAGTAACAGCGCAAAGCACGATGCACATCTAAGGTGTGTAACAGCACCTCACCCCTACTGGAATGTTCCGGGTAATAAACCGGAAGTTGAACCGCCTGATTCAGAGTAAGCTCCGAAACAACCTTGGGAAGGAATTTAGGATTGGTGCGTAGAACTACCCTATCCTTATGAAAAATAAGATAAGGCTCTCTACAAATCAAGGCATGGTGCTCGGAAATGCGTCTAGCAGAGGTGACTGCCACCAAGAGCAATGTCTTCCAGGAGAGGTAGCAAAGCTCACTACTTATGGCCAGTTCAAAGGGGGGAAGCATAAGTCTTTCCAGAATGAACAATAAGTCCCAGGGAGGAACACAGTCCTGGACAGGCGGACGGAGATGCAGGATCCCCTTAAGAAAGGTTTTAACTACCTCCAATTGAGCCACTGTCCTGTCCTAGATGCAGTGATGATAGGCAGAAACAGCAGCCAGGTGTACTTTAATGGAGGAGTAGCTGAGATCTGACTCTGACAGGGATAGCAGGTACTGAAGGATAGAGTTGGCTGGACAGACCAAAGGGGTCCAATCTCCCGGCTGTGGCCAAAGACAAAAACGCTTCCATTTCATGGCGCAAGTGACCCTGGTAGCGGGCTTCCTCGCCTCAACCAAAATTTGGGCTATATCGTCAGATACTCCGAATTTAAGCTTAGCTAGGTCTGCAGTAGCCAAGCATGCAGGTGGAGGGAGTGTAGATTTGGATGGACCAGAGCTCCCTGCTGCTGAGAGAGTAACTGACCTGAAAGAGGAAGGGGCCACAGAAGCTCCACCGTCAGATGCCTGAGCAGTGGAAACCAAATCTCTCTGGGCCACAGAGGGGCTATCAGGATCATGAGCACCCCTTCTGATTGGGCTTTGAGGAGTATGCGCTGCAAGAGGGGGAAAGGAACCTCCCATTCCAGGATAGGGACAATACATCTTGCCAAAAAGCTCCAGGCTCGGGACCGAGCGAGCAGAAATTGGGCAGTTTTGCTTGGATTGAGACGCAAAGAGATCCAACTCTGGCGTTCCCCATCAGACAAACAGCACGTCTGCTACAGACGGTAGCATGGAACACTCGTGAGAGAGTGACTTGGCCTGGCTGAGAGCGTCTGCAGTCATGTTCAGGGAACCCGGAACGTGAATTGCCGAAAGAGTAATGTGATGCTCCATCGCCCAGTCCCACACCCTCATAGCTTCCTGACAGAGGGGATAGGAGTGTGTGCCCCCTTGCTTGTTGACGTAGAACATCACCAAAGTGTTGTCCGTCTGACCACGAAGGTGACCGGGCAGAAGGAATGGAGCCAAAGCCTGTAAAGCATACAGGATGGTTCTGAGCTCGACCACATTGATAGGCAGGTTCTCCTCTAATGGGGACCACAGCCTTTGAGTCCTGTGGGTCCCCAGATGAGCCCCCTCATCCTGTCCTAGACACATCTGTTGTGAGAGTCTGGGCAGGAGTGTCTGGCTGGAAGGGGAGACCTTTGCAGAGATTCTGAGGGGAACCCCACCAGCGGAGTTCCTGATGGATTGGCTCTGAGATCTTGAGAGGCAAATCAAAGTCGTTCCCTGGTTTGGTCCCACTGGACGCGAAGCATCCACTGAATAGTGTGTATGCACAACCTGGCGAATGGGACCGAAACTATGGTGGCCGCGAATCCAGAGAATGGATCTAGTGGGTACGACAGATGCTGAACAGATCTGGGTTGCCAGAGCCCTGAGGCACTCCACTCTGTCGGGAGGAAGTAAGACCTTCCCTAGGAAAGTATCCAAAAGAGTTCCTATGAATTGGAGATGTTGAAAAGGTAGGAGCTGAGATTTTTCTGGGTTCACTGTGATCCAGAGACGTCGACAGAGGGAGAGTGTGTCCAGTATGGTCTCCAAGAGACGCGGTCTGGACGGGGTCAGAAGAAGCCAATCATCTAAACAGGGGAAAAGGAAGTGTCCTTCTCTGTGCAGAGTTGCTGCAATGACGGCAAGACACTTTGTAAAGACCCTGGGGGCAGAGGAGAGGCCGAAAAGAAGGACCTTGAACTGGCAGGACTGACCTTCGAACCTGAACCTCAGGAATCTCCGATGGTTCTGGCATATGGGAATGTAAAGATATGCATCCTGCATAACCAAAGATGCCAGCCAGTCCCCGACTGTCAAGAAAGGGAGGAGATTTGGGAGCGACACCATGCGGAATCTCCGATAGGAGACCCAGCGGTTGAGGTTGCTGAGATCCAGGATAGGCCTGAGATCCCCCGACTTCTTGGGAACCAGGAAGACGCGGGAGTAGAAACAAGAGTCTACCCTCTGCCTCCGGAACACGTTCTATAGCCTCCTTGTCTAGGAGAGACTAGATTTCCTGTCTGAGAGGAGTTCTGTGGTCTCTCGGATAATAAGATGGGGGCAGTGGTTTGTCCGGAGGTAGGGATTAGAACTCGATGGAGTGCCCGAACTCCATGAGGTCGAGGACCCACCGATCGGAGGTCACTTCTCTCCAGGCTTGGGCATAAAGAGAAAAACGACCTCCCACCAGCTCTCCCGAAGAAAGGTCTGGGAGAGGAGGGTCACCTGAATAGTTAGGTTGAAGGAGGGGGAAGGAGGGTGGCGGCAGAAGACCTAGCCTGTCTAGAGGGGGTAGAGGCAGAACCTCTGGACCCCCTCATTGACCAAAGCCTCCCCGCTGTGCATGAGACTGATGTCCCCTTCTGCCACGAAAACGGGGCTTGGGGAAATGCTCCCATTTCTGGCGGTACATGGACTGCATGGGACAGATGGCCTTTCCGGAGTACTGCAGTTTGACAATAACCTTCTCTGTGTCTTTGCCGAAGAGCACAGAGCCTCTGAAAGGGGCATCCATAATGGTCGTTTGAACCTCTGGGTTGAACCCTGAGACCCAGAGCCAGGAGTGGTGCCGAAGGCAAATTCCAGTTGCAGCCACCCTCACCGAGGTGTCCACAGAATCATACACTGCTTGGAGAATGTGGGTACCCACATCCGAGCCTGTTCACAAAAGCTTTGCAAGCTCCACCTCCTGGGGGCAGTTGGGCAAACCTCGCAGGATGTCCAGTCCTTGGTCCCAAAGGGCATTCTGGAACTGGACCATACGAGTCAAAAAATTAAGGCTCCGTATACTGCAAGTGGCAGACGAGTATACCCTGCAACCTAAGGAATCCAGCTGTTTAGACTCCCTGTCAGCCGGCTGGGTACTTAGGTGCTTTGGCCTCTGCGAATGAGCATGCGCAGCTAAAATAACCACTGAATCAGCTATGGGGGGTTCAGCTACGTAAGAATGGTCCTTGGGGGCTCGGTACAAGCGATTAGCCTTTTTGGGCACCATAGAGGAAGCATGTGGGTGCCTCCAGGTTGCCAAAGTGACATCCTAGAAGGTATCTACTAATGGGTGGATAACTACTGGCTTGGGGTCCTTCTGGTATAGGTACTTTGCCAGACGCAAGCATTCGGGGTCCAGGGCCTCTGTATCCCATCCCATATTCTCCTGTGTATGATGCATGACCTCCATAAAGCTAGGGTCATCGGGAGGAGAATTAGGCTGTTCTTCTGTGTTGCCAGGAAGTGAGCCAGGGTCGGAATCAGGAAGGGAAGATTGTGATTCCCCGTAGGCATCAGAGGAAGAGGAGGAAGAAGAATTTTGTCTCCTCTTTTTGTGTCTAACCCTCCTGGGCGAAGGAGAGCAGGAAGATGAATTCTTGTCCTCTTATGCTTGTCCTTGTGTTTCCTGGGGCTATCAGGAGTCTTATCCCCCTCGTTCCCAGATGAAACAGGAGAAACCTGGGCATCTGGCTCAGGGATTGGAGGAGGCTGAGGAGTAGGAGTAGGAGGAGAGACCAGGTCTTGTTTAATGGTTTCCCAATCTCCTTTACCTGAGACATACCCAACTTGGGGGACTCAGGCTTAGGAGGCGACGTCAAACGGCCGGGACCTGCACCAGTGTTGGTTGGGTCCAGCATCGGTGGAATAGGTGACGTCGTTAATGCCTCCATAGCACTGTCATCGGAATATGGCGTCGGGTGGACCGGCGAACGGTCTCGAGGAGAGACATCTGGGGTGCCGACAGACAACATCAGAGGGACCAATGATGGCTGAGGTATGGTTATCTTAGCCGGCGCCGGAGGAGGAGCTGAAGGCTCGTCCGGCGTCTGAGTCAAAGTGTCGACAGACAGGCGTCCTTTGGCCGGAGATGGGTGGGGATGGTCGGATCAAGAAGAGGCCTTAGACGGCCTGTCTGACGACTTATGGGACTTATCAGAGTGGTGTCTGTTTGAGTCAGTAGACTGACGCCGGTTGGGCTTAGACTTGGGTGGCAGGGAAGAAGCCCTGGAAGCCGTGTGCCCCGAAACCTGTTTGGCCTCCCAGGGATCGACCGAGGCCAATCGGGAGGAAGATTTACTTTTAGCCACTGCAGAACTGGCATCAGATGTCCTCTCGTGGGCTGAAGAGCCAGGGTCTGAGGGCTTCTTAGCAGTAATGCTGGAGTCTGAGGGCCTATGAGCCGCTGTGGCGCCGGAGTCTAGTGCTTAGATCTTGATGGGTTGTAAGGTGGGTCCCTTGGAAAGAGAGGCTGAGGCGGGAGGCTTGAGGGAAGTAAGCTGGGCCTCATGTCCGGAGGAGCCAGAGCGATCAGCAGACTGGGAGCTGGATGACCTGGGCCTGCAGGGCGGGTGGTCCTGGTCCCGGTGATGGTGCTTCTCCTTCCGATGTTTCCTGGGTGGAGAAGGGGAATGAGATTCCCGCCCAGAGGATGTCTCCTGCTGCATCTGGGCCAAACGTTTTTCCGCCAAAAAGGCTTGAAGAGACTTTTGCCTGTGGATCTTGGTGTGGCTGTTGAAGGCCTGGCAATGGGTACAGGCACCGGTGCCGTGGTCCGGGCCCAGGCAAAAGAGGCAGGTCGAATATCCATCCTTGGCAGGGATCTGTTTTCCACAACGGCACTTATTATGGTGCCCGGTCGAAGTAGATAACATACGTCGCAGTTTCGCAGAGAAAAACAAGAAAGAAATAACTGTTTTTAGCTGAGGAACTGATAGAACCAAGAGCTGATCTAACGTGTTGCCACAAGGGAAAGAATTGGAGCACATGGGACCGCCACTACCTTTATACTGGGTGACGTCGGGGGCGGAGCCGATCCCGGGTGGGTGGTCCCACCTTGGTACTACTAGAGAAAAGAATTGCTGAGATCTGTCGCCAGGTGGCGTCAGTCCTACATGTGTTACCTGCTGCAAGAACTTCCTCTCAAAGTAAGATCAACCAATACACCCTCAAAAAGAATGTTCGGTTCCCAAAGCGCGATAAGACTTTTTTTAAGTATATGAGAAAAAACGGTTGGTTCCCCACAGATGAAATATAGAGGGAACCGACAAACTCGCTCGGTTCCCAACAGGAAAAGGAAATGGGCAAAGAGTAAACGAGTAAAATAAAGAATAAAACACTGCAGTCCTAAGGGGGAATGGAGTGTAAAATTGTAAAACCAAAAGTGGTAGAATTGACCACAAAAAACAGCAGTTCACCGTGGTTCCCCGGAACCCTGAAGTACCGCTGTAACTTAACAAAAAAAAAAACACTTAAACTTACTAAATACCTGAAATAGGGGCAGTAATGTTAAAATAAAAGTAAAAGAGCAAACTTCTTTGTAAATAAATGAGTTTTTAAAGAAGTTGAGGAGAACTCTCCAAGGCCTCCGAGCTGGTAGCTGGAGAAATTAATCTGTGCACTTCAGAGTGCAACAGTTACTAGGGGCAGCAGTTTGAAATTGGGACGATCCAATGAGAGTTACTTCCATCATTTACAAACATTCCATTCTTTCCATGGCAGTTCAACACTGAAGGCTGACTCCATTATTTAAGCAGACCGAATGATTCCTAGGGTTTGAAATAAGTAATTTACCACTGCTATCACTCCCTGAGGAAGTGATAGAGCACAGCTGGTACTGTGATATTCAGTCAACCTGTACTACTACCTAAAAACATTTTCTGTTTCTGTCTACTTCAAGGACATCTCTTCCCTTAGGCCACACCTTTGGAATGAGTACCAAGCAGTTCCAAAAGCCAACTGGGAGACTGGTGCAGTCCGTTCATGACAGTAGGCCCTGTAGAACAGCAAGGCCAAAGCCTGCACGTCTACGAGAAACAATGTCCTGACTGCAATGTTTGGTGAAGGTGTATGTACAGTACTCCAGGTGGCTGCAGCACAGATGTCACCCGCAGAGACATTTCTGAAGCAAGCAACCAATGTGCTCGTTCTCCTTGTGGAATGACCAGGAACCGAACCAAGAAGTTTCTTGCCGTACTTTGTTTATTTTTTACACTGAATGACCAGTGAGCAAAAAAAATGCACATTTTCACTGGTGACCAGGTACTTCCTGTAAAAGAACATAATACAGTGCGCTGGATATCTGGACAAGCAGTATTTAAAAACAGGTACACCCTCTTTCCCAGGGGCAAACAACAAAAAGCTGAGAAGACTTTCCGCAGTCCTTGGTGTGTGCAGACAGTGTCTCAGAATTCTGTGTATATCCAAAGTGTGGAGCAATGCTTCACCTTGATTGGCATGTTCAGGATAATAAAGAAGGGTGAAAAATCAAATAAGGAGGCTCACACATTAGAGCCTGTAGCTCTGAAATCCTTTGAGCCAAAGTGACAAACTAAAAATAACGCTTTCCATGAAAGGAAGCATATGCTGCAACTCATGGCTATCTCAAAACAAAGCAACGTAAGTTTCTCAAGCAGATAGTTTAGAAACATGGCGGAATCAGATTGCGAATGGGAGGTTTCATGGGCAGAATACCTCTCAAAAAGGTCTGGGAGACCTCCAGTTGGGCTACCGTACGCCCATCAATAGGGGCATGGAAAGCTGATACAGCTGCTAGATGAACCTTCAGTGAAGACTGCAGCAGACCAGAGCAACAGTGACAGCAAGTATTCCAATACCACACTGACTGGACAGAGAAATGGGTCCATATCCTTGGAAGCGGCCCACAAAGTGAACCGCTTCCACTTCAAAGAGCATGTATGTCTGGTGAAAGGCTTTCTAGCCATAACCAGTACACCAGCAACTTTTGATGTTACTCTAAATCACACTCTATGTATTCAGGAGTCTACATGCAGGTGCAGGGACTTCGGGTCCAGATGGATCAGAGCACTCTTGTCTTGTGACAACAGGCCTCTGCACAGAGGCAAGGAAACTAGAGGCTCCACTGCTAGTTGTTGCAGCAGCAGATACCATATTTGTCGAGGTCACAGAGGTGCAATAAGGATGAGGGTCGCACCCTCCATCTTAGTTTCAGTAATACTCTGTATTAACAGAATGGGAGGGAATGCGTACAGAAACCTCCCTTTCCAAGACAGAACAATGTATCTGGCCAAATAACTACAGGCCCTTGAGCAAGTGAGTAGAAATGCAGCAGTTTTGATTTGTGGTGGGGACACAGAAAGGTCCAGCTCTGGATGATCCACCCTTGCGAAGAGGTCATCCATCACAAAGGTGAGCAGTTCACATTCATGTAACTTGGACTGTGACCTGCTTAGCCAATCTGCCAAGACACTTTAGACACCTAGGAGATGCATGGCTGATAACTCCAGGCTGTGTTCTACTGCTCAGTACCCCACTCTCGTTGTTTACTGACACAGGAGATGGGAATGAATTCCCTCCCTTGTTTATGTAATGCATAACACTGATGTCTGTCTGTACTAACAGATGATCCAGAGTTAGATGCTCCTGGAAAGCCTGGAGACTGTATATAACAGCTCTCATCTCCTGGACTTTTATGTGCAGTTTGGCTTCCATCTGGGTCCAAGACCCTTGGGTCTTATAAGGGCCCAGGTGTGCTCTCCACACAGATCCTGATGCATCCAAGGTAATAATCTGAGTTGGAGTTGGGATTAAGAATGGAATGCCCCACTAGAAGTTGCTGGGGTCCATCCACAATGTCAGCGTTTTGAGTAAATGGGACATGACAAGCACCTGTTGGTCCATGTCATCTGCCAATTGGTCCCACTGCACTCTCAGTGTCCACTATGGTATCCACATATGCAAGCAAGCCAGCGGCACAGTCACAATGGCCAATGCCACGAGTCCCAGCAGGCAAAATAATTCCCTGGCTGAGATATGCTGACTGCTGTACATCAGCCGTGCTTCAGCCATGAGATGTTCTGCCCTGTGCTGTGTCCAGGACTGCCCCTATATACTGCAGTCTCTGACAAGAGGACAGTACTGACACTGGTACATTTAGTGCAACTCCCAGGTCTTTGAACAATTGTCTTGTGCGAGACAGCGTGTGCTTGAGCCGACTCCTGGATCTGGCTTTCAATAGTCAATCGTCCAGGTATGGTAAGACATACAGACCTTCTCTGTGAAAGGCTGCTACCACCACAGCTAAGAGTTTGATGAAGACCTGAGGTGCAGAAGACAAGCCAAAGGGCAATACTCTGAACTGGAAGTATTTCCCTTCCAGGCCAAATCTCAAGTACTTTCTGTGATACTGTCTTGATTTTACTATGAAGGTATGCATCCTGCATGTCCAGGGAGCAAATCCAGTCCCCCGTTTGCAATATCCGATTCTGCAGGGAGACCATGTGAAACTTCTTGTATTCTATGCAGAAGTTTAGGTCTCGCACATCTAGCACAGGCCTAAGATCTCCTGTCCGTTTGGGACCAGGAAGTATCTAGAGTAAAACCCTTTGCCTTTCTGGCATGAAGGCACATATTTTATGGCACATTTTGTCAACAAGGCTTGTACCTCTTCTTTCAACAGGAGCGGGTGTTCCGGGGAATAATTTGAAAGAAATGGAGGATGCACTGGAGGGGTTTCTAACAAACTCCAGAGCATGTCCCTTTGCAGTTATCTCCAAGACCCACTCATCTGTAGTCTCCCTCAATTGTGTTAGATGAATTGAGGAATTCCCCTCTTACCACCACCTTCTGCACCTGAAGTAGTCGGGGGTTCAGTCCTGCATGAGTCATGCTGATTCAGAGGGCCCGGCGCTACCAGCTTTGGAATGGGTTCCTGGGGAAGGGGAGGTGGCAAGACTCCACCACCCTTCACTTCGCTCTGCTGACAGTAGGTTTGATTGCCACCTTTGGCAGCAGGCTGGTGAAAGGATCTTCTGCTTATACCAGGTGTAAGGTACAAAGACTTAACTGATTCAAAGTCATTCTTGAGATTTGTAGGCCTCTCAGAGTCTGTTCTACATGACAGCCAGTTTGGTGCCTCTAAAAGGAGCATTCAAGACTGTTTGTTGCACATCAGCTGCAAACCCAGCTACTCTGAGCCAAGAATACCTTCTCATATAAATACCAGTGGCAGCTACCTTGGCAGATGCATCTGAGACATCACAGGCTGAGCATAGCAGGTGTAGGCCTACCTCAGCACTAGCATTTAAATTTTTCAGTAACTCATTCTTGGCTGTGGAAGGACCTGAGCTGCAGATCTGCAGGCCTTCTACAGGTTATTCTGATACCTGCTCATGTGAGACTTAAAGTTAGCAATACGCAGGCATAGTGAGGCAGTGGCATATGTGCGCTTGCCCATCACGTCAAGCCTCCTGGATTCCTTATCAGGTGGCAGGGTACTCATATACTTTGGTACCCTGGATCTACCATGGGTAGCCATGATGACCACAGAATAATCAGTTTCTGGCTAGCATAGTAAGGCTTGGCAGCAGGGGCAGGGTACTGCTTTTCAGCCTTTCTAGGGACAGTTGGTATGGTATTGGCTTATACCAGGCAGCAGAAGTGGCATCTTCTAAGGCAGGATAACTTGGAGTTAAAATGATGGAGGGAGTGCAGGGCACCTCCAGAAACTCCATCAAATTCATTTTTGAAGAAGCTTTTTCTTCCACTGCAAACCACACAGCAGTTTGCATTTGCTGCATCGTTGTCTGAAAAGTGGCATATTCAGGAGGAGATCTGGCTGCATACAGCACTGAATGCTCACTGCAAGAGGATACAGAGGAGCTGGAACGTGGAACGCAATGTTTCTCTTCATATCCTTCCTCCTCTTCATAATCCTCCTCCATTATAAGGTCAGGATTATATCTGAATTTGTATTTATTTTACCAGGAAAAAAGATCAATTGAGCAGTGCTTATTTACAAGGAAGTCATGGGTAAGACACATAATATACAGTGAGTTACAGTGCAGTTTCATAGAGTACAGAGACTTAGCTACTTAAAACACTGGCTAACCATTATAATCTAATACAAAGGTAAGAATAGCAGAAAGAAAAAAATACTCACCTTAGTAATTGTGTTTCTTCTAATGGAGTCTTGCTGTATTCTGACAATCTGCAGTTAGTTCCAGCCTTTAAACTGCCCCGGAGAGTATAGGGTTAATTTTCTATGCAGTGCATAGAACGTTGAGCTCGAGCTCGGTTAAGGTCTCTGTCTGCAGCACTTTGAAACCCAACCGTCAGATTCTTACGAGCAAACACTCACTAAGTGGAAATTGTAAAAAATGTTTAACTAGCCAACTGGCAACCAAAAGTTTTGGATTCCCAAAGGAAGACTCGAGTCAGGAAACCCAAAACCTATCCAAAATAAAGATATAATACAAAGCACCCAGAAACATGGAGGGTGTGCTGGAGACACCCTTGGGGTGCAACACTGCACCTGCCCACCCACTTCCCAAAAAACAGGTTCTGAGATGGGAGGGAGGTCAGAATATAGCAAGACTCCATTAGAAGAAACACAATTACTAAGGTGAGTATTTTTTTTCTTCAAACAACATGAAGTCTTGCTGTATTCTGACAATCTGCAGACTACCAAGCAGTACTTCCATGGAGGAGGAACTGAACCTACTTTGGGAATAGGCTCTGAAGTACTGCTGTGCCAAACCGAGCAGCACTCCTAGCCTGGATATCCAGAGAGTAATGTTTGGTAAAGGTATGGACTGTTTTCCAGGTGGCTGCTTGACAATTTTCTAACAGAGGAATATCCCTGGCAGCAGCCAGGGAAGCAGCTGTAGCTGTTGTAGAGTGAGCCCTCAGGCCTGAGGGTGGAATTTTTCCCAGTTTCTCATAGCAGAATTGTATACAAGACACAATCCAGCTGGCAATAGTTCTCTTGGTAGCAGGTTTGCCCTTTCCCACTTCCCCATACGTGAGGAAGAACTGGAGGGAATCAAACCCGTGACCCTTGGTACGCTCTATGTAGTAGCTAAGGGCTCTTTTAACATCTAAACAGTGTAGTCTGCTCTCTCCTGAGAAAGAATGATCAGTGAAGAAGACAGGGAGAGACACAGACTGATTCAAGTGGAAGTCTGAAACCACTTTGGGCAAGAACCTCCTATTGGTTCTAAGTACCACTTTATCTCTATGAAAGGAGATAAAATCAGGTTCCACTGACAGGGCTTGCAATTCACTGATACGTCTGGCAGAGGTAATGGCTACCAAAAACACAGTTTTCCAAGTCAAGTACTTAAGCTCTGCTGAGGACACAGGATCAAAAGGAGGTTGCATAAGTTGAGCAATGCAAATATTTAAGTCCCAGGCAGGGGCAGGATTCATGAAGGGAGGATTGGTATGAAGCAATCCCTTGAAAAATTTGCAGAACACAGGATGAGATGATAGTGAGGAAGGCTTCCCCACTGACAGAAATGCAGAAACAGCTGACAAGTGTACCTTGACAGTAGCTGGTCTGAGGCCTAGGCCATTAAGATGGACCATATAATCCAGGACTGTAGGCAATTCAGCAGTGTCTGGAGAGATATGCTTCTTGGAACACCAAATGCTGAATCTTTTCCATTTGGAGTCATAAGTTTTTCTGGTGGAGGGCTTTCGAGAGGCTTTGAGAATATCCAGAACCCCCTGAGACAGATGCAAATCTGCATACTCTAACTCTTCAAGAGCCATGCCTTGAAATTGAGAGACCGAAGATTGGGGTACCAAATCCTCCCCTGAGAGGAGATTAACAGGTTGTAATTCCTGGGAAGAGACAGGGGAAGATGGACTGCTAGAGACAGCAACAGAGGGTACCAAGGCTGTCTGGCCCAGTCTGGAGCAATCAGAATCACTTTGCAAGGTTGTGACCTTAGCTTGACTAGAACCCTGAACAGAAAAGGAAAAGGAGGGAAGGCATACAGAAATTTCCCTTCCCAATTCAAAATCAGAGCATCCAGAGGGACTGAACCCAAGGCTGGCGGTCTGCAACAAAAGAGAGGAAGTTGGTGATTGTCTGGGGCTGCAAAAAGATCCATCTCTGGAGTGCTCCACCTGGAAAAAATCACTTTCAACACCAGGGGGGTCCAGGGACCATTCGTGATGGCCCTGGGAGATCCTGCTCAGTGCATCTTCCAGCACATTGTCCTTTCCTGGAAGGTGGGCTGCTATCAGAGAGGTCTGCAGGGAATAAGCCAGGGACCACAATTTCATGGCTTCCGTGCACAAGGCCGTAGACCGAGTGCCACCCTGCTTGTTGATGTACCACATGGTAGTGGTGTTGTCTGTTCTGACCTGAACCACCTTGTTCTGCATAGACTGACAGAAGGCTTGCAGGGCCAGAAAAACAGCCCTGAGTTCCAGGAGACTGATATGGAGAAGGGACTCCTGAGGGGACTACAGTCCCTGAGCTGTGAGAGCCCCCAGATGAGCTCCCAACCCCAAAAGGGAAGCATCCATGGTAAGGACCACCGAATGAGACTGAGTGACAAATGGGACCCCTTGCCTTAAATTGTCCTGATCCTGCCACCATTGAAGAGCTTGGATCAGTGTCCGAGTCACTGGAATCAGTTTGGTAAGAGGGTCCTTCCTTTGGGACCAAAAGGCTCTCAGATGGAACTGAATGTCCCTCATCTGAAATCTTGCCCCTTGGACCACTGCTGTAGAAGCTGCCATGTGGCCCAAGAGCTGAAGGAAGTGCCTTGCTGGTTGGGACACCTGAAGGCTGAAGGAAGAAGCCAGTTCTATAAGAACTTTTGCCCTTTCCGGGGGAAAAAAAGGCTCTTGCTTTGACAGTGTCTAGCTCTGCCCCTATAAAGCTAAGAAGCTGCACAGGTTCAAGAACTGATTTGGGGAGGTTGAGGTCCACAAGGTGAGCTCATTTACAGGGGCACTAGTAATTTAACTTGTTATAACAAGTTAAACAAAAACAAAACACAATCAAACCATTACTTGAATTTTTCCTTTTTTTTTCCTTCTAATTACTCTGACTAGGTTATAAACCCAGCAACTTATCTGGAATGGATATCATTAACTGCAGGTACTGTGGAACAATTTTCAGAAGGACAGTCTTACAGGATTTACGACACTGTCCTACATGCTGGGCCTTTGGAGATCTTAGGGCTCAGCTCCAGGCAGCATGGGCAGAGATTGCACACCTCAAATTTCATATTCAAGAGGAAATACATTATAAGAACCACCCGCCATTTCCCCAGCATCCAACAGAAAAACCCCGACCGCAGAGGGTAGTGGTCCAGGAGGTTGGCAGGTGGTTAGAGGGCAAATCGGGCCCCATCACTCTCTGCTCTCAACATATTACCTCCAAAACCATATAAACACTACAACAGGTATCTGCCTCTATCTCTGAAATCAAACAAAGAGGCAGAAGACACTGCAGAGCAGGACACTGCAGCACAGGAGCTAGCACAACAAAACTCACCCAAATCAGGAACCAAAACAAAAAGCAAAAATGAAATCAAAAAACTTCTGATCATAGGAGACTCCATGATTCGGGAGTTGATACCCATCTCCAGCCAGGGGTAATGGTCAGATGTCTCCCAGGTACATCAGCATGAGAGACACTGACCTGTCTAAAAACTGTTCACAAAGCAGGAGAAAACATTGATGTCCTAGTACACATAGGACTAATCGATCTCGCCAGCTGGTCAGTTGTGGTGACCAAGGAACACCTGACCAGGCTGGGTGACAAACTATCATCCATTTCGTCCGCATCTCCTCTGAGATCCTGCCAGTCTGGGAGAGGGGAGCAGATGGACGGAAGGTCAGAGAAGGGGAGATAGGGGAGCTAAACATGTGGCTCAAGGGCTGGTGCCAGGAAAAAGGACACAGATTTGTGAGGGAACTGGCAACAGTTCTGGGAGCGAAAGTTCTTTAAATTTGATGGACTGCATCTGACTAAGGAGGGAGTCAGTGCATTGGGGCAGAAGTTTGACGTCTTTGCAGAATATTTAAACTAGCAAATGGGGAGAGGGGTGCAGCACCCATCGTCAGATGGGAAGAACACCTCCCCTCAACTAGTGGTCAAACAGGGATTCAGCATGTTTGCAGTTCATTTGCATCACCAGTAAGAAAAAGGTTTGTCTCCCCATACGACGACAGGGTATGCCAAACCTCACCCAACAACTAACACACCAAAATCTGGCCAATGGAAAATCATGTACACAATGCTCACAGCCTGGGAAATAAGATCCCAGACCTGCAGGCAATCAATGTCAGAGGCTAAACTGGACATAGTAGCAATTAGTGAGACATGGTTTACCAATAAACACACTTGGGAGACTTCAGTACCAGGCTATGTATTGTTCAGAAGAGACCGAGGTGTGAGGGGAGGAGTGGCCTGTATGTCAATCAAAATATCAAAGCTACAGAAATTCAGAATACATATAAGGAGCCAGAAGAATCTGGGTCACCCTGAAACAGGAAATGGGACAGCCATAAGAACTGGGGTTGTCTACAGGCCCCCAGACCAGGGGAGGACAGTGACACATTACTGTTTGAAGATATACAAAACATGACAGCTAAAGGGGATGTTCTGATAATGGGAGACTTCAACATGCCGGATACAGATTGGTCAATACCAGCAGGAACATCTGCCAGAACTAGACACATAGTGGATTCCCTGCAGGGGGAGGGCCTCAAACAACTGGTACAGCAGCTCACAAGAGACAGGGCTATCTTAGATCTAGTACTGACTAATGGGGAAGGGATCACAGAAGGTCACCTGGGGGCCAGTGACCATTACATGGTATGGTTCAATTTGGCTACTACATCTAAATCATCCCATTCCAAGGCAAAAATATGGGACTTCAGAGGAGCTGACTTTGATAAGATGGCCAACAGAGTTAAACTAGCCATGACAAAAAGAAACACAGGTGAGGGGGTACAGGCAAAGTGGGCAAGCATTAAGGATGCAATACTTGAAGCAACATCCCATTGTGTTAGAGAGAAAGGAAGTGCAAAGAAGAAGGAAACCACTTTGGTTCTCAAATACAGTAGCAGAAAGGTCAGAGCCAAAAGGCTGGCCTTCAGGAAATATAAGGGAACACAGCGGATGAAGATAGGAGGCATACCAAACTGCCCTAAGGGAAGCAGGAAGGCAGTAAGGCAGGCAAAGTCCCAAACTGAGGAAACACTAGCACGAACAGTAAAGAAAGTGACAAGACTTTCTATAGATACATTAGTGAAAGGAGAAAGTCCAGAGGGAGTATTGCTCAGCTTAATGGAGAAAAGGGAGCATGTGAGAGGAGGACCCTGTAAAGGCATCTATCCTAAATAGATACTTTTGCTCAGTATTTACTGAAGAGAAGGTAGGGCAGGGCCCCAGCTCAGCATCATGGACACAGGGGGGAGGGAGGTGAGCACCACTCCTTCACAAAAGAAAGGGTCCTACAAGAGCTTGCTAGCTCAGAGTGGATAAGGCAATGGGACCTGATGGCATACATCCCAGGGTACTTAAGGAACTAAAGGTGGAACTAGCAGAGCCATTAGCAGAACTGTTTAGTGAGTCTCTGAGCACAGGAGAGGTCCCAGAAGACTGGAGAAGGGCTCATGTGATCCCACCCACAAGAGTGGTAGCAGGGAGGAGGCAGGGAACTACAGACCAGTCAGTCTTACTTCAGTAGTGGTTAAGATTATGGAGGCACTCCTTAAGGAAAGGATAGTGCAACACCTGGAATCCACAGGGCACAGGATCCAAGACAGCATGGGTTTACAAAGGAAGGTCCTGTCAAACTAATCTCATAGATTTCTTTGACTGGGTAACCAGAGTGGTGGACCAAGGGGGCAGTTGATGTCAGCCTACCTTGACTTCAGCAAAGCTTTTGACACTGTTCCACATAGAAGATTGATAAATAAGCTGGGTAGGCTCGTGGTCAGAAGTTGGTCAACTGGTGGCAAACTGGTTGACGGGCAGAAACAGAGAGTGGTGGTAAATGGTATACAGTCAGAAGAGATGCAAGTCAGTGGGTACCTTCAGGGATCAGTCCTGGGGCCAGTCCTCTTCAACATCTTCATTAGTGACCTTGCAGATGGACTAGAGGGTAAGGTTTGTCTGTTTGCAGATGACACCAAGATCTGCAACAGAATAGATGATCCAGATGGGGTGGGCAGAATGAGAAGAGATCTGGATAAACTAGCAAAATGGTCAGAAGACTGGCAACTGGATTTAATCAAAGAAGTGCAAAATCATGCACATAGGAAGAGAAACCCTGAAGCCACCTATAGGCTGGAAGGGGAGTTGCTAGCAGTCACAAAGGAAGAAAGAGACTTGGGCATCATCATCACTGATGACCTGAAATCATCCAAGCAGACCTCTAAAGCAGTAGGTAAGGCTAGGGGGGTGTTAGGGTGTATTAGTAGGGGTATCTCAAGTTGTAAGAGGGAGGTAATAAATACAGGTTACTCACCTGTAACAGGAGTTCTAGGAATGGTATATGTTGTTCATCCACACTTATTGGCAGGTATCCTTGCCGCTTTAAATCTTGCCGGAAGGTCTTCAAGCTGGCTCCTCCCACCCACCCGGGTGGTATAACTCTCGGCTCCGCCCCATGACGCCAGATCTGGCCCGCTGGAAGCTCAGGTTGTGCGTCGAAGCCGGGGAGGTCGGGTGGGTCGGTGATGAACAACATATACCATTCCTAGAACTCCCTGTTACAGGTGAGACAACCTGTATTTCTAGGGACATGGATATGTTGTTCATCCACACTTATTGGCAGACTCCTAGCAGTTCCTCCGGGAGGAGGAGGCAAGACGCACACCCAATACTTACTTGGGAAAGAGAGACTGAGAACCGAGGCCCCAAAACCAGCATCCCGGCGTGACTCAAGGTCGATGTGGTAATGGGTAATGAAGGTGTGTGCTGACTTCAGGTAGCAGCCCTGCAGATTTCCTGGATAGGGACGCCCCTGGAAGCAGCCACCTGCAGCAGTATGGCGGTAGAATGAGCCTTATCCTCTGGGAGGCTCCATGCCCACCAACTTATAGCAGAGATCTATGCGGAGGTGACCCACCTGCTTATCGTCCGCTTGGCTGCAGGTCTGCCAGATGCGGCTTCAGCGAGGTGACAAACAGCTGGCTACCTCTCCTGATTTCAGCCATGCGCTCTGTGTACACGCGGCGCCTTCTAGGGTCCAGAGTATGGAGCCTATTCGCCTCCGAGGTGTGATTGGGGTAGAACACCGCAGAGTCAACACCTGGTTAAGGTGAAACTTCGACACCACCTTCGGAAGGAATTTCGGTGGGAAGAGGACAACCTTGTCCCTGTGGAAGACCAGGAGGAGACTCGATGGAAAGTGCCTGAGCCTCCCATCCTTCTGGCTGACATGATAGCCACCAAGAAGGCGGTCTTCCACGACAGGTGAGAGAGCACACCTGTGCATAGGTCTGAATGGCTTGCCCATGAGCTTTGCCAGTACCAGCAGTAGATCCCACGGAGGTGGAGGTTCTCGCACCGAGGAAATGTGATCAAGGCCTTTGAAAAAGCGCCAGACCACCTTCTCCTGCGCCACTGACTGCTTCCCCGCCCGCGCCTGAAGCAGAGATGGCTGCCAGTGCACCCTTAGGGTCGCCGACCTAAGCCCTTGATTAGAAAGGGACCATAAATAGTCCAAGATGCTTGCCAAGGAACAGGAGGAAGGGTCCAAGCCCTTGCTCTGACACCAAATGGAAAACCTTTTCCATTTGAAGGCATAGCATTTTCTGGTCGACTTACGGACGCCTCAACTACATTGAGGACCTCGCCGGAAAGACCCAAGGCCTGGAACTCTAGCCACTCAGGAACCAGGCCAGGTGCAGGGATTGAAGGTCCGGATGGAACACCTTCCCTGATTGACTGAGAGCAGGTCCGGGCGAGCTGGAAGCTGCCGTGAGTCCTGGAGCTGAGACTGAGGAGATCTGGTACCAGAACTGCGAGGCCAGTCTGGGGCTATCAGAATCACCTGCGCCTTGTCCCTCCTCGCCTTGAGAAGCACCTTGTGGATCAAGGGAAATGGGGAAAGGCACAGAAGAGGCCCGGGGCCATTGCCTCGAGAGGCATCCCCTGCAGCAAGCCCTGCTGAGGGGGTGGGCATGGAACAGCCTCAGCCTGCTCCCTGAGGCAAACAGGTCCACCTGAGGTGTGCCCCAATGGGAGAACAGATGCTGTACTACCTCGAGGAGAGACCACTGGGATGCAGCCCCTATCCGGCTTAGGGCATCGGCCAGGGTGTTGGAGGTTCCTGCCACATGAATGGCTAGGAGATCCACCTCAGGCTGCGCACGAGTGACCAAATGCGGAGAGCTTCTTGCATAGAAGCATGGAGCACGCCCCGCCTGGCGGTTTAGATAGTACATGGTCGTGGTGTTGTCCGCCTGGACTCGGACCACTTGACCCCGGAGGAACGGAGCAAAGGCGGTGAGAGCTAGCGGACCGCCGAGCTCCAGCAGTGGATGTGGCATCGACTCCGGGACCAGAGGCCGGAGCCCGTGTTCCCCAGATGGGACACCCAATCCATCAGAGAGGCATCGTCGACAGAGAGACCGTCGCCCGGGCGGACGAACGGGATGCCCTCCTGCAAATGACCTGAACGATCCACCACTGGAGAGCTGCCCACATCTCCTGTGTCACCAACACAAGCTGGTCCAAAGGATCGCAGCGCCAGGACCACTGACTGGCCAGTCCCTATTGAAGGAACGATGTTCCAGCGGGCCCAACGGACCACGCCTGTGCAGGCCGCCATGAGACCCAGGAGGCGAGGAAGTCCCGGCAGGGCGAATTGTCCAACCAGAAATGATTGGGCAACGGAGGAAAGAACCTCGCCCTGTCCGGCCGAGCTGCGCTCTGGCTCGGCAGAGAGTCGCGCGCCTGATGAACAGAATCACCTGCTTGCTCGAGTTCCAACTTGGCCTCTGATAAGGAGGCCCAGTTGAGAGCAGACCTGGAGGCGCCAGATCTCTGACCACTCCACCCTCCTGCCTGAGGGAGCTGCTATCAGCCAGTCGCCCAGGTAAGGGTACACCCGACCCTCAGCCAAGAGGAATGCTGTCACCACTGCTGCATTTGGTGAAGACCGTGGGAGTTGAGACAAGCCGAAGGGCATGGCTCGAATCGAAAGGGATCCTTCCATTCGAAGCTTAAGGAATCTCTGTGAGACGGACGGATAGGGACGTGGGAAAAACGCCCCTGCAAGTCCAGAGAGCAGAACCACACGCTGCTCCAAGGATGGTATCTGAGCCAGAGTGACCATCCTGAAGGTTCGAGACCTTAGGAACTTGTTTAGGCCGTAGGTCGGAGAAATGGGGCGCCAGCCCCCGTCTGCTTCGGAACCAGGAAGTACCTGACACAAACCCTGGGTCTGAGGGGGTCCTAACACTTGATCACCTCCTTTCGGAGGAGGAGAGCGGCGTCAGCCCGATTGGCCGACAGTGAGGCTACGATCCCCGAGGCCCTCCTTTGCGAGCGACGGTTTGAAGGGTGGGGCCTGCTCAATTCCAGAGGCAGGCCTTTCCCACCACCTTCAGTACCCACCTGTCCGCGTGGTAACAGCGACCAGGCGGAAGGAAGTGTCGGAGCCGCCCCGCTGGGGGGAACCAGGGTAAGGCGACGGGATGAGGCGACACCCCTCAGCCCGTCACTGGGCAGGCTTGGAGGAGGGCCGGCCGAGGGACCTCCTGGGCCTTTTCCTCCCTGCCTCCTGTTAGAGGAAGCCAGCAGCTTGGGTTTGGGATGCCAAGGCCGAGCCTGCTGGCCCTGACGTTGCTGGGTCGGGCGCCTCGGGGGCGCAGAAGGATGAAAGGGCTTAGGCTGTGGTTTGCGGCCTTTGTCCTTCTGAGCGGAAGAGACCGAGTCCAAGGTAGCATTGGACTTCTCGATCCTCTGCAGGTGACCTTCCACCCCAGGGCCGAAGAGGTCAGTCCCCAAAAAGGGAACATCCGCCAACTTGTGCTGGGTATCCGGAGTAAAGGTGGATATCCTCAGCCAAGCCCATCAACGCATAGCCACTGCGGCCGCCACCGACCTGGCACATGAGTCCCCAATATTTAAAGCAGTCTGGAGCTGCTGTTTGGCCACTGCCCTGCCCTAGTCCCGCACCTGCTTGACCGTAGTCTGCAGATCCGCGGGAAGATGAGGGATGACCTCATCCAGGGAGCCCAACAGGGCATGAGAAAAATGTGCCATGAGGATGGCCGAACTGGCCTGACGAAGGCCGAGAGAGGACGCAGCATAGACTTTTCGCCCAACATAATCCAATTTCTTGGATTCCTTGTCGGGAGGGTGTCCACATCCCTGGCGTGGCCGGCGTGCCGGAAAACGCTGTCGGTAACCAACCCCTCAGCAGAGGGGTGCTCCAAAAACGGATAGGGAACCGGGGACCGTATACTTTCCTGGCCATCCTGGTCAAGGCGCAGGACAGGAAGCAGGGCGCTGCAAAGCTCCAAGGCCGGACCCACTATGGCCTCGGCCACTGAAAGGCCTCCGTTGGAGAATCCCGGTCCAGAATCTCCGTGAGGGGATACCTGGCCTGCTTGGGAACGGGTTCGAGCTTCATCCCGTGGACTCCGAGATGAGCCGAGCGCAGTCCTAGGAAGGACGACGGGTTATCACCATTGATTGTCCTTCCTGAGGACTCCAAGTCTATTCGCTTGGAGAAAAAGGAGGAATTATCTCAGACTCAGACGAGTCCTCGAAGAGCTGCCTCCTGGCTGAGCCACCCTCTACCTGCTGAGGTCGGTCGGGAGTGAGGGTAACAGACAGCCTATGTGGGTAGACCTTAGCCACATCGAGAATCCTGGTCGGAGCCCCAAATAGTGGCTGTGGAGGCGGAGGTTCCACCGACTCGGTGGAGCAGCTGGTTTTGCCGAACAACCGCCTGGGTACAGGCCTTGGTAAGTCGAGGCCAGGTCAGGCCGTCCGGTGACAGCCACTTAATGGTCGGGGCTACATCGCCGCTTATTCCCCGGTCAGGAGGAACTGTTGCCACGAGGTCGCCGTACTCGTCGACGAACTTTACGCCGGCCTCCCTCGTCCGAGGAGGAGGACGAGGACGCAGCTGCGACGCCGCTACCACGGTGCCGACCGAGACCGCCATGACGGCGGATCGCTAAACTGCTAAGAGGTCCGAGACCGAGAGCCTCGCTTTCCGAGGTCAGTGCGGAGAAGGGTCGGCAGGAACCGCACTCTTCGCCCGGAGTGTTATCCGAGGGCCTCGGAACCGAGGCACAGGTGCTCATGGATCTCACCTTCGGGAACTGGGAGAGGGGAGTCTCACTTTATAGGCGCATAACCCGGCCCAACAGATCGAGAAAATCTCGACTTGCCGACGGAGTCTCAGTCAACTGACCTGACGGGACACCGTGAGACCAGTGGTCAAGCCGAAGGGTCGGATCAAGTCGACGGTCGACGACTCGGGAGGGACCTTTCCGCGCCCCAAGAGCGCCGACGGAGGATTTACCTTTGTCCCTCTTTTTGGACTGAGAAAAAGGTCCAGCAGACGTTGGCCCTTCTCCCTTAGTGGAGAGGGACAGACAAAGCTCCTTAAAGAAAGCTGTATAGGAGGAACCCAGACAGAGCGGGATAAATGCCGTGGCCAAGGAAGATACGGCCCTCGCCGCCTCCTCTTCGAGGGCGATCATCTGCTCGAGCTGATCCGCCGAGCCCGCCACCGCGGACACCGCCAACCGGGCCTCCTTAGACTTCACTGAGGAACGCTCGGACGGCCCAGATGCAATCGGCAGCACGGTCTCGAGGACATAGCCGAAAAGGAAGAGCACAAGTCACAGTCCTGCGGGTCGTGCTCAAGGCCTAAACAGTAGACACACGTGGAGTGTGGATCCGTCCGAGACATCTTCTGCCCGCAGGGGCATCTCCGAAAACCGGGAGTCGATTTGTCCATCGCAGCCGCGAGGGATCGAAGACTGAAGTCTTTTTAGCAAAAACTTTCAAATTCGCAAAAGGAAGAAATAGGAACCAGTCTCAAACGCAGAGCGTTAAGGAGGGAACCTGAGCCTCCAAGCGGTAAGGAAGATCTAGCGTCATGGGGCGGAGCCGAGAGTTATACCACCCGGGTGGGTGGGAGGAGCCAGCTTGAAGACCTTCCGGCAAGATTTAAAGCGGCAAGGATACCTGCCAATAAGTGTGGATGAACAACATATCCATGTCCCTAGAATCCCTCTTTACAAGACACTGGTTAGGCCCCATCTGGAGTACTGCGTGCAGTATTGGAGGCCACACCTTCACAAGGACATTAACCAAATTGAGGCAGTCCAGAGAAGGGCAACCAAAATGGTGCAGGGACTGCATCAGAAGACATATGAAGACAGATTAACAGAGCTCAATATGTATACCCTTGGGCAAAGGAGGAGAGAGGTGATACGATCGAGGCATTCAAACACCTTAAGGGCATTAACAAGGTGAAAAGTCTAACATGTTTAAATATAAGAAAATAGCAGGACAAGAGGACACAGCATGAGATTAGAGGGGGCCATTAAGGGGAATGTGAGGAAATTCTTTTTCACAGAAAGGGTGGTGGATGCATGAATGGCTTACCACAAGAAGTGGTGGCTATGAATACAGTGCAGGGCTTCAAACAGGCATGGGATAGGCATAAGGAAGCAATACAAATGACTATGAATAGATAGGCCACTGACAGAACAAAGGCCGATGGCACATTTATAAGGTAGAAAAAGAAATGGGCAGACTGGATGGGCCTTGTGGTCCTTATCTGCCGTCAACTTCTATGTTTCTATGTTCTATGAGAAGAAATCCCAGGGAAGTGAGCACTTGCTGGGTGACTTGCAGGTCTGACTTGGAGACTGACCCACTATGAGCCAGTCCTCCAGATATGGAAAAATGGAAAGCTTTTGCCTTCTTAAAAAGGCCACTACTACTGCCAAGCATTTTGTAAAAACCCTTGGAGCTGCTGTTAGGCAAAAGGGCATTGCTTTGAACTGGTAATGGCCTGAGGGCAACTACAACCTGAGGGAGATGTGAAAGAATGCATCTTTGAGGTCCAGGGAAGCTAGCCAGTCTCTTGGCCTTAGAGAGGGAAGAATTATTCCCAGAGTCACCATCTTGAACCCTGGTTTTAAAAGATGTTTGTTCAGGTTATCTTAGATCTAGGATGGGTCACCACTCCCTTGTCTTTTTTTTTTGGGTAAGGAAGTACCTGGAGTACAGACCTTTGCCCCAGTGTAGGGTAGGAACTCTCTCTTTGGCTTCTCAGGCCAGAAGAGATGAAACCTCTGCCTCTAGGGCAAGGGTTTTGGAGAGATTTGCAGATGGAAAAGAACTGGCTCTCATCTTCGGAAATTTTTTGAAGCTGAGAACAAGTCCCTGGCTTACTACTTCTAGGACCCACTTGTCTGAGGTAACAAGACACCCAGTCCTGGATGAAGTAAGCCAGCCTGCCCCCTACAGGGATAGGAGAGTCGACCCGGGCAGGCCCATCAGGGTGTCTGCCTGGCAGGGACCTTAGGCTGAGGAGTGGATGCAGCCCTGCTCATCCCCCTTCTGCCTCTCCCTCTGAAGAACCTCCTCTGTGAAAAGGAAGAAGAGGCCTGTGCTTGGTAGAAAGACCTATGAAAAGGCCTGCCACTGCCCCTAGATTGCTGCCTTTGAGGAGCTGCCTGCCTCTCCTTGGCCTGTGCACTCCTATAAGTGGTCCTATATTCTTCCATCTTCTTCATGTAATTCTCTGTCTGCTCCCCAAACAGTGAATTACCTTCCACAGGGAAAATCATAGCCTTAGCCTGGGTGTCCTGTGAGAGGCTAGTACATCTGAGCCAAGCCATTTTCTGAAGAGCCACAGATGCAGCCTTGACTCTTGATGAAACATCACTGGAGTCCACAGCAGCATGAAACTGTACCTTAGATGCCTCAATCCCATCCACAGTCACCTCCTCCAGCTCCTTGGCCAGCTGGGGGGAGGCCTGTTTAGCCAGTGCCAGTACAGTGTCCCACCTGGACTTCTGGTATCTGCCTGTGTAGGCCATATAATTAGCCTGCCTGAGTCCCAAAGAGGATGCCATGTATTGCTTCTTTCCCAAGGCATCCATCCTCCTGGAGTCTTTATCTGGGGGGTGTGAAGCCAAGGGAACATTAGCCCTGTCACAGGCTGCAGCCTGCCCGACCCCAACATGGCTGCATTGCTGGTAGAAAAACTCTGTGTCTGAGCCTGATAAATTATACCTCTTGTCCATTCTTCTATCAACTGGAGGTACAGAATTAGGAGACTTTAACATTTTTTGTGTCTGTTTCCCAAAAGATTTGTTCAAGGGAATAGACAGCCTCCTGGACTCTGGGATGTCCAGGACTGGTATCCACACTCTAAAGCAAAGTACAAGGATTCAAATATATAGGATCGGTTCAGCCGAACCGATCGAACAAGTTTACAATTTCCACAAAGTAATCAGAAAAAAACTATCTAGTACTCACAGTACCGCAGACAGAGCCTGACCGACTGCGCAATAATTTTGGCTTAAAACCGACACTTTAACCAACTTTTGAACCGAGCTGAAGGAGAAATCTCTGGAGTGACTATTCAGTGAAGCAGAGTAAATAATCTGACGGTTGGGTTTCAAAGTGCTGCAGACAGAGATCTCAACCGAGCTCGAGCTCAACATTCTATGCACTGCATAGAAAATTAACCCTATACTCTCCGGGGCAGTTTAAAGGCTGGAGCTAACTGCAGATTGTCAGAATACAGCATGACTTCATTTTGTTTGAATTATTGATAGAACAAAAACTTACGGCAAAAATTATGTATACACAGTACTACTACAAATACAGAAAAATTCAACCTCCTTGTCAACGTCCCGATCAGTGACAGGAATGGAGGACCTCGCTGGCGCACCGCTGGCCATTGCTTAGTAGGCACTTGCTGAGTACCAGTCGAGGGAGTTGACAGGGTCTGCAATACAGTAACCCCTGTCAACAGCAGTGTAGGCTGCAAAGACAAGCCTGGCAATATGTACCGTATTAGAACTAAAAAAACACCACCAACACTGCCTACGCAATGATGCCTTGGCCAGTGGTCGTGATTGTTGGTGTTGACAAAGGGCCTGCTCCTGTCGACAGCAAAGTACCATCTGTAGTAGGTACAGTGGTGTCTATGCCAAGCCCCGACCTTGACGTCTGGTCGATGGATGGGGGCTGAGGTCACAACTGCCAGGCAGACGATGATGATGCAGACTGAGTGGGTACAGGCCACAGTGGAGACCTGGACCTCACTGGGGAGGCTGATCTATCCATATCCTACGTTTATGCTTATGTCCCGTCAACGACTGCTTTTTTTATGGTCTTTGGACTTTGACAACTGTGACCTGGTTGATGGGGCTAGTGACGCATCCTTCTGACCCTAGACTTTTTGCATAGCCGCTAGAGTTTTTTCTGTTATCCAACAAAAACTTTGAGCACCTTTTTTTACGCATCTCCTTGTTGACTTGATTGAAGCCCTGGCAAATCTCCCAAGTCCAGATGCTGTGAGAGAGGCCTAAACAGCAGACACACACACCATGGATGTCATCCTCTATATTTTTTCACTGCACTCACGTTACCATAACAACATCGTTGGTTTTGACGGCATACAGCAGTTGATGGTATCACTAAATTATTAGTGATACTTTATAAAAAAATAATAACGATTAGGCATATTAGTTTCCACACCAGGTCTGACAGGGACAGTAGACGGCAGGAAAAGAACTGAGGAGAGATGAGGCCGCCCATGTTTATACAGATGCTGATGCGTGACGTTGCTGTGGGCAGGCCCCTGCTAGCAAAAATGTCCATGTGGTCCTTGCGCCAACGGGGGTATAGTTCCAAAAGTGTGGCCTACGGAAAGAAACATCCTTGAAGATCTTAGAAAAATTACAAAACAATAAAACTGCAGTAAACATTTACTAAAACCTAGCCACTAGGACTGGAACAGGTCTCTGGGGCAACTGATCTCTTTACCGCAAAAAATACATCTGCTGTTATAACAGCAGGGGGAGGGCAGCCACACTACAGAGTTTGAACTTAACATTCTAAAGTTTCATCTCCAGGGCAACAGCTCAGGGCTGAGATGATGCAGTTCTGTACAATATTAGTAATCCATGCTCACTGCTTAAATGTAACACTGATGCCCTTCTCCACTGAACCCTTCTTATTAAACCATGTCAGTGACAAGGGTCTTGATTTTTAAACTGTGCCCATCTTGCGGCCAGACAGATATCTGAAAATGTTGCATCTGCCTCACTTCACTGAGATGCAAATATCACAGGACAGACACAGAGGCCCCAGGACTTAGTCTGTGTACCCACAAAGGCATGCAGTGGCCCAGGGGCTATGTCAGTCAGACCATTCTGTAATGGTTCAGCTTGACTTAATCCCAGAAGGCAGATGCATCCAAATGCATCCTGCCGGAAACCATGTCTGATTGTAGCAGGTGTACGGCAGTTATTTTTTTTTTCTATTATGTTTTTATCTGGAGTTTTCCCCGTTTTCATCCACCCCCTTCCCTGGGCAGGCACGTATGCACCGCATTCCAAGGTGCCCTCCTGACTTGCCACCCCTCCCACCTGTGCTGCCACTGAACCTCCACCTGGTGGCAGTGGAACTAGGGGGATGACAACCACCCCAGGAGAGGAGAGCTGCCGTTAGGCTGCTCAATCCTGCTCCATCCTTCCCCGCACCACCGTGCCGGCACCCTGACAACTTGAGATCATTCCCGAACCCTGGTTGCTGGGGTGGCGTGAAGTGTTGCGTCCAGCGTCTCAACCTTCAGTGCCACCGGGCCAGCACGGCAGTTTTGAAAATAGTCTTGCTGCATTCAGATTTTTTAAAAACTGACTTAAGGTGTAATGAGTTTTCCCTCAAACTTGCAACCCACAGATGCACAAGTGGAACTCGCTTTTTCAGGCCCCACTGCACTAACCTGTTTAATTCTGTGAACAAGGCTCCTCCTACTTTCATATTCCTTTAAGCTATAAATGTTTAAGTTGTGATTTTTTTTCAACTCCTGCATAGTTTTAGCTGCCGCGAAAGAAAATGTTTATTTGAAAATCGGATCTCTGTAAATTTTCATCTTAACTTGAAGAGCACACCCTTCCCCACCCTTTTGGGATCACAGGAAAAAAGTGCTAGGATGCACTAGCAAATAACTCTACATACATTTTCAACTAACATGCAAACAACAACAAAATTATTATTAGTGGACAAATAATTTTATTTTTAAGCATGCAAATACATTTTAATACTCCAACCTTTTTCCATCGATCATCTTTCAAAACACTGAAAACCATGATGCTTCATATTCGGTGAACAGCCTGAAGCTATTAGCTCTTTACTTCAGTGCTACAGCAAACATTTAAATACAGAGAATTCAATCTTTGCTATTTAATACCATTACAAAACAAACCAATACAGACCTAAACGGCCTAGCTTTCCAATATAATCCTATTCCTAAAACAAAAAGGGAAACATTACAATTTGGAAATTCAAATTGAAATAAACAAGCGGAATAGAATTTATTCCCATATATAGTTCCCCATTTATTTGTACAGAAATGTTTTTAAATTATAGTTTTAAATATAAGCTGAGGATATGTCATAAAAATGAGCATTAAATCCATCTTATCGATGGTGCCTGCTTTATACATGACGGATGTGTACCATCTTTTATTTCATTTACATTTCAATCGAACAATAGATTTGCAAAGAAAATGTCTAATACAGACGTAAAATATTCACACTAGAGCTCCACAATCGGTTGTACAATTGACAAAACAGGCCTCTTTTCCCCAAACTTTCCAGCTAAGCAAGTCTGTAAACTGTAATGGATGCATAGAGAAAACATTTCTTTAACTTTCAAGGGAAAAGAATCTGCAATAAACAGTATAAATGCAGACAGCAGATGCTGAAAGCTAACCACAATACTCCAAGTGGCTGTACAGTGGGCATGTGCAGTACAAATAGAAGCCACATGTGTTGTATCACAACTACAGTATAATGTACTTGTTTGCCCAGCTAAGGAACTGCATGCACGTCCATGCCTTGGATTAACTGAGGCCTTCTCAGGATGGGTTGATGGGATATATGCAAGTGACCTTGGCTTGGAGCAGTACTGCACTGTGGCACGGCACTGTAGCTGCTTCAGTTTTGAAGTACTGTTGTTGTACCTGCCATACAACATGGTATTTCTAGGAGGCCAAATGTCAGAACAGACCAAACAGTTTGAGTACTATTTTCAGAAGATTTTTCCCACAGGATGGGAAAGCCATTTTTGAAAACTGGAGCTTTAATGGGTTTTTTTCTCTATTTTCCCTCTGCTTTTGTTTTATGTTTAAATCTAATGCCCATTTAAGATTTCCCATCAGGGGCATTATGCTTGTTATAGATCGAGCGAGAAAGCGATCCTGACCAACTGAAGCACTACTTTCCTCTCTGTGTGAGACTATTATTCTGTAAAGTGCTGTATGTGCAGATGCCCTGGAAACATTCAGGGGAGACATTTTAAAATAATATTTTTTTGATCAACCTCTTTTACTAATATATTAATATGGTCATGGGGATCACTCTTTATCGATGTAAAAGTGGTCTCACATTCTTAAGGTATGCAAACCGTTCACCTTTGGTTCACGGTTCTCACTAACTAAAAATTTGCATAAGGCCACTTGTAAATCTGCATGAGCAGTCTCCATGGCCATATTAACATAAAGAAAAAACCTTCACGAATCATGGAGTAAGCATGTAGCATGAAATAACTGCAGGTTCAACAACTCAGAAGGGCTCAAATAACTTCAAGTCTAACAAGTAGTCAATTTGCATTTTGGCAGTTTTGCCACTTCTTTATGAAATGTTCTTACCAATCATACAAAAGTAGCTTTCGAAGGAATGGGTACTTTTCCTTAACTGATTGATCTACTAGGTAAAGAACAATTAGATACTTACCATAACAGTAGATTTTCGAGAGAATCTCTCATCAGGCCACACCTATGGAAATATAGCCGTCGGGCACTAAGACCACATGGAAACTTTTTGCCAATAGTCCACTAAGGGCCACCCATGACAACATCCTATGTTGGCTCTTCCTATGTATAAACAGGGTGGCCCCTTCCCTCCTCAGTTCCCCGCTGGAGATCATGCTTCGAGGACCTCCCTATAGGAAACCAAGAGGGGAGCTACTGCTCTGCTAACTAGGCAAGGCAGAAAACAGCTGGCAAAGCCCTATAGAGAAGGAGCCCTCAGGATGTATGAGGATGGAGGGTGAGACGGCATGGTCTGATGAAGAGATTCTCTTGAAGATCTACTGTTATGGTAAGTAAGTAACTGTTCTGTTTTCTTTGAGGCTGTTTCTATCGTCAGGCCACACACACAAGGTAGGACTGCTTACTCCAGTGCCTCAGCTACCACAATCACATACAAGTTTCCACTTAACCGATTACTCCTGACAGAATATAAAAACAATGTACAAACTTTGATTCTTACTGCTCCATTGCTTTTATGTGAATATCAGGACAACTGCCTCTACACACACAAGGCAGGAATGCTTCACCTCAGCTGAACACTATAAAGGCTTCGTCAGGGCCCCCTGACGAAACCTTCATAGCAAATCACTGGAGTATGCAGTCCTACCTTGTGTGTGTGGCGGCAGTTGTCCTGATATTCAAATGAAAGCAATGGAGTAGTATGAATCAAAGTTTAGACATTGCTTTTTCTATCCTACGGGTAGTGCATCAGTTAAGTGGAAACCTGCATCTGATAAGGACAGCAAATACTCTAGAAACTGGTTTGCTGGACAGGTAAAAGGATCCATTTGGTGAGAAGCAGCCCATAAAGCAAACCACGTTCACTTCAAAGAATAAGCAGTGCTGGTGGAAGGCTTTCTAGCAGCCACCAAGACATCAGCCACCATTTGTGACATTCCAAACTTGGCAATGGCTGCCTTCAGAAGCCATGCATGAAGGTGGAGTGACTTGAGGTCTGGATGGACCAGAGTTCCCTGCTAGTGTGACAGAAGACCCTGGCATAATGGCAGAGCAGAAGTACTGGAGAGGTTCCACCGCCAGCTGCTGCAGTAAGGGGAACCAAATCTGACAGGGCCACAGTGGGGAAATGAGTATCAGAGTTGCCCCTTCCATTTGATGCTTGATTAGTACTCTCTGGATTAGAGGGAAAGGAGGAAAGGCATACAGGAACCTCCCTTTCCAAGAGAGGGACAACACCTCTTGCCAGGAAACTCTAGGCCCTGGAGTGAGCAAGCAGAAAAGCGGCAGTTTTGCGTTGTGTGGGGAACACATAAAGGTTGAACTCTGGATGACTCCAGCTGTCGAACAGGTTTTCAACAACCGAGGCAAGCAGTTCCCACTCATGCATCTTGGACCGTGACCGGCTTAGACTGTCTGTCAAGTCGTTTTGGACACTTGGAACATCTACTGATAATTCTAGACCATGTTCCACAGCCCAATACCAGACTCTCATTGTCTCCCTGCACAGGGGATAGGAATGCATCCCTCCTTGCTTGCTGATGTAGTGCCATCACACTTATGTTGTCTGAATTAAAAGAGGATCCAGGGAGAGATGAGACTGCAAGACATGTATTCCATACAGAACAGCTCTCATTTCTAGGACTTTCATCCATGTTCCCTGTGTCTGATTAGGCCCCAGATGTGCCCTCCAGTCCATCCCCAAGGCGTCTGTAATGAGAATCTGATGAGAAAAAGGAATCAGAAAAGGAACCCCTTTCAGGAAATGGTTGATTTCCATCCACCACTGAAGTACCTTTCTGACAGGGAAAGTTATTAGAACTTTCTATTCTAGGCTGTCTTTACGTTGTTCACACCGGACTCTTAGTGTCCACTGAGGGATCCTCATGTGCAGTCTGGCCAGTGGTAATGTGGTGATGGACGCTGTCATCAGGCCTAGAAGTCTCAGGAATGTCCTGGCTGGGACACACCTGATGTTGTAGACTGTCTGGGCCCGGTCCATCAGACGCTCTGCCCTGTCCTGTGGCAGGAAGGCTAAGTCTTGGGCTGTGTCCAGGACTGCCCCTATGTACTACAAACACTGGCAAGAGGTCAATACTTACTTTGTTACATTGATGGTAATCCCTAGCATATCAAGCAGGTGTCTGGTGTGGGAAAGCTACTCCTTGGAGTGAGCTTTGAGGAGCCAGTCATCCAGCTACGGGAAGACATACAGACAATCTCTGCAGAGGGCTTCTGCCACAACTGATAAAACATTTGGTAAATACTCATGGTGTAGATGACAAGCCAAAGGGCAATACCCTGAACTAGTAGTGTTCCCCTTGAAATAGGAATCTTAGGTATTTCCTGCGAGCAGTGCAGATCTTGATGTGCTGGTAAGCATCCTGTATATCCAAGAAGCAAATCCAGTCCCCTGTTTGCAGCAGTGGAAGCAGGCCTTGCAGTGTTACCATTCTGAACTTGTGTTCCACAAAAAAGTTCAGGTCCCGAGAACCAGAATGGGGCTTACTTCTCCTGTCCATTTTGGAACTAGGAAGTACCGAGAATAGAACCCTGTGTTCCTTTGCTCCGGGGGTCAGGTTCTGTGGCTCTCTTCTACAGCAGGGTGTGAATTTCCTCCACAAGCAATGGAATGTGATCTGGATGGTAATGGACATGTACTGGTAGATGGTCTGGAGGTAGTTCCAGAAACTCTACAGTATGGTCTTGTGCTATTATCTGCAGGACTCAAGCATCTGACATTACCTTTCTCCACTGGTCCACATGGAGAGAAAGGCGACTCCCTATTACCACCCCCGGAGGTATAGGAGGTGGTGGGGTTGCAGAAGGAGTCAGGCAGAGCCGACTGCTGTGTCTGCTGCTGCAGTGCCACCTCTAGGGGCTTTTGAGTAGAGTAGGCACATGGGGTGGAGCCTGGTGGGAGCAAGGCTGTTGCTATTCTCCCCCTGCCTTGCTGTCTTGTTGCAGACTGATGTCTGGCCATGGCTGGATAAAAGGCTACTCCCTGTCTGGTCCATATATGGGTATGACAGAGGGAATGTATAGATTTCAGGGTTCTACCTGAGGCCTGTAAGTTGGACAGAATGTCTTGCACATCTGTGCCAAACAGGTTATATCCCCTGAAGGATGCACTAAGGATGGACTGCAGCACATCATTAGCAAAGCCAGCCACTCTGAGCCAGGAGTGCCTTCTGAGGCAAACAGCAGAGGCAGCTGCCCTGGCAGAGTTATCACAGATGGAGCACAGAAGATGTTTACCTATGTTGGCACCTGCAGATAGGGCATTCAGTATCTCCTGTTTGCCAGTACTCTCTGGGAGGGCCCAGGCGGCTGCCTAGGCCTTCCTCCAAAGCATATTCTGGTATTTTGCCATGTGAGCTTGGTAATTTGCAATCTCCACCCTAGAGAAGCAGAAGCAAAAGTTATTTTACCCAAGACATCAAGCCTCCTGGCTCCTTGTCAGGAGGAAGGGTACTAAGGTGCTTTGAAACCTCAGACCTGTCATGGGCCGCACTGATGATCAGAGTCCGCCTCAGGCTGATCTGCAAAAAAGGGCTTGCCTGAGGGGGCCTGGTACATCTTATCTGCCTTCCTTGGTATGGCAGGTATCATATTATACCTGTGCCAGGCAGCCAAGGTGGCATCCTCTGGGGCGGGGGAGGAATAACTATAGGTGGAGTACCAGGCAGTTCTAAGAAGTCTACTAAGTTCTTCTTAGTAATATCCTGCTCCTCTGCATCAAACCCCATTGCAGATTGAAGTTCCTACATCACTGTTACAAAGGAAGGGTCTTCAGGAGGAGACCTAGGGGTGTGGACCACAGAGTCTTCACTCCCAGTAGAGACTGTGGAAAGTATAGTTACGTAATAACTTACCGTAACAGTAGATGTTCGAGATAGGTTCCTGCAGTAGGTCATAACATATAGGACTAGCGCCACCTAGCGTCAGGACCCAACGGCAGACTTTTCCAGCAATGCCCAATGGGGGACCGCCCATCAGACATCACATGATGAAATTAGCGTGACCCTATATAGTTGGCGGTCCCCACGCCCACCTTCCAGTTCTCCCACTGTAACCCGGAAGGAGAGGAAGCTTGGTCTAGAGACCCAAAAAAGCAAAAAGAAATTTGGGGGAGGGGAAAACCACGACCTACTGCAGGAACCTTTCTCAAAGATCTACTGTTACGGTAAGTTCTTACGTAACTGTACTATCTTACTTCGAGAGGGTTCCTGCAGTAGGTCATAACATGTAGGACAGAGTCCCAAGCAGTCCCTCCAAAGAGAGACAGAGAGAAACACGGGAAGAAGAACAAACTAAAGGTCAGAAAGGAACCAGCCTAGGACAAAAGGCCCTGCAGAACAGCTAGGCCAAACCCGACCCTTCACCTAGAAGCAATGCCCAGACTGTAATGCTTGGAAAAGGTATGGACAGAACTCCAGGTTGCTGCTGCACAGATCTCCACTGCAGACACATTATCGAGAAATGCTGCAGATGCAGCCATGCCCCTAGTGGAATGAGCCTTGACAGACCCCGGCAAGGGTTTTTCATACTTTTGATAACAGAAGCGAATGCAGTTGGCTAGCCACTTAGAAAGGCACTGCTTAGAAACGGCTATCCCCAACGACTTGGGAGCAAAAGAAAAAAAGAGTTGATCGTCCTTATGCATCTCTTTCATCCAAAAGGTATTCTACCAAAGGATACGGTGTACGTCCAACATATGCAACAGAGTCTCACCTCCATTTACTAAGGCCAGATAATACACTGGAAGCTCAATTGACTGGTTCAGGGTGAGCTCCGATACCACCTAAAGAAGAAACCCAGACCGCCCAGTCCTTGTGGGAAATAAGATACAGCTCTTTACAAACAAGAGCCTGAAGCTCGGAAATCCTTTGAGCAGAAGGGCAACTAAAAACAGCGCCATCCAAAAAGGTAGCACATATCACAGCTCATCGCTGGTTCAAAAGGAGGAAGAGTGAGCTTCTCCAACACAAAATTAAAATCCCAAGGTGGTGTAGGGCTGCGGATGGGGTGTTTCAGATGGAGAATACCTTTCAGAAAGGTTTTGGAGATCTCCAACTGGGTCAAGGGTTTACCATCCACCAGCACGTGGTAAGCTGAAATGTCAGACAAATGAACCTTTAAGGAGAAATATGAAAGCCCTGAATCTGAAATATGAAGCAGGTATTTTATTAGCTGTGGGGCTGAACAAGTGAAAGTGTCTCAACCCTTGGAGGCCGACCAAACAGAAAAGCATTTCCACTTCATGGTGTAAGTGGATCTCGTGGAAGGCTTCCTGGCCTCCACGATAACCTGGACAACTGCTGAAGAGACCCCAAAGTGAGAGATCGCTATGTCTGCAGGAGCCAGGCATGAAGATGCAGGGTCCTGAGCCCTGGGTGCACCAGCCGACTCTTGTCCTGGGTTAACAGGCTGTGCTTCAATGGAAGCGGAACTGGGGTTCCCGGACAACTGGAGAAGAAGCGGGAACCAAATCTGTCTGGGCCACAGAGGAGCAATGAGGATCATTCATGCTCACTCTGCCTGAAGTTTGATGAGCACCCTCTGAAGAATGGGGAAGGGAGAGAAGATGTGTAAGACTTTCCCTGTCCAGGAGAGAGACAACGTGTCGTGCCAAAAAGCTCGGAAGCTTTGCGTTGGATGGGGAGGCGAACAGGTCAAGTTCCGGTCACCCCCATCTCTGGAATAGTGACTCCGCCATTTTCTGATCTAGTTCCCATTCGTGAGCAAGGGAGAATGATCTGCTTAAACTGTTTGCCAGGACATTTTCCACTCCTGGAACTCGCACTGCTGTGAGAGACAGGTCGTGCTTAACTGCCCAGTTCCACACACTCATCGCTTCCCTAAAAAGGGGATAGGAGTGAGTGCTTCCCTGCTTGTTGAGATACCAGACTACTGAGGTGTTGTCCATCTGGATAAGCAGTAGTCCCTTGGGGAGAACAGTCTGAAATGCTTGGCGAGCACACAGAACCGCTCACATCTTCAAAATGTTGATGTGCAAGGACAACTCCGACCGGGACCAAAGCCCCCCGAGTCTGATGGTCTCCCAGATGAGCCCCCCAATCTAGACTGGAGGCATCCATGGTAAGGACTCTGAGGGGGGCTGAGCCTCAAAATGGAAGGCCCAAGGACAGGTTCGCAGGATCCTTCCACCACAGCAGATCCCTCTGAAGCACAGAGGAAATGAGGACCGGCTAATCCAATTGGTCCTGGAGCTGATCCCACTGAACCCTCAAGGACCACTGAGAAACTCTCATGTGAAGCCTTGCCAGATGAACCGTGGAGATAGAGGTCACCATCAAGCCGAGAAGATGACGAACTTCTCTGGCTGGAAGATGTCTGGAAGAGGCCACCAGAGTGGCCTGTTCAATCAGTGTCCCTCCGGTCTGGAGGGAAGAAGACTCTGCCCTGGATAGTATCCAGAATGGCGCCAATGAACTGAAGCCGTTGCGAAGGAATCAAGGATGACACAGGGACACTGACAGTAATCCCCAGTCTGGAAAACACATCCAGGGTAACCGAAAGGGACTTGCTGGAAGGGGCTGAAATCAGTCAATCATCCAAATAAGGAAAAACTGCTATGCCCTGTCATCTCAGGGCCGCAGCCACCACTGCTAGGCACTTGGTAAAAACCCTGGGTGCCGAGGAAAGGCTAAAGGGAAGAGTCTTGAACTGAAAGTGCTCCCCCTGCGAGGTAAATCAAAGGAAGTGGCGGTGACCTGGGAAAATCGGGACGTACAGGTAAGCATCCTGCATATCCAGAGCACATAGCAAGTGGTTCTCCTGCAACAGGGGCAGGAGGCTCTGGACAGATAACATCCTGAACTTTTTGTACTCGACGAATAGGCTGAGCCTGCTAAGGTCGAGGATGGGTCTTAGTTCACCTGTCTCTTTTTGAACAAGGAAGAAATGGGAGTAGAACCCCCACCCTCTGTGCCGAAGAGGGACCGGCTCTATTGCCTCTTCTAGCAGAACAGCCTGAACTTCCTCCCTTACTAGAAGTACTTGGTCTGGTGAGTAGGTGGACCTTTGAAGAGGAGACTCTGGTGGAGGTTCCAGAAACTCCAAAGTGTGCCCTTTGGACAGGACACTAACTGCAGGACCCATTTGTCGGAAGTGATGCTTCGCCACTCTTGCATGTGGCGGGCAAACCTCCCCCCCACACCAGCTCCTCGCCCAGTGGCTGAGGAGAGAGTGGGGCAAGGGAGTCAGGAGATGGTGGGATGGGCTGGGGGAGGATCCCCGGACTGGCACTGAGTTTTAGAAGCATGGGGTGTAGACACTGTGCCCGTGGCCTTACATTTACCCTGCTGGTACTGGGTATGCTTATGCAGCCTCCAGGTCCGCTTCCGAAAGGGCTGACGAGGTTGGTTGCCCGGTCGGTACATGGCCCTCACAGACCTAAGAGCCTGGTCGTGTTCTTGAAAGTCTGTGATGACGTCTTTGGCATCTCCTCCAAAGAGCACTGAGCCCCAAAATGGTGCATCCTGAATAGTCAACTGGACCTTGTTGGCGAGGCCCAAAATGCACTGCCAGGCATGCTGCCAAAGGGAGATAGCGGTCACCGAGGTTCGAGTCACCGAGTTGACAGCATCGACAGAGTCGTACATGGCCCAAACAGCATGCCTACATGAAATTTTGGATTGGCGAATGTCCTGGGCGAGCTCCTCTTTGAGTTCCGAATCATGCAACGACTGGATTCAGTCCTCTAGCCTGGCTAGGGTGGCTTTCTGGTGGGACACCATATGGACTACGTGGTTCAAGGACCTTAACATGCACGTAGCCGAGGAAAATACTTTCTTCCCGAACTGGTCAAACTGCTTCAACTCTTTGGAGAAGTGCACATATGCTTAGGTATGTTAGGTATGCATGGTCCTGAGCAGCCAAGATGACAACAGAGTCCATCTTAGGCGGCTGTCAAGAAAGGGGCCTCCTTAGACACCCGGTAAGTCCTGTTCGTTCTCTTGGGGACAGCTGGGATGGAATGCGTCAGTTGCCAGATGGTCCTGGTGAGGACTTGCCGAGGTCCAATCCAGGTAGCAACTGGGATAGGGGACAAAGACTGCAGATCCAAATGCTTTGCCGCATTGGGTCGTGTTCCTCCTACTCCCACTCATAATATTTCTGAATGGACCTCAGCAGGTCTGAGAAAGAAGAATCCTCGGGTGGAGATCTGGGAGAATCCTTCCCAACTGGGACCAGGGATTCAAGAATGGATGATTCCCCCGAAGAGTCTGCCACCAAGTCCGGATCGTCTCCTGGTTCAAAATCTGGAAGTGTTACATCCTGAGTGTCAGTTCCCCAGATGTGGACCGTATTGGACTGAGAGTCCACTGGGGAAGAGGACCTAGGAGAGAAATGAGGCTGAGGGAGTCTGCTCTCTAGGTCAGTTACCAACTCGGCAAACGCCTCCTTCCACCAGGACTGGATAACAGACCTGACATCTGGCTGAGGTGTCGGAGGGGGTGGTGGAGGCGGGGGGGGGCAGAGGAGGAGGAGGGGGATAGGCACAGGGTGGAGGATAGTGATACCTGTGATATCCCTGAGGAGAATAGCCCGGTTACGGATTGTAGTCCAGGAAATAATGTCCCATGCTGTGCCAATCAGGCAAGGGGCCAGCTGGGGTATGGCCCAAAGGGAACCCTGAAGGGTAGTGAGGGACATATTGGGGTCTCGAAAAAATCACCGACATCAGAGGAGCTGACATCGGAGGAACCCATGTCGGGCCAGCCGTCGTGTATATCGGCAGCTGGTCCGGCAACGGGTTAGCTGACGTCAGAATCGCCATCGACGGGACCAGTGGGTCTGGCATCAGGAACGGATCTCGTGTTGGATAGGCTGGCGTCGGAACCCGTCACAGGATATCTGACGACGGACCCAGGTCTGCCGGCAAGGAGACAGTCGGAGGAGGACCCAGTATAGGCAGAGATGGTACTGGGTCCGGCGAGGGAGGGCGAACCGGCACCTGGTTGTCAACGGTCCGAGAAGGGCTCCTTCCAGTGGGAACAGGAGGCTCCTCCTGGTGAAGCTCCAGCGGAGAAGGAGGGACCACCTGTCCTGAGACCCTTCAGGGTTTTATTTAACTCCAAAAATTGATTAGCGTTTTGCTCATAAAAGTGCTAAAACATTGTGAAAATGCATAGCACTTGCCTCACTGTGTTTAACAAACATAACACTTCTAGAAAACCTATATAAATACTTTCTGTACAATTAGCATTGTCCCAAGAAAAAAAACTGCTAATCAATTATTTAAAACCCTGCCCCTGTAGGGGAACGCGGGTACGATCCTGGAGTGTGCTCCACATCCAGAAGACCGTCGCTGTCTTCTCCCGGGTAGCGGGGTCAGCAGGTTGTGCTACTGGTGGGGGAGAGGGGTCAACTTCCTTGGGCTTGTCCAGGCACCGGGTAGGCTGACGTGAATCCACAATGGGAGAGCCACATCCGCGCAATCCCCCACCAGGATCGTCTTATCAGGGGCGGAGGGGGAGGAGTCCCCCCCCAACTTTGCGGCATCCGCCGCGTGGAACCCCGAGGAGTGGGAATGTGACTTACTGGCGGCCGTGCGGTCCCCAGAGGAGCAACTTAGCAGCAGGAGCAGCACGGTCCCCAGAGGAGCCGGGGGTCAACTTACCTGCTGAGAGAACCGGGAGCAAGGTGGTTCCCTTGGGAGTCCCCGGACACTGCCTGGATGACCTTGATGGAAGGTGGCGAGGGAAAGGCCTTGCTGGAAGCTGGCCTGAAAGACTCGGCCTTGTTTGACTAGTGTTCCTGCTCCCGGTGTGTTTTTTCTTCTTCTTATGCTTTGAAGGAGAGGACAAAAAAGGTGAAGCACAATTCCTGATCTCTTTCATTTGCTTCTCCAAGGAGGTTAAGCGAGATTTTAAGAGATGGGCCTCCAGAGCCTGCTGCCTCCGTTTCCGAGTGGCAATCCAGGCAGGTGGCCACAGAATGGTCCGGACCTAAGCAAATGACGCACTTTCGGTGACCATCCTTGTGTGGGACCTGGATGACACAGGAATCAGACTTCTTCTTAGCAGTCGGTGATGACATAGGAGCTCTAGTGTGAACAAAAAACCTGAAGGTTTTAGAGAAATTTTGAAAAGTAATAGGAAAAAATAGATGGCGATCACTGTGTAGGTCTACCGCAAGGTAACTGCATGAGGCGACAGTGGGAAAGAACTGGAGGGTGGGCATGGGGACCGCCCACTATATAGGGTCATGCTGGACATAGTCATGTGATGTCCGTGTGGCGTCCTCGCTGGGCACTGCTGAAAAGTCTGCCGTTGGGTCCTGACGCCAGGTGGCGCTAGTCCTACATGTTATAACCTACTGCAGGAAACCTCTCGAAGTAAGATCTTGTTCTATCATAGGGTTCCATAAAAGTTCTATCATAGGGTTCCACAAATTCGACGTGGTCTATATGATGCAATGGTGGAGCTGAGGAAGCTGTTGACAGCCTGGAAGGTACCTGACGCACTGTCTTGGCAGGTGTTGTCGCTAGGGTTTGTTGTGTGGACCCTGCTAACAGAAAGCTCGTCAATGGGGGAGGAGGTGGCAGGCATTTGAGAATGTCTGTAAAGGACGAGAAAACCACCTGAATATCAGTGCCCGTGTAATCGATGGGAATGATGTCAGAGGTCAATGAGGAAGTTAAGGGCCCCCTTACATTGTCTGTGACACACCAGCCGTTATTGGTCTGGAGGTGCTAAGAGCTGACCCAGCTGTGTTGATGGTCTAGGCAACAGGCTGTGTTGTCAATGGAGCGGTCGATGGTCCATGAGGAGGTCATACCTGAATGTATGGGTGACCTGGAACACACTGGGGAAATCCTTGCCTTTTCTTTCTGTCTCTCCATGTGTTTGTTGTGGAGAGACCCAGACATTTTCTCCCAGGCCTCAGAGCCTTTCCATCCTGAGGAGTGGGCAGGCGACACAGCGGGGGGTTGCTGGTGGAGCTCCTTCTCCATTTGGACTAAGCGCTTCTTTAACAGATTTTTTTCTAAAACGCCTTTTCTGTGTCACCAGGTGGTCATATTAAAGCACTTACAAATCAGGCATGCCTTGATGTCGTGGTCCAGGCCGAGACAACACACGCAGATGTTGTCCAAGTCTTTAGAATATGTTTTCTTGCCATGCTCACAGTATCTAAAAAATTTCAACAGTGATGGCTCTGGAAATCACATACATAATGCCAAAAATCCCTTTTAAAAAGTGATTATTTTCAGAGTAAAGAAAAAATGATTTCAGCAACAGCATTTCCGTGGCAGGGTCTGACAAGTATGGTTGATGGTGAGAAAAGAATTGAGGAGAGAAGGGCCACCCGCATTTATATACAAGAAGATTCGATGTAGGACATCATCGTGGGTGGCCCCTAGTGGACTGCTTGTAAAAAGTTTCCATGTGGTTCTAGTGCCTGATGGCTATAGTTCCATAGGTGTGGCCTGATTAAAGAGATGTCCTTGAAGAAGATCTATAGTAACTTTTATTTGGACTGTTAGGTTAGAGTGAACAGATGTCTTTAGTACCACCATCTTTACTTCACACTGTTAAGCCTGGTAAGCACAGAGGTCGTATATATGAAAACTAGAGGGATCATCACGTGGCTTCTTCACTTATTTGCTTATCCCCATAGAAATAGTGTAGTCCACTTGCAGATGGTGGCATGAAATCACTTAGTACTCCTCCTGATGCCCCCGCTAGTCTTTCTGTATAGGCTCTCTATGATGGTAAGGCCATGACATCATTTTGCAGCTCCTCCCCTGTTCATAACATGGATGCTTCATTAGGGGCTCACACGTCACAATTTAAAAGATATCTGTTAGCTTTAACCTAGCAAATCATGGATCAATACAATATCTTGAAATATCAGGAAATGGTTCTTGTTCATTTATTTTCCAGTTTTCTGCAAAACACTGACAGTTGGTATCAGCAGATCTTAAATCTCATAACATTTAGAATAATACTGGATTTCAGGACACTGTATTACTAATGACAGTTTCAGGAACATAGGCCTTTTTTTCCTTAGACTACATCCATCTCTGCTGCCTTTTCTGCGCTGAAGTCATACTCCTTTGCTGTGACATAACAAATGGTTGCCACAGAAATTATTCTGATGTCACAAGCAGAGGACGGTGACATCAAGACAGAAAAAGTAGCATGAACAGATGGGAGTCTAAGTGACAGTGTTTTCAAGCAAATGTCTTCAGTAATAAAAACGGAATGGCCAGAAATTAAAATGTATTGAGAATTTTTGTGTAACTCAATTCTGGTGATACCAACTGTTAAACTGATGCTAAATTTTTGCTGGAAATCAGGAAACTGCTTTAAAACAATGCTTCATTTACAGAAAAACAGGCATCTCTCTTGGCCATGCATAATAGGATTTTGTTGCAAATTTCATTCTGAAATTTTTTGTTGCAAGACACCTGTTTTAGCACTTCAGTTCTCCCAGATATACCAGTAAGATTGGTAGGTACATATCAATGTTGATTACCACCCCACAATGCCACTGAACAACAAGGTGTACATTGGACTAGCAGATGATCCCAATACCCTCCAGCAGAGCACAACCAAGTTTTTTAAAATGCAATTTTAAACATAAAAAGTTAAGGTACATACACAAGATTAATTTATGTAGTATATATTCACCCTCAGAAGGTGCTGAAGATGTTATCAGTAGTTCTGTTGCACAAAGGGTGGTCCCTTCCCCAAGGGCTCATAATTCCTTTTTTTTTGTGGGACTATTTTTTGCTCCTTGCCGTGAAGTACTCTTTCACATGAAAATACCTTAGTTTGAAGTTCAAAAGCTAAAAAATGAAAATTATATACCTACTGTAATTCTTGATCTTTCTGTGCATCTTCACCATTCATCACTGCTGGGTTCTGGCCGAAGGAGCAGGACCTTGCGAGAACATTTAATATTTTTTTGTAAGGGAAGGAGTCAGCGTTGTGGGCGGCACCGCCCTCGAGGCCGACCTCCTCCATCCCAGTTCTGCACTCCGGTGGGAGAAGCAGAACAAAGTTAGTAAAAGAAAAAGGAGGGTGGGGCTACAGCGCCCGAGAGACAGGAAGAGGAAAGGTTATAAACAGAAGAAGGAATAAAGCTGACTGAGAGGACAGAAAAGATAACCTAGGGATCTGGGACAGGGGGCCCCGAACCTCTGCGTAGGCCAGAAGGGATAGAGAAAGGAAGGGAAAGGAAGAAAACAAGAAAGGAGAGGAGAGGGAGACAGTACGCACCCCTGGAGAGGTTCAGAGAACTGTCTGGGCTCTGGAAAAGGGCCGTTGTCTTCAGCCATTTTGTTCCTTAACTCCACTGAAAAGGAGCAAAGAGAAATCCTCGAGTTAAAAAGTAACCCCAAGGAGGCTAGCTGGGCAACAGCCCAGAAGACAGAGCCAGTCAGGATCAGATCAGAAAGGCCCTCCCTGCCTGGCTAACAGAGGAGGAAAACACAGGGGGAGGAGTGTCTCCCGCTCCTGTCAAAACAAACCCCCAAGGTGAGGAAGCTCCATGCCTCCGCATGGTCCCCTAGAAGAGGGATTCCCCTCAAAGAAAGAAGAGACAGGTCAACCCCCTGAATCAAGGGAAGTCTGGGGAAAACCTCTAAGGCATGGGAACACCATATCCAAAGCAACCCTGCAGAGGGACAGAGCTGGCTGCAACCAGCGGAAAAGAGGGAGTTACCACTCCTGAGTAAAGAATTTGAGGAGTCACCCAGGCATTCAATAGAAATATGTTTAAGGGGGGACCTCACAGATCCATTTTCAAGTTGGCCATATGAGCACCGGGGGCTCAAACCAACCGAAGGAGTGATCTCAGCAAAGATGCGAGGAAGGCCCGGGTAAGTCCTCATTTGAAGGGACAAGCTCCCCTGCTTGTTTCCCCCCTCCCCAACAGTGAACCTCAATGAAGGTGCAGGGGTTTCATAGGTACCAGTAGGACCAGCCCAAAATTGGCCTCAATTGGGGAAAAACAAGCAGGGAGGAGGGACTGCCCAGAGACTGAGGCCCTAGAGGCGAAGGAGGGCGGGAAGCAGTGATGAATAGTGAAGATACACAGAAAGATCAAGAATTACGGTAGGTACATCATTTTCATATCTTATCTGTGTCAATCTTCACCATTCACCACTGGTGGGTGATTACCAAGCCCCCGGAAAGGGACCTGGTACCTCCCTGAGGGAAGAAAGTCCCTCATCCTCCTGTGTGGGAGACAAAGGATAGGGGAGCCCCATACAGACCTAATTAGGCCTGAGACTGATCTGGGTGAGACGGGGGTCTCCCTTTGACTGGGAGAAGGAATTCGCCCCTGAAGTTCCCGTCTTACCCTGCAGGAAAAAAGGTGGGTTCCCCGGAAGGAGGAGGCAATCACCCTTCACTAGGCCACGGGTGCTAACCGGAATAGATGAAGCCATGCCATCCACCTTACACAGATCGCTGTCCCCGCTAGCCTGGACGCTACCTCAATGGCATCATATGATGCCCTTGCTTGGTGCCTTGCAAGCTCCAGGCCACTTGCGGAGAGGGCAACTGCTTGTCTGGTTGCCTCTGTATCAGGCACAGATGCTTTGGCCTAGCAAAGACTATACGTGCCTGTTGTAGGTAGCATGATGGGCCTGATGTGCTGCTATTGCAAGAGACAGACATGCCGAGAAAAACACTCTCCTCCCCCAGAAGTCAAACTCCACGGAGTCCGCATCTGGGGGCCGGTTACGTCTTGGGCATCTATGCCAGGAAGGAGTGTCCAGGATCATCACACCCAAAGAGAGGTGAGGTAAAGCTCCTGGAGATCCTAGGGGTGCGCAATACCTGTGCTGGCAGTCCATCAGGGCTGGAGTGGGGACTGAAGGACGCCTCCAAGTGTGGTACGATGCCTCCCTAAAGGTTGAAGGCCAGGTGGGTACCACCAGGTTGCCCATACTGTATTCACTTAAAAAAGCGCACGCCACCCACTCAGGACTGCGACTTGCTAGTCTGGTTATGTGGAGCTCATCGACTAACCCCAAAAGGAAACGCTGATAACTGGTCTGGTCAGGTCCGAGGAAAGGTGCACAGAAGGGTCCTCTCCCTCAAGAGAAGAAGACGAGGAAGTCAACGAGTCTGGAGAGTCAGAAACCAGCTGCCCAAGGAGAGAATGGTGAAACACCTGCTCATCCATGGATCTCATGTAGGCAGGAAAAAGGGCAGCCGTGGCTCTAAACTGTTCCCAGGTCAAGGGCCCCACAGGACCAGAGTGGCCCGGGAGAGGGAGGGGTTTGTAGAAGTAGAGGGTCAGATGTCTCTGAGGAAGAGAACGACCTCTGCCAGGGCTCAGGGACCGAACAGGCAAACCAACACCTCGGGAGGATCCATCAGTCGAGGCAGTCAGCGGCTGTTCAACCAGACTGAAAAGATCAGGACTGAGCCCTGAAGGGGATTCCCTCCTGTGAGATGACTGGTGCCACATAGGTCCAGAAGGGTGGCCCCTAGTCCCCCTGACACTGCCCCCTCAATCCCTCAGACTAAGAGAGGGGACCTCTTTCTCAGGATCAACCTCGGAAGTTCAACTTCACCCGCCAACTCCTAAGAGACCTGCGAGATGGTAGATGAGGGAACATTCTCCACTGTTCCAGGTGCCCTAGCAGACCCAGAAGTGGGTCCAGCCCGGGCACCCAAAACAGGGAGTTCACCTCCTCTGAGCTCAGAAGCACCACCGGCTCCAGAGGACCCTCCAGTGCTGCCCTTGGCACTGGAAGATCTGTCAGCGCTGTAAGTGGCCCCGACACCAGTGCCAGTAGAAACCGCTGGACCTGAAGGAGAGGGTTGGACAGGCGCTGATGTGCAGGGTGGAGTGGAGTCCGAGGATTCCGAAGAACCCCGAAGCCAGTCTGGGTCCCACCTCGAATTGTCATCTCCTATGGAGGCACTGGATCCAGAACATTTCATGAACTTCCCTGCTCCCAGCACATAGCGACACTGTGAGCTGGCCCACTACACCTGGTGGCCACCTGATCACCGGCACTGCATGCAGCGCCTGGATCAAGCGGCGCCTGATGGCAGTGCCGAGGAACCTGCCGGGCCAGACAGACAGGCTGTGACACTGGGGGAGCCTTCACCTCCAAAGAGGTGACTGCCAGAATGGTGCCTTCACCCTGACTCTGAGAGTCGGACCAGGTCTCCTGCACTGTGAGAGGGGCTTCCACCGAAGCAAGGCTAGAATGGTCGGAAACCCCCTCCTCCATGGCCTGTATAGAACTGGGAGGGGACCCAGAGGAAGGGCCAAGGGACCTGCATCTGGCATCCCTAGTGCATGCCCATCCTTTGAAAGTCGGCGCCGAACGCCCGACTTTAAATGCACGGACTTCTAAAACTCTGTGATCCATCAAAAAACAGGCATCGCAACTATCCATATGGTGGTTAGAGCCCAGGCAGGTCAAACACCGATCATGCTGGTCCGAGACGGAGTAAAGCCAGCCACAGGGACACCATGACATCGGGGGCCGGCCCGCCTCCGAAGACTTCTTTTTCTTGTCCCCTGGATGAGGCACGACCGGATGAAAAATTAGCAGCAAAACAGGCCTCAGCATTGTCGAAAAGGAAAGGTCTTACAGGGTCGTCAGCGCCGAGAATGTTGAGGCTTTCAGCAGAACTAGGATGGAAACCTGTGACTGACAAGGCCCAGTGACGCAGTAGTAACAATATGCTCCACACATGAGGTCATGCTTGCTTGATGGTGGGAGAAGCAGAACTGGGATGGAGGAGGAGTTGGCGTTGGTTACTGGCCAACCTGCGAGCACCACGCAGTGCATCGGCCTCAGGGGTGGTGCCGACTCCTCCCCTTCCCAAAAAAAAAAAAAATGCTCCCGTGGGGTCCTGTTCCTCCAGCCAGAACCCACCAGTGATGAATGGTGAAGACTGACAGGTAAGATCTCCTGTGGCATGTAATGGTCTTGGAAGACCTCTTAAATCTGAATGCATTTTTTTAAATATTGTTAATACCCTTTTACAGCATGAGCATGCACAGTCAATTTGTGCAACAGGAAAAAGTATTTTGAACATTTCAATTTTTTATGCAAATGTGCCTACGGCAAAAAAAAAAACAATCTGCATCCATAGGTGTCAGAAGGGTGGTGGGGGTACTGATGAGGTCTGTCAGCAATGAAAGCACAACACTATGTCAAATAAGCACTTGTGACACTACTAGAAGATACCTAAACAGTATTAAGTGAATAACCTTCACTTTCACAAGAGGTACCACACCACTTTGTTTAAAGGTTTGTGGAATATTAAACACAGAAATATTCCAAAACAGTGGACAAGGAATAACAACTGAAAAATGCAGGACACTACTTATGAGATCTTCCAGATGGACAAACAATTCAAAGCTTACTCCTCTGTAGAAAGATTCAAATACAATTAAGAAACCTGCTGTAAAACAGACCGCTGACCATTTTACTGCATGGGTTCATCAGGAGACAACTAAACTGACATGCTTTTTTATTTTACCGGAATGCCCTCAGGGAAGCACCAAGCCCTCAAGGAAGTGCACAAAACTGTATTAAAATCATTTAGACACATTGTTGTGGTTTTGTAAAACAATTTAACAACTCAGACGACCAATAACATGATCCTGTTTAAGTGTTTTACTAGCAGGAATTTCCCTTGCAGACACCTTGTGAAAGATGAGCTTGGCTTAAAACATCCCAGTACTATCTTCAGAATAATCAACTTCACAGAAGTTAATACAAAATTAAACATACAAATGTACAATTATGAAGCAAAGGACGATAGCACAATAAAGGACACCAAAGAAGATGAGAGCATGTGTACTGCTCTTGGCTAAACAAGACAAAGCAATGAATACAGAATTTGTAGCAGCCTGCTACCCAACAGCTAGGTGTCCTAAGGGTTCACCTTATTGATCAGCTATTCCTCCAAGTCCATGGGAAGAAATGTACAACTTTTTCAGACTGATCAGTCTGGGATAATAGAAATATATTTTCTTGGCATGCACATCATCACTGAATAACTACACAGTGCAATGCACAGAATGCACATTTTATAAAAGGAGCAGAACCACTATTTTACATTAATACAAATGAACATTTGGGCATATGTGAGGTCTATTTAATACCCCCAGTATATTGTTGTCCCATATGAAATATTCCTATGTTTCCCATATTTACAGTCCTTTGTAAATTCTGCCTTTTTCCTGCCAATGCTTGTTTTATTAATTACTATTCCAGAACCCAGTGATATCAGTTTAGCGGTAGTCCTAAAGACAGTAGTCACAAGGGACCCTAAGTAAGGAAAAATTCAGATGATTTCAAAACAAACAAATGAAACAACACACTGGTGGTATTAGGCTTCATCCAAGCCCAAATATCTAATCTATGTAATACAGTACTTAGAAACGCAGAGAATGATGGCCGAAAAGATCAAAGGTCCAAGACTATATTGGTGGAGGCGGGATTTAAATTCAACAAAACTAAAGTTTGCAAGGCTAGACAAAATTTCTGGCACAGCTGTCATTTTTACTTTCTTGGAAGAAGGGCTGACCATAGTAAGAAATGTCTGTGCTGAACTTCCCACTCTTCCCTGAGCTGCTCACCCACTGGACACCTACTGATGGACAAGACATAAGACAGCAACAGGAAGTGGAGAAAGAGAAAGACAGCATTCCCTAGGGCACATTTTAATGAAAAATATTTGGGCAACAATTGTTCTGATGCAAAACAGCTTCTGATTAGCAGTGGGAAATATATGTAGCATTTTACATATCACCCTGAGTGAAACAACTGTATGACTACATTGGGTGAAAAAGATGTGTTGCAAGTAACTGCTATGTCATAAACAATTTTCTATATAGCAGTTGATGGACGTTGTGCAGGCTTTTTTTTTTTTTTTGCTGTCAGGCAATTATCCATGGGTAATGCTTATTATTTGCAGTAAGAAAACTTAAAAAACAACATAAATAGTTTAAATTGACAGCACAGTTAACAAATGAACTACTAATTGCCATACTGCTGCTAACATGGGCTAATGCTTTAGGGTCTTGTGTACTGTGTAGGTGCTAATCAGCAAGGACCACAGCGAGGATTCATTTAATAGCCATTGCTGGCTACGTTCAGCCAAGACAGTACAACAGAAAACCCTGACTTTTTTGATTAAGTAAAAAACAAAGAAATACCAGCTTATTAGTTAGTGCAAATGATATAAGCACAGGAGCTTCACAGTGCAAGTTTACTACTTTATGTATTTCCTATATGGCAACAGTCACTTTTCCACAGTATTACTTAGAAATTAAACTCATGTTTATGTTGTGGTGCAGCCAGTTTTTAACCACTAAGGCATTATCAGAGGTTAGAGTACCTTGAACTAATCTAACACTCTCGGGGTTATAAGACACAAAATGAACCGGAGTGCTTGATGCCCCATGTAACTCAACCCTTGGAGTGCCTTGGGCTGTTATTTAACTAAAATGCTTTTTAAAATTAATGTTTTTATAGTTTAAATTCAAATTGTTTATTCTATATGAGGGTTTCTAGTCATTACCGTAACTCTAGAATACGAGTCAGCCAATCAGAATTCTCAATTTCCGGCTATTGTTTTATAATAATAATAGATGACATGCATCTTCCATTTCACTCTGTACAGCTTTAAACATGTTTGGCACCATTACCAACAACTGAATCAGTACACAAAACAGCACAGTCATTTTACGTATAGAATACAAGTGAAGTGTAAACTGTTGGGTGAAACTCCTGTAAAAATTATGGTATAGAAATCTCATACCCCTCAACAATTGGGGTAATGCTTTTTCGTGTGAAGTACCATGCTAGTAATTCTGCAACAGCTTGAAAAGCGTTCCAAACCATTACTTCATCAAAAACTCTGTGATGCTTAAAACACAAACAACATAAAGGGAGGGGGAAGAGATAAAAAGCTATTTAACTTTCACTAGATGCACTTCTGCAGGATCCTGCTAGTTAATAACTGAGTTGTTTTGCTTCCTAAATAAGCCATTGTAGACAAGAATGGCTAAGTTACTGAACTTGATTGCTATGGACTCATAAAAAGGCTGCTTTAAGCTTAAGTAAAATGAATGTCCATATTCCAAGCACCAGTGGAAAATGAACACATTATCCTAGTAAAGCAAATTCTGTTCTTCAGAATGCTAATGCAAGAGGGCTTAACGTATCAAAAAGTCCACAGGAAATGGATGCCCCCATTTGTTTAAAAAATCTAATATATAAAAAAGCAAGTGTAAATGCTTTCATGGTGTTGTTCTACGCAGGTGTGACCGATGCCTTTCAGCTGCTGTTAAGCAGAATCTTGCCATTTGGGGCAGGTTTCACAAAGTCTTCCTTCTCCCCTGACACCCTGAGTCCTGTTGTTTTCAGGACTAAGCTGCTTATGCTGACTGACTTGCTGACAGTTGGGCAACTGCTGATGGAACCAGAAGCTACCATGGGCTGGATGAGACAGGATGTCACGGGCAGGATCACTTGTTCCTTGCTACTAAAAATGAAAAAAACAGAAAAAATGTTTTACATTTTGGAAACAAAAACAAAAAAACATAAAAAAAATTAACAGATTTCACTTAAGCAATATGATAGAGTCATCATTATACGAGGCAATAATCTGGTTGATGAGTGTATAAAGCACGAAGCCGAAGGCCGAGTACCGTATACCAATGAGACTAATATATTACTGCTGAAGATTGTGATGACAGCACCTTATCATCACTATTATGCTACATGTTTATACCCCCTGTAGTTTGTGAAATGGACTCCCCTTTAAAGTATGTACTTTCTTAATAAACCAAAGCCCCTACCTGCTCCACATAGCTGCCAAGTACCCTCTACCTCCATAACTCATGCCTCACAACAACAGAATCCAGCATTTTGATGCAAACTGCAATGTTCTCACTGTTGGCAACCGCTCACTCAAGAAAGGAACCGGAAGCAGTTAATTTTAAATATGAAAGGTTGCTGGCAGCGTGAACATCGCACTTTAGATCAAAAGTTGTATTCTCATGAAGGGAGGATATTTGGCAGGTTGGTAGAGTGAGTAGGGTTCAGTTTATCTAAAAAGTACATTCTTGGAAGGGTAGGTAGTTGCTGTGTGACATCTGACCAATCAGAAGGCAGGGTAAGCTGATGACGTCAATACTCTCATTTTATTGTCAATAAAATGACTGCTGAGAGTTTACTGTGGAGTAAACAGTGTGTAAAGAACAGTTATTCACCATAACAGTAGATCTTCAAGAGAATCTCCTCCATTGGGCCACACCTTTGGAACTGTAAGCCATCGGCATCAGGATCACTTGTAAACCTTTTACTAGCTGGGGCCACCCACAATGATGTACAGCATCAGCACCTATTTAATCATGGGTGGCCCACTGCTCCCTAGTTCCCTGCCAGAGACAACATCACAGGACCTCTTACCATGAGGATCCAGAAGACCAAACCAGTACCAGACACAAAAGGAGAGGCATGGGACTGGATATAGAGTATGCATAAAGCACTTATGGATGCCTCCAGACAAAGCAGTGGACAAAAAACTGCTGGCTTATACCTCAGTTAGGGTGTAGGAATGTGGGTGTGCTTTGGCCCAATGAAGGAGATTCTCTTGAATAGCTATCATTACGAGTAACTGTTCTTATCAAGGATATCTCCTCCACTGGAACACACCTTTGGAATGATTTCCATGCAGTCCACAAGGTACCCAGGGAGGATGACGAAGTCTGATATGCAGTCAGGACAGAATGTCCTGCAAGATTTTAAGGCCAAATCTAACTCATCAACCAGAGACAGTGTCTGGGTAGTAGTGTGTAAAGAAAGGGACAAACAGATGTTTACGGGCAGTAGTGCATCTGTCAGTTGCAGGAATGGCAATGTCAATTAGTCCAGAGGCCAAGTACTGGGCCAGGAAGTTCCTTAACGTACTTCTGATGATAAAATTCAATAAAGGTAGCCAGTCCCTGGGACAGGCATTTGTTATACAGGGCTGCCCTGTTTTTTAGGGACAAGCTGAAACAAAAAAGTCTGAGAAGACTTTATGCAGTCCTAGGCAGGGAAGAGTGCACACTAGGAGTGTGGTGTTGAGAAACTACTCGTAGAACAAAAGCAAAACGTTTCTCGCACACACAAACCTAGAAGTGGGATGCCATAGCCACAATGCTAATAAAAAAACATTTATTTAAACACATGCAAAACAGGGCTAGCCTGACAGGTTTCGGACAGAAGTCCTTATTTTTTATTAGCATTGTGGCTATGGCCACTGCTCTGGAGGCAGGAAGGCACTGTCCACCATCGTGTCTAACACCACACCCATGAACTGGAGATGCTGACAGGGAATCAGTACTGATATTGGTATGCTGAAAGTGATACCCAAGTCCTCGAATAAGTATATGGTACAGGACAGTGTGTATTGAACCACTTCCCTGGACTGGGCATTCAGTAACCAGTCATCCAAATAAGGGAAGACATAATGCCCTTCTCTATGGAGGGCTGCAGCCACAACCACAAAACATTTAGTAATTATCTGTGGCATTGAGGACAGGCCAAGAGCAAAACCCGATATTGGTAATGTTCATCCTTCAGCGTAAACCAGAGGTATTGATTACAGTATTTTCTTCTCTTTACATAAAGGGAAGCACCTTTCTATGGTGCCGAGCTAATAGGCTTTTTGCAGCATGGGGATGAGAGCCTGAAGTGACATCATGGAAAATGTTTTGTTGTTGATACATTTGTTCATGTATCATGGATCCAGTACTAGACACAGGTTGCCTGTCGACTTGGGAATCAGAAAAGTACCGTGAATAGAACCCCGCTGTTCTATTCCTCTGGAGGGATGGGCTTGATAGCCTTCTATTTGAGAAGTGATCGCACTTCTTTTAAAAGGGACAAATGGTCCGGAGGAGCTGGGGATGTACCGCAGTGGTGGAGAGCAACTCCAAAACATACCCCTTCTCAAATAATTCCAGGACCCATTCATCTGTGGTGATCTCCTTCCATTTTAATAGATGCAGGGAGGCCCCCCGCCCCCCCGTTTCTACCTTTGTGGGCAAAAGTGAAGTGGAAGCAGGAGAATTTTTTGCCATTGAGGAACCCCAAACAAGGCTTATCCCTTAACCTTATCACTCATGGAACTACCGATGGTATCCAAATTAACTGAAGTAGTGATAGGTGTATTGGTCCCAGGATGACTATTAGCCTGAAAAGTAGTCACAACAGTATGCCACAGATTACTGAGATACTTTACCTCATATGCCTAAGAAATTGCCAGTTCCAGGCCCAAGGATGCAAAGGCATAAGTTTTACTGCCCACAACATCTAGCCATTCTGATTCCTCATCAAGAGGCCAAGTACTCCGGACTATAAGGTCACCAAGGAGATAATGAGCAGCTGGAAGTACAGAAGTAGTGTTCTGGTAAGCAGTGTAAGGCTCAACAGATGGAGCATGGTACCGCGTATCAGTCCTTCTATGGACTGTAAGTAAATGTGAGGATTCAGCCATGTATTAAAAGCACTTTCCTGCCATGTATGGTATACAGGAAGTACCACCATAGGAGGTGCAGGCTCAACTTCCAAAAACTTCAGTAAAGTACTGGAGTCCTCTTCTTCACCTGCAAGACAGAGGACATCTTGAATCTGAGTAAAATTTGAGCAGATGGATTGTGAGGAGGAGGAGACCTGGGGTCATGGATCACAGTGTCATTTTCCCTGTCAGAGGAGAGAGTAGGGCCGGAGGGTAGATCTACTTCATAGAGATCTCCTTCTTCTGAATCCTCCAAGTCTTCCTCCATGTTAAAGGGATTAGGACTATAATAAACCTTGTTGTCATCTCGAATGAAGATAGTGGTAATAGATGGAGCCAACAACAGGAGCGAAAGCTGAGGCAGAAGAACGTCAGGCTTGCTTTTATATCCCACTGATGAGAACTGTACCAACAGGGAAGGCCCTGTTGACAGGACTGTAGTCACTACGGTTGTTGAACAAAGTGACGAAAACAGGTGAAGTAATAGTCTGAATATGATGTCAGCACAGGCTGGAAGCTGATGATGCCTATTAAATGATTCATGACCACTGGCATCTTCAGGGCACAGCCTGATGGCAGAGGCACCATACCATCCATAATAAGGACAGCAGCACCAGAGCCAAGCCTCAACCTTTGTTTCTCAAGGACAGCTGGGGGACTACAGATGCTGCCGCCAGAGTGGTTGATGAAGAGAACTTACCCTCTTTTAACAGAAACCTCGACCGTCTTTCCACCAGTGAAATATGCATCTCCTGATGCTTACGATATCGGCTAGAGTGTGGGGGGGGGGGGTAACAATACCACTGTGTCTATGTTCTTTAGATCGGTTTGTCCCGACGGTACCACAGACCGTATCGGTGACAGTGTGGCTGACTTTCTGGGAGTATGCTTCCTGGTGACAGCTGAACAGGAGTAAGAAGCTGACTTGGGGCCCCAGAGATGCCATGCTGGTAATGAAGGGCTTTTCCAGAACCTTTGTGCGTTGTCTCCTTGTGGCCTGCGAAGATTGCTGGTAGGTCTTGCAGGCCCTTATGCTACAGGAAAGATTTTCTCAAAGCAGCAAAGACACACTCTTTCTAGTAAGTGCACTGGTTAAAAAAAAAAAATCCAAAACAAATGGGTAGTTGACAGTGTGACTTACAACACTGACAATGCTTTCAATTCAGTATGGAAAACAAATCTCAGAAATGACTGCTGTTTCTCTGCAGGTCTGATGAGTGGATGACACTGGAAGAAATAAATAAATAGCACCTTTCTCTGTGCATTACAACACAAATAGGAGGGCTCCCATACCTGAATTGGAGTTTCTCCATGCAAGTTTTAAAACTATATGAAGAGAAGGGGTCATATTTTGCCCCCAAGGGGGCTAGCTGCACTATCCCTTCCACTTTCTGACTTGCCGCTCCATCCCCGTGCTTCCTTTTGTGATGTCACTATAGCACCAGCGCAGGGACATGCTCCATGCAAATCTATGGAGTGTCATTTTAAAAGCTGTTTTTACTATTTTAATTAGACTTTTGGTACACATGAAAGCCAGTATTCAAGTAACAAGGCAAACAAGGAAACGCAAGGACAGAGCGGCAAGTCAGGAAGCGGAAGGGATCAGGCGGCTAGCCCACCTCAGGGGCAAAATACGATCCCTTCCTTTCTGAAAGGGGCACATCATATTGTTTTAAAACTTGCATGGAGGAACTCCCATTCAGGTAAAAATATCTGAATCAGAACTTTGTGGAAAGGTGCTCTTTAAGTAGCAATGGGGCTACCCTCGATTATATAGGCACGAATGTGCCAGCCCGTCAGCGCAGCGGTTGGATTTCCGTGTGCGACGCCAGCAACCCGAGTTTAGGAGCAGACTTGGGTCGCTGGAGAGCCGGCTGGGGGAGAAGGCTTGAGCGTCCCATGACTGCTTGCCTTCTCCGGGGGGAGGAAGGGGGCCAATGCCCGCAGCTTGCCTGACCCTGTGCGGAGGCTGAGGGTACAGCAAGTCCTGCTTGCAGGAGGGGCTGGCCAAGATGCATGGTGGACGTCAGCGTGAAGCACCTTGACATCAGGGTGCACACCACACATAGGGAAGGAAAGAGGAAAATGCCTCCCATCACAGGGAAGATGGAGCATCGGAGTGTACCCTCAATGTGCCACCACCCGCCTTGACCGATGCAGCCAGAAGTACAGGGTGTTTGGGCCCCCACTCGTCCCCACCTGGGGGACAATCTGCGGCTCCATGGAGATTAAGGACGGACCAAGATAGGGTGGCTGGCAGAGGGATGACTCCTAGGTGCTCCTGAAGGGTCAGAGATGGGGGGGATGTAGGAGGAGATAAAATAGAAAGTTAAAAAAATATATATAGGCACAGATGTTGCACATCATTATGGGTGGCCCCCCACCTAGAAAGTTACAGAATGATCCTGACACCAATGGCTTATGGTTCCAAAGGCGAGGCCCAATGGAGGAGATATCCTCTGTGAAGATCCGCGACTTCTGCTTGAACGAAATGGTGACCATGTAGTATAATTAAAAATAAATTCTACATTAGCCCTATTGGAAGATGAAAGATTCCTAATCCCCACATTTTTTGGTCCTAGACAGTATATAACCAGTTCCAGTGCAAGCTTTTATACAATGTGCTTGCCTACCTTATCTTAAGGATTTAAAACAGTTTTGCTGCATTAAAAAAAAATGAAAAGGACTGTAGTACTGGCTAAGAAGCTGTCTCATTTCACTGACATCATGCAGGATGTGTGGGCCATTTTACGTTCAGATTTCGGAGCAAGTTTCAACAAGATGGTCAGTTTGTTTACATTTTTAAAATGCCAGAAAATTTCATTCAGCTTTTTCACCATTTGTGACAGCAGGCAGCCCTGTCCCCCTACTCCTTCCCAGCTGGTGTCCTTTTCCCCGGCTCCCCACAGCACAGTCCCTCACGGACTGCCCCCTCCCGTGGTAGGTCCCCCCAACTGTACTCATAGTCCTGATTGCCCCTACAGATTGGGTGACGGCACAGGTCTGGAAGCGAGCATGCAGGGCTTCATGAAGTCCACCTGACTCCATTTCTGCTTTTCTTCCCCCATCCGCCTCTGTGGACAGGCAGTCATGTGTGCCATGTGGAGGTACACACACACACAATGCCAAACTGGTGGCCACTGCCATTCTGTGCCACTTGCCCCTGTACTACCACTAGGCCTCCACCTGATGGCAGTCAACGGTGGAGCTGGAGAGCAGCCCGAGGGCATAGGGGAACCACAGAGGTTAAGTGGGGGGAGGATCAAAAGCTGTAATCAAGTACAGGACTTACGAGCAGACTGCATGGGCCTAGCGGTCCTTATCTGCCAACAATTTCTATGTTTCTGGTATAACCCCCCTGCAAATGGGGGTTCCCAAAAGACTTCCAGGAGCTTGCTTGAATGCTCCAAGCCTGAATGGTGTTTGGCGTTTAAGCCATTTATCAGTGAGTGTTTTTAGAACCTCTGGTACTGTCTCTTTAAGAGCTGTCTGCTTGCAGACATAATTAGTTTGTATGGGGGACTGTGTGTTTCTTTGATTGAGTACCACTCAAGCTGCTGCCAATTCACTTCATTTTTGCAGTCACTAGGAGTGCAAAGGGAACCTATCTGAAAGATGTAACTGTTTGCCAGAAATCATTTACAGTAATAATGAAATTACAGTTTGTCTAACCTACTTTCTTTTGCAGTCAGAACAGTGTCTGCCTAGTTCCCCATTCTGGTTTTGAACTGCTGAACTGGACCAATCAGTGTGGGGTAAGCTAGCTCTAAAATGGTGCCTTGACTAATCAGAACTTGACTCATAATCTGAGCCAGCCACAAGAGGATTGTACGAAAGCAGTGACTCTGGGAGATGTAGTTTAGACTTCAGCACCTTTTGGACCAACAGCAGCAGTCTATTGTGAGTGACAGCCAATCCAGTCAAGAACTGGGAGGAACTCAAAGGAAGTGCCCGGTTTTGTCGGTTGGAGTTTCAGTTGAGCTTTGGCAGTGAAGAAGGAAGGAGCCCTGTGCTTTTTCAGTGTGCAGTTTTAGTCAAAAACGTGTGTAAGGCCCAGAGTTCCGTCTGCAGCTTGTGTAACAGCTTGTTAGGACTGAATCCGTCCCTGTGAAAAGAATCAAAGGATCTCTGAAGAGTAGAAACCAGGCTCACCCTGTAGAAGACTGGAGGAATTGCTGAAAATTGCACTCGGTCTGTCAGGAACTGAATCTGCTGTTGTTCTCCCGGTATTGTGCAGTAATTCGATCGGATACAGATGCAGCCTGCCTGGTATAGTGCTTTCTTTTATATGGATGTGTGAAGAGGTTTGTGTACCTCAAGTGAGCCCTGCTGACATTGAAGGACCCTATCTTATTTGGAGGTCGTGAGTACTAATTCAGGGTCGCTCCTGCTGAATTGCCACATTAAATCCAAATGGAATTACTGTACTGCTGACTGTTTAATTCTCCTTTTCTCTGTGTGAAAGGGCCCTACCAGCTGCCACGGTTTGGACTAGCCACTAGGGCTTGGGTACCCAGGGACAGTAACTGATAGGGATAGGCCTGTGCACAGAGCCATAGGTAGATTATTAGAGTGATAAGCTAATTAACCTGATTTCCTGTCCTTGTTATATCCCCTAAATAAATCAGAGCTGCTTGTTTCAGTAAAGTTATACTGCCTGAAGTATTTGTCTATGTTAAAGTACTGTACTGTGATTGTTGCACTGTATCTCATTTCACAGGAAGTCCCAGTGCGGAACCAGTCCTGGGGTAAGTGTATACTGTGAAGGTAATTCTGATATATTGTGTGGGCCACTAGTGGGAAGAAAGGGGGGTTGCAGTGTCCCAGAGGGCTGTGACCAAGTTAGTTTAACTATTGCAAACCCTGACCTCTGGGTGGAGGCACCCGCCATTGGATCCAGGCCCCTCAACCTGTTAGTGGCAAATCAGGCAGGGGTAGTAGCCCCTGGGATAGCGCCATCTAGGGGTTACACTATGCTTAATCCTCTCCCATCCAGCTGACCCTCAGCAACCTGAGTTCGCTCCCGAATCCAGGTTGCTGGTGTGGTGCCAGGTAAGGTGTCTGGCGCCTCAGCCCTCTGCATCACAGGGCCAGCCCTGGTAAAACTGATTTTAACACCTTAAGATAAGGTAAGCAGGCACATCATGTAAAAGAGATTAGTCTAGACAACCTTGCCTTGTGATCGATTATAAATAGCATCTATGACTAAACAAGGGGTTTAGGAGTCCTTTAATACTGCTGTCAATGAAATTTCCTTTTCTGGAAACCATGGTAGCCCCATTCTTCTGTCAGAGAAAGCATCTCACACAATTAATTCCAATACTGCTACATAATTGGCTGGCAAAGGGTGTGTGAATGTCGACAAACTGCACCCTTCCGCCCAGGAATCTGAGTGCCTCACCTTTATGCTGCAGTTGGCACCACCAAATGCCTTTCTATATATTCAGCACTTACATGGTTACACTCATTTGTTTCAGCCTTCGTTCCTCCTGTTTTAGTGGTTCTTGGCCAAGTTGCTTCAGTTGATGTCCATTTACAGAAACTGTCCCATTGGGCAGTTCATCATCCTGGGAATCAATGCCCAACTGTCTGTGTAAGACTTCCTGCAGTAAATAACAGAAGTTAACTACTACACTAAAGAATCAAAGAAATACCATGACAATTATGAAAATGTGGTGTTAGTTTTTCATTTAAAAAATTTATCCTAACATCTGCAGCTTATTTAATTAAGCTGTACACTACAAAATGTGTAATTACTATTAGCTGTTATTTATTCATTGAAAGAGTTTAACCAGGAAAGTCTTTCTGGGCTTTAACAGCTCTGTCTGAGAGGATATTAGCTAAGAAAGAAACAAAACATATGTAACTTATATCAGGTGTAATGTATTTGTTAACTGTCCTAACTTGGGTAAAATATTTTTTTTTAAAACTATACATTTATTAGAGTTTTAGGCAATTTAATTCAATTACTTACATCTGAAATTATAAAACAGGTCTACCAGTGTTTTACCTCATTGGGTGAACAGCTGTGTCACTATGTCCTGGTACAAGGACCAGTCATGAGACATCTCCCACTTGGCTGACAGCATCTCCCATTTGGTTGTACTGCCCCGTTATGAACATTTCAAGATATGCCTGTAAGCTATGTACCACAGACCTGGTTCAGCATGCTTCCTGACACAGAGGACAGGAGTGCGCCCCGCCTTGCTTGTTCAGAGAGAACATGGTGGTTGTGTTGTCAGTCTTGTCCTGCACAACCTGACCCTGAATCAGCACAGCAAACTCTGTCAGTGCTAGTCACACTACCCAGAGGTCCAAAAGGTTGATGTACTGGAGGGTCTCACTTGGTTACCAGAACCAATGGGCTCTGCGGTAGCATATGAGCCCCCCATACCACCAGAGGCACATCTGTGGTCAGGGTGAGAGTTGACTCTGGGCAGACAAATGGAATCCTCTCCACAAGGTTCTAGGGACACAGTGATCACTCAATGGTGTCCCACACAACTGGGTCACCCGAACTGGCTGGTCTAGGTGATTGTGGCACCCAGCTCCTTCTGGAGGGAGAACATGCACCAACAGGCCCACTGAACCACACTGCGTAAAGCTGCCATGAACCCCAACAGCTGGAGGACTCCCCAGTCCTAGCATAACTGCCCAACCTGAAATGATCAGACAAAAGAGGTAAGTTCCTTTCACTTATCTGCAGGGAAGCAAGCTCTAGCCTGGAGGGAGTTCAACTCTGCTCCAATGAACAGGATTACTTGTTGGGGACCAGTTCGGACTTCGCTGGGTTGACAAAAAGGCCCTGATCCCTGGACTGCTTCACTGCTTCCCTGCAAACGCCCATAATAAGCTGGTCATCTAGGAGCAGTCATACTTTGCTGCCTCTGCACCTGAGATAGGCTACCATGATCGACAGGCACTTGGTAAATGCCCTGGGTGCTGGGGACAGATCGAATGGCATGACCTTTAACTGGTACAGTATTCCTGTCACACAGAATTGGAGGTACCACCTGTGGGATGGATGGGGATATGAAAGAATATGTCCTGGAGGTCTGGGGAACAAAACTATGCCCCAGATTCCCGAGATGGTATGATCTGGTTGAGCATTACTACACAAAACTTTTACAGATCAGCGTGTTGATTGCATTCAGGGCAAGAAGCAGAAAGGACAAAGAAATGCTGCAGTTCAGTTAATTTTAGTAGCAGAAACCGTGCTTCAGCAGTCACAACAGCATACAACATATACAAATTACAAGTGCAGATGAAGACAGAACAGTGAATTTATGCTGCCAAAAACTGCTCTTGTATCCTGCAAAGCCATGGCCCTGGTGCTTTGACTCTGGCTAGATGCCTCTGAAGACTCTAATCTGTTGAGAGGCTAAAGATTTTGGTTGGCTGGTTGAAGTGTAAAATGAGACTGCTGCTAGATGTACTTTCAGGGTTGAGGGCCTAAAGCCCAGAGACTGCAAGTGCACCGGGTAATCCAGGACTGTAGATAATCCTGCATGTAAGATTATTGTTTTAGTGGGACACCAAAATGAGAATATTTTACAATCTGAGGAATACGTTTTCCTAGTTGAAGGTTTTCTTGACATTTTTAAAACCTTTAAAGGAAAGCTGTCCAAAACATGGACAGCTTACCCTCCAGTTTAGATTTTAACAGCAAGAGCGGCATTTTTCTGTGCCGCAACTTGCTGTATCTTAATTTTTAAAACTCTGGAACCTGGAAGTATGGAGGAGGCAGGGGATGCTCCATTTGCTGAAAAGGTGCAGTGACACACTGCTCGCTTCAATACTTTATTTGCAAAATGGCAAAAGGCATTGAATAGAGAGTCCAGCCTGGAGAGGGTGGAGGAGGAGGTGGACCCATAGACGACATCGGCGTAATCGAAAATAGGTAAGACTGTTTTTGTGAGTAGTATACAGTGGACTGGGAGGGAGAGGGCATCTTTATTTCTGTAAAGAGCACCAAGCTTTGGGAAGAGCTTAGCATGGATGTAGTCAATGTGTGTCGTGTAATCTAGGTGGCTGTCTAGCCAGACGCCTAGGTATTTGTAGGCCGAGACTGTATCCAGCATGGGTGCCATCGAGGGTAGAGAAGGAGGGGTGTGTGGAAAGTTTTTGCGGGGTTTAAACCTAAATTAAGCAGACCAGGCCATTGGAAGGTATAGCATTTACTAGTGCAATCACCCACTGTGCTCATGCTTGTCAGGCTTTTTCCTACTTAGGCCCTGAGGCTTGGAACTATATACATATGCATAATTAGGGTCCCAACTCCTCTTTTTCCTATTACAGTATTTCTGCTTGGTTTAGACAAGAAAAATTTAAACATAGTAATTGCTGTACATAATTTGCTGCCTACACATTATCTTGAGAGAATACTGTTATAGTAAGTTATGGCTAGCATTTTGCACAATGTAAATAGGTACTGTAATGGTATGCTCATAATAGTTTAATTTATATTTACATAGAGATTACTGTGCATGTTACAGTATTTTATTACCTTTTACCATCTCTAAGTTGCCTTTTTGGAACCCATGTAAAATGCATGTTCCAGCTGCTTTCTTGCTACTCAAAAAAACCACTCACTCACTGATCCCATAATGCATCACTAGATCACTGCATTGTTTTGATAATTCCTCAGCACTGCTTTCACTGAAATTCAAAGATTTCACACTAGATGGCACTGCTTTGCACAGACTATCTTTCCTCATATACAACAATCAGTATCAGCAATTGCAACTTATAATCTACCCTGTTACGGGGCGCATAGAGGTGCTTTGTTTTGCTACCTAACTAAAATTCCTTAACTGGAAACTAAATGAGGGTTACTCACCTGTAACCGTAGTTCTGGGAGTGGTATATGGTGCACATCCACACTTAGGCAGTCTTCCTTTCCCCTTTAGGACAAGCCAAATGTCTTCAAGCTAAGCTTCTCCCACCCACTTGGGTGGTATACTCCCCGGCTCCACCCCATGATGTCTGATCTTGCACGCTAGCAGCAGGGATCCGTGTGCCACTTGCCAGGGGAGGTTGGGTGGTTCATGTAGATGTGCACCACATATCACTTCTAGAACTATGGTTACAGGTGAGTAACCCTCATTTCTAGGAGCGTGGATATGGTGCATTATTCACACTTGGGCAGACTCCTAGACGTTCTCCAGGGAGAGGGGTCAAGACGCACACTCCTACTTGGCAAAAAGAGATTGGAGAACTGAGGTCCCAAAACCAGCATCCTGCCGTGACTCAAGGTCAATGTGGCAGTGCTGTTGGTCTGCCAGGTGCAGCTTCAGTGTAGGTGACAAAAAGCTAGTGAACCTCTCCCCGAACTCCATCCATGTGCTTCTTATAGTAAGCAAGCGCTTGTCTCAGGTTCAACGTATGCAGCCAGTGCTCGGCTTCCGAGGTTAGAATGGTTAAGTACACTGGGAGGTCAATCACCTGATTAAGGTGAAGCTCTGGAACAACCTTCAGGAGGAACTTTAGGTTGGGGCAGAGGACAACCCTGTCCCTGTGGAACACCAAATATGGAGACTCCAGCAAAAGTGCCTGAAGCTCATCACACCTGTGCATCGGTTCAAATGGCTTGCCCATGAGTATTGCCAGTACCAATAAGTCCCAAGGTGGTGGTGGTGGTTCTCGCACCGGCAGGGACAGGTGGTTAAAGCCCTTAAAAAAAGCACCTGACCACCTTCTCCTGTGATTGAGCCACTGGACTTCAAGAACCTGACTTTACTGGAGGTCTCACTAGATGTCATTGATCTTGAGGAGGATTCTGCGAGTGCTGGACTGCACAGCTGCATGCTATTTTTGAGGAGGAGGAGAAAAAGTAGCAGGGACGCTGAAATGCTAACCCTTTGCCTACAACGGGTATGCCACCATTGCCTGAGCCAAACTTTGGGTTGTTTTTGTAGGCAAAGGAGAGCCTGCAGTAGCGGCTTACATACATTCAGCGTTCTTACCTGTACCTGTCCTATTTGTGCTGTTTATTCCTTCAGCTCCCCTTATTGCACCATAATATCGTTTCTGGAACCTGGAGTCCTAAGTGGTGGAGGAGCCTGCTCCAGAGGTGGAACTGTTTGGGCAGCCCCGGTCGCTTTAAGGACCAGCTGTAGTTATACAAACATTTTGCTTCCCGTTCCACCCAGCTATCCTCTGAAAGCTTTAAGCCTGACTATTGCTTTAGTGCATAAGAGTGACTTACACAGCTGTACTTTGTAACTTTGAAACTTTGGATGTTTGTTTGCTCATCTGCCCACATCCAAGCTCTGTATTATATAACTAAGCAATAATGCACAACAGGGTGTGGTATATCATGGGATATCGTCACGCCTCAGGTGGTTGGGTACGAGGCCGCAGTCCGAGTGCATACAACGACCCGAGAAGTGACAATATCCCATGATATACCACACCCTGGAGTGCATTACTGCTATTATGAACTCGCTTAAAAGTTTTAGCAGTACAACATGCAAATAAAATGTTTAAAATGTTTTTAAAATGACTGTTTTAGAGTGGTGGAGGAGTAACTTTTCAGAAAAAAGTTCCTATAATTCCCTGAGCAGCAGGTGGCGCTGTTGTAAGTGGAGTTGGTTGAAGAGGTGCTGCTCTGAACTCATCTCCCAGCACTGTGTGCTCCTTGCATTTGACCCGGTGTGTGAAGATGGACTGTATTTATTTATTTTTGTGAAACCCTTATCTGGTGGCAATGGGAGAGAGCAACTAATCAGGTATGCACACATACATCATGTGGACAGTTTTGGGGTTCTTTGTTTTTTTTTTTGTTTCAAGGGGAGTCCCTCGAGCCGTGACTGATATCACGCTGCATGTGTTTTCTGCCTTGCGGTATGTCTTTCGGTGGGCTGTGTGAGGAGGAATGAGCGACTTTTTTTTGTTTCTTTTGTAAACAGACGCTCGTGTTGGGGAACTCGGTCCGTCTTTCCAGTGGCAGTGGGCACAGCTGTGTGAGGTAAAGCTTGTAAGGAACGAGGGGTAATGCAGCTGTCAGAGGAATTTCTGTCTGCAAGCAGTCTGGTGGCTGGAGGTTTTCTGAAGCCGTGTTGACGTAGTCCGCTATCAACACAGCTTCAAAAACCTCTTGGCCAATCAGCTTCCCGTATTTACGCTCCCCAGTTAATAATTTACAATTTACTTGTCCCGATTAACTTACTTAATTTTTCTCTCATTCCTACTGGATATCCACGGTGTAAGTGTATGCACTTGCATTACTCTTTGAAGGCAATAACAACTCAACATAGTTAGCTGAAATAGCTAAAGTAAGGATCTTGCTTTGCTTCCCTTGTTTTGTCAGGGTAAGCCCAAACTGCCACCGTGGATAAGGAACAGCTGTTAAGACGTTCAGGGAGTTAGGTGGTTAACATCAATTCCACAGTTTAAGGATATTCCTAGATGTCTGGTTATTAATGATTACTAATTAGTTAATTAGTTCCAGATAACAACTAACCCACAGATAAGAAAGGCACTACGTGCATGCGTGGCGTCCCTTCAGCCGACATACCATCTCTAGGTGAACAAAAGAGCCCACGTGGTTGTTAGTAAAACTGAGCAAAAGGTGAATTGTAAGTTATATGTCCACTAAGCATGGCCAGGACAATAGCTTTTGTGCCTTTTTGTGCTTCATCTACTTTGGTTCACTAATCAAAAGTAGCCTGGAAAAGATTTAGGAAAAACTGAAATTTTAAACCTCCTTTAATACAGACCAAGGGGCGACAGTAGCCCCAGTGCTTGATCAGCCGCACATACACAAAATTCGGACTGAAATTTACGCTTGAGCCCACATTTTCGGACACTTTCTCTAAAAGGAGTTCTGTGTCTCAGTATCTGTTGGGATGTACCATAAATAGAGGCGATAGCTTCTGAATACTATTTCAGGCCTACCTTAAAAGTAAGTCTATGAAATTCCACTAGGAATATCCTTACAGCATATTTATTTAACGTATAAGTTATTTAATTATTAGAAAGACAAAGATATATATATTTAATCTTCAAAAATATACAGGCTGCTTGTTTCTGACTCAACCCAGTTAAACAGACTGGTCTTTTAATTTAATTTATATATATATATATATATTTTTAATATACTCCTATATTTTGGTGCAGTTAGTGAGATTTTACCAGTAGCCTTGTCTGCTTTTAAACCTATGTGTTCTAAGGTACTTACAGGGTGGTAGTTGGATTAATTTTTTATTATTTTTTTTTTATTTTGGTTGGTTTACGTTCCTCATTGACCTTTAACATGTACTGAATTATTCATTTTTAAATCAACTTGGCTACTGATATTTGCTGGCCTCTCCGTTTTTCTTCCCCCCCATGCAATGGCTGGATGGGACCGGGTTAAACGTCGAAGGCAGAAGAGACAGTTTGGATTTAAAAATTTCTGCAAACAAATGGAAACAGCCTGGCCTGTTGGTACAGCAGATCGGCTGGAGACCTACTCGAGGAGCCGGTATTCTGGTTTTGAAGGGCTCTTCTGCTTGCAAAGAACGAAGTACTGTACCAGAATACGAACCTACTACATTTTACTGAATTGGGTAAACTTCGGCGAACTGATCTGTACTTATTTTCTTCCTTTGTTTCCCCCTTGATAATACAGTGAGGGTTCACTAGTAATAGTCTCCCCTTTGCTTTTTGACTCATTAAAGCAAGCAAATGTAAAATATGCACGCACACGTACATGTCTGCCGGGGTCTCGGGTCAGGGAGAAAAAGGGAGAAACTCTACAAAAATTACCTATATAAGAAAAAGGCCTACACTCTGCAGGGAAAGAAAAGCATAGTGAACTGTACAGAGAACAGACCAGCTGCAGAGATGTTTATTGGTACGTATCAACTAAATCAAGATAATCCAGATAAATCACAGCTACCTGCCAATAGACAGAATTTCAGATATAATAGAGAATATTTCACAGATGAAAGTGACTTTACCTCATGCTCCACCATATCTAAGCAGATGCTTGAGATTATAGAAAATCCTTATTATGCAGATATTGTTATATTAGAAAATATGGCAGTATTTGAAGAAGAACTCTCAAATTTGAGAGCAGATGTCTTCTGTAATAGAATATCATTAGATAAGATACTGGAAAAAAACTCAAACTTTAATAGTTCAACAATAGTACAGCTGGAGCAGGAGGTGACATCACCGATATTGGTGGAAACCAAGGCAATACATGCTAATAGTCTGGCTTACCCATTTAATAATGACAATATTTGTGATTGCTATATAAAACCACCTTCTAAAGAAAAACAGAGCTGAACTCCCTAAAAACGGGAGAGAAAACCCGGATGGGAAAGTAATAAATCTCATTACCCCTATAAAAGGGAAGGATCACATGGAACCTGATAAAAGGAAGGTAACGCAGACAGGGGAGGGCATGAGCATATAGAAAGCCAGAAAAGAAAGACAAAAGGGAGTAAGTCTTTTGACAATCACTTCATTAAGACAATAAACAAATCAATGAATGCCCTGAATGGAGTAACTGGAACAGGTCTGGAAAAAAGATGGAAACAGAGCCTACAGGGAGGTAGACAGAGCCCACCCCCATAATGCACCCATAAAACCAACCATGGAGGGAAAGTTAACAGGAAAAAAATGTAGTGATACTCTGGTCGAATTCCAAAAATATAGCGAGCCAGAGAGACTGAATACTTGCTAGAAATTTATGGTGTACAAAAATTAAATTTAGAGACAGATGAGAACTTACATAAATAGATGATACGTCTTTTGCACTTATCAACTGATGAGGGAAAGCAAATCCTTACAACTAGACCCCCAATGCTAATTTCCATGACTGAGCCTTATTATATACACAGTCAGAGGGACTGGCAAAAACCATATGGGAAAAGGAAAACATTTTGAGATTGAAGGGTATTTCCTTAATACTCCCCCCCCCCAGATTGTTCCCATTACCCCCAATGTCCAAGAAAACCCAAAAATACTTCATAAAGATGGAACACCGGAGGATAAAAGGCTAGCTGAAAAGGCAAAACAAGGGAAGAAACTGGGGGAAAATACTAACAGGAAGGAAACAGATGAAATTATTAAAGTAATAAACAACTATGAGACCAAACAACAGGAGGAATGGTAATGTAAGACTGTATCGCTCTTTGGATGGGAAACATCCAAACAAGATTCTTTGGGAGTAATCAGGGGAGAAATATCCTCCTTCCTGGCACGATCTCTGCAACTTAACATTACTAGAAACTCGATAGATTCCATAAAATCATACAAACAACTATGTAACTCTTCCCAAACAGACATTTCATTTAAAAATACACTAACTGCTAAAGCTTTACTGAAGAATGGGCACAAACTAGATGCCCTTGGTATCTATATTACTTTCCCTCAAGGCTGGGATAACACAAATCAAATAGGAGAATTGCAAGAGGGAGAACAAGTATCAGAAAATGTCAACAAGATAATATATATCGCTCTAGAAAATTTGCTTAGCTCTAACATATTTACCACATTGGAGCATAGAGAGAGAGACTGACTTAGATCGAGCAAAATACAAACAGAGAAAGAGACCCAGGAGCCCTACTTACAAGAGGTTAGGATATTATCCTGGAATACAGAAGAGCTGCACCTTAAACTAGCAGACCCTGAAGTCAAGAATTATCTGGAATCGTTTGCTATAACGTGCTTATAAGAGACCTGGTGCAACGACAGTAGGGCTCCTGAGTTACCGGGATACGCCAACCAATCAAATCCTGCCACCAAGGTCAGGAAGTATAGCAGATATAAAGGGGGTTTATTGACATACGTGGAAGACTAGGTTTGCTGGCAAAGGCACCTAGCTTCACCTGAGCTCTTTTCTTCTAGGTTGCTTGAAAGGATAGAGCAAAGAAACTTATCAGAGTAAGGAAAAGGATTAAAGCTTCTTTTGACTAGGCAGATTTACTGTGTGTTATTTTATTTTGTACTCACAGGGATTGTTCAAACAACATGAAGTCTTGCTATATTATAGACATTAGCAGTTTGTTCCAGCTCTAGAACTGCCCCGGAGTGAAATGGTTAAAACCATTCCAAAATAGAATTTTGGCACGAGAGCAGCTCTATCTGTGTCATTTCAAACTTGAACTGTCAGATTCTTTACTCCTACCAGTGAACAGTCGCTCCAGAGATTTCTCCTTCTGCTTGGTTCATTTCTCGGTTTAAAGTATTTTCTCGGTTGGATTTAACGAGTAGTTTTATTTTAACCGCCAAAACCGTTAGAAGTTCAAGCTCTATCTGTGGTAACCGTAAGTAAATGAAGGTTTTGTCTGTGTGGAACTTGTAAGTTATCGTTCGGTTTTGAACCGATCAGTGGGTTAAAACTCATTTAAAACTAAAAGTTACTATTTTAGAGTGTGGTTCCGGTTCTTATCGGTTCTAAAAAGCGGATTTATTACGTTTTTCCAATACCCGTATTTCATGGTTGGGAACCGATAAGGGTGTCTTGCCTAGCACTGCCGTTAAAAGGGCAAGTTTTTGGTTAGGCTGGCATTATGTCTGAGAAACCCAAAGAAAACCGGCCCACTGGGTTTCAACACTGTGATGTTTGTGGGAAGTCTTTGCAAGGCTGACCCACACACACATGTGTTTATTGTCTGAGGTTTGACCACCTCCAGTCAGACTGCCAGGTATGTAAGAATTTCCCTGCAGCCACCCTGGAAAAAGATTGGGCAGGCTCAGGAACGAGGGCCAAAGTCCACTGACCCGGATGGCCAGCCCAGTTCGGTGCCAACCGAACCAGAGGGAGTGCCCTCTGACCAGGGCCAGACTTCTCGGCAAAAGAAAAGCTGGTTCTGAGGAACCAATTCCAGTAAAGAAAACAAGAAAATCAGCAGGTCTGAGTCCCAAATTCCTTCTCCAACTGCTGCAGAGATAGCAAAAGCCATACAAATTGTCCAGTCACTGTCTCAGGGTCCGTCCGAACCACCACTATCTGGTAAAGGTCGGTTCGTCCGGTCCCAGTGGTTCAGGATTATGATATTGAGAATTTTATGAACCAGAGGAGGGGGAGGATTATGATCAGTATGAATGTGGCTGGGAAGGTCTGGGTGTGCCCACTGAACCGACATCTCCCCAGACAGACCTTTAGAATCTCCCCTATGCTGTCTGAGTCCCCATCTCATTTTATGTTTTATAAAAAGTTGCTGAAACCCTCCAGCTTCCTTTAGAAGAGGCTGTGGATGAGCAAGAGGAGCCTGATTTTGTAGAAATGATGGATATTCCAGAGTCTAGAGATTGTCTATTCCTTTACATAAGTCTTTTAGGAAACAAACAATTAAAATTTTAAAGCTCCTAATTCTGTGCCTCCTGTAGATAAAAGATGGACAGAAGGTATACATTGTCAGGCCCTGATACAGAATTCCTTTCTCAGCAATGCAGTCATGTTGAGTAGTTCAGGCTGCTGCCTGTGATAAAGCTAATATTCCTTGGCTTCACATCCTCCTGACAAGGATTCCAGGAAGATTGATGCCATGGCAAAAAACAGTATATGGCAGCTCTCTGGGACTCAGGCAAGCAAATTATATGGCTTATGTAGCTAGGTATCAGAAATCTAGATGGGATACTGTTATGCAATTGGCCAAGCAGGCCCATGGCCAGCTGGCTAGTGAACTAGAACAGGTGGCTGCTGATGGCATTGAAGCCTCTAAGGTTCAGTTTCATGCTGCTGTGGCATTTAATGATGTTTCCTCTAGGGTCATGGCCACATCTGTAGCTTTTCGTAGGTTGGCCTGGCTCAGGTGTACTAGTTTGTCACAGGATACCCAGACTAAGGCTATGGATTTTCCTGTGGTGGAAAATTCTCTGTTTGGAGAGCAGACAGAGAATTACATGAAGAAGATGGATGAATACAGGACTACTTACAAGAGTGCCCAGGCTAAGGAGCGGCAAGCCACTCCTCAAAGGCATGCCCCCAGGGGTAGGGGTAGGCCTTTTCACAGGCCTTTCTACCAGACTCAGGCCTCCTCTGCCTATGCTCAGAGGGGCTTCTTCAGAGGCAGGGGCAGACGAGGGGTGGGCAGATCTGCTCCCACCCCCCAGCCTAAAGCTCCTGCGAAACAGGCACCCTGATGGGGTGCCCAGGGCCATTCTCCTGTACCAGTGGGGGCAGGCTGGCTTACGTCAGTCAGAATTGGGCTTCTTTAACCATGACAAGTGGGTTCTGGAAGTAGTAAGCCAGGTCTGGTTCTCAGCTTCAAAAGTTTCCCAAGTTGAGAAGCAGATTTTTCTACCTGCAAGTGCTTGAGACCCTCGCTCTGGAAACAGAGGTCTCATCCCTGTTAGCTCTCAGAGCAGTAGAAAGGGTTCCTCCCCTGCATCAGGGCAGGGGTCTGTATTCCAGATACTTCCTTACCCCAAAAAGACAGGAGAATGGCGCCCATCTTAGATCTCAGATATCTAAACAAGCATCTTTTGAAACCAAAGTTCAAAATGGTAACTCTGGCAATGATTTTACCTTCCCTAAGGCCAGGGACTGGCTAGCCTCCTGGACCTCAAGGATGCCTATTTCCATGTCCTAATCAGAAGATCCCATCGAAAGTACCTCAGATTTGAACTGCCCTCAGGTCATTACCAGTTCAGAGCAATGCCCTTGACCTTACCTCTGCTCCAAGGGTATTCACAAAGTGTCTAGCAGTGGCAGTGGCCCACTTAAGGAGGCAGAGGATTGCTGTTTTCCCTATCTAGACGACTGGCTCATTGTAGGCCAGTCCCCAGAACAGGTAAAATCTCACCTGCAGGTCACCCAGCAGCTTCTCACCTCCTGGGTTTTCTGCTAAACCTACCAAAGTCGGTTCTGGAACCAGTCCAGGTAATCACCTTTATGGGGCAGAATTGGACACAAAGCTAGCCAGAGCTTTCTTCCCCAGAAAGGGTAAGGAATTTAGTGGCTCTGGCCTCTTCCTTCACTCTGCAGGTCTCTCACCAGCAAGACACTTTCTGCAGCTCCTGGGGCACATGGCTGCATCCACAGCTGTTGTGCAGGGAGCCAGATTTCAGATGAGAGACATTCAGTTTCACTTGAGAACCTTTTGGTCTCAGAGAAGAGACCCCTTTCCAAGTTGGTCCCAGTGACTCGAACCTTTATCCTAGCTCTCCAGTGGTGGCAGGATCAGAGCAATTTAGGCGGGGTCCCTCATTTCCCTTCTCACGACTTGACTCTCACTACAGATGCTTCCTTCTGGGTTGGGGAGCCCACATGGGACCTTTCCACTCAGGAGTTTGGTCCCCCAGGAATCTCTGCTCCACATCAATTTCCTGGAACTCAGAGCTGTCTTTTTAGCTCTTCAAGCTTTTTCTGCATCTGTCCACGACAAGGTGATACAGGTCAGAACAGACAACACCACAACAATGTGGTACATCAACAAACAGGGGGGCACTCTGTCTTCGGCCTTGTGCACCGAGGCAATGAAGTTGTGGTCTCTGGCCTATTCCCTGAACACTTCCATCATAGCAGTTCATCTTCCAGGGAAGGACAATGTCCTAGCGGATGCCCTCAGCAGGATTTCCCAGGGCCATCACGAATGGTCCCTGGATCCTCAAGTGCTGGGGATAGTTTTTGCCAGGTGGGTATCCTCAGATAGATCTTTTGCAGCCCCAGACAATCACAAACTTACTCTGTTCTGTTGGGCCTCCAGTGCTGGGCTCCAGTTCCTGGATGCCCTTCTTCTGGATTGGGAGGAAGTTCCTCTGCTTTCCCCCTTCCTCTCCTATTCAAAGTACTAGTCAAAATCAGATCTCAGCCTTGCAGGGTGATTCTGATTGCCCCGGATTGGGCCAGGCAGCCCTGGTACCCACTCCTTCTGTCTCTGACAGTCCATCTTCCCTGTGCCTCCCCAGGAATCACAATCTGTTGACTTGTGCCCAGGGAAGGTTTGGTATCCGGACCTCAACCTCAAGGCCTGGCTCTTGAGGAGTTAGAGTTGCTGATTTACACCTCTCTCAGGGTGTTCTTGAGATCCTAAAGGCTTCAGAAAGCCTTCCACTAGGAGCTACTTATAGTTCTAAATGGAAAAGGTTTTCCATTTGGTGTGCTGGAAAAATATTTCCCCAGAATCTGCTGAATTGCCCATTTTGTTAGATTACATGGTACATCTTAATTCCTTGGGTCTCAGACCAGCTACCCTGAGAGTTCATTTGGCAGCTGTGTCTGCTTTTGTGTCAGCAGGAAAGTCATCCCTCTTTCCTCTCATCCTGTGTTTTCCAAGTTTTTAAGGATTACTCCATACTAATCCTCCCTTTCGGGAACCGGCCCCTGCTTGGGACCTTAATGTTTGCATTGCCCAGTTAATGCAACCCCCTTTTGAACCTCTGTCTTCTGCAGAGCTTAAGTACCTAACTTGGAAAACTGTTTTTCTAGTGGCTATCACTTCTGCCAGATGCATAAGTGAATTGCAAGCCTTGTCAGTGGAGAGTGACTTTATTTCTTTCCACAGGGATAAGGTAGTCCTTAGGACTAATAGGAAGTTTTTGCCTAAGGTGGTTTCAGATTTCCATCTTAATCAATCTATCTCCTTCCAGTATTTTTCACTGATCACCCTCTTGGGTGAGGAGGTTGCACAGCCTGGATGTTAAGAGAGCTCTTAGTTGTTATTATATAGAGCGTACTAAAGGTCACAGTTTGAATCCTCCAACTTTTCCTACCTATGGTGAAGTTGGGAAAGGCAAACCTGCCACTAAGAGATCAATAGCCAGGTGGATTGTCTCTTGTATCCAATTTTGTTATCAGAAAGTGGGCAGAGCCCCCGGTTTGAGGGCTCATTCTACCAGGGGTACAGCTCGTCTCTAGCTGCTGCCAGAGAAATCCCTTTATTAGAGATTTGCCAGGCTGCTACTTGAAAACGGTACACTTTTACCAAGCATTACTCCCTGGATGTCCAGGCCAGGAGAGATGCTCGGTTTGGCACAGCTGTTCTTCAGAGCCTATTCCTAAGTAGGTTCTGCCCTCCTCCATGGAGGTACTGCTGTGTATTCTGCTAATGTTATAATATAGCAAGACTCATGTTGTTTGAAGAAAAATTACTCACCTTAGTAATGTTGTTTCTTCCAATGGAGTCTTGCTTATTATAGACCTCCCCAACCTGACCCTCTCAGAACCTCTACTTGGTGGGGTGCGGGCAACTTAGTGTGGGCACTACTTATGTTCTTTAGCATTTTGTCCCCTTGGGACTTTGGGGTGTATGTGTGTCGCGTGTGTGTGTTTATTATACTTATGTTCCATTTTCATATTATTAGAATGGTGTTAGTATTTCTGGTCCCCTGACTTGAGTCTTGGGTGTTGGGACCATCAATGGTTGTTATTATTTAGGTAAGCCATTTGGCTAGTGTAGGTTACAGCTTCCACACAGACCTTAGTGAGTTTGGCTCGTAAAGATCTGACAGTTCAAGTTTGAAATGACACAGATAGAGCTGCTCTCGTGCCAAAATTCTATTTTGGAATGGTTTTAACCATTTCACTCCGGGGCAGTTCTAGAGCTGGAACAAACTGCTAATGTCTGTAATATAGCAAGATCTATTAGAAGAAACAACATTACTAAGCCGTGTAATTTTTTCTTACTGTTTGTTGCTAACATTTTATTGCTTTATTTTTCTCTGATTCAAATTGTTGTTGCTGGGTATACCTTCTGGTCTGCATTATTACAGGGTGTGCCTACAGGTGTATGCTTACAGATCTGATTCAAATTGTCTTTTGCAAGGTATACCTTCTGTTACTGCTTTATTTTTCTCTGTAGCAAAGTGTTTCTTACAGGGTATATCTTCTGTGAAATTATAACAAACAGGTGGTGCTTTACAGGTTTTACAGTTTTATCTACATTAGGATAAGCTTTCAGGGCTACTGCATTTGTTGCTGGCTGATTGTTTCTGCTCTTACCTCCTTGTTTCTTTCATCTGTGGTTCTTCTTTTCTGCCAGGGGAAGGGCCCAGCCACCCAACCCCAGCCCCAACCACCCCACACTACACTCCTTTTACAGGGTAGCACAGTCGTGACATTTCCTGTAGCAAAGCAGGAAGGGGCGTATCAGAAGGGTATCCACACAGTGACCTCATTTACAGGGGCACAAGTAATTTAACTTGTTATAACAAGTTATACAAAAACAAACAAAACACAAAATCAAACTTTTGCTCTCATTTTCCTTCTTCTACTTACTCTGACCAGGTTATAAACCCAGCAACTTATCTGGAATGGATATTATTAACTGCAGGTACTGCGGGACACTTTTCAGAAGGGCAGTACTACAGGATTTAGGACACTGTCCTTCATGCTGGACCACTGGAGATCTAAGGGCTCAGCTCCAGGCAGCATGGGCAGAGACTGCACGCCTCAAATCGTATATTCAGGAGGAATTATAATAAAAGAACCGCCTGCCATGTCCCCAACTTCCAACAGAAGCACCTCGACCGCAGAGGGTAGTTGGTTCGGGAGGTTGGCAGGTGGTTAGGAGGAACAAATCGGGTGCCCCATCACTTGGAGAGCTCCAACATATCACCTCCACAAACCATGTAAAAACTACAAACAGGTTTCTGCCTCTATTTCTGAAATCAACCAAAGGGTCAGAGGACACTGCAGAGCAGGACACTGCACCACAGGAGCTAGTGCAACAAAACTTGCCCAAAACAGGAACCAAAACAAAAAAAGCAAAAAGGAAATCCAAAAAACTTCTGATCATAGGAGACTCCATGGTTCAGGGAGTTGATACCTATCTCCAACCAGGGGTAATGGTCAGATGTCTCCCAGGTACATCAGCATGGAGAGACACAAACTGCATTGCTGAAATTGTACAGGAAGTAGGAGAAAACATTGATGTCCTGGTACACATAGGGACTAACGATCTCACCAGCCGGTCAGTTGTGGAGACCAAGGAACACCTGACCAGGCTGGGTGACAAACTATCATCCATTTCGTCTGGCATCTCCTTCTCTGAGATCCTGCCAGTCTGGGAGAGCGGAGGCAGAAGGACAGAAGGTCAGAGAAGGGGAGATAGGAGAGCTAAACATGTGGCTCAAGGGCTGGTGTCAGGAAAAAAGAGACACAAATTTGTAGGGAACTGGCAACAGTTTTAGGAGCGAAAGTTCTTTAAATTTGATGGACTGCATCTGACGAAGGAGGAAGTCAGTGCATTGGGGCAGAAGTTTGACGTCTTTGCAGAATATGTGAATTAGCAAATGGAGAGAGGGGTGCAGCACCCAATACATTGAATGGGAAGAACACCCTTCCCCCCTCAGCTAGTGGTCAAACAGGAGTTCAGCATGTTTGTAGTTCATTTGCATCACCAGGTAAGGAAAAAGTTCTTGCAGGCAATAATGACAGAGGCTAAACTGCACATAGTAGCCATTAGCGAGACATGGTTTACCAGTAACCACACTTGAGAGACTTCATTACCTGGCTATGTACTGTTCAGAAGAGACCAAGGTGCAAAAAAAAAGGGGGGTGGAGTGGCCCTTTATGTCAATGAAAATATCAAAGTTACAGAAATTCAGAATACACGTAAGGAGCCAGAAGAACTGTGGGTCACCCTGGAAACAGGAAATGGGACAGCCATACGAACTGGGGTTGTCTACAGGCCTCCAAACCAGGGGGAGGACACAGACACATTACTGTTAAAAGATATACAAAACATGACAGCTAAAGGGGAGGTTCTGATAATGGGAAACTTCAATGTGCCCGATACAGACTGGCCAATACTAGCAGGAACATCTGCCAGAACTAGACACATAGTGGATTCTCTGCAGGGGGGAGGGCCTCAAACAACTGGTACAACAACCCACAAGAGACAGGGCTATCCTAGATCTAGTACTGACTAACAGGGAAAGGATCACAGATCTCCAGGTAGAAGGTCACCTGGGGGCCAGTGACCATCACATGGTATGGTTCAATTTGGCCACTAGAACTAAATCATCCCATTCCAAGGCAACAATATGGGACTTCAGAGGAACTGACTTTGATAAGATGGCCAACATAGTTGAGCTAGCCCTGGCAAGAAGAAATACAGGTGAGGGGGTACTGGCAAAGTGGGCTGAAGCAACATCCCATTGTGTTAGAGAGAAAGCGAAGTGCAAAAGAAGAAGGAAACCACTTAGATTCTCAAAAACAGTAGCAGAAAAGGTCAAAGCCAAAAGGCTGGCCTTCAGGAAATATAAGGGAACGCAACGGGAAGAAGATAGGGAGGCATACCAAACTTCCCTAAGGAAGCAGGGAAGGCAGTAAGGCAGGCAAAGGTCCAAACCGAGGAAACACTAGCACAAACAATAAAAGAAGGTGACATGACTTTCTATAGATACATTAGTGAAAGGAGAAAGTCCAGAGGGGGTATTGCTAAGATCAAAGGGGATAAGGGGCATGTGACGAGGAGGACCATGTAAAAGCATCTATCCTAAATAGATACTTTTGCTCAGTATTTACTGAAGAGAAGGTAGGGCAGGGCCCACAGCTCAGCACCATGGATACAGGGGGGAGGGAGGTGTGCACTAGTCCCTTCACAAAAGAATGGTTCCTACAAGAGCTCGATAAGCTCAGGGTGGACAAGGCAATGGGACCCGATGGCATACATCCCAAGGTACTAAAGGAGCTAAGGGTGGAACTAGTACAGCCATTATCAGAACTGTTTAGTGAGTCTCTGAGCACAGGAAAGGTCCCAGAAGACTACAGAAGGGTTCATGTGATCCCACTCCACAAGAGTGGTAGTAGGGAGGAGGCAGGGAACTACAGACCAGTCAGTCTTACCTCAGTAGTGGGCAAGATTATGGAGGCACTCCTTAAGTAAAGGATAGTGCAACACCTGGAATCCATAGAAGCACAGGATCCAAGACAGCATGGGTTTACAACAGGAAGGTCCTGTCAAACTAATCTCATAGATTTCTTTGACTGGGTAACAGAGTGGTGGACCAAAGGGGAGCAGTTGGTGTCACCTACCTTGACTTAAGCAAAGCTTTCGATACTGTTCCACATAGAAGACTGATTAATAAGCTGGGAAGGCTTGGGGTGGGTCAGATGTTGGTCAACTGGGTGGCAAACTGGTTGACAGGCAGAAAACAGAGAGTGGTGGCAAACGGTATACAGTCAGAAGAGATGCAAGTCACAAGTGGGGTACCTCAGGGATCAGTCCTGGGGCCAGTCCTCTTCAATATCTTCATCAGTGACACTGCAGATGGACTGGGGGTTAAGGTTTGTCTGTTTGCAGATGACACCAAGCTCTGCAACAGAGTTGATGATCCAGATGGGACGGGCAGAATGAGAAGAGATCTTGATAAACTGGCAAAATGGTCAGAAGAATGGCATCTGGGGTTTAATGCAAAGAAGTGCAAGATCATGCACACAGGGAGGAGAAACCCTGAAGCCACCTATAGGCTGGGAGGGGAGTTGCTGGCTGTCACAAGGGAAGAAAGAGACTTGGGCATCATCATCACAGATGACCTGAAATCATCCAAGCAGTAGGTAAGGCTAGCAGGATGTTGGTGTGTATTAGTAGGGGTATGACAAGTCGGAAGAGGGAGGTAATAATCCCTCTTTACAAGACACTGGTTAGGCCCCATCTGGAGTACTGTGTGCAGTACTGGAGGACACACCTTTACAAGGACATTAACCAAACTGAGGCAGTCTAAAGAAGCGCAACCAAAATGGTGCAGGGACTGCATCAGAAACAATATGAGGACAAGTTAACGGAGCTCAATATGTATACCCTAGAACAAATGAGGGAGAGAGGTGATATGATCGAAACATTCAAACACCTTAAAGGCATTAACAAGGTGAAAGAGTCTAACATGTTTCAATATAAGAAAAATAGCAGGATAAGAGGACACAGCATGAGATTAGAGGAAGGCCGATTACGGGGTAATGTGAGGAAGTTCTTTTTCACAGAAGGGGTGGTGGATGCATGGAATGGCCTACCTCAGGAAGTGGTAGATATGAATACAGTGCAGGGCTTCAAACAGGCATGTGATAGGCATAAGGGAGCAATACAGATGAGTATGTATAGATATGTCATTGACAGAGCAAAGGCCAATGGCACATTCATAAGGTAGAAAAAGAAATGGGCAGACTGGATGGGCCTTGCGGTCCTTATCTGCTGTCAACGTCTATGTTTCTAAGACTTTTTTTTTAAATTGCATTTTATTCATTTTAAAATAAATTGCATACATTACAAATTTCCCATGTAAAGAACAGCCAGTATTAATACAGACAAGTAGAAGATAGCGATCATATGATACAGAAGATAGTATCCCTTACTTCATTCCTCATTGGTGAGGCTAACAAAATGTCTAATACTGAATCTTTTCTAAATGCTGTGCTTTAAGTACCCAAGAGCACATGGCAATAATATCTATAAAAAGCTTCCAACATGTGAGACTAATAAGTCCAGTGCCCCAAAGGGCTAATGGTGCCATGCATTTCACTATATGTTATTCAATTACAACTGATTAATACGGACGTGGTACATCTACTCATATCTAAATACCCAGGTCATACAATTTTGGAAAACCTAGACATCTACTGCAAGAGTAATAACCTTATTTTTAGGTCATTTAAACAAAAGCTTCTGTGAGATACTAACAGCAGGTGTCTAACAGTGGGGTTGGGACGAGCTAGGGAATACAAGCTCTCTGATTTAACCACATAATATCAGGCTAGTTGGTTACAGTGGAGCCCTTAGTTTTTATCTCCCCTTCATTTCAACTATCCAGCTAAACAACTAATAAGACAGTTTACTTACCCCACAACCGCATCAGTAATTTCCAATCTTAAACTATATACAGGTGAGTTATCTGTTAGATTTATTAAGGCAATAAAAACCTTTAACCCTTTTAACTGCAGGTCATTATTTTAAAGTTACATATGAGGGACAAACTCCTTTAAGGAGGTGAAAAATTACGGTACAAACTTTCAAGTGTCTAATTCAGTATCCCCTTCCTCAGTCACAGCACTCCTCGTATCCTTTCTGGCGGCCACCATCTTTGCTGCCCATTTCCTTGCATCCACCAGATCGGTAGAACTATAAACCTTGCTTTCAAATATGATCCTCAACTTAGAGGGAAACTGAACTGTATGCGGGAATGTTCAATTCCCTGAGCGTTGTTCGCACACCATCAAATCTCTTGCAACGAAGACAAGTCACACAAGAGATATCAGGGAATATATGGATTGTAGCACTTTCCATGGTGAGAGGCCCATACCGCTTTGCCAAATTTAGGAGTCTAACCCTGGTACCCATACTATCAAGTACCACCATGTGCACCCTTGGCAGTTCCACCGGAGGTTTGGTACGATGTAGCAGGCAGTAAGCCTTTACAACAGAAAAGTCCTCCTCCGTAAGATGTGCACAAAATTGTTCAGAAAGCTATTCCTTGACAAAAAGATTCACCTAATCTCCTTCTAATCCCTCTGGGAGTCCCACTAACCTCAAATTTTGGCTTCTTATTTGATTCTCCAGTACCTCCAGTCTATTACTCGTATGTTGTTGTTCTTTGGCACGTTGTGTAGAATTGCACTCTGGCATGTTATGGAGTGGCGTTTCATATCCTCCACCTCTCCCTGTAAGATATCCACTGTTTTTTCAACTGTGGCGATTCTGCCCACCATTATATCCAGTTTGTTGTTCGTAGTGGTTGAAGAAGCCAAAAGCTGCTGCATTTTCCGACTGAGAAACTGTACTGTTTCCTTAGTCTCTTCCCCTGCAGCAGCACCACTTTGCATTGACTGAGTACTCGGGCCTGCTGGTGGACCTTTCATCCCTTCCTTTCTTGTCTCTCCCAATGTCAAATTCCTGTGAGTCTTTCCCATTTTAGTCTCTAGTCTATTGTCTTGCAGACTTGATAAGATATTTCCAAATTAAATGCCTGGAAATATATATTTTAGTTGTAAATGCTATATCTGAGGAGCTGAGGTGTACCACATCTACTCAGCTTGGGCTCCATAGCCCCGTCAAGACTTATTTGAATTATAAGGTCAACAAGTTAGACATCCTTTCTAATGATACTCTGGCAATTAAGGTTGAAAGTGAACATTTACAGGTTCAAATGTTAATCACAAATGTGTACTGTCCACCAAGGTCAGGGAAACGAGATGACATAATTACATAATTCAAAACTATGCTGGATAGTGTTAGTGAGATAGCAAATGACAAGTCCATTCTATTTGTAGTGGACTTCAATGCAAGATTACCAGGGAAACCTAAGGCTGGGAAAAATCAGTATGATTTTGACTTATTCCACCCTGTAATAAACCCAAAGATCACTAGCTACAGATCATAAAAAATACTAAAAGTAGCATTAGAGGGAAATAAGTACAGAAAATGTTCTCTGAACAAAATGTATGCGTCTTAAATGGATGCCTTTCAAGGGACAGAGATGGAAAAGTAACTTATATTGGACCACTGGGCTCATCAACTATCAACCTGGTATGGTCTAATATGGAAGCTATGAAATTGGTTTATGACATGGAAATTATTGAATGGCCAGAATCTGCACATTTCCTGGTTGAAGTCAGTTTACATATGAAACAAACAAAAGGAACAGCTCTAGAGAGACATACTGAGGAAAGTTTAGAAATAATAAACCAAAAAAGAATAAAGTAGGGAAATAATAACTATAAAACAGTTTGATGATTTATATTTAGGATTACTAAATGATCTTCGGACTCAAGTCTTAGAGAACACGGATCTTACTGAAACGTTTAAGGTAGGTCAAGAAATAAATACTTTAATCAAACCTCACTGCACTGAAAACAGTATTGCTAAATGCAACACTCAAGGCAAACCATGGTTTAATTAAAACTGCAGGAAAGCTAAATATGAATTTAACCAAAAACTAAAACAATGTAAGCTAATCAAAAACAAAAATAAACTGCATACCAAAAATATAAATAAAGCAAGGTAGCAGTATAAGAAAACACTGGAAAATGAACGACATAAGTACACCCTAGAACTCTGGGGAAAATTGAGGAGGGCTACATTCTCCAGAGATGGCAAACAATTCTGGAAACTAGTGAGTCAGGAATACAATAGATACACTAATAGGGTAGAAGCTCATATTACTCCTGATATATGGACGGCCTACTTCTCAAATCTGTATTTCTCCCCAGAAGAAGTTCAGACAGCTGCACTAAATAGAATTGATTTGGGTATTCTAACCTTCCCTCTTCTAATATACGCAGAGGAAGAGATTATCCTGGCTATTAACCAACTGGCATCTAACTAAGCACCAGGACCGCACAGACTTATAGGAGATATTTACAAATCCTTTAGTGATTGGTGGGTACATATACTCAAGAGAATATTTAACATACTAATACAAGAGTACGCATGCCCAACAAGCTGGCAGGGAAGTATAATTTTCCCATATTTAAAAAAGAAAATCCAAAAGACCCAAGGATGTACAGGTAAATTAGTCTGATAGATGTTTCCCAAAAAATATTTTCTAAAATTATTTTATCTCGACTCTTGTCCTGGCTAGAGGAGCATGCCATTATCAGTGAAACACAGAATCGCTTTAGGAGCACAAGATCCACAGTTCAACACTATGTGTTTAACAATCTTGTACGGAAATACGTAAAAGTTAAGAAAGGGAAACTTTACTGCTGCTTTGTGGATTTTTCATCTACATTCGACAGCATAAGTCGTAATATATTATGGCAGAAACTGCAGAATTTAGGAATACCACAGAAATTACTTAACATATTAATCAGACTTCATGAAAATACTTTGGCCAAAGTTCAATATGATCAATCTGGCTACACTACTGTTGATTTCCAAACCAATACTGGGGTCCATCAGGGTTGCCTGCTGGCACCTACACTGTTTAATATCTATATCAATAAAATACTGAGAAGTCTAGACAAGCCAGAATTTCATGCCCCTAAAACAGCCGATGCAAGGGTGGACTGTCTGGCCTATGCAGATGATCTGGTTTTAATCTCATCTTCTGTAGTAGAACTTCGAAGGAAGCTGGAAACTTTCTCAATCTCTGTGCTAATCATAAACGAAAAATAAATAAGGATAAAATCAAAATTATAATATTTGGGAATAAATAAAAAAAACTGCCAAAATTTTGGATTAATAAAGATAAAATCGAGGTTGTAAAGTATTATGACTACTTAGGCATAAGACTTGAACAAAATCATGTTTGGAAAGAACATATTAAATTAATACAAACAAAGATGACCACTGCTATTAATGCATTAAAAATATTCAACGCTAAAATAGGGCAAAGTACGGTTACTGGGATACTTAAAGAACTTAATGCAAAAATTGCAACTAGCGCGCTCTATGCGGCAGAAATTTGGGGAACTACTGGGTTAGAGAAGCATGAAATAATCTTTAACAAACTATACAGATATACAGGGCCTGACGGGATTCACCCAAGAATTCTAAAATAACTAAGGGTAGAATTAGTGACACCACTGATTACCCTCTTTAACAAATCATGGGAGGATAGGGTGGTACCTGAGGACTGGAGGAGGGCGGATGTGATTCCACTTCACAAAAGTGGGAGCAAGGCAGAGGCAGGAAACTACAGACCTGTTAGTTTGACCTCAATGGTAGGGAAAATGATGGAATCACTTCTGAAGGAAAGAATTTGAGTACCTAGAGCCCAGCGGGGCACAGGACCCAAGGCAACATGGATTTACAGCGGGAAGGTCATGTCAGACGAATCTAATAGATTTCTTTGACTGGGTAACCAAAGTAGTAGACCAGGGAGGGGCTGTCGACATGGCCTACCTAGACTTTAGCAAGGCATGTGACACAGTCCCACACAAAAGATTAATATACAAGTTAGCCAACCTTGGAGTGGGTCCCAAGGTGATAGCCTGGGTAAGAATTTGGCTGGACAAAAAAGGGCAGAGGTAATAATGTGGAGTAAACTCTGAAGAAGTGGGGTTACTAGCGGAGTACCACAGGGTTCAGTACTGGGACCGGTCCTCTTTAATGTCTTTATAAGCGACACTGTGGAGGGGCTGGAAGGAAAAGTATGTCTCTTTGCAGATGACACAAAGATCTGCAACAGGGTCGATACACAAGAAGGGGAAGAGTACACAATGGAGGGTGAGATACTAACAACAACAAGAATGGAAAGGGACCGGGGGTAGTCATATAAGATGACTTAAAGGTGGGCAAGCAATGTGAGAAGGCAGTAAGGATGGCTGGCGGAATACTGGGACGCACACGGAGAGGCATCACCAGTAGAAAACAGGAAGTTCTAATCCCTCTATACAGACACTTGGTGAGACCCCATCTGGAGTACTGCATGTAATTCTAGAGGCCCCATCTCTGCAAGGACATAGAGGGCAACTAAAATGGTGCAGGGTCTGTGTCAGAAGACATACGAAGAGAGATCAAAGGAGCTTAATATGTATACCCTTGAGGAAAGGAGGGAGAGGGGGACATGATAGAAACTTTCAAATACCTCAAGGGAATCAACAAAGTCCAAGAGGGTAGCATCTTTCAGAAAAAGAGAGTTACAAGAACGGGGCACAATTTGTACATAGAGGGGGGATGGCTCAGACGTAATGTGAGAAAGTATTTTTTCATGGAGAGGGTTATAGATACATGGAACGGCCTTCCTCAGGAGGTAGTGGAGTCAAAAACAGTGGGGGAATTCAAAAATGCATGGGACAGACATAAGGCAATTCTAGTGGGGGATAGAAGGAAGTAGGCTGTTGGTTAATTAGGATCTGCAGCTTATCCATTAGGTAAGGAAATGGGCAGACTAGGTGGGCCAAGCAGTCCTTATGTGCTGTCAATTTCAATGTTTCTATGCTTCTTACAGTATTCTAACAGTACCACAAGCCATACCACCAGCTATTCTGACTGGAATTAGGCCAATTTTCCTTCCATACCTTAGTTGTGGAAAGACGACTTCTTTTTACACTAAAGCTTTTTCTCCTTCAGGAGACCTGCTTACCAAGGAGATGCCTAGAAGAAGAAATACATTACTCTTCTATGGGATTTGATCCTCCCACTATCCAGATAATTAGGAAATTCCTCTTCCCTTATGGACTAGGACATTTACCTCAGACCATGGGATGATATTGTTAATATGACCAAAACTAGGCTAAGAGACATGGATAGAGCCAACAATTTTGGACGTCTAGAGGAAACCAAATTATTTAGATGGTACAAACAAATCAAATCTACCCATGCTTTGGAACCCTATTTGGTTAAGATTACCAACCCAAATACAAGAAGATTATTGACCAGATTTAGGTTAGAAATTTATGTTGCTCAATATACCCAATTTAGACAAAAGAGATCAGGTATTACCTCCCCTTTTTGTAAAAGTGGGACTAACTCAGAAGATGACCGTAAACACATTTTACTATTATGCCCTCTTTATGGCCCACAGAGGACCAAGTGGTTGGGTAGCATCATGGGCGGTCTCGACCTCCCTCCTGAGCAAATGTTGACACTTTTTCTCAAGTCAGATAGCAAGTTTATTTTAGACAAAATGGTAGGATTCTTTAATGCCGTACACCTATAAGTAGGCTTTTAAGGAATCAAAATGTTTAATTTTTACATAAAATAGATGAATTAATATGTAACATTGCTATTACCATAACAACTGTTCAGTGATGAAACAGTATTTTATTCTTTATGATGGATATTTTATGGCTTTTGTACTGTTTCAATATTGTAATGGCTCTTAGCTGATCAATAAACTTTGAACTTTTCCTGTGTCACTTTCGGCATACCAGCCGACTCCAGGTAGCAGAGATGGCTGCTAGATGCACCTTAAGGGTGTTGACCTCAGGCCCAATTGAGAGTCCAGGATGGCCAGCCAAAGGGCAGGCCGGGGATCTAGCTCCTTGCCCTGGCACAAAATGGAAAACCTCTTCCATTTGAAGACAAAGCACTGGCGGGTTGACTCCTTTTGGTAGGCTTCTACAACATGGAGAACCTCTTTGGAGAGACCCAAAGCCTGGAACTCTAGCCACTCATGAACCAGGCTATGATGTACAGGGACTGAAGGTCCAGGTGTAAGACCTTCCCCTCATGAATGGAAAGCAGATCCATGTGTAAGGGCAGCTGCCATGGAGGCCTGCTGCTGAGGCTGAGGAGATCTGGGTACCAAAACTGGCATGGCCAGTCTGGGGCTACCAGAATCATCCACACCTTGTCCCTCTGCACCTTGACCAACACTCTGTGGATCAGAGGAAAGGGAGAAAAAGCGTAAAGGAGGCCTGGGGTCCAGGGCCGTGGGAAGACATCCCCCCAGCAGTGTCCCACACTGAGTGGGGTGGGCACATAACATCCTCAGCTTTGCGTTCTCCCAGAAGGCGAACAGGTCGACCAGAGAGTGCCCCACTGGGAGAACAGGTGGTCCACCACCTCCTCATGGAGTGACCACTCATTGAGACGCCTCGCCCACCTGGCTGAGGGCATCTGCTAGCTGGTTGCAGACTCTGGTTACATGAATTGCTAGGAGGTCTGTACCCAAACTGTCCATAAAGGTCCAAATGTGGAGGGCCTCCCAACACAACCAAAGGGAGTGCATTCTGCCCTGCTTGTTCAGGTAGTACGTGGTTGTGGTATTAGCCATCTGAATTTCTTCAACCTGACCCCAGACAAATGGAGTGAATTCTGTCAGTGCAAGGCACACTCCATGGAGCTCCAGCAGCTTGATGTGGTAATGGGACTCTCTTGGGGGGAGGGGTCCAAAGCCCGTGGGATCTGTGGTCCACCAGGTGCACTCCCCATCCCACCAGAGATGCATCAGTCGTCAGGGTGACTGTTGGCTCTGGGCAGACGAATGGGACTCCTTCCTCAAGATGTTCTGGGATGTGCCATCACTGGATGGCATACCACATCAGCTGGGTCACCATAACCAGCTGCTCCAGGTGACCTTGGTGCTGAGACCATTGGCAGGCCAGCTCCCACTGCAGGTAACATACCCGCCAGTGGGCCCATCTCACCACGCTGGTGCAGGATGCCACGTACCCCAACAGCTGAAGGAAGTACCCAGCAGGGCATGACAGCCCAACCAGAAGTGATAAGGGCAAAGGAGGTAAGATCCAGTACTCGGTCTGCAGGGAGTCGGGCCTTGGCCTGGAGGGAGTTGAGCTCTGTCCCGATGAAGTGGATGACTTGTGAGGGGTTGAGTTCCAACTTGGCCTGGTTCATCAGAAGGCCCAAGGCTGAGCAGGTCTGGAGGGCCAGGTTCCTGGACAACTCTGCTTCCTCTCCAGACAAGCCCGCAATCATCCAGTTGTCCAGGTAGAGATAGATCCGGACTCCTCGCTACCGCAAGAAGGTTGCCACTACTGCAGTGCAACAGGTGAAGACCCTGGGGGCTGAGGACAAGTCAAAAGGCACAGCCCAGAATACGTAGAGAACCCTTCCACATGGAACCAAAGGTACCACCAGTGGGACGGAAGGGCTGGAATGTGGAAGAAGCGTCCTGGAGATTCGGAGAACAGAACCACATGCCCTTCTCAAGGGATGGAATTTTTTTGGTTCAGAGTGACCATCTGGAACTGCTGTTTCTTCAGAAACTGGTTGAGATAATGAGAATCCAGTATGGGGTACCAACCCCCTGTCCGTTTGGGGACCAGGAAGTACCTGAACACAAAGCCCGGGCTGGCCACGGCATCAGGGACATGGGCTGCAGTTCCTATCTTGAGGAACAGAGCGATGTCCTTCCAGAGGGCAGACAGTGTGTCCAGCGACACCACGGACTTCCATGGAGTATGGGCTTGGTAGGGCAGGAAAGCCTCGAAGTCAAGAAGCAACTAGTTGCCCACCACTTCCAGCACCCATTTCTCTAAACTGATGATGGACCAGGCATGCCAGAAATGGTGAAGCCGACCCCCTACAGGAAGCTGAGGCAGGGACCTGGTGGGCAGGAGGTAGAAACCCTGCTGACCCGTCACTGAGCAGCCTTGGAGGGAGTATAGGCATCAGCGGCCAAAGGGGTCCCACCGCCCCTGCTTTTGGGTTTCTTTGAACCTTGATTGGCAAACTTAAGGCTTAGGTTGCCAGACCAAAGACTGCCCCTGCTGAGGCTGCTGCAGTTTGGGCTACTGGAACAGAAAGGGTTGAAGCTGAAAAGACTTCTTGGACTTCTGACCCTTGGGATTCTTCTGCAAGGATGTCACCGAACCAAGGGTGGCAGTGGACTTGTCAGTCCTAGTGAGATGCCCATCTACCCCAGGGCCAAAAAGATCAGAGCCCAGAAAGTGTACATTGGCCAGGCAGTGGTGGGTATCTGCCATGAAAGTGGAAATCTGCAGCCTGGCCCTGCAGCGCATCACGAAAGCCACTGCCACAGACTGGGCGCAGGAGTCGCCGATGTCCAAGGCATTCTGTTGCTGGTGCTTGGCTAAAGATCGACCTTGGTCTCTGACCATCTTTACCACTGAATGCAAGTCCACAGGAAGGCGGCGAAGGACATGATCCAGGACACCCATAAAGGCGTGGCCGAAGTTAACCATCATCAGAGTGCAGCATGCCTGAGAGATATCCACGGAAGTCACAGCACTGACCTTCTTGGCTGCGTGATGCAGCTTCTTGGACTCCTTGCTGGGGGGCTTGTCCACGTCACCTACATTGTCCGTCTTACGAAAGATGGTCCAAAAAACAGGAAGGGAACTGGTTGGGAACGTGTGCTTGCAGACCAAGCAGTCCAACAGCACTGTGTACGAAGCCAGGTGCTGCCTGAGCTCCAGTGCGGCACCCAAAATAGCCTCCACCACAGGGAAGGCCACCCCCGAGGAATCATCCCAATCAAGGATCTCTGTAAGGTGGTACTTGGCCTGCTTCTCAACCAGCTCCAAGGGCATCTCCATAGATTTGGAGATCAAATGGAGAAGAGCCCCGAAGGAGACTGGTCCATGATCAATGGTAAGTTCTTCAGCAGCCCAGGGTCCAAGAGGACAGCACAGAAGACCACTTGGAGTCCAAAGACTGCCCTTGGCCACTTCTCCCCATGAACCACCCTGGACTCGACCAAGTGGGTGTTTCTGACCAACAATCATCCTGGAAGGCTGGTAGCCAGATGGGCAACCTTGGTAGAAGCACCCTGTAAGGGATGCTTGGGCAGTGGCTCCACCTAGATTGGCGGAAAGGACAGCACCAGAGAAACTGGTTGTGGCAGGACCAGGATGGGCTGGACCGGGGATGACCAAAGAAGCACTGAGGTCTGAGGAAGGTGCCTACTGTGCCGGAGGACCCATTGCTGCCACATCAGCTCCTTTCAGCGCTGACACAACTTGCGATGGAGCCTCTCTTCATTCAAAGATGAAGAGAAGCACCAACAGTGCTTCCTGGCTGAGTGCAGGAATGTAAGGATTCCCTAGACTGCAATCTCGACCAACGACTGAAGTACTGACAGTGAGGATAAACAGGAGAAGGGGCCGTGTACAAGACACAGACTGGGGTCCTTCTGAGGGACCCCCGAAAGAGGGAGGTCTTGGGAGGAGACAGTCTGCTTGACTGGCTTCTTCTGACCATCCTGAGAAAGGGTTGAGACAACCAGATTCCTTGTGATCGAGTCATCCTCGATCCCTTCAAACAACGCATTGGCTGTGTCAATAAAAATCTCGACCGGCTTGTCAGCCTGCATCACGGCTAACAAGTCCAACGGGGTTACCACAGAGCTAGCATCCTGACCCTCGACCAAGGTTGGCTTGACCAAGGCTGTGTGTTCGACAGCCATTGCGTGGTCGAAAGAATCCCAGGAGCGAGAAGAGCATGCTTGTTCCCAGTCCCACGACCAATGGCAGGATTTGTAAGTTTCCTTATCTTGATGGGAAGGGCCCTCCCCGTGGGTTTGCAGTGACTGGCACATGTTGCAAAATGATGCCCCAAATCTGGCCCCAGCCAGGAGCAGCGCAGACACCGTAGAAGAAACCGCTGCAGCCTGGGCCGCCACCTCTTCCTTGGATACAAGCTGAGTGGCTGAGCCTGCAGCTGCAGACACCGCCTTCCGTGCATCTTTGAAGTGGACTTGGGGTTCCTGTGTATCCAACTGACCGAGAAGGAGGCAGGCATAATGATCCTCGAGCAAGGAGGGCAACAGCGACTAGCACAGGCTACAAGCCTGAGGTTCATACTCTTCCCCGAGACTGTAGATGCACAAGGAGTACGGGTCTGTCTGGGACACTTTTTGACTACAGGCAATGCATTACTTGAATCTGGGACTGGAATGAGCTTCTTCACGCTCCATGACGGAATGAATTTCGCAGAAAGAGCTAAAAACAGTAGACAAAAAAAAAAAAAGGGTTTTGAAAAACACTGGCCTACATCGCACACAGAGCTGCAAAGGAGGAGACCTGACTCTTCCAATGGAAAGGAAGATCTGTTGTCACGGGGCGGAGCCGTGGAGTACACCACCTAAGTGGGTGGGAGGAGCTTAGCTTGAAGACATTCTGGCTGGTCTTAAAGAGGAAAGGAAGACTGCCCAAGTGTGGATAGTGCACCATATCCACGCCCCCGGATATTACTGTTTCTAAACCAAATGTTGCCTATTCTCACATGAAAGGACAGCTCACCTCTAGTTTTTTATCCTGGCCATCAGGTTCATCAGCATCAAGGGCTGACAGTTCCAGTTCAATGTCTCGGTCTGGCTTGGCATCTGCTGAATCTTCAGTAAAGTCCCTCTGTAAAAGAAGGTAGAAAGTTACTTGAGAAACTGCAAAACCAAAATTCTGATATCAGAGATAGCTCTGCATCAAGCTCCTGCTCCTTTTGTCAGTATGTAATTGACTCAGCAATTTTCTACCGTAGTTCATTTAATTTTTAGCATGCTGAACACATAAAAACCAGAGGTCAAAGGGTGAGAGGGTACTCAGTGATACAGAATCCTATTACTTTTTGAATTATCATGCCACAAAACTGCCTTTTTCCTTTTTTAAATTAAGCCTGTGTTTAATATGCACCCTCTTAGAAGGCAGTATAGTGCTGTGGTTCAGGGCTCTGAGCTGGAGACCTGGGTTCGAATCCCACAGCCCTCACCTGCATACTGTGCGACTCTAAGCAAGTCACTTAACTTCCTTGTGCTCTTAGGTCACACCTGGAAACAAGCTTCAACTTAGTGTGCCTCTCCTGTTCCTGATTTAAACAAATGCCCCCTTCCCTTCTCCCCCCCCCCCCCCATTAATCTCAAGCAAAGCACAACTTCTTTTTTTATCCACTCTGACCATTGATCGAAAAACCAAGCTTAAAGGGAATAAAGACTTTTTTAACAGAATTAGCAATTCGGGAATGAATATCTTCAGTTCACAGTTTTATGTGTTCGTTTTGAAATATCTCACAATCCACAGGGTCTGAGAGCCCAAACTTCTTTGACAAAGTCTCTCACCTCGTGTACATACAAATGGAAAATTACACAGCAAACTAAAGCCTCGCACAAATCACAGCACAACAGATCAAAACTTTGGTATTACTGTTACTTCATATTAGGTCAACAGTGTCCAATCCATCTGTGCTAGCAGTGTAGAGCTCAATGAACTGTACAGTGTAGGTTTCGGGGCAGAGAACAAAAAAGAAATGAAGCCCTCCCCAGCCAGCAGAACAGCATGTACTGAACATGGGTACATCACAGCTGACATTTCAAGCCTCTCCTGCCCACATGAATATTCATAATTGGTAATATTTCTGCTCATGCATCGAGAGGCCAGCCAGCTCTGACGAAGGCATTGCGAAATGTCAGCTGTGACATACTCAAGTAGAGTACATGCCGTGATGTTAGACCATCAAACACCATTTTATTTTTCACTTTTTATAATATATGGTGGAACGTTGTTGAGGATGGAAATCCATCCCCAGAATAGGTTTGTTGTGCTGCAGTAGCTACGTAATTCTGTTGTGCTGCACTAGCTATGTAGCTACTGCAGCCCAACCACATGGAATGTTTGGAATGCTGTGTTGAGTGTGTCATGGTCGAACCGTAGCTGCCGTTTGTAGCGCTGTGTGAATGAAGTGACAGTTTGCACAGCGTTAGAGTAAAGAAACATGGCAGCCATGTTTTTTTCTAAACAGCTGAGCGTTAGACAGCAGTTCATCAAAGAACAGGGTAACATGCAAACAATAAAAAAAAACAGAAAGACCTGAAACTTTACAAACGTTTCCTGGCAGATACTGGAGAAAGCAGAGCCATAATGTCCATTCCAGTAAATGAGCTTGACAATCTAGTGGCTGATTTTGTTTGCAAAGTGGAGCAAACAGATGGCTCCCAATATGAGCCCAATACCATTTAGGGTATAACTGGCAGTGCTGATCGTTATCTTCCTGTATGAAGTGCACTATGGCTGTCAAACTTCAATACATCAGAGACCTACAACAGCACAATCTGGCTGATCCCAAGAAATTCTGGGCCCAGGTAAACGCCTTTATCAAGGGAGGTCCCTGCTCCACAAATGGCCCGATCACTCATGATGGCTGGACACTCAACGACTCCCAGATGGCTGCTAATGCCTTCAACCAAAACTTCACAAACCCAGATAAATACAAAAATGGGTCCACCCGCCCTCTCCTCACTCCTCCAGACCTAAGGAATTTGGCCCCCGGCCCTCTAAATTTCACCTCAGACTAGTTACCAAGAGCGAGGTACTAGCTCTGCTCAGAAAAATAAAATTGAGAGGCTCTGCAGGCCCCGACAAGCTGGAGCCTAGACTACTGAAGGCAGCTGCCCCGCCATAGCATCTCCAATCACAATGTTAGTCAACAAATCTTTTCTGGACGGGCAAATCCCAGGAAAATGGAAAGAGGTGACAGTAGTTCCTGTCCACAAAGGTGGTCCCAGGGAACCAACAGAAAACTACAGGCTTCTCTCTCTCCTCTGTATTCTGGTCAAGGTGCAAGAAAGACTAGTGTACAATCAGTTAAGAGACTACCTGGAAATGCACCACTATATTTCTGCTCAGCAGCATGGGTTCAGGCGCAACCACAGCGCCGACACTGCATTAATCAGATTTACTGCTAGTGTACTACAGCAGCTGGACAATGGTACCCTCACTGGGGCAATCTTCATAAACTTAATCAAGGCTTTTGACTTGGTTAGTCATGAGCTACTCATCAGAAAGCTCACAGACACTGGACTCGACGTGCACCCAGCGTGGTTCACCCACTACCTATCCAACAGAACCCAAGTTGTCAGATGGAGAGGTGTCTCTTCTACCCGGCTACCTATCTCGGATGGTGTACCCCAGGGCTCAATCTTAGGACCCCTCCTATTTGCAGTATTCATTAATGACCGCGGCAACAACTATGTGAGCAGCCAACTCTTAGTATATGCGGATGATGCTGTCCTCTATAAGAGCTCTGGAGACCCCCTGGTGCACAGCACCCAGCTGAACCAGGACTTCATATGCCTGGAATAATGATTAATGGCAAATAGTCTGGTACTAAATGTCAAAAAGACCAAAGCTATCTTGTTTGGCCCCAGACATCTTGGTACTGATAGAAGTCACTGGCTCCCTATCACCCACGTCAGAGGGGAGTAAGACTGAGGTAGTGGATTTGGTCAAATACCTTGGGGTAATACTCGACCAAGGCTTCACACGTACAAGGCCCAGGTGGACCAAACAACTCGCCTTATCCACCAGAAACTGAGTCTCCTATTTCGGCTAAACAAACAACTCACCCCTGACTCTAGACTTCCAATTGCAAAAAGTATCCTACTGCCTAAACTTACTTATGCCACCCCATCCTCCAGTCCACAGGAAAAACTGAAGTTCAAAGGCTGGAGCTACACTACAATGTTCCTTCCTAGGACACACCACTGTGACGTGTTGGCCTCTTTAAACTGGCCCTAGCTGCCTAGTAGGCTCCAGTACCCCCTACTAACTGTAGCATACAAACTAATCAATGGATTGGCCCCCCCCAAGCCTTGAAGGCCTCCTCATCCCCAAGCACTCCTACAGAACTCTCCACACTTCTGGGAAGACATTACTCAAGGTACCCAGGACAAAGAGTACACCTGGAAGTAAATCATTTGCACATTCAGAACCTAAACTCTGGAAAACCCTACCAGATGACTTACACTCAGTTGGTTCCTTAGCCACTTTTCGCAAGGGTCTAAAAAACATACCTCTACGTGAATCACCAATGTACCTGCTAGTTGCTGCATGTAGTTCTAGCACTTGCTCCCTAACCCTCTACTGTACTTAACTTCTCCAAACGTTTAATCTAGCCCTACCCTATGAAGTTGCTCAGCCCTACTTGCCCCCACTGTATGAATGTAACCTGCTGTAAATAACTGTTTATTAATTGTCGCTGTTATGAATTTACCTTTCAACTATATTCTCCTTCTGTTCCACTTGTTATGATATCTGCTCTACCTACATGTACCTAATTACGGGTTTCCCCTGAAAAAGGGACCTCTGGTTTCAGTGGGCCTACCCAGTTACCAAACTGAAATAAATAAAAATCTTATGTAAGAAAGGTATGGTCACTCAATCTTTCATGGCAACACCACAGACTTCCGTGGGACTTTAGCCACCCTAGCTGCCAAAAGTACAGTTACGTAAGAACTTACCGTAACAGCAGATCTTTGAGAGAGGCTCTTGCAGTAGGTATTTACCATTAGGACTGTGCCCCCTGGTGTCAGGACCACATGGAAAACTTTAGCTAGCAGTGTCTGGTGGGTAACCGCCCACTGACGTCACACGACTAACATCAGCGTGACATATGGAGTGGTCTCTGGCCCACCCTCCAGTTCTCCCGCTGGAGACCGCAGAACAAAGCAACAGGAGAAAGGAGTAAGGCTGATAGGAGATGCAGCAGAAGCTGGGAGGGAAGCATACCTACTGCAAGAGCCTCTCTCGAAGATCTACTGTTACGAAAGTTCTTACGTAACTGTACTATCTTACTTCGAGAGGGCTCTTGCAGTAGGTAATTACATATAGGACTGACGTTGGCAGGTGGCAGGACCCCACGGAAAAAATTTCTAGCTAGCAGTCTCTGGCAAGGGACCGCCCCCATGTCAGGTGACCAGCGTCAGGAGACATCGGTATAATGGGGCGGTCCCTCATGCCCAACTTCCAGTTCTTTCCCACCGTTAGCTCATGCCAGCGCTTCGTGGAAAAGTTCCTTGTTCGTCAGGCTCTTTCGTCGTTTTTTTAACCGAGTATTTTCAATTTTTTCCTATCATCCATCAGTTATTCGTTGGTGTATGTCATCCCCTACACCCTCTGAGCACAAAAACAAGTGCGACTCATGCGGCGCCCAACTCCTGCACAAGGACGGCCATTCCCTGTGCCTTTTTTGCCTAGGCCCCAACCATCCGGTAGAGAAGTGTCAGCACTGCCTTAGTTTTAACGCGGCCACCCGGAGAAGGTGGCAGCAGTCCCTGGAGGCCCATATTTTGAAAAAGAAAATGAGCTCCATGGAGAAAGAATTGATACAGCTTCACAGGTGTCAACTTCCTTGAAGGCCATCGCAAGAAAAAGGATAAAGAAAAGCACCGGGACAAGGGCTCCTCACCCACGCGACTCTCTCGGGAGTCGCCATGTAAAGGTAATGTCCCCTGGGGACCGCTCCACGATGGCGCCTTTAGAGGCTTCTAAGGTGGCGTTGCCTGGCCTGCCTGGCTGCTCGGGCCCTTCGAGCGCCTCCAGGCTTTGGGAGGCCTCCGCTCCCGGTAAAGCCATGGGTTTGCAGCCTACTGGTGAGGCAGCTCCATAAGCGGACGTCAGCTCCTCCGGCCCCGACGGAGAAGGTCGGTAAGTCGCCTGACCTTCTGGCGGCGCTGGCCCCTATTCCCGCCCGACCAGGCCGCCTCCATCGCGCCTGCCTCCGCGATGGGTCCATTGTCGGATGCTGGCCCTCCGGCGCCCGCCCGGATCCCGCTGCAGCTGCACGTCGTTCGCCTGACGTCCGCACAGCGGATGAGCCAAGCCGACCTCCCACGTCCGTCGTTCCTGCTTCCCGCAGCCTTCGCTGCCCTCCGGGGACCCTGAGTCTCCTCAGCCCGACCCCAGGATTTCTCCCCATCCCTGAGCCGCGCTGAGGTTCCTGTTCCACCTCTGTCAGACCGTCCACCCGCTGGTCCTGACCGATCTGACGGTCCCGGCTCCAGCGCCAGTGTGTTGCCGACTCTGGGTGACATCCCGCCCTGGATGCCGCCCTGAGCCGGCCCTCCATCCCTGGGCCTTCTGCTCCAGATCTGCCCGTGGGGCCTCGGCGGGCCGTCTGCTGCGGCAGCCCCCGGTACCTGACCCGTCGTATCCGACGCCATCATACCTGGGACTGCAGTATCCGGGCGCTGACTATCCGGACGCCGCAGTACCTGGCGCCTTACCCGACGCCGAGCTTCCCGCCATCAGGTTATGGGTACATGCCTTATGGGTATAGTCCATACCCGTATCACCCTCCTCCTCCTCCTCCACCCCCCCAGCCGCCGGTGGATCTGCAGGAGACTCTGGCCTCCTGGTGGGCTGAGGCCAAGGCTCAGCTCACCAGAGAGGTGGAGAGTCGCCTTCCATGCCGTGCCGTTCCCGTATCGTCCACGATGACAAACTCCTCCCACCTCCAGGACACCAGGGCTAAAACCTCTGGGTCCAGAGAGGGCAGGACACATTTCCCCAGGGCTTCCCAAGGGTCCGGTTCCTCCCCTCATGGAGAGGGAGTCTACTTCTTCCTCATCTTCTTCTTCCTCGGACACCCTCAGGCGCTCGACCGGTTGTTCGAGCAAGACGACGAGCCATGATCTCCGGCCCAAGCAGCTACCGAAATCTCCTCCGGAGGATCTTTCCTTCACAGAGTTGCTACAAAAGATCCAGGAAGTACATAAGTAGCAATACTTGGAGCCAGACCCCCAGTGTAAAAAACTCGCTGAGCATCTGGATCTGCCCATGACAGCTCCCACCCTGGATCAAGCCTCATGCCGACCTTATTACCACTATATGGAAACAGCCATCGGCCTCAGCCCCACCTCCCAGGAAGTCGAACAGGCTATACCAGGCTCCCGAGGGTGTTGACTATTTAGACTCCCACCCTCGAGCTGACTCGGTTGTGATTAGTGCCGCTCATGGCCAGTCAGCTCACCCCAAACACCTTAGCTCATCTCCACCTGACAAGGAATCCCGCCTTCTGGACCAGTATGGCAAGAAGATTTTCGCTTCTTCCACTCTGGGTATTAGGGACCTGAACTATGTCGGTCACATGGGGAATTACCAGAAGGCGATTCTCAGTGAGGTGGAATCTAAATTGGACTCCCTTCCAGACTCTCAGGTCAAGCAGGAAGTGGTTGACCTTGTCCGCTATGCACGTTCGGCCAGTCGGCACATCCTTCGTGCGACCTACGATGCAGTGGACACTGCTGGTTGAAGCTCAGCTTTTGCCGTAGGCGTACGGCATCATGCTTGGCTCCGAGTGTCAGGGTTGGTCCCGGAAGTGCAGTCCACCATCCAGGAAGCGCCCTTCCGGGGTTCGGTGCTCTTCGGGGGTGATATCAAGGACATCGTCACCGACCTGCAGGAGAAGGGGACAGCATTAAAGTCTGTGGACTCTATGTATCATCCTCATCAATCGCAGCGCTGTCCCTTTCGCAGACGGAACTGGCCCAAAGCGAGACCACAGGGAAAGAGGGTCACTAAACGTTGGGGCCCCCCCCAGCTGCCAAGCCCCCTGCCAAAAAAAAAAAAAAAAAAGGGCAGCGGGAGCTTCAGCTGCAGCACTGCCGCACATAACCTGACTCCTTCCCTCTCCCACAGCCTCCGGGCTTCCCGGAGGAACTGGTAGGAGGGAGGTTTTCCCTCCAACTTCCGGGCTGGGAGAGGATAACATCAGATTCATGGGTGCTCCAGCTAATCACACAAGGACACTCAATAGAGTTTCTACAGAAACCACCTTGTCACCCTCCCCCAAGGTCGTCGTACTCTCGGGAACATCTTCTGGTTCAGGAAGAGATTACAGCACTTTTCCTGAAAGAGGAGATAGAACCGGTCTCCCTTCCTCTGCAAGGAACGGGTTACTATTCCCACTTCTTCCTGGTCCAGAAGAAGACAGGAGATGTAAGACCTATTCTGGATCTCAGTTCCCTGAACCTATTCGTGGAGTACAAGAGGTTCAAGATGCTCTCACTGCAGAGCCTTCTGCCCCTCCTCCGCTTGGGCCAGTGGCTGTCGCTCTGGATATGCAGGGGCAGCTTACCTGCACATATCTATCCGTCCGTCTCACCGCATAAATATCTCCGTTTTGCTTTCAGGGACCACTACCAGTTCAAAGGCACTTCCATTTGGCCTCTCCTCGGCTCCCCGGTATTTACCAAATGCCTTGCGGTGGTAACGGCCTACCTCGCGTGCAAGGGGTACAGGTTTTCGTGAACCTGGACGATTGGCTCCTGGCGGCCTCGTACAGGGAGGAACTCCTGTGCTGCCTCTCCCTCAGCAGGTTTTTGCCTGTCTGGGTATTACCATCAACCATTCCAAGTCTCACTTGATCCTATCCCAGAGGATCCAGTTTATCGGAGTGATTCTGGACACGACCCTGGGCAGGGCCTTCTTGCCACCGGACAGGGCGGCCACTCTCCAGACTCAGGTAAGCCTGTTGTCCGGCCACAGGCGGGTCAGTACAGAGTTGGTTCTTAGCCTCCCTTGGGCTTATGGTGGCTACTTCCCAACAGTCCCTCGCTCCTTGTCCACATGAGGGTCTGTCAGTGGACGCTTCGCTCCCAATGGGATCAGTTAGTGGACGACTTGGACCAGTTGGTCCTAGTATCCTCTCCCATGGTTCGAGACTTGCAGTGGTGGATGGTTCCAGAGAACCTTCTCCAGGGAGTTCCATTCTTCCTTCCTCCCCCCCTCCCAGACTCTGACCACAGACGACTCGGGTGAAGGTTGGGGAGCCCCTCTCGGTCCTCATCGGACCCAGGGCTCTTGGTCTAAGCTCGAACAAACACTTCACATATATTTGCTTGAGCTTCGGACGGTGTTTTATGCTCTCCAAGTGCTTCATCTGCATCTTCTTCCTGGCCACCTAGCCGTCCAGTCGGACAATGTGTGTGTGGTATGGTACATCAACAAACAGGGAGGGACTCAGTCCTACCCTCTTTGCAGGGAAGCGATGAGAGTTTGGGATTGGGTAGCACAACACGACCTTCACCTTATGGCGATTCATGTTCCGGGGGTCGAGAACACCTTAGCAGACAAACTAAGTCACTCGTCTGCTCAAGCTCATGAGTGGGAACTGGATCAGGGGGTCCTAGACGATATCTTCCTACACTGGGGTACACCACAGGTCGACCTGTTTGCTTCCCCTCAAAACGCAAAGCTTCCCGACTTCTGCTCGCTCGTTCAAGAGCAAAACATTTTCTGGAGAGATGCTCTGTCTCTAGATTGGAAGGACAGATTCGTCTATGTCGTCCCCCCAATTCCTCTGATCCTGCGAGTCTTGCAGAAACTCTGCTCAGAAGGAGCACAAATGATTCTGATCGCTCCTTTCTGGCCCAGGCAAGTTTGGTTCTCTCTTCTGCAACAATACTCAGAAGAACCACCTCTTTCAAACAACATGAAGTCTTGCTATATTATGACTATTGCAGTTTGCCCCAGCCTTAGAACTGCTCCGGAGGTGAAAAAGCTAACTTCCACGCAGAGCATGGAGTTTAGAGCGCGAGCTCGGTTCAGAAGCTCTGTTTGGCTGGTTTCAAACCGAAACGTCAGATTCTTTTGCATCGCCCACTGAACAGTCGCCCGGAGATTCCTCCTGTTGCTTGGTTCATTTCTTCGTTTAAAGCGCTATTTCGGTTTAATTTAACCGCGATTTCATTATTTTAACCGCAAACCGATCGGTTCAGGCTCTGTCTATGGTAATCGTAAGTAATAGATAGGGTTTTTTGTGTGGAACTTGTAAAGTATTATCGGTTGGTTGAACTGATCGAGTTGTATTTAATATAAGTTTAAAGCCTTTTACTGCTTTTAGAGTGCGGTTCTCGTTCTTATCGGTTCTAAAAACGGTTTCATTACGCTTTTTTCCACGACCGTGACACGTTTGGAACCGATAAGGGTGTCTTGCCTGGCACTGCCATCAAAAGGGCAAGTTGGTTGGTTAGGCTGGCATCATGTCTGAGAAACCCAAAAGAAAAACCGGGCCCACTGCTTCAACACTGTAGTGTCTGTGGGGAAGCCTTTGCCAAGGCTGACCCACACACTACATGTGTCTATTGTCTGGGGTTTGACCACCTCAACTCAGACTGCCAGATTTGAAATTTCCCTGCAGCCACCCTGGACAAGAGAGTGGGCAGGCTCAGGGAACAGAGGCTAAAAAGTCCGGCTGACCCAGATGGCCAGCCCGGTTCAGTGCCAACCGAACTGGAGGAGTGCCCTGACCAGGCGAGACTTCCTCGGCCAAACGAAAAGCTGGCTCTGAGGAGCCAGTTCCAGCAAGAAATCTAAAAAATCAGCAGGTTTGGAGTCCAAAATTCCTTCTCCAACTGCTGCTGAGATAGCCAGGGCAATACAGATTGTCCAGTCCCTGTCCGGTTCCCTCCGAACCGCCACTGTCTGGCAAAAGGTCGGTTCCAGTGGTTCAGGATTATGATATAGAAGAGTTCTATGAACCAGAGGAGGGGGGTGAGGATTATGATCATTGTGAATGTGACTTTGAAAGTCTGGACAGACCTTCAGGTGAGTCTCCCCCTAGGCTTTCTGAGTCCCCTTCTCATTTTTTGTTTTATAAAAAAGTTGCTGAGACCCTCCAGCTTCCCTTAGAGGAGGCTTTGGATGAGCAAGAGGAGCCTGACTATGTGGAGATGATGGATATCCCAGAGTCCAGGAGGTTGTCCATCCCTTTACATAAATCTTTTAGAAAACAAACAATAAAATTTTAAAAGCTCCTAATTCTGTGCCTCCTGTGGATAAAAAGATGGACAGGAGGTACACTTTGTCGAGGTCCTGATAGAGACTTTGTTTCACAGCAATGCAGTCATGTTAGGGTAGTTCAGGCTGCAGCCTGTGATAAAGCTAATATTCCACTGGCTACATCCTCCTGACAAGGATTCCAGGAAGATTGATGCCATGGCCAAAAACAATACATGGCAGCATCCTTGGGACTCAGACAAGCTAACTATATGGCTTATGTTGCAAGATACCAGAAATCTAGATGGGATACTGTCATGGCCTTAGCCAAACAGGGTCCTAGCCCAGCTCGCAGAAGGAGCTGGGCAGGTGGCTCTTGATGGTATTGAGACATCTAAGGTGCAATTCCATGCTGCAGTGGATTCTAACGATGTATCCTCTAGAGTCATGGCTACATCTGTGGCTTTTCGCAGATTGGCCTGGCTCAGGTGTACTACTTTGTCACAGGATACCCAGTCTAAGGCTATGGATTTTCCTGTGGTGGGAGATTCTCTGTTTGGGGAGCAGACAGAGAATTATATGAAGAAAATGGATGAATATAGAACCACTTACAGGAGTGCACAAGCCAAGGAACGGCAAGCCACTCCTCAGAGGCAGCCCCCCAGGGGTAGGGGTAGGCCTTTTCACAGGCCTTTTACCAGACTCCAGGCCCCTCCTCTTCAGCCTAATGTACAGAGGGGTTATTCAGGAGGGAGAGGCAGGCGGGTTCGGGCAGGCCTGCCCCACCCTCAGCCCAAAGCCCTGCCAAAGAGGCACCTGATGGGGTGCCCAGGGTCGGCTCTCCACTACCTGTAGGGGGCAGGTTGGCTCACTTACGTCTAGGACTGGCAGTCTTTAACTTCAGACAGGTGGGTCCAGGAGTAGTGAGCCAGGGTCTGGTTCTCAGCTTCAAGAAATTCCAAAGATGAGAGCCAGATCTTTTCCACCTGCAAACCCTTTAGAGACTCTTGCTTTGGAAACAGAAGTCTCAACCTCCTGGCCTCAGAGCTATAGAAAGGTTTCTCCCTTCACCAGGGCAAGGGTCTGTACTCCAGGTACTTCCTTACCCAAAAAGACAGGAGAGTGGCGGCCTATCCTGGATCTAAGATATCTAAACAAGCACCTTTTAAAGCCGAAGTTCAAAATGGTGACACTGGGAATGATTTTACCCTCCCTAAGGCCAGGGGACTTGCTAGCCTTCCTGGACCTCAAGATGCCTACTTCACGTTCTTATCAGAAGCTCCCATCGAAAGTACTTTCAGATTGAACTGCCCTCAGGCCATTATCAGTTCAGACAATGTACCTACGGCCTCACTTCTGCCCCCCAAGGGTGTTCACAAAGTGTCTAGCAGTAGCAGTGGCGCTCACACCTAAAACAAAATATTGCTATTTTCCCTGAGACCATTGCTCATTGGGTCAGTCTCCAGACCAGATCAAATCACACCTGCTAGTTACCCAGCAGCTGCTTGCCTCTCTGGGATTCTTCTCGATCTTCCAAAGTCAGTTTTGGAACCTGTCCAGGTACTCCACCTTTATAGAGCAAGAACTGGATACAAAGCAGGCCAGAGCCTTCCTTCCGTTGGAAAGGGTAAGGACCTTAGTGGCCCTGGCGCCTCCTTCACTCTGCAGGTCTCTCGACCAGCAAGGCATTTCCTGCAGCTCTAGGGCACATGGCTGCCTCCACAGCTGTGGTGCAAGGAGCAAGATTTCAGATGAGGGACATTCAGTTCCATTTGAGAGCTTTCTGGTCTCAAAGAAGAGATCTTCTATCCAAGTTAATCCCAGTGATTCGACCCTGATCCAGGCCCTTCAGTGGTGGCAGGATCAGAGCAATCTGAGACAGGGGGTGCCTTTCATCCCTCTGTCCCATTCCTTGACCCTTACTACAGATGCATCCCTCTTGGGATGGGGAGCTCACATGGGCGACCTCTCACCCAGGATTATGGTCCCCCCAGGAATCTCTGCTCCACATCAATCTGTTGGAACTCAGAGCTGTTTTTCTAGCACTTCAGGTTTTCTCTGCATCTGTTCAGAACAAGGTGGTACAGGTCAGAACAGACAACACCACTACAATGTGGTACATCAACAAACAGGGGGGCACTCGGTCTTTGGCCTTGTGCACCGAGGCGATGAAGTTGTGGTCTCTGGCTTACTCCCCGAACACTTCCCTCATAGCAGTTCACCTCCCAGGCAAGGACAATGTCCTGGCAGATGCTCTCAGCAGGATTTCCCAGGGCCATCACGAATGGTCACTGGATCCCCTAGTACTGGGGATAGTGTTTGCCAGATGGGGCACTCCTCAGATAAATCTTTCGCAGCCCAGACAATTATCAACTTCCACTGTTTTGTTGCAGGCCCTCAGTGTTGGGCTCAGTTCCCTGGATGCCTTTCTCCCTCGATTGAAGGAAGTTTCTTTATGCCTTCCCTTCCTCTCCTGTTCAAAGTACTAGTCAAAATCAGGTCTCAGCCTGCAAAATGATCCTGATTGCTCCAGACTGGGCCAGACAGCCCTGGTACCCACTCCTTCTGTCCTTAGCAGTCCATCTTCCCTGTGTCTCCCCAGGAACCACAATCTGTTAACCTGTGCTCAGGGAGAGTTTGGTATCCAATCTCAAACCCTCAACCTCAAGGCTTGGCTCTTGAGCAGTTAGAGCTTGCTGATTTGCAACTTTCTCAAAGTGTTCTCAAATCCTGAAGGCTGCTAGGAAGCCTTCCACCAGGGCTACCTATAACTCCAAGTGGAAAAGGTTTTCCATATGGTGTCTTGGGAGCATGTTTCCCAGAATCTGCTGATCTACCCACTGTATTGACTACATGGTCCATCTTAATTCTTTGGGACTGAGACCAACCACCCTTGAAAGTGCACTTGGCTGCTGTCTCTGCCTTCATTTCAGCAGGGAAGCCCTCTTCTCTTTCTGCTCATCCTGTATTTTCCAAGTTTTTTAAAGGTTTGCTTCACACCAATCCTCCATTCAGGGACCCTGCCCCGGCTTGGGATCTTAATGTATGCATTGCTCAGCTAATGCAACCCCTTTGAGCCTCTGTCTCGCAGAGCTATGATTTGACTTGAAATCTGTATTTCTGGTAGCCATCACTTCTGCCAGGCGATAAGTGAGTTACAGGCTTTATCAGTAGAAACTGACTTTATTTCCTTTCAAGGGATAAAGTGGTCCTCAGGACTAACAGGAAGTTTTGCCTAAGGTGGTTTCAGATTTCCACCTTAACCAATCTATTTAACTTCCAGTGTTCTTCACTGACCATTCCTCCTCTGGTGAGAGGAGGCTGCACAGCTTAGATGTTAAGAGGGCCCTAAGTTACTACATAGAGCGTACCAAGGGTCACAGGTTTGACTCCCTCCAACTGTTTCTCACTTATGGTGAGATTGGGAAAGGGAGACCTGCCACTAAAAGATCCATTGCCAGGTGGATCGTTTCTTGCATCCAATTTTGCTATCAAAAGCTGGGTAAGGTTCCTCCCTCAGGCCTGAGGGCTCACTCTACCAGAGGTACAGCTGCATCTCTAGCTGCTGCTAGAGACATCCCTATCTTGGAGGTATGTCAGGCAGCTACTTGGAAGACAGTACACACTTTCACCAAGCATTACTCCCTGGATATTCAGGCCAGGAGGGATGCTCGGTTTAACACAACCCGTGCTTCAAGAGCCTATTCCCTAAGTAGGTTCTGTCCCTCCTCCATGGAGGTACTGCTGTGTAGTCTGCGATAGTCATAATATAGCAAGACTTCATGTTGTTTGAAGAAAATTACTCACCTTAGTAATGTTGTTTCTTCTAATGGAGTCTTGTTATATATGACCTCCCCAGCCTGCCCTCTCAGAACTCCTACTTTGGGGTATGGGGTGGTAGTCTCTGTTGGCATTTATGATGCCCTCTTTCATGTTTGGGTGTTGTGTTTGTTTAGTTATTTTATCTTAATTTTCTGGTCCACTGACTTGAGTCTTGTGTTGGGACCAGCAAAATGTGTTAATATATTAGTAGCCAGTTGGCTAGTGTAGGTTACAGCTTCCACACAGAACCTTAGTGAGTTTTGCTCGTAAAGATCTGACGGTTTCGGTTTGAAACCAGCCAAACAGAGCTTCTGAACCGAGCTCGCGCTCTAAACTCCATGCTCTGCATGAAAGTTAACTCTTTCACCTCCGGAGCAGTTCTAAGGCTGGGGCAAACTGCAATAGTCATAATATAGCAAGACTCCATTAGAAGAAACAACATTACTAAGGTGAGTAATTTTTTCTTCTCTGTCACTAATTTTGCTGACCCAGGATCAAGGGACCCTGACCCATCCAGGACTCAAGTCCCTTCAGCTACATGCATGGCTCCTGCAGACATAGCTCAAGCCCGCTTTGGAGTTTCTCCCAAGGTGACAGAGAGTCTGGTGGAGGCTTGAAAACCCTCCACTAGGTCTACCTATGCCATGAAGTGGAAAAGGTTCACAATCTGGGCTGCTTCGAAAGACTTCGAGCCTTTCTCCTGCTCTGTTGGGAGGCTGTTGGAGTACCTGTGCCATCTCTTTGACCTGGGTCTCTGTCACTCCTCTCTGAAGGTTCACACGGTGGCCATTTCGACCTATCATGTTCCCTTTGCAGACAGAATGTTTGCTCAACTGGAAGTCTCTAAAACTTTCCTCAGAGGGGGTTCTTCACCTGAGACGCTCTATCCGAGTCCCCGCCCCTCCTTGGTGTTTGAACTTTGTTCTTGAGAAACTTACTTTGCCTCCTTTTGAACCGGCAGCTTCCGCAGACTTGAAGTTCCTTTTTTGGAAGACACTCTTCCTAGTGGCCATTACCTCCGCTTGGAGGATTTCCGAGCTCCAGGCCCTGATGTGTAAAATTCCTTACTTGATTTTTCACAAGGAATGTGTGGCTCTGCGCGCACCAATCCTAAGTTTCTCTCCAACGTGGTAGCGGAATCTACATTGAACCAGTCCACAGAGTTACCCGTTTTCTTTACGCAGTGCTCCAATCAAGGGGAGTATCTACTTCATACTATGGATGTCCACCAGATTCTGAGATACTACACTAACAGAACAAAGGATCTCAGAAAGACCGATCAACTGTTTGTCTTTTTTGCACCCAAAAGAGAAGGCAATGCTGTTTCCAAGCAATGCCTGTTTAAATGGTTGGCTCACTGCATCACTTTCTGTTACGACAAGTACAACAAGACTCTTCTGGGTCAAGTAAAAGGACACTCCACCAGAGGAGTCGCTGCCTCAGCGGCATGTTTCAAGAACGTGTCAGCGGCAGACATCTGTGCTGCCGCCACTTGGACTTCTGTCCACACATTTACAAAACACTACAGTTTGGATATTGCCTCTCGCCGTAGAGCAGGCTTTGGGCTTGCTGTTCGGCAAGGCCTCCTTTCTTAAGGCCTTCACAGCTAGAGGATCTACTTGAGTAGTTTTCCTCCTCCCGTGTGCTTCTTCTTGTTCCAGACTGCTTGGGACTCAGTCCTATAATATTTATCAGAAGAGCCCCTCGGCGAAGAGACAGTACAGTTACGTAAGAACTACTGTAACAGTAGATCTTCTAGGAGAGGCTCTTGCAGGTAATACCTTCCTGCCCTCCATCCCCCAAGCTTTTTCAGCTCCTTTTCCAGTGAGGGAAATATCCAGTTCTCTCTCGTCCGCCTCTGTAGCCTGTGGCAGGAAAGAACTGGAAGAGGCGAGATGTGAGGACGACTTCACTATACCGGCGTCTCCGGCCTGGTCACCTGGCGATGGGGTGGTCCCCGCCAGACTGCTAGCTAGAAAGTTTTCTGTGGGGTCCTGTTGCCACGACGTCAGTCCTATATGTAATTACCTATCGCAAGAGCCTCTCTCGAAGATCTACTGTTACGGTAAGTTCTTATGTAACTGTGCTATCTTACTTTGAGAGGGCTCTTTCAGTAGGTATTTACCATTAGGACTGAGTCCCAAGCAGTGTAAGTCAGACAAGTCTGAAGCAAGGGATGCAGGAAAGTTCTGCAGAGACACAGGGAAACTATGAAAGGAGGCCCTGAAGGACAGCTCATGCAAAGCCAGCTCTGCGCCTAGAGGCAATATCTAGACTGTAGTGTTTCGTGAAAGTGTGGATGGAGCTCCAAGTGGCTGCAGCACAAATGTCAGCAGCAGACACATTTTTGAAACAAGCAGCAGAAGCAGCCATGCTTCTGGCAGAATGCCCTTTGACTTCCCCCGGTAAAGGTTTGTTGTACCTCTGGCAGCAGAAAATAATGCAGTTTGCCAACCATTTGGACAAACACTGCTTTGAAGAAAAAATTACTTACTATAGTAATGTTGTTTCTTCCCAGTCATACTCAGTGTACCGTGAGACCCAGGACCGGCAGGGGGCCCCTCCAGAGCAATTGGTATTCCCGGAGAAGCATGTCAAGACTGCGTTGAAGGCTCTGCTTCATGATATGGGGCACTTGGGTGCTGAACGTACTTTGGACCTGGTTAAAAGTTGATTTAATTGGCCAAAGATGAGGGCAGATCTAGAGGCATATTGCAAAAGCTGCATGAGATGTATAAAGCGGAAGGTGCTCCCCCAGAGGGCTGCTCCCTTAGTCAATGTCAAAACTAGTGGCCCTATGGAATTGGTATGCATAGACTTCCTTACACTGGAGCCTGAATCACACAATATCTCCAACATCTTAGTTGTTACTGACCATTTCGCCCAATATGCTCAAGCTTACCCCACCAAGGATCACCGAACTTTCACTGTGGCCAAAATATTGGTGGAGAAGTTTTTCATGCTCTATGGTGCCCCCCCCCCACCCCACAGAGGATCCACTCGGATCAGGGTCAAGATTTTGAAAGTTGGCTCAGCAAAGAACTACTGTCATTGTGGGGCATCAGGAAGTCCCGGACCATGCCTTACCATCCCCACGGTAACCCGCAACCTGAAAGATCCAACAGGACCCTGTTAGATATGATGGGCACCTTGGATCCTCAGGACAAGTGCACATGGAGTCAGTGGGTGAGCACTCTGGTCCACGCTTACGACTGCACCCGAAATTATGCTACAGGATTCTCTCCCGGCTGGTTCATGTTTGGGAAAGAAGCTCGTCTGCCAGTGGACCTGTGTTATGGAGTCTCCTCAGATGGACTGGGAGCAGGAAACTATTTGCAGTATGTGAAAAACCTGAAACAACAACTAGATGATGCATACCATCTCACTTCAGAAATGGCCACTAAGAGAAACCAGGTGAATAAGGAACACTATGATAAAATGATAAAAATGTGTGAGTGTTACTACGCCGGCTGGGCATACCAGGAAAGCAGGAGGCAAGGGAGGTGACAAGGGCAGTAAGAAGAGCAAAAGGCATAAAGGAGAGGGAGAACAGCTTATTCAGGTACATCAGGGAGAAAAGGAGCTGTAAAGAATAGATAGTAAGGATTAAGAAGGACGGGGGATGGGTAGAGAAGGGGGGAGAAAAGGCAGAAGCACTCAATGACTACTTCTCCTCAGTATTTAGGAATGAGAGGGTGCTACCCAAGGGGGTTGGGGGCAGTAAATGCTGGGGCGGGAGTAACGGATGGGGGGGATCACAGAAGCTAGAGTCCTGGAGGGCTTGAGAGCGCTGAGGGCGGACAAGGCTCCAGGGCTGGATAGCATTCACTCCAGAGTACTGAAGGAGCTAGAAAAGATCCTGGTGGGGCCCTTGGCAGGCCTATTCAATGCCTCATTGAATTCAGGATGCATACCCAAGGATTGGAGGTTGGCTCACGTGGTTCCCCTGCATAAGAGCGGCCCCAAGGATGAACATGGGAACTATAGACTGGTGAGCCTCACGTACCTCGTGGGGAAGCTAATGGAAATGATCCTGAAGGAGAGGCTGGTGTCCCTGCTGGAGTACAATGGGCTGCAGGACAGTAGACGGCATGGCTTTGTCACGGGCATATCATGCCAAACCAACCTGGTAGATTATTATGATTGGGTGACTAGGCAGATGGACAAGGGCCATGCAGTGGATGTCTTGTACCTGGACCTCAGCAAGACATTCGATTTGGTGTCACATGGGAGACTTGGAATAAAACTTGAAGGCACAGGGCCGGGACCAAAAATGGTGGGATGGGTGACAAACTAGCTGCAGGGAAGGCAGCAGAGGGTGGTGGTGAAAGGGGAACTCTCATCCCCAAGGGCAGTAATGAGCGGGGTTCCACAGGGCTCGGTGCTGGGACCAGTGTTTGGGATATTTATTGTAGACATTTCTGTGGGCATCAAGAGCAGGATCAGTCTGTTTGCTGACAACACCAAGATAGGGGCAGTGGTGGATGCCACAGAGGGGTAGCGGGGTCTGCAGGAAAATCTGAAAAAGCTGGAGACTTGGTCGGACACTTGGCAGCTGGGGTTCAGAGCCAAAAAATGTAAGGTACTGCATTTTGGAGCAAAACATCCAAGGAGAAACTACCAACTGCCAACTGGAGGGGGGGTGCAACTGGTGGAGACTGAGGAGGAGAAGAAGGATCTGGGGGTGGTCATCACGAGATCATGAACAACTTGGCACGGAGTAGGAAGGCAGCAGCAATGGCCAACAAAATGCTGGGTTGCATAGCAAGGGGAATAACATCGAGGAGGGGGGGGGAGGTGATTCTGACGCTGTATAGATCACTGGCTAGATCTCATCTTGAATACTGTGTGCAGTACTGGTGCCCACATCTCAAAAGAGACATTAAATTACTGGAAGGGGTGCAGCGCAGAGCAACTAAGATGATCCAGGGGCTGGAGGGCTTCCCATATGAGAGCAGGCTAAAGGAGTTAAACATGTACTTGCTGGAGGAGAGGAAGGACAGAGGGGAAATGATCAAGACATTCAAGTACATGAGAAGGATAAACAAAACTGGTATGGAGGGTCTATTCAGGGTAAGGGTGGGGAGGGACACTTGAGGCCGTGACATGAGATTGAAGGGGGGAAGGTTCATGAGGGAAATGAGGAGGCACTTTTTATGGAGAGGGTGGTGGCAGGGTGGAACGTGTTACCAGCGGAGGTAGTAGCTTGTAAAACAGTGGGCTGCTTCAAAAGGGGCTAGGACAGTGCAAGAGGAAGGATAAAGGAAGGGGAGAAAGGAAGGAGGGGCAGCTGCATAATAGGGCTGCTAGTTGCATAATCAAGCAGACTCTATAGACCAAATGGCCTTTTTCTGCTGGAAAATTTCGTATGTTCGTATAAGATCGCCGACAGATGGGAAAACACCCCATATGTCATAGTGGAGAAGCCTGCAGTCCTACCAGTGTACAAGATTTGACCTGAGGGAGAGACTCAAGGGCACAAGGTTATTCATTGTAACCACCTACTGTCTATTGGTGACAAAGTAGTGAATGTCGAGGAAATTGTGGAAGATGCTTCATCACCCCCCACCACTCGAGCTGCTGCACGGAGAAGACAGAAGTGTAAAGAAAGTGATGCCACGGGGGCTGGGCCTGCCCAGGGTGAGGAGGTCTTAGATGAGGGAGACACTGATAATGAGTCCGAGGGGGAGAACGGTGAGGCCCCACATAGTCATTACCCTACCCGGGAGTTAGCCAGGTTATTTCAGGGATCGCCCCTGACAAGGGAAATGCTAGACGACAGTGTACGCTCAAAGAGTCTGTTTCGGCCGTGCCCCTCGGGTGGACCACTCTGCACTTGAATACCGGTGCAGCTGAGCCACTTAAGTGGCACCAGAGCAGCTCTCCTGCAGATATACCCAGGGAATGGTCACTGGGTGATTCTAAGGATCAGGAAGGTGAGGGGGAATTTGCGTCTTTTGAAGGGCCAACATTGGAACTGAGCACTGATCTGACTTTGCCCTTTGAAGGGGCCCAGGTTAGTCCCCCTAAAGCTGTGCCTGATATTAGCGAAGTGTTAGAGTCGTTCACCTGACTAGCTGAGGAACAGGATGAGGAGGAGGAAGAGAAACTCACCACTGATGCAGGGGTTGGTAGAGGTTCAGATATTCAGGAGACCCCCCCCCCCGTAGGGTAGGACAGGGAGGATGACACAGCCTGTCCTTAAACTGATGTATGATGCCCCTGGGGTTCCTACAGATGTGCCATTGTTTGTAGTGCATAAGGGCATGTACATTACTCCTAGGTCCCTACAGAAGGTGGTTATGTGCCCTGTTGATGCTAAACCCTGTAGGTCTGAGGAAAGGTGACCAGAAGAAGAAGAGGGACGTGAACAGGGTACCTAGCAGGGTTGAGGAAAAGAAGTATACTCTGTGGGACTTTAGTATCCTCTGAATGATGGATCACTCATATGGGTGCCACCTTCCATGTGGCCAAAGGGCTCAGAAAGGAAAAGAATTTGCTAAGATGTATATAATGTTCTGTGCTTGCCTGCTGTTATGGTTATTACATGTTAGTCTAGTGGCCCCCATTCCAGAACCCCGTCTATAGTATAATTTTCCTCAAAACACCCTGGTAGTCTAGTGCCCCCCAATCCTCGCCTGTAGCACAATTCACTAAAATACCACCAACAGCTTAATGTGGTTCAAAGTCAGTTGGCATTCATCTGTACCCTCCTCCCCGGGTCGTGCCTGAAAATAGGCAGAATTTGTCTAGTGCACTTACCCGGTCAACAAACACTAAATAAATAAAAATAATTAAATAACAACAATAATAATAAAGATAATCATATCCTTAACCCCCAAATAAACCCCCCAACTGGAGGGTAAAATATTAAGAGGTACCCCAAAAATGTCAAAATCACCTGAAAAAGGGGGAAACTATTGTGAATATAGTTAGAAAAACTGTGCCAGGAAGTGACACTCTTACCCCTGGGCACACGGTATTTAAGAGTGCAGAGGCTACTGGTTCAAGAAGGGAAGGCAGGGTGGGAAGTTCTGAATACCTGAGCATCACTGGGAGGAAACAACATTACTATGGTGAGTAATTTTTTTCTTCTAACCCCAGTAATACTCAGGTATTCGTAACTTCTGTAGACTGAGAAGCAGTATGTTTAGGCCGGCCCGGTGGTGCTGAGGGTTGAGACCCTGGACGCCATACCTCACGCCACACTGGTGACCTGGATTCAGAAGCGGACTTGGGCCGTCAGAGGTTAGCAGGAGAGGAAAGGATCGCGCGTCCGGAGGACAGCTCTCCTTTCCTGGGAGGGAGGGGGGACGCAGGTCTCACCGTCTGGAGACCCCTAAAGGTAACTAGGGGCAAATTCAGCAGTCGGGGCCTGGCAAGTGGGGAACGGCCATGGCAGTGCTCCTGTGGGCATGAGCGGGAGGGCTCACGTGCCACACTGGAGCGCACTGCACTTCCGGGCCAATGGGGGGGGGGAGTAAACAGAAAATACAGGTTACTCACCTGTAACAGGAGTTCTAGGAATGGTATATGTTGTTCATCCACACTCATTGGCAGGTATCCTTGCCGCTTTAAATCTTGCCGGAAGGTCTTCAAGCTTGCTCCTCCCACCCACCCGGTGGTATAACCTCGCCCGCCCCATGACGCCAGATCTTCCTTACCGCTTGGAAGCTCAGGTTCCCCCTTAACGCCTCGCGCTTGAGACTGGTTCCTATTTCTCCGCTTATGGATTTAAAATAAATTTTATGAAAAAGACTTCAGTCTTCTATCCCTCGCGGCCGCGAGTGGACAAATCGACCTCGGATTTCGGAGATGCCCATCGGGCAGAAGATGTTCTCGGACGGATCCACACTCACGTGTGTCTACTGCTTAGGCCTTGACACGACCCGCGAGCTTAGGCCTGTGCTCATCTTTTCTGCCCACGCCCTCGAAGACCGTGGCTGCTCGATTGCAACTGGGCCGCCCCGAGAAGCGCTTCTCCGTGAAGTCTAAGGAGGCGTCTGGTTGGCGTGTCAAGGGCGTGGGCGGCTCGGGCGGATCAGCTCGGAGCGGATGGTCGCCGAAGAGGAGGCGGGCGCTGGCCTGATCTTTCCTCGGCCGCTGCATTTATCCCGCCTCCTGGGCTCTTCTACACGGCCTTTTAAGGAGCTTTGTCTGTCCTCTCCACTAAAGGAGAAGGGCCTCACGCTTATGGACCTTATTCTCGGTCCAAAAAGAGGGACAGGGTAAGTCCTCCGCCGACGCCTTGGGAGCTGGAAAGGTCCCTCTCCCCGGCCGCCGCACCCAGGAGGCGCAGGAAGTCCCGGCAGGGTGCAATTGCCCAACCAGAAATGATCGGGCAAAGGAGGAAAGAACTCCTCGGCCCTGTCCGCTGGAGCCACGCCTGGCTCGAAGAGAGTCGAGCTGCGCCTGATGAATAGAATCACCTGCTTCGCTCGAGTTCCACTCTGGCCTCGTTGATAAGGAGGCCCAGTTGAGAGCAGACCTGAGGGCCAGATCTCTGGACCACTCGCCTCCTTCCTGGAGGGAGCTGCTATCAGCCAGTCGTCCAGGTAAGGGTACACCGGACCCCTCGGGCGCCAAGAGGAATGCTGTCACCACTGCCATGCATTTGGTGAAGACCCTGGGAGCTGGAGACAAGCCAAGGCATGGCTTGGAACTCCAAGAGGGATCCTTCCGTCCGAAGCGAAGGAATCTCTGGTGAGACGGACGGATAGGGACGTGAAAAACGCTGGCCCTCAAGTCCAGAGAGCAGAACCACACGCTGCTCCAAGGATGGTATTATCTGAGCCAGAGTGACCATCCTGAAGGTTCGAGACCTTAGGAACTTGTTTAGTCGTAGGTCGAGAATGGGGCACCAGCCCCCGTCCGGCTCGGAACCAGGAAGTACCTGGACACAAACCCTGGGTCTGAAGGAGGTCCACCACCTCTTATCACCTCCTTCTGGAGGAGGAGAACGATGTTGGCTCCTGACGAGCCGCCAGTGAGGCTGGGGATCCCCGGCTCCCCCGAGGGGCACGGCCCCAAAGGGTGGTGCCTGCTCTAATTCCAGAGGCAGGCTCTCTTCCCACCACCTCCAAGACCCACCTGTCCGTGGAAACAGCGGACCAGGCGGAACGGAAGTGCCGGAGCTGTCCCCCCACGGGGGGACCCAGGGGTAAGGTGACGGGAATGGGGGCGACACCCCTCAGCCCGTCACTGGGCAGGCTTGGAGGAGGGACCGGCCGAGGGACCTCCTGGGCCTTTTCCTCCCTGCCTCCTGTTAGAGGAAGCCGGCGGCTTGGGTTTGGGATGCCAAGGCCGAGCCTGCTGGCCCTAGCGATGCTGGCGGTCAAGGCACCGGGGCACACAAGGACGAAGGGCTTAGGGCTGCGGTTCATGGGCCTTTGTCCTCTGAGCGGAAGAGACCGAGTCCATGGTAGCATTGGACTTCTCGATCCTCTGCAGGTGACCTTCCACCCCAGGGTCAAGAGGTCAGTCCTCAAAAAGGGAACATCCGCCAACTTGTGGTTGGTATCCGGGCAAAGGTGGATATCCTCAGCCAAGCCTCGCCGACGATAGCCACTGCGGCCGCCACCGATCTGGCACATGAGTCCCCATATCCAAAGCAGTCTGGAGCTGCTGTTTGGCCACTGCTCTGCCCTGGTCCCACACCTGCTTAACCGTAGTCTGCAGATCGTGGGAAGATGAGGGATGACTCATCCAGGGAGCCCAACAGGGCATGAGAAAAATGTGCCATGAGGACGGCCTAACTGGCCTGACGAAGGCCGAGAGAGGACGCGAGCGGACTTTTCGCCCGACATAAGTCCAATTTCTTGGACCTTGTCAGAGGTTTGTCCATCCGGCGCAGCTGCGCGCTGGAAAACGCTGTCGTAACCAACCCTCAGCAGAGGGGTGTTCAAAAACCGGACAAGGAACCGTAGGGACCGCATACTTCCTGGCCATCCTGGCCGAAGGCGCAGGGCAGGAAGCAGGGCGCTGCCAAAGCTCCAGTGCTGGACCCACTATGGCCTCGGCCACCGGAAAGGCCTCCGCTGGAGAATCCCCTCGGTCCAGAATCTCCGTGAGGGATACCTGCCCGCTTGGAACGGGTTCGAGCTCCATCCCGGTGGACTCGAGATGAGCCGAAGTAGTCCTAGGAAGGACGACGGGCTATCGCTCATTGACTGACCTCCTGAAGACTCCAAGTCCAGTCGCTGGAGAAAAAGGAGGAATCACCTTCGACTCGGAAGAGTCCTCAAGAGCTGCCTCTGGCCTGAGGCACCCTTCACCTGCCGAGGTCGGTCGGGAGTGAGGGTAACTGACAGCCGATGGGGTAGACCCTTAGCCGACCGAGAATCCTTGGTCGGAGCCCCAATTGGTGGCTGTGGAGGCGGAGGTTCCACCGGAATCGGTGGAGAAGTGGGTTTTGGCCAACAACCGCCTGGGTATAGGCCTCGGATAAGTCGAGGGTTGTGTCGGCCGCCCGGTGACAGGCCACTTAATGGCCGGGAAGGCGACGGGTCGGCTTACTCCCGCCAGGAGGAGCTGTTGCAACATAAGGTCCTCATACCGCCGACGACATTTCACGCCTCCCTCATCCGAGGAGGAGGACGAGGCCGAAGCGGCGACGCTGGCATCATGTGCCGAGACCGGAGACCGCCATGACGGTGGGATCGGGCTGGACCGCCAAGAGGTCCGGAGACCGAGACCGAGAGTCCCGGAATTTCCGAGGTCGGTGCGGGAGGTGTCGGCCGGAACCGCACTCCTTCGCTCGGATGGTGCATCCGAGGGCTCCGGAACCGGAGGCACAGGCGAGCCCACGGGATTCTCAACTCCTCCCGGGGAACTGGGAGAGGGGAATTGCGCTAAAGGCGACAGCTCATCAATGGGTCGAGAAAATCTCGACTTCATCGTGGAGTCTCTGCCAACTGACCTGACGGGACACCGTGAGGCCAGTGGCCGAAGCCGAGCGGTCGATCATGCCGACGGTCGACTGCCCGGGAGAGGGACCTTTCCCGCCCCAAGAGCGCCGACGGAGGGATCTACTCCCGCCCTCTTTTTGGACCGAGAATAAGGTCCCGCGAACGAGGGCCCTTCCTTTAGTGGAGAGGGATAGACAAAGCCCTTAAAAGAAGCCGTAGAAGAAGAGCCCAGAGAGAGCGGGATAAATGCCGCCGCCGAGGAAGATACGCCCGCCGCTCGCCTCTTCGAGGGCTACCATCCGCCGAGCTGATCCCGCCGAGCTCGGCCAGACACCGCCAACCGGGCCTCCTTGACTTCACCGAGGGAAACGCCTCGGGACGCCCAGTTGCAATCGGGCAGCACGGTTCTTCGAGACGAGGGTCGAGAAAGATGAGCACAGGCTCCAAGCCTGCGGTCGTGCCTGGCGCCTAAGCAGTAGACACACGTGGAGTGTGGATCCGTCCGAGACATCTTCTGCCCGCATGGGCATCTCCAAACCGGAGTCGATGGTCCATCGCAGTCACGAGATAGAAGACTGAAAGTCTTTTCGAAAATTTATTTTAAATCACAAACGGAGAAATAGGAACCAGTCTCAAACGCAGAGCGTTAAGGAGGGAACCTGAGCTTCCAAGCGGTAAGGAAGATCTAGCGTCATGGGGCGGAGCCGAGAGTTATACCACCCGGGTGGGTGGGAGGAGCAAGCTTGAAGACCTTCCGGCAAGATTTAAAGCGGCAAGGATACCTGCCAATGAGTGTGGATGAACAACATATCCATGTCCCTAGAATACCCCCTTCCCATTGGTAGGTGAAGGCGGGTCTAGTGGCCCAGCACCACGTCCACTTCCGGGCTTACCAGCCCTCTGGTTCTCCTCTCGCTCGTCCCCCACCAGATACTGTAGATAGAGTGCCAGGTGGAGTGGCGGCCCTTGCTCCCGGAGGTGGGGGGGCTTAGATCGGGGGGAGCGCTAAGGGGGTTGTCACGAGGAGGAGACACAGACCAGGGAGACTGGAGGCTTCAGGAGGATGGGAAAAGCTAATGATGAATGACCATGCTGGAGAGAGTCCAATGGGGTAGGGTGCCAGAAATACAGTTGACAAAAAAAAAAGAAGCAGTACCTGCGGAGGTGGGCACAGAACCTACTTTGGAAACAGACTCTGCAGGACTGCTGTGCCAAACCTAGCATCACCCCTGGACTGGATGTCCAGACTATAATGCTTTGTAAAGCTGTGTAATGTTTTCAGGTAGCTGCTTTACAGATGTCCACTAATGGAACATCCCTGGCAGCTGCTATGGTGGCAGTTGTGCCTCGTGTGGAATGGGCCCTCAATCCTGTTGGGGGTTCCTTTCCAGCCTTAGTGTAGCAAAACTGAATACACTGTACTATCCAGCGAGAAATAGACCTTTTTGATCCTGGGTTACCCTTTCCTACATCCCCAGAGGTCAGGAACAGCTGTTTTCTGTCCTGTCTATGGTCCTTAGTGGCTGTCATGTAGTAGCTAAGAGCTCTCTTGACATCCAGGCTGTGGAGTCTCCATTCAACAGAAGTAGAGTGCTCAGTAAAAAAAACAGGTAGGGTAATGGTTTGGTTCAAGTAGAAATTAGAGACCACTTCAGGGAGACATTTCCTGTTCGTTCTCAGGACCACCTTGTCCCTGTGGAATGAAATGTAGTTCTGTTCAATGCAAAGAGCCTGGAGTGCACTGATTCTTCTTGCAGAAGTCATTGCCACTAGTTTAACTGTTTTATATGTGACACATATTTCAAATGAGCCAAAGATATGGGGTTGAAGGGAGGCCCCATGAGCTTAGCTATGCACACATTTAGGTTCCATGCTGGTACCGGTTCCCTGAGAGGGGGTTGCAAATGGGCCAGGCCCTTAAAGAACCTTTTGAAGATAGTATCTGAAGCCACTGAAACATTCTGTCCAGCTGATATGTAAGCAGACGCTGCAGCCAGGTGGACCTTGAGGGTGCTGGACTCCAAGCCCAGTGATTGTAAATAGGTAAGAAAGTCAAGCACAGCTGGGACCCCAGCATGTGCTGGTACCAGTTCCCTGGTTGAACACAAAATAGAAGAAAAAATTACTCACCTTAGTAATGTTGTTTCTTCTAATGGAGTCTTGCTATATTATAGACATTAGCAGTTTGATCCAGCTCTAGAACTGCCCCGGAGTGAAATGGTTAAAACCATTCCAAAATAGAATTTTGGCACGAGAGCAGCTCTATCTGTGTCATTTCAAACTTGAACTGTCAGATCTTTACGAGCCAAACTCACTAAGGTCTGTGTGGAAGCTGTAACCTACACTAGCCAAATGGCTACCTAAATAATAACAACCATTGATGGTCCCAACACCCAAGACTCAAGTCAGGGACCAGAAATACTAACACCATTCTAATAATATGAAAATGGAACATAATAAAACACACACCGCAGCGTACATACACACCCCAAAGTCCCAAAGGGACAAAATGCTAACAGGACATAAATAGTGCCACACTAAGTTGCCCTGCCCACCAAGTAGAGGTTCTGAGAGGGGCAGGTTGGGGAGGTTCATAATAGCAAGACTCCATTAGAAGAAACAACATTACTAAGGTGAGTAATTTTTCTTCAAACAACATGAAGTCTTGCTATATTATAGACATTAGCAGAACACACAGCAGTACCTCCATGGAGGAGGGGCAGAACCTACTTAGGGAATAGGCTCTGAAGAACAGCTGTGCCAAACCGAGCATCTCTCCTGGCCTGACATCCAGGGAGTAATGCTTGGTAAAGTGTGTACCGCTTTCCAAGTAGCAGCCTGGCAAATCTCTAATAAAGGGATATTCTGGCAGCAGCTAGAGGCAGCAGCTGTACCCTGGTAGAATGAGCCCCTCAAACCCGGGGGCTCTGCCCACTTTCTGATAACAAAATTGGATACAAGAGACAATCCACCTGGCTATTGATCTCTTAGTGGCAGGTTTGCCTTTCCCCAACTTACCATAGGTAAGGAGAAGTTGGAGGGATTGGCAACCTGTGACCTTTAGTGCGCTCTATATAATAACTAAGAGCTCTCTAACATCCAGGTGTGCAACCTCCTCTCACCTGAAGAGGAGTGATCAGTGAAAATACTGGAAGGGAGATAGATTGATTAAGATGGAAATCTGAAACCACCTTAGGCAAAAACTTCCTATTAGTCCTAGGACTACCTTATCCCTGTGGAAAGAAATAAAGTCAGTCTCCACTGACAAGGCTTGCAATTCACTTGTCGTCTGGCGGAAGTGATAGCCACAGAAACAGTTTCCAAGTTAGGTACTTAAGCTCTGCAGAAGACAGAGGTTCAAAAGGGGTTGCATTAACTGGGCAATGCAAACATTAAGGTCCCAAGCAGGGGCCGGTTCCTAAAGGGAGGATTAGTATGGAGTAATCCCTTAAAAACTTGGAAAACACAGGATGAGAGGAAAGAGGGGATGACTTTCCTGCTGACACAAAAGCAGACACAGCTGCCAAATGAACTCTCAGGGTAGCTGGTCTGAGACCAAGAATTAAGATGTACCATGTAATCTAACAAAATGGGCAATTCAGCAGATTCTGGGAAATATTTTTCCCAGCACACCAAATGGAAAACCTTTTCCATTTAGAACTATAAGTAGCCTAGTGGAAGGCTTTCTGGAAGCCTTTAGGATCTCAAGAACACCCTGAGAGAGGTGTAAATCAGCAAACTCTTAACTCCTCAAGAGCCAGGCCTTGAGGTTGAGGGATTTGAGGTCCTGATACCAAACCCTTCCCTGGGCACAAGTCAACAGATTGTGATTCCTGGGGAGGCACAGGGGAAGATGGACTGTCAGAGACAGAAGGAGTGGGTACCAAGGCTGCCTGGCCCAATCCGGGGCAATCAGAATCACCCTGCAAGGCTGAGATCTGATTTTGACTAGTACTTTGAATAGGAGAGGAAAGGTGGGGAAAGCATAGAGGAACTTCCCCTCCCAATCCAGAAGAAGGGCATCCAGGGGAACTGAGCCCAGCACTAGAGGCCTGCAACAGAACAGAGGAAGTTTGTGATTGTCTGGGGCTGCAAAAAGATCTATCTGAGGGATGCCCCACCTGGCAAAAACTATCCCCAGCACTTGAGGATCCAGGGACCATTCGTGATGGCCCTGGAAAATCCTGCTGAGGGCATCCGCTAGGACACTGTCCTTCCCTGGAAGATGAACTGCTATGAGGGAAGTGTTCAGGAATAGGCCAGAGACCACAACTTCATTGCCTCGGTGCACAAGGCCGAGACCGAGTGCCCCCGCTTGTTGATGTACCACATTGTTGTGGTGTTGTCTGTTCTGACTTGTATCACCTTGTCGTGGACAGATGCAGAAAAAGCTGAAGAGCTAAAAAGACAGCTCTGAGTTCCAGCAAATTGATGTGGAGCAGAGATTCCTGGGGGACCAAACTCCTGAGTGGAAAGGTCGCCCATGTGGGCTCCCAACCCAGAAGGGAAGCATCTGTAGTGAGAGTCAAGTCGTGAGAAGGGAAATGAAGGGGACCCCCGCTCTTAAATTGCTCTGATCCTGCCACCACTGGAGAGCTAGGATCAAGGTTCGAGTCACTGGGACCAACTTGGAAAGGGGGTCTCTTCTCTGAGACCAAAAGGTTCTCAAGTGAAACTGAATGTCTCTCATCTGAAATCTGGCTCCCTGCACAACAGCTGTGGATGCAGCCATGTGCCCCAGGAGCTGCAGAAGGTGTCTTGCTGGTCGAGAGACCTGCAGAGTGAAGGAAGAGGCCAGAGCCACTAAATTCCTTACCCTTTCTGGGAAAGAAAGGCTCTGGCTAGCTTTTAGGTCCAATTCTGCCCCTATAAAGGTGAGTACCTGGACTGGTTCCAGAACCGACTTTGTATTTAGCAGAAACCCAGGGAGGTGAGAAGCTGCTGGGTGACCTGCAGGTGAGATTTTTACCTGTTCTGGGGACTGACCTACAATGAGCCAGTTGTCTAGATAGTGAAAACAGCAATCCTCTGCCTCCTTAAGTGGGCCACTGCCACTGCTAGACACTTTGTGAATACCCTTGGAGCAGAGGTAAGGTCAAGGGCATTGCTCTGAACTGGTAATGACCTGAGGGCAGTTCGAATCTGAGGTACTTTCGATGGGATCTTCTGATTAGGACATGGAAATAGGCATCCTTGAGGTCCAGGGAGGCTAGCCAGTCCCTGGCCTTAGGAAAATAAAATCATTGCCAGAGTTACCATTTTGAACTTTGGTTTCAAAAGATGCTTGTTCAGATATCTGAGATCTAAAATGGGCCGCCACGCCCTGTCTTTTGGGGTAAGGAAGTATCTGAATACAGACCCCTGCCCTGATGCAGGGAGGAACCCTTCTACTGCTCTGAGAGCTAACAGGGATGAGACCTCTGTTTCCAGAGCGAGGGTCTCTGAAGCACTTGCAGGTAGAAAAGTCCGCTTCTCAACTTGGGAAACTTTTGAAGCTGAGAACCAGACCCTGGCTTACTACTTCCAGAACCCACTTGTCTGAGGTTAAAAGAAGCCCAACTCTGACTGAAGTAAGCCAGCCTGCCCCCACTGGTACAGGAGGATCGGCCCTGGGCACCCCATCAGGGTGCCTGTTTCCAGGAGCTTTAGGCTGGGGGTGGGAGCAGGTCTGCCCACCCCTCGCCTGCCCCTGCCTCTGAAGAAGCCCTCTGAGCATAGGCAGAGGAGGCCTGAGTCTGGTAGAAAGGGCCTGTGAAAGGCCTACCCCTACCCCTGGGGCATGCCTTTGAGGAGTGGCTTGCCGCCTCCTTAGCCTGGGCACTCTTGTAAGTAGTCCTATATTCATCCATCTTCCTCATGTAGTTCTCTGTCTGCTCTCCAAACAGAGAATTTCCCACCACAGGAAAATCCATAGCCTTAGTCTGGGTATCCTGTGACAAACTAGTACACCTGAGCCAGGCCAACCTACTAAAAGCTACAGATGTGACCATGACCCTAGAGGAAACATCATTAACATCCACAGCAGCATGAAACTGAACCTTAGAGGCTTCAATGCCATCAGCAGCCACCTGTTCTAGTTCACTAGCCAGGCTGGCCATGGGCCTGCTTAGCCAATTGCATAACAGTATCCCATCTAGATTTCTGATACCTAGCATAAGCCATATAATTTGCTTGCCTGAGTCCCAGAGAGGCTGTCATATACTGTATTTTGCCATGGCATCAATCTTCCTGGAATCCTTGTCAGGAGGATGTGAAGCCAAGGAATATTAGCTTTATCAAGGCAGCAGCCTGAACTACCCAACATGACTGCATTGCTGAGAAAGGAATTCTGTATCAGGGCCTGACAATGTATACCTTCTGTCCATCTTTTATCTACAGGAGGCACAGAATTAGAGCTTTTAAAATTTTAATTGTTTGTTTCCTAAAAGACTTATGTAAAGGAATAGACAATCTCCTAGACTCTGGAATATCCATCATTTCTACAAAATCAGGCTCCTCTTGCTCATCCACAGCCTCTTCTAAAGGAAGCTGGAGGGTTTCAGCAACTTTTTTATAAAACATAAAATGAGATGGGGACTCAGACAGCATAGGGGGAGATTCTAAAGGTCTGTCTGGGGAGATGTCCGGTTCAATGGGCACACCCAGACCTTCCCAGCCACATTCATACTGATCATAATCCTCCTCCCCCTCCTCTGGTTCATAAAATTCCTCAATATCATAATCCTGAACCACTGGGACCGGACGAACCCACCTTTTACCAGATAGTGGTGGTTCGACGGACCCTGAGACAGTGACTGGACAATTTGTATGGCTTTTGCTTATCTCTGCAGCAGTTGGAGAAGGAATTTTGGACCCAGACCTGCTGATTTTCTTGTTTTCTTTACTGGAATTGGTTCCTCAGAACCAGCTTTTCTTTGCCCGAGGAAGTCTGGCCCTGGTCAGAGGGCACTCCTCTGGTTCGGGTTGGCACCGAACCGGGCTGGCCATCCGGGTCAGCGGACTTTGGCCTCTTCGCTCCCTGAGCCTGCCCAATCTTTTTCCAGGGGTGGCTGCAGGAAATTCTTACATACCTGGCAGTCTGACTGAGGTGGTCAAACCCCAGACAATAAACACATGTGGTGTGTGGGTCAGCCTTTAGCAAAGACTTCCCCACAAACATCACAGTGTTGAAACCCAACGAGGCCGGTTTTCTTTTGGTTTCTCAGACATAATGCCAGCCTAACCAAAAATCCTTGCCCTTTTAACGCAGTAGCCAGGCAAGACACCCTTATCGGTTCCTAACCGTGTCACGGGTATTGGAAAAAACGTAATAAATCTGTTTTTTTAGAACCGATAAGAACCGGAACCGCGACTCTAAAATAGTAACTTTTAGTTTTAAATGAGTTTTAAACCCACTGATCGGTTCAAACCGAACCGATAACTTACAAGTTCCACACAGACAAACCTTCATTTACTTACGGTTACCACAGATAGAGCTTGAACTGAACGGTTTTGCGGTTAAAATAAAACTATTCTCGGTTAAATCCAACCGAGAAAGCACTTTTTAAACCGAGAAATGAACCGAGCAGAAGGAGAAATCTCCGGAGCGACTGTTCACTGAGGTGGAGTAAAGAATCTGACAGTTCAAGTTTGAAATGACACAGATAGAGCTGCTCTCGTGCCAAAATTCTATTTTGGAATGGTTTTAATCATTTCACTCCGGGGCAGTTCTAGAGCTGGATCAAACTGCTAATGTCTATAATATAGCAAGACTTCATGTTGTTTGAAAACCTATTTCCATTTTGAAGCATAGGTTTTCTTAGTGGAGGGCTTCCTGTAACCCCTTAAAATGTCCAAGACACTTTCAGAAAGATGCAAGCCTGCATATTCTAGGTCCTCAAGAGCCATGCCTTGAGCCTGAGTGACCTGAGGTTTGGGTACAGAAGCCTCCCCTGATTGGAGGTTAGCAGATTGTGCCTCCAAGGAAGGTGTATTGGCTCGGCCACAGACATGGAGAGCAGCAGACAGTACCATGGCTGCCTGGCCCAGTCTGGTGCTATCAAGATCACTGATGCTGACTGGGACCCGCGTTTGAGCAATACCCTGTACACCAGAGGAAAGGGAGGAAAAGTATACAGATGTTTCACTGACCAATTCAGAGCTAGAGCATCCAGGGGGACTGTTCCCCGATATGGTGGTCTGCAACAGTATTGTGGCAGGTGGTGGTTCTGGTGGGACGTGAATAAGTCTATCTCTGGGGTGCCCCACCTCCTGAAAATCACTTCCACCACTTGCCTGTTCAGGGTCCATTCGTAATGGGCCTGGTTGACTCGATTTACAGCATCTGCGAGGGTACAGTCATTTCCTGGCAGATGGATTGCCTATAGGGAAACTCCCAGAGAGTATGCCAGGCTCCACATTTTCATGGCTTCTGTGCAGATAGGGCTTGACCTTGTACCCGCGCCCCCCCCCCACTTGTGTATGTAGTACACTGTGGTGGTACTGTCCGTCCTGATTTGTACCACCTTTCCCTGTACTAGTGTTGTGAAGGCCTTTAGTGCCAGAAACACTGCTCTGAGTTCCAGCAGGTTTATGTGCTGGAGTGACTCTGCACTTGACCAAGTGCACGGGTTGTGTGGTCCCCCAAATGGGCGCCCCACCCCAGTAGAGATACATCTGCTATGAGAACAATTGATGGGGACTCCTGCTGAAAGGGAACCCCTTCTCTTAAGACTGGTTTCCTCTTTCCATCACTGAAGTACCTGTAACAAGATTTTTGTTACTGGGATCAGCTTTGAGAGAGGATCTCTTCTCTGACACCAGTGCGCCCTGAGGTGGAACTGGATGTCTCTCATTTGAAACCCAGGACTGTGCCTGTGGCCGCAGCCACGTGGCCCAGGAGCTATAAGAACTGCCTTCCAGTTTTTGGCTCGTGCAAGCTGAATAAGTCTGCAATCAGCTGAATACTTCTCACCCTGTCTAAGGGCAAGTAAGCCCTGCCCTGCAGAGTGTTGATTTCTGCCCCTATGAACTGCAGCACCTGTGCAGGTAGATGGACAGATTTTTTTGTCGTTTATCAGAAACTGCAGAGACTCTAGAAGCCTCTGGGTCATCTGCAGGTACTGTATGACTTGCTGTGGTGATTTTTCTACCACCAGCCAGTCGTCCAAATATGGGAACACTGTGACACCTTGTCTTCGAAGGTGTGCCACAAGCACAGCCAAGCACTTTGTGAACATTCTTGGAGCTGAAGTGAGACCGAATGGCAAGGCTGAGAATTGGTAGTGACCTGATAGGAGTCTGAAACTGAGGTATTTTCTGTGAGACTCCCTTATGGGGATGTGGAAATGAGCATCTTTTAGGACCAGTGATGCCAACCAGTCTCCTTTTTTGGAGTGTTGGCAGAATCAATGACAGTGTTACCATTTAGAACTTTGGCTTTGTCAAATACTTGTTTAGTACCCTGAAGTCTAAGATAGGCTGCCACTCCCCATTTTTCTTTGTGGTGAGGAAATACCTTGACTAAAACCCCTTTCCTTTCTGCTGAGCTGGGAAAGGCTCCACTGCCTTTGACAGTAGCAGGTTTCGAACCACTTCCTCCAACAGCTTCTTTTCTGTGAGGGAGAATGGTCTGAATACTCTGGTCCTCAGAACAAGAAGGGATTTAAAACTCAGAGACAGTCCCTGACTAACTACCTCCAGGACCCACTTGTCTGTGGTGATTCCTTGCCAAGCCTGGAGGTAATGAGCCAGCCTGCCCCAGACAGGTAGAGAGGAAGTGGCCTGTGAAAACACGTCAGGGTGTTTGTTTATTCTGGGGCTGCGACTGGGGTTGAGATCCCTGCCTGGAGCCCCTTCTGCCCCTACCCCTGAAGTACCCTTGCTGGGGATACTGTTGGTATTGGGGTGCAGCCATTGTCTGGAAAAAGGGTCCGTTATGAAAGGACCTACCCCTGCCATCCCTCCCATAGGGCCTGGTTGATGGGGAGGCCTTCTCTTTGGCTGACTTGCTCTTGAAGGTGGCTTTGTAGTCATCCACCTTCTTCATGTATGCCACCGTTTTGTTACCAAAAAGGGAATTGCCCTCAAGAGGGAAATCCATGGCCTTTTGTTTGTGTGTCCTGGTAATACGGCGCTCTTAGCCAGCAAACTCCTCTGAGCCTCAGTACTGGCCATCCACCTAGCTGCTGTATCATTAGTATCAGCAGCCATTTGAAACTGATATTTAGCTGCCTCCAAGCCAAACCTGAAGTTTCTGCAAGATCAGCTGACAGGGGTGATGTGGCCTTGTCTGCCATAGCCAAGACAGATTGCCACAGTGACTTCTGGTACTGTGCTGCATAGGCATGAAAATTAGCCTGCCTGATGGCCAAGGAAGCTAGGAAGTATCCCTTCTTGGCCATACTGTCAACTTTTCTGGACTTCTTTTCTGGTGGGTGAGAAGCCCAAGGGCATTTTGGCCTTGTCACAGGCTGCCGCTTGCACCATCCCCTGGTGGTCAGGGTGGGAAAATACAGGTTACTCACCTGTAACAGGAGTTCTAGGAATGGTATATGTTGTTCATCCACACTTATTGGCAGGTTCCTTGCCGCTTTAAATCTTGCTGGAAGGTCTTCAAGCTGGCTCCTCCCACCCACCCCGGTGGTAAAACTCTCGGCTCCGCCCCATGACGCCAGATCTGGCCCGCTGGAAGCTCCGGGTTGTCGTCCCGAGCCGAGGAGGAGTCGGGTGGAGTGGAGTGTGGATGAACAACATATCATTCCTAGAACTCCTGTTACAGGTGAGTAACCTGTATTTCTAGGGACATGGATATGTTGTTCATCCACACTTATTGGCAGACTCCTAGCAGTTCTCCGGGAGGAGGGAGGCAAGCGCACACCCCTCAATACTTACTTGGGAAATAAGGACTGGAGAACCGAGGCCCCAAAACCAGCATCCCGGCGTGACTCAAGGCCATGTGGTAATGGGTATAAAAGGTGGTAATGCTGACTTCCAGGCCAGCAGCCCTGCAGATTTCCTGGATAGGGCGTCCCTGGAAGCAGCCACCGATGCAGCAGTATGGACAGGTAGAATGAGCTCTTATCCTCTGGGAGGCTCCATGCCCGCCAACTTATAGCAGCGATCTATGCGGGAGGTGACCCACCTGCCTATCGTCCGGCTTGGCTGCAGGTCTGCCAGGTGCGGCTTCAGCTTAGGTGACAAACAGCTGGCGAACCTCTCCCGGAACTTCAGCCGTGCGCTCCTTATAATAAGCGAGCGCCCTTCTAGGGTCCAGAGTATGGAGCCTATATTCGGCCTCCGAGGTGTGATTGGGGTAGAACACCGACAGAGTCAGCACCTGGTTAAGGTGAAACTCCGACACCACCTTCGGAAGGAATTTCGGGTGGGGGCGCAGGACAACCTTGTCCCTGTGGAAGACCAGGTAAGGAGACTCGATGCAAAGCGCCTGGAGCTCTCCCATCCTTCTGGCTGGCACGTGATAGCCACCAAAAGCAGTCTTCCATGACAGGTGAGAGAGATCACACCTGTGCATTGGTTCGATAAAGCTTGCCCATGAGGCTTTGCCAGTACCAGCAGTAAATCCCACGGAAGTGGAGGTTCTCGCATCGGAGGGGAAATGCATCAAGGCCTTGAAAGCTACTGACCACCTTTTCCTGGCGCTAATCGACTGCTTCCCGGTCTGTTCGTAAGCAGAGATGGCTGCCAGGTGCACCTTTAAGTCGTCGACCCAAGCCCTTGACTAGAAAGGACTCATAAATAGTCCAAAATACTTGCCACAGAACAGGAGGAAGGGTCCAAGCCCTCTGCTCTGACACCAAATGGAGAATCTCTTCCATTTGAAGGCATAACACAACTCGACCTTTCACTACGGACGCCTCAACAACATTGAGGACCTAGCTCGGAAAGACCCAGGAGCAGGGAACTCTGGCAGCTCAGGAACCAGGCCGTCAGGTGCAGAGATTGAAGGTCGGATGGAACACCTTCCCTGACTGACTGAAAACAGGTCCGGGCGAGCTGGAAGCTGCCTCGGGAGCCTGGAGCTGAGGCTGAGGAGATCTGGGTACCAAACTGCCGGGAGCCAGTCTGGGAGCTATCAGGATCACCTGCGCCTTGTCCCTCCTTGCTGAGAAGCACCTTGTGAATCAAGGAAATGGAAAAGGCGAAGAAGAGGCCGGGGTCCACAGCCTCGAGAAGGCATCCCCTGCAGCGAGCCCTGCTGAGGAGGCGGGCATGAAACAACCTCAGCTTTGCACTCTCCCTGGAGGCAAACAGGTCCACCTGAGGTGTGCCCAGTGGGAGAACAGATCTTATACCACCTCCAGCAGGAGACCATTCGTGAGATGCAGCCCTATCCAGCTCCAGGGCATCGGCCAGGGTGTTGGAGGCTCCTGCCATGAATGGCTAGGAGATCCGCCTCCAGGCTCGCGCACGAGTGACCAAACGCGGAGAGCTTCCCTTGCATAGAAGCATGGGCGTGTCCCGCCCCAGGCGGTTCAGGTAGTACATGGTCGCGGGTATTGTCCGTCTGGACTCGACCACTTGACAGGAGAAAGCAGACAAAGCGGGGTGAGCTAGGCGGACCGCTCGAGCTCCAGCAGATTGATGTGGCATCGGACTCCCTTAAGGGACCAGAGGCCGTGCACTGATGTTCCCCAGATGGGCACCCCAACCCATCAGAGAGCATCGGTCAATAGAGACCGTCGGCCTGGGCGGACAACAGGATGCCCTCCTGCAAATGGAATGAAACGGTCCACCACTGGGCGCTCCACATCTCCTGGGTCACTATCACTAGCTGAGTCCAAGGATAGCAACATGTGAGACCACTGGCTGGCCAGTCCCCACTGAAGGGGGCGCATGTGCCAGCGGGCCCAACGGACCACACTGGTACAGGCCGCCATGAGGACCCAGAAGGCGCCCAGGAAGTCCCGGGCAGGCGCGATTGCCCAACCAGAAATGATTGGGCAAGGGTACAGAACCGGCCCTGTCCGCCGGGAGTCGTGCTCTGGCTCGAAGAGAGTCGAGCTCTGCCTGATGAACAGGATCACCTGCTTTGGCTCGAGTTCCGACTTGGCCTCGCTGATGAGAAGCCCAACTAGGCAAACCTGGAAGGCCAGATCTCTGGACCGCTCCACCTTCTGTCTGGAGGAGGCACTGTCAGCCAATCGTCCAGGTAAGGTACACCGGACCCCTGAGCGCCGCAGGAATGCTGTCACCACTGCCATGCATTTGATGAAGACCCTGGGGAGCTGGAGATAAGCGAAGGGCATGGCTCGGGAACTCGAAGAGGATCCCTCCTTTCGAGGCGGAGGAATCTCGATAATGACAGACGGATAGGGATATGAAGAAACGTCCTGTGGGTCCAGAGAGCAGAACCACACGCCGTGTTCAGAGATGGTATTATCTGCGCCAGAGTGACCATTCTGAAGGTTAGAGACATCAGGAACTTGTTCAGGTCGTGTAGGTGAGGGTAAGTGACCCCATCCATTCGAACCAGGAAATACCTGGACACGAACCCGGGTCTGAAGGGGGTCCTCCCTCGTGACCACCTCGCACGGAGGAGGAGAGTGATGTCGGCTCGGCATGGTGAGGCTGCAGACGAGGCCCCCAGTGTGTCTGAAGAGGCGGGCCTGCAATTCCAGTGGCCTTTTCCACCACCATCTCCAGTACCCACCTGTCGTGGTAACAGTGGACCAGGTGGAAGAGAGAGTCTGAGCCGTCCCCACGGAGGAACCAGGGGTGATGACAGGGATGAAACACACCCCTCAGCCGTCACTGGGCAGGCTTGGAGGAGGACTGGCCAAAGAACCTCCTGAGCCTTCTCCCTGCTCCCTGTTGGAGGAAGCCGGCATGGGCTTCGGATACCAAGGCGAGCCTGCTGGCCCTGGCGTTGCTGGGCGGGCGCGCTCGGGCGCAACGCAGAGACGAGGCTTAGGCTGTGGCCTCGGCCTTTGTCCTTCTGGTAGGAAGGGGCCGAGGTCAAGAGTAGCACTGGACTTCGATCACCTCTGCAGGTGACCTTCCACCCAGGGCCAAGAGGTCAGTCCCCAAAAAGGAACATCCGCCAAGCTTGTACTGGGTATCCGGCGAAGGTGGATATCCTCAGCTAGCCCGACGACGCATAGCACTATGCCGCACACAGACCTGGGCAACATGAGTCCCCACATGTACAATCTAGCCTGAGGCTGCTGTTTAGCCACTGTTCTGCCCTGGTCGCACCTGCCTGGCGGTAGTCTGCAGATTTACTTGGAAGATGAGACAACCTCATCCAGGGAGCCCAACAGGGCGTGAGAAAATGTGCCATGTGGACGGCTGAACTCACCTGGCGAGAAGCCGAAGAGGACCGCATAGACTTTTAGCCCGCATAATCCAATTTCTTGGATTCCTTAGTCGGAGGTTTGTCCACATCCTGGCGCCTCGGACAGCGAGGAAAACGTCGGTAACCAACCCCTCGGCCGGGGTGTTCGAAAAAAACGGACAGGGAACGGTAGGGACCGCATACTCCTGGCCAACCTGGCCAGGCGCGAAGCACGGGAAGCGAGGATGCAAATTCAAGGCGGACCCACTATAACCCGACACCAGAAAGACCTCCGTGGGAGAATCTCTCGGTCCAGAATCTCCGTGAGGATACCAGCCCCGTTTAAAGCAGTTCGAGCTTCATCCCGGTGGACCCGAGATGAGTCGAAGCAACCCCAAGAGACGAGGACTATCGTCCATTGATTGTCCTCCCGAGGACTCCAAGTCTGCGCGCTTGGAGAGAGGGAGGAACCATCATCGGAATCAGAAGAGTCCTCAAAGAACTGACTCGCCTGAGCCACCCTCCACCTGCCGAGGTTTATCGGGAGAGAGGTGACCCGACAGCCTATGGGGCAAACCCAAAGCAAGCGAGAATTTTGGTCGAGCCTCAACTAATGGCTGTGGGGGGATTCACCAGAATCGGTGGGGCAGCAGGGAATTGGCGAACAACGGCCTGAAACAGGCACCTCGACTACAACGAGGGTTGTTTGGCTGCTCCGGTGACAACCATCAATGGCGGAAAGGCGACTGGGTTGGCTTATTCCCGGTCAAAAGCTGTTGCCACATAAGTTCCTCATACCTCCAGCGCAACTTGTGCCAAGCCTCCCTTGTCGAGAAAGAGGAAGAGAGCGGTCATAAGCCGCCGTGATGCAAGACCGAGACCACCTATGACGGGCGGGATCAGTTGGACCACGTGAGGATGTCCGAGACCGAGAGTCTCGACTAGGCCCGAGGCGAGGAGAAGTGTCGAAATCGGCACTCCCTCGGCCCGGAACGATCCACGAAGGCTCCGAACCGAGGCACAGATGAGCCGACGGGATCCTCAACTCCACACGGGAGACAGGAGAGAGTTCTCAGCTTCTCCAGCCGACAACCGTCCAACGGGTCGAGAAAAATCTCGACAGCGTCGGCGGAGTCTCATCAACTACAAGCAACGGGATACCGTGAAGCCAGTGGCCGAAGCTGAAGATCGAGCAGAAGTGACTATCTCTCCACAAGGAGGGGATCTTTCCCGCTCCCAAGAGCGTCGACGGAGAGACTTACTGCTCTTTTGGACCTGGAAGAGGTCGAAGAAGATGGACCCTCACCTTTGGTCGAGAGGTCAGACAAAGCTCACTAAAAGAAGCCGGTAGAGGCACCCAGAGAGAGGCGGGACAAATGCACGACAGGTAGAAGCGGCCTACTTCGCCTCCCTCTCCGAGGCGATCATCTGCTCAAGCTGATCCATGAGCCCGCCCGCGGACACACCAATCAGGCCTCTTTAGATTTCACGAGTGGAATTCTTTTCTCGGGCGCCCCAGCTATGTCAGACATGGTCTTCAGGGCGTGGGCCGAAAAGGAAGAGCACAAAGTGGCAGGGCCTCATGGAATTGGGTGCTCAGGCCCAGGCCCAGTGAGCGCACATGGTCGGATCAAGTCCTAACATCTTCTGCCCACAAGGGCACCTCCAGATCGGAGTCGATTTGTCCATCGCGGCCGAGGAGAAGACCACCGAAATCTTTTGCAAAACTTTCAATTCGAATTTTAGAAGAATGGGAACCAGTCTTAAGCGCAGCGTTAGGGAGGAACCTGGGCTTCAGCGGTAAGGAAGATCTGGCATCATGGGGTAGGGCCGAGGTTTACCACCCGGTTGGGTGGGAGGGCCAACTTGAAGACCTGGCCGCAAGATTTAAAGCGGCAGACACCCCAATAAGTGTGGATGAACAACATATCCATGTCCCTAGAAATAGAAATTCTGCACCCTCCTGTCCAACTGATATTTTGTCAGTCTCAACAAGAGGGGACAGAGTTAAGTCTGTAAAATCTTCAAGGCATCCTTTCATGAAGAATTTATTGACTGGGAAGGAGTTTTTACGAGAGTAGCTCCATCATTTCAAGCTATTAAACCTCCTCATCCTCTATTTCCTCCTTGTGGTGATGTCCAGGGCATCACCATCCTTCTCAAAAGTGAATGTGAGAATACCCTGTGGTTCTAAGAGGAGGCAAAAAGTCCTGTTGGGGAAACCCCAGGCTCAATGGGTCCCCCCTCCTCCTCCCTCCACCTCCCCAATCCCTCCCAAAAATTTGGACGGCAGAGGGCCAACCTGTCCGACTATTGTCTGCCCAGATGGCTGCTGGCCAGGAAAAAAGTCCTTGCAAGGCTTGTACCACTTTGAAAACTAGCCCACTCTCCTAGGAGAGGAGAGACCAAGAACACCTACAGAAGTCCCTTCCAGTAGGGGGTCTGTGTGCTTCAATGTTTTTAATTTTCTGAGGAACCGGTCAGCTGTTCAAGCAGGCTCTTAGAATCACTCTATCACCTGTATCAGAGTTGAGTGTAAACCGCAGTAGTTTCACCCACAGCAGTACAGGGTAAGCTGGTCAGGCCAAGGGACCTTAGGTGGAGGAAGTTTTTCTTTAACCATTCAGGCATTTCTCCATTTTCTGGGAAAGTTTTACAAATTTCACAGTGCTCATTTAAGTGATCACAGCCAAGACAGGCAACACACAAACTGTGTATCTACCTTGGCAAACACTCCACAATCAGAACAGTATTTAAACCAGGTTCACCAGTTTTCTTTTAGAACTTTCAGACATTTATTGAAACCCATAAAAAATGAAACAACTAAATAGTTTTAAAATGTAAGTAATATTTGCAAAGCACGGTCAGTTCTGGAACCATAGAGAACCAACAGGAACTGGGAACCAAAAAAATAAATTAAAGTTATCGATCAGTAACCGACAAAGTGATTACTAAAATAAAGGTTTTAAACAAAAATAAACTAAATCTAGAGTTTTTAGTCAGAAAACTTGATCTAAGCTAAAATAACACGACCCTACCGTTATACGAACCAGGAGAAACAGAGAAAATAACACCAACACTAAAACTACAGTTTAACTAGAAATAAACCGTAAAAGGAAGCAAACAAAAAAAGATACTTATATATATTTTATAAGTTTCTTCACAGAAGGATGTTGAGGAGAGAACTTGAGCATCTAGACTTGACGACGCGTGAAATTGAGGTTTTAGAACTAAGCAGTTAGTTCAAGGCAGCATACAAAAGGTTCCATCATCGCACGTTTCATTCCCAGGTCTGTCTTAAAAGGTCACTGGAAGTTATGAATACCAGAGTATTACTGGGGTTTAAAACAACCAAGCGCCCTCTCTTTTTATTTCAAAGGAAAAAAAAAGCGATCCGTTTCCCGGACAGACTTGTCAATTTGTACAGTACCTCAAATTCTGTTAACATCTAAAGTGTAAACTGCTCTCTGATTAGAGCATAAAAGGAGCAATTGCATCAGCTCCAGGCACACTGCACGGAGCTCCTGAAGGCTGATGTTGTAACAGGACTCCCTGGGGGTCTAGAGCCCCTCGGTGCTGTGGTACCCCAGGTGGACTCCCCACCCTACTAGAGATGCATCTGTAGTCAGAATGACAGCTCTGGGCAGACAAACGGGACTCCTTCCTCCAGATGTTCTAGGACAAGGCACCACTGGATGGCATCCCACATTGGCTGGGTCACTGTAACCAGCTAATCCAAGTGACCTAGGCGCTGAGATCACTGATGGCCAAGCGTCCACTGGAGGTGATGCACGCGCCAGCAGGCCCATCAGACCATGCTGGTGCAGGATGCCATGTACCCCAGCAGCCGCAGGAAGTCCCGAGCAGGGCACAAGCGCCTAACCTAAAAATGATTAGGCATTTGAGGTAAGATTCAGTGCCTGGTCCGCAGGAGTCAGGCCTTGGTCCAGAGGGAGTCTAGCTCTGCCCAAATGAAGTGAATCATCTGTGAGGGGTTGAGTTTGGACTTGGCCAGATTGACAAGAAGGCCCAAGTCTCTGCAGATCTGGAGAGCCAGGTCCTGGGACTGTCCCACTGACTACTTGGACGGCCCGGCAATCAGCTAGTCACCCTGGCAGGGTTATATCCTGACCCCCCCTGGCACCACAGGAAGGCTGCTACCACTGACATTTACTTGGTGAAGACCCTGGGTGCCAATGGTAAAGAACCCCTTCTACACAGAAACAGAGCTACCACCAGTGGGACAGACAGACTGGATTGTGGAAGAACATGTCCTGGAGGTCCAGGGAGCAGAACCAATGCCCTGCTCCAGAGATGTTATTATCTGGTTTGAGTAACCATCCTTAACTTGCTCTTCTGGAGGTACTGATTTTGGATCATGAAGATCCAGTGTGGTGTGCCAATCACCATCTGTTTTGGAACCAGAAAGTATCTGGACTCGAAGCCCTGACCTGACATGGAGTCTGGGACATGGGCTATGGCTCATTTCTCTAGGAACTGAGTAACATCCTCCCTGAGAGTGTACAGCGTGTCCTGCAGCACCTTGGACTCCCCTGGTGCATGAGGTCGATAAAGCGGGAGAGCCTCGAAATTGAGAAGCAACCCTCCACCCATCACCTCTAGGACCCACTTGTCCAAGGTAAATTACAGACCAAGCATTCCAGAAGTGGCGGTCGACCCTCTCATGGGGAGCTGGGACAGGGACTAGGCGGGTAGGAGGTAGACACCCCCAACCCGTCAGCGGGCAGCTTTGGAGAGGGCCTCGGCACCTGCTGATGTTGGAGGGGCACCACTACCCCTACCCCCACCTTTTTGGGGGCCCTGACCAGAGAAAGAACAGTTACATAAGAACTTATTGTCAGCCGGCCCGGTGGCACTGAGGGTTGAGGCGCTGGATGCCTTCACTTGCACTGCGCTGGCAACCCGGGTTCAGGAAGGACATCGGGTCGTTGGGTTGCCAGCATGGGGGTGGAGGGAGAAGTGGGACTGAGCAAGCCACCAGGCTGCTCTCCTCTCCCGGGGGTGGTGAGGGTGGGTTGTCGCCCCTCCAGTAGTTCTGTCCCCACCAGGTGGCGGTCCAGTGGGGTAAAGTAGGTGAGCTGGGGCAGCAGTACGGGTGGGAGGAAGGGGCTGAGCTGGTTTACGGTGGCGTGCACCTACGCACACATACTACCATGCCGGGTCGGGGAGATACGGGAAAACCCAGAAAACCCTACAAAATCTATATTGAAAAAAAAGAACTTACTTGTAACTGTAGATTCTAGGGAATCTCTTTCATCAGGTCACATATATGGAACTTTCAAGACACTAGGACCACACAGAAACTTTTCTATAGCAGTTCGTTAGGGGCCGCCCATGATGACATCTGATGTCATCTATCTGATATAAGCATGGGCGGCCCCCTTCCTCCTCTGTTCTGTTCCCTGCCAGAGACCATGCTTGAAGGATCCCCCAACAGGAAACCAGGAGGGAAAGGACAGATCTGCCTGAGAACCAAGGTAGAGGAAGCAAAAAAGCTCCTAAGGCCAACCAAGAATCCTGACATAGCCATGAAAACTCAGATGGGGAGGGACCTCGAAGGCCGAGCCCTGAAGACCCCAGAGAGAGTAAAAGAATGCCCAATGCTGATGACAACTAGAGACCGCCAAAAGCCCGGCCCCAAGTAGGAGCCAGGTGAGAACCAAAACCATGAGGGAGGGCCTAGGTCTCTAGAAGAAAGAGCCAGGAAACTGCCACCCTGGGGAACCCAGAAATGAGAAAAAGAGGGGCCCCCAGCCCCTAGAAAGGCCTGGATCTGCAGGGAAACCTTCTGGTGAAGAAAGACAGGGGTGAGAAAGCCCGAAGCCCACAAAAAGGGGGAAGGAGGGTGGTTCGGCATGACCTGATGAAAGAGATTCCCTGGAAGATCTACTGTTACAGTAAGTTCTTACATAACTGTTCTATCTTCTTCAGGGGCTCTCTCTTTCATCGGGTCACACCTATGGAAAGAGTCCCAAGCAATACAGCCAAAATAACAGTCCAGGTGGCACTGGAGACCAGAGGCCTAAGAAAGAAGACTTTAAGGCACAGATAGGGCAAAACCTGCCCTTTCTCAGGAAACAATGTCCAGAATGCAGTGCTTAGTGAAAGTGCAGACAGAACTCCAAGTGGCCGCAGCACAGGTTTCAATAGCAGACATATGCCCCCTAACACAGGCAACAGAGGAGGTTAGGTCTCAGTCGGATGGGCAGTAACAACTCCAGGAAGTTCCTTACCATACTTCCTGTAACAAAAATTAAAACAGATGGCCGACCAACCATTAGGACAAACACTGTTTCAAAACTGGAATGCACTGTTTACCAGGGGCAAAAGAAACAACAACTCAGAGGACGTTTTGCAGTCCTTAGTCCGGTGTGCATGTTAACAGAGTAGTCTACGCACAGCTAAAGAATACAGCAATGCTGTCCTTGGATCATGATGCGCTGAGTAAGAAACAGACAGGTAAATGGATGGATTTAAATTAATCTCAGCCACCCTCTTAGGTAGTAGCTTAGGGTTTGTAAACAGAGACACCTTGTCGTTGTGGAAAATCAAAGAAGGTGGCTCCCACAAGAGAGCCTGTAGCTCTGAAATTTGTCAAGCAGAAGTAACAGCAACTAAAAATAACGCTATCCAAGACAGAAAGCATGGCTTTCAAGATGCGGTTGGCTCAAAAGGAGGCAGAGTCAGATGTTCCAGAATGAAATTCGGAACCCAAACCAGGACTGGAAAACAGATAAGAGGCTTCAAGTGCAGAATGCCTCGCAGAAAGGTACAGGCCAGAGCCAACTGGGCCACAGCACAGCCATCAATAGGCACAGGAAGGTTGATACAGCAGACAGACACACCTTGATAAGAGAATATTGGGAGTCCTGCCACTGACTAGGGCAGAAGATGCTCTAGAACCTGGTTCACAGGACAAGTGAAGGGATCCAGGTGGTGGGAAGTGGCCCACAAAGCAAAACACTGCTACCTCTTAAAGTGGCCCTGGTGGACGGTTTCCTGGCAGCTACCAGGACATCAGCCACCTCCTGGGGTATCCCAAACCGAGCAATGGCTAAGTCTCCAGAAGACATGCATGCAGCTGGCGTTACCAGAGGTACGGATGGACCACGACACCCTGGCCCTGCATCAGTAGGTCCCCGTATACGCGCAGGGGAACCGATGGTCCAAAGGCCAATAGTAGCAATAACAGAGACTAGATCTGATGAGGCCAGAAAGGCGCCACAAAGATTAGGTGGCCTCTTCCATTTGGAGCTTGATGAGCTCCCTCTGACGCAGGGGAAAGGGAGGAAAACTGTAAAGGAAAAACAGGTTACTGTAGCAGTAGTTCTAGGAGTGGTATATAACGTACATCCACACTTCTGGCAGTGTTCCTTTCCCTTTAAGACTTGCCGGACATCTTCAAGCTGGCTCCTCCCACCCACCCGGGTGGTAAGTCCCTCGGCACTACCCCATGATGTCAGATCATACCCACTGGAAGCAAGATCGGTGTCCCACTTGCCAGGAGAGGTTGGGTAGGTCAGTGTGGATGTACATCATACACCACTCCTAGAACTACTGTGACTGGTGAGTAACTTGTTTTTCTAGGGGTGTGGATATGAGGTACCTATCCACACTTCTGAAAGACTCCTATTAGTTCTCTGGGAGAATGGGGCAAGGCGCACACCCCCCATTTAGGAAACAGAGACTGGAAAACTGAGGCCCCAAAACCAGCATCCCGGCGTGACTCAAGGTCAATGTGGTAGTGGGATAGGAAGCTGTGTGCTGACTTCGAGGTAGCAGGCCTGCAGATTTCCTGGACAGGGACATCCCTGGAAGCAGCCACCGAGGCAGTGGTATGACAAGTGGAATGAGCCCTTTGCCCTACTGGAGGCTCCCTACCCGCCAACACAATCCTCCTGCCAATCTTCCATTTAGCAACTGGTCTGCCAGGTGGAGCTTCAGCGGAGGTGACAAATAGCCAGCGATTCTCTTCCTGAACTCCAGCCGTGCGCTCCTAGCAGTAGGCGAGCGCTCGCCGCAGGTCCAAAGAATGGAGCCTGTGCTTGGCCTCTGAGGTGTGGTTGATGAAGTACACCAGGAGATTGATCACCTAGTTAAGGTGAAACTCAGACACAACCTTCAGGAGGAACTTCAGGCTGGGGCAAAGGACGACCTTGTCCATGTGGAGGACCAGATATGGAGACTCCACCGACAGTGCCTGGCGCCCACTGATCCTTCTGGCTGATGTGATAGCCACCAGGAAGGATGTCTTCCATGACAGCTGAGACATTTCAAACCTGTGCACTGGTTCAAATGGCTTGCCCATGAGCTTTGCTAACATCAGCAACAAGTCTCAAGGTGATGGTGGTTCACACACCAGAGGGGAAATGTGGTCAAGGCCTTTAAAAAAGCAACAGACCACCTTCTCCTGTGCCACCAACTGTATTCCAGCTGGTGCCCAGTAAGCAGAGATGGCTACAGGGTGCACCTTAAGGGTTGTCAACCGAAGGCCTGACTGGGAGAGGGACCAAAGGTAGTCAAGAATGCTAGCCATCAAGCAAGATAAGGGTCCAGCCCCTTGCCCTGGCACCAAATGGAGAACCGCTTCCATTTAAAGGCATAGCATTTTCAGGTCAACTCCTCCCAAGAAGCCTCAACAGTGGTGAGGACATCTTCAGAGAGACCCAAAGCTGGACTGAAGGTCCAGATGGAGTACCTTCCCCTTACTGCAAGAGATCAGGCCTGGGCGGAGAAGGTGACACCACGAGAGCCTGCTGCTGAGGCTGAGGAGATCAGAGTACCACAACTAGCAGGGCCAGTCCAGAGCCACCAGGATCATCCGTGCCTTGTCCCTCCTGGCTTTGATCAGCACTTGTGGATCAGCAGAAAGGAAGGAAGGAATAGAGGAGGTTCAGGGTCAAGGGCCTTGATAAGGCATCCCCCTGCAGCATTCCCTGCTGAGGGGGCAGGCACATACAGCCTCAGCTTTGCATTCTCCCCGGAGGCAAACAGGTCCACCAGAGGGGTGCACCATCAGGAGAACAGGCTGTGTACTACCTCCGGATGGAGAGACCACTCGTGAGACAAATCGCCCACAAGGCTGAGGGCATCGCCAGCTGGCTGAACGCACCGGCCACATGAATGGCCAGGAGATCGGTGTCCAGGCTGAGAACGAGGGTCCAGATGTGGAGGGCATCCCTACACAGAGGAAGGGAGAGCATCCTGCCCCATTTGTAGAGGTAATACATGGTCGTGATGTTGTCTGTCTGAACCTGAACGACCTGACCCCGAATGTGAGGAGCAAAGGCTGTCAGCACCTGCTGAACTGCCCAAAGCACCAGCAGGTTGATATGGCATCGGGACTCCTCGGCGGTCCAGAGTCCGTGGACTCTGTGGTCCCCCAGGTGGGCACCCCAGTCCATCAGGGAGGTATCGGTCATGATGATGGGCGGACAAACCGGATCCCTTCCATCAGATGTTCTGGGACCCACAACCACTGGAGGGTGTCCCACATCAGCTGGGTCACAGTGACCGGCTCATCGAGAGAGACAGGAAGGCCTACAGGCCTTCACGCAGGAGGGCCAACTAGCAGCTAAGCATTTGGTAAAGACCAATGGCACAGGGAATGAGCCAAAGGACAAGGCCCTGAACTGGCAATAGTCAACTTGGAACCAGAACCAGAGGTACCATCCTGTGGAGTGTGTACAACTTGAAATGCAGATAAGCAGCCTGCATGACCAGAGGGCACAACCAGTCTCCCTGTTTGAGCAGAGGCTGGAGGTCGGGCCGGGTATCACCCGAAACACCATATAAGGAAAATAATTCAGTTCCTGGAGATCTAAAATGGGCCAGCGGTTCCCCCATTCACTGTTGGTACTAGGAAGAACCAGGAATCCTGGATTCTAGGCTGCTAAGGAACCAGGTCAATGACACCTGTGTCCCGCAAAGGGAAAACCACCTCCCAGTTAACTACTGTAGAATGGGAGCCAGAGAGGAAGAAGAAGGAATGGGTGGAAGGCGTGGAGGCTGTTCCAGAAGATCAGGAGCAAGACTGTAGTAATAGCCCTCCACTGATCAAGGAGGAGGGAGAACGGCTCCCAACCACTGCCTCACGGCTGCGGGGGTGGGGTTTAACAGGCACGGAGTCATGCCAAAGCAGACCCTGAGGCATATGCTGCAGCTCCTGTCCTAAGGCTGTGACTGACCCAGATATCAGAAAGACCTTTTGAAAGGAGGGTCTAGTCCGTTCCTGAGCTGGGTACAGCAGAGGGAATGGAAAGAACGGACAGCCCTGCCATGGGCCTGCAGGATGTTAAAATCCTACACATTAAGGCCAAATGGCTTGCAGCCTCCAAAAGGGGCAACCATGACATTCTGCTGCACAGTTGCAGCAAAACTGGCCACACTTTTTAACAAATCATGGGAGGATGGGGTGGTACCCGAGGACTGGAGGAGGGCAGATGTGATTCCCCTTCACAAAAGTGGGAGAAAGGCAGCAGCAGGAAACTACAGACCTGTAAGTTTGACCTCAGTGGTAGGGAAAATGATGGAATCACTTCTGAAAGAAAGAACTGTTGAGTACCTAGAGGCCAGCGGGCACAGGACCCAAAGCAGCACGGATTTACAGCAGGAAGGTCATGTCAGACAAATCTAATTGATTTCTTTGACTGGGTGACCAAAGTAATAGACCAGGAGGGGCTGTGGATATGGCCTACCTAGACTTTAGCAAGGCATTTGACACAGTCCCGCATAAAGACTAATAACTGGGTTAGCCAGCCAGGGAGTGGGTTCCAGGGTGGTAGCCTGGGTAGCAAACTGGCTGCACAACAGGACACAGAAGGTAATAGTGAATGGAACACATTCGAAGAAAGGGGGGTTACTAGTGGAGTACCTCAGAGCTCAGTACTGGGTCCAGTCCTCTTTAACATCTTTATAGGTGACATTGCAGAGGGTCTGGAGGGAAAGGTATGCCTCTTTGCAGATGACACAAATATCTGTAACAGAGTTGATACACAAGGGGGTAGAAAGGATGAGAAGGGACTTGGCAAGGTTGGAGGAATGGTCAGACATATGGCAACTTAAGATTCAATGCAAAGAAGTGCAAAGTAATGCACCTAGGAAACAAAAACCCAGGAGAAGAGTACACAATAGCAGGGGAGGTACTAACAACAACAGAAATGGAAAGGGACTTGGGGTAGTCATATCAGATGACCTAAAGGTGGGTGAGCAATGTGAGAAGTCAGTAAGGAGAGCCAGGGGGCTACTGGGATGCATAGGACGGGCATCACAAGTAGAAAAAGGGAAGTGGTTATCCCTCTGTACAGACAGTTGGTGAGACCCCATCTGGAATACTGTGTGCAGTTTTGGAGACCCCATCTACAAGGACATAGACAGGATGGAAACAGTCCAGAGGAGGGCAACTAAAATGGTGCAGGGTCTGCATCAGAAACCATATGAAGAGAGACTGAGAGAGCTTAATATGTATACCCTTGATGAAAGGAGGGACGGGGGACATGACAGAAATGTTCAAGTACCTCAAGGAATCAACAAAGTCCAGGAGGTAGCATCTTTCAGAAAAAGAGATGTGTAAGAACAAGGGGCACAATTTAAAGATTGGGGGGCTCAGGGTAATGTGAGGAATTTTTTTTCACGGAGAGAGTGGTGGATGCATGGAACCGCCTTCCTGGGGAGGCTGTTGGGTCTAAAACAGTGGGGAAATTCAAACATGCATGGGACAGACATAAGGCAATTGTAGTGGGGGGTTGCAGGAAGTAGGCTGTTGGTTAACTAGAATCTGCAGCTTTATTTTATTTATCAAGTCTAGGATTACAAATATCTTTGAGCCATGGCTCTTTTACAAAGGTTCCACGTCAGCTTATCCAATAGGAAGGGAAATGGGCAGACTGGGTGGGCCAAGTGGTCCTTATCTGCCGTCAAAGTCTATGTTTCTTCAGCCAGGAGTGCCACCTAAGGCGAAAGCCGTGTGGCAGCTGCTCTGGCAGTAGAATCAGACATAAAAGAAATGGCATTCAGGAGGTGCAGAATGAAAGCCTCCGTAGCCTGAAGAGCCTTGAGAAGTCCTTGGCTCCAAGAACCCTCAGGAAGGGCATATGCAACAGCCTGGCCCTTCGTCCAGAGGGTATGCTGGTACAGGACTGGATGGGGTAGGTAAATAGCCATCCTGAGGTTGAGAGTGGCAGAGAGGAACGCCTTTCATCACCAAGAGCAACCCCCTCAAGAATCCCTGCCGGAGGGAGGGGGATCGAAGGTGTGTGGGTGTGAGCACCTTGGACCTGGAAGAAGTCACCTGGATGACCACTGAGACAGGCCCTGAGTGAGACGGCACAGAAAGGCTTGCATAAAGGATGCATAGGGAGCATTTCAGAGTATGGCAAACAACAAATTAGGCCTGTGCCATGCTGCATAGGGGGCATCCTCCATGGCTAGAAGCAAGAGAGGAAAGTCCTTAAGTGGAAACTAAGGGATCTCCAGGAAAGGCACCAGGTTCCCCCTTAGTGACATCTCCTTCCACAATCTCAACTCCATGGTGGTCCATAGCATGGAGGAAAAAGAGGGGGCTCTCAGGGAACCCCTGCCTCCTCATCCTCTTCCCCAGGAAAGAGGAGGGTAGGGTGGTATTCCACCCAGCTGTCAACCTAAACAGAAAGAAGGGTTGACGACAGCATCATCAGCGCCCAGGAAAGACCCTTCCACTATGGGTGAACCTGCAATGACGGCAATGGCCACCACTGAACCAGAGCCATGGAAACAAAAGAAGACACGGCATGAAGATCAGCAGTGGGAGAAGGAACCACCATCAGCGCCAGCAGAGCCCAGCATCTAGGGACCTTACTAAACCAATGGTCATGGTGGCGCGGCAAGGGCCGTCAACCAGGGGTCGATGTCCATAAGCTGTGTGTAAAGCAGAATGGCATAAAGAGCGACAGTGGGATGAGGAACTGCCATCAACATCGGCCGTGTCGAAGGCAGAGTGGGCCCCAGTGCCAATCAAAGGCTGCTGATAGTGGCAGAGTCGACAAAGCCCAGCACCTGAGGACCTTGTGAAACAGAAGGTTGTGAAGGCGGGGCAGAGGCCGACGATCTGGAAGTCAATGGCATCAAGCCATATGGAACAGAGTGAAACATGGCATGGAGAGCGATGGAGGGAAGAAGGACCACCGTCAACGTCGGCTGCGAAGGGGGAGCAGGCCCCAGCGTCAATGAAAGGCTGTCTAAAGCAGCAGAGCTGACAAAGCCCAGCGCCTGAAGAACTTGTGAAATCGAAGGTCGTGAAGGCGGGGCACAAGCTTACGACCTGGAGGTTGACGGCACTAAGCCGTGATAACAGTAGCAGGCACAGCATGAAGTACAATGGTAGGATAAGATAATAACAATAATAAATTTATTTATAAAGCGCCTTTCAACATACCAAGGCGCTGAACACATTAAAACCATAACATCAAATATAAATCTAATAATACATATAAATCAAATCATAACATAACATCAAACATTAAAATCAGTTAATAAAATATAAAGTATGATCTCAGCACAGTTAAAATTAACCTATGAATAACCATCCAAGAAGGCCATTTTCCACAAGTGAGTCTTCACATTATTCTTCAATTCCTCCATGGAGGTGCACTCCCATAACCGGCGTGGTAGAGAATTCCAAAGAGTGGGTGCAGCATAAGAAAATGCTCTGCTGCCAGAAGATTTTAAATTCACTCTTGGAATCTCTAACAACCCCTCGTCGGCCGAGCGGAGTGATCGGCTGGGGTAGTAAGGCACCAGGAGTTCTCCCACCATCGACGTTGGCTGTGGCAGAGGGAGGCTCACACCCAGTGCCAATGAAGGTTGCCTAAAATGGCACAGCCAAAGGAGCCCAGGGCCTAGAGACCTTGGGAATCAGAAGGTCATGGTGGCGGGTCAGGGGTCAGCGACCCGGGGGCTGATGGCTCCATACCAGCTGAAGGCTGGTGAAACAAGCTACCTGGAAAGGCCTGTGAAAGCCAAAGGCAGGAGATGTTGAATGCGAAGTCGACAATGGGTGTTCCCTGAAGAAGAGCCAGCAAGGAGCAGGAATGCCTTGGGGGGGGGGACGGGGACGGTCCTAAGAGAGTTCCCCACTCCCAGAGAAAGATTCCCCGCTGGCTTGTCCAGGGCCTTGGGAGCCTGACAGTCTACAGAAGAAGCTGGTGACAAGGTGGTAGGTACCCCGGAGGGACCCAGGCCTGTCCAGGCTGCAGATTTCTCCACAAGTGAATGTAGCAGAGCCTTCTTGCGGTGATGCAAGAAAGAAAACAGGATCTCGGGCAGAGCTTGCAGGCAAGGGCAACAAAGTAGGCCCGAGGCAGTAAACACCGAGGACGAGAACATCGGTAGATAGAAAACGTCCTTCCACTGCAGAAAGCGGTGGAAAAGAGTGGCGAGACTAATATACTCGACATACAAAAAGAAACTACATCACTTTAAAGAAAAGTGATGGAGTTTTGGCAGTTGACTGAATGGCGAAGCTTCCGCAGAGTCTGTGCGAGAAGGTCGATAGCAGGAAAGAACTGAGGAGGGAGGTGGGGGGCCACCGGCGCTTATATACTGGTAGGGACGTCAGCAGGTGACGTCAGCATGGGAGGACCTACTAGAACTACTACAGAAAACCATCTGAGTGGTCCTAGTGCCTGAAGGCTATAGTTCCGTAGGTCTGACCTAATGAAAGAGATACCCCTGAAGATCGCTTTGTACAAGACACCCCCTTCCCTCCCCGACACACACATACACACACGTCAGTTCTGACGATTACATGGGATCACAGTGACAAATTCACCTTTGAGTCAAAGGGCTAGGAATTCAGGTCTCATAGACTGCCCTTGGGCTCAAGTAAGTGGTGACACTAAGGTACTCTTCTAGAGGTGCAGCACTGTTTGAAGTGCCTTCCTTTGAAATCTTAAACCAAGAGCAGTGTCAGTGGCTCAGCAGAAGGCACACTCCTCTGAGGTCTGAAGATCAGAAGACTAATTTCCATCCCCACAGCAGGCACTTGGGTTAATTCCCAATACTGTCACTGTAGTGCAGCATGAGAGGGGCACTGCACTCCTGAGGTGCCGTCTTTTGGATGAGATGCTACACTGAGGTCCAATCTGCCTGTTCAGGTGGATGCTGAAGATCCCATGGCACTTCGATATTAGCTATCTTAGATATTAATCTAGTGAATTAATTTGGGCTGCGTTCGTTCAAACAATCTGGAACTGGCAAAGAAGTATATTTGTTTTTATTCTCCCTCCTATAGCTCAGCTGAATCCCTGCACTTACGGGGATCCTGTCTCCCAGCTAGCGCCGATTTTCAGTTTCAGTGTGCCAAGTTGTTCCACACAGCTTCCGCTCTGCAGAGTTTTCCCTGTGCCACTGTTTATGAGTCATCTTTTGTATTGTGCTTAACTTGGTATCTCAGTTGCTGTATCTAAGATTATTAGAGTACAGAATTTACATAATTTTAGAATTGCAGGACCTCTTTGCTGCAAGTCTTCATAGCCAGCTGATTTGTTGTATTTGAATCCAGTATAGCTACCAATTTAATTTCACCCTTTGTTTCACCCCCGACTGTGACCCCTTGTTTTACAAATCTCAGTTACACAGCTGGTGCCTAGCTGTCTGCTTCCTGCTCTCTGATTTGGCCTCTTTAGTAAATTGCAGCTTTTCTGTGTGTGCTAATTTTGTTTTCACTCCCACCACTACTATTTAATCCCTGTACTGTCCCTCTTTCAACACTCAGGCATCCTTGTAGCCCACTGGGCTACATACCGCCATCTGCGGTTCGCCTCCTGCATGCCTGGACACCACTCTGCGCCTCTCTTGGTTCCAAGAAGCCTGCTGCCACCGGCCCCCTGGACACAAGCAACATGTACGGCCTATACACAGCCACGACCTCCACGGCTGCTGCTTCTGCTGCCGAATGTTTCACCCACCCCCTTCCCCTCCCGAGGCCACCTTTAAATACACTTAAGCTCCTCCCTCCCTACCCTGTCCTGCCTCCACTGGTCCCCAGTAGTAGAGTTCAGCAGCTTAAAGCTATCTGTCCCCTCACCCCCTTTGTTGATCTCCCTCTCTATCTCAATCCCTTAAAGCTTCCCCACTGGTCTGCTGTTCTCTCCCTGCACTGCTCACGCAAAAGTTTCCTAGACCTGCATTTTGGAATGTGGCCTTTATTGCTCATAGGCCTTATGGCCAATTTTATGGCTTTTTCGCTAGCTCCCTGCATAGGGACCCATCCTTCATTTGGGAATGCCCTACCATGTAATGATGTCCCCTTTACTGATTCTTTCATGTCCTCATCGTTGGCCTAGCCTTTTCTGCTGCCATGGCACACTGGAACTTCATTGCAAATGTTTAATATGTGCATTGGACATAGCAAATCCCAACAGCTATACCTTTCCCCCCTACGGTACCAGGATAGGGTACTTCTACATGCAACCTTGGGAGCACTTGGCTTCCGCTTAAACGATATGCCTTACCCACCTCATCAGAACAAACGAGTTTGGGCACAATCCATTAAGCTTGTGTTGAGAGCCATTAAAATGATACTATTCATGCTTCTGCTCTGTTCTGGCAGCGTCGAACTTAACCCTGGCACCCCTCTACCTATCTCTAGTCCTTGCGACCTTATCAACCCAAAAGGCCTATGTATCCTCCATATTAATGTGTGCAGCCTCCTAAGTAAATTAGATGCCATTCAGGCTTGGATTACATACACAAAACCTGACATCCTGGTGGTTTCTGAGACCTGGCTCAAGCCCACTACCCTGGACTCTGAGGTCAACTTACCTGAATACAACATCTTTAGTGCAGACAGACAGACTAGAGGTGGGGGATTGCCATCTACAAATTGGAAAAATATAACGTTTCTATTACCGAGGTCTCATCATTGCCAAGAGAGTTTAAAAGCATCACAATCAAAGTCCAACTTTCAACCACCTTGGCCCTGCACATCACAGAATGCTACAGGCCTCCCTCTGCAGGGCTTCAACTGTTAAGTCACCTTTCCCACTCTCTTAGTGTGCTGCAGTCAGAAGTCATAATCCTGGGTGACTGTAACCTGGATTGGCTTTCGGACTCCTCCAAACCTTAAAAACTCTATGTGACTCATTCGGACTTACTCAAATGGTCTCAGAAATGACCCATTCAAATAAAAAGAACCCAAATAAAAGCTCCCTACTAGACATTATTCTAGTAAACAAGCCGCACCTCTTCTCTCATTCTGGAATCTTCACTGATCTCAGTGACCACTGCTTTATTGCTTGCATAACAGCTGCACCCAAGCCTATTTCTAATTCCAGGTTCACAATCAGGAGATGTTTAAGTAATTTAGTGCCACAAGCCTTCCTTTCGGACTTACAAAACTCCTTGCTATGGCAGGACTTCTACCTAGCCAAGACAGCAGAGACAGCATACAAGACCTTCCATACTATTGTCCGTGAAGCTATTGAGCGACATGCCTCCTTGATCAAAGCACGTACCAAAAAAAAAGACTCTCCCTTGGTTTACACGTCAACTGAAGTCAGCTTTGCTCAACAGAGACAAGCTCTGGAAGAAAGCGCGTAAATCAAAGTTTCAGTCGGACTGGGCTGATTTTAGGGCAGCCAGAAACCTCTGGACAAAGCTTGTCAGAAACACCAAGGCTAACTACTTCCAGTCAACTCTGGACTCCTTCACCAAGGACCCTGCCAGATTCTGGCAAAACCTTAGAGATGTTCAAGGACATGCTTCATCAGGTTCTCTCCCTATCAAGATCTTATACAAAGGATCCCTCATTACTGAGAAGGCAGAAATCCTTGACTGGTTTAATAATCATTTTATTACAGCAAGTATGGCCTTTGACATTTCACCTGCGAATAACCTACTTACCCAGTTCTTATCACAAGGACCAGCAAGCCCTCCCCCTGTCCACAGTACTCCTGTCACAGGTTTCTCCTTCCAACCAGTAACTTACAAGGAAGTGGATGACCTGCTCCTTCAGCTGGATGCCAGAAACAGCGCAGGTGTGGACCTCATTGGCTCTTTTTTCCTAAAGCTCAGTCACCAAGTGATGGCAGCTCCATTAACGCACCTCTTTAATATGTCCCTCAGCTTGGGTAAACTCCCTTCTGTCTGGAAGACTGCCCATGTTTTACCACTCTTCAAATCAGAAGACTCAAATAACTACAGGCCAATCTCCTTACTCCCCACCCTATCAAAACTGCTGGAGAAATTAGTGAATTGCCAACTTAGAAACTACACTGATGCCTCAAATCTGCTAAACCCTGTGCAATCAGGCTTTAGGCCATGCCATATCACAATCACAGCTCTGGCTAAAGTCACAAACAACTGGCAGAGAGCCCTTGACTTAAAGAATCATGTACGTGCGGTATTACTCGACTTAAGCAAGGCCTTCAATACCGTCGACTATGCATTGCTCTTAGTTGCTCTCGGCAACACTGGTCTGGATGCACCTTCCCTAAAATGGTTCTCTTGCTACTTGACAGAGTGGATGCAGCAAGTAAAAGCAGTAGGAGAACTCTCCACTCTAAAACTGATCAGCAGAGGCGTACCTCAAGGCTCCATCTTGGGGCCCTTACTTTTCTCACTTTATATCAACAACATCGACTGTGGAATCAAACTTTCCAGTGTACATCTCTTTGCGGACAACACGGTCCTTTACACTGCCAGGCCTACTCCCGAAAGTGCCTGCTAGGACTTGCAAGTAGATTTCCTTACGCCGCAACAAAACCTCCCACATCAAAAGCTCCTACTGAATGCCAAAAAGACCAAGGCTATGCTGTTATCCCCAATGACCAAGTCCATAAACTCCCTGTGACCAAGTTCAAGCACCTAGGTATGTGGATTGACAACAAACTTTATTTTGCTGATCATATAGATGAGCTCTCAAAAAAAATTAGACAGAGGCTTGGACTTTTTCTTTTTTTTTTTAGAATCAAACATCTGCTTACCCAGGAGGCCAGAAAAAGCTTAGTACAAACCACACTCCTGGCTATCTTGGATTATGCAGACTTCCTGTATGGCCAAGTCCCAAAAACTACCCTATCTAAGCTTGACACCCTTTACCATAGGGCCTTACGTTTCATCTCCGGTGTGGCATACAATACCCATCACTGTGCACTCTATTCCATGGTAGGATGGACCTCACTTATGTTCAGAAGGCAACGGAACGCTATACTATGGACTTATAGACCTATATCCAAGATGCTATCCTCCTACATTTCTGACTGTCTGCCCTCCTGCACCTTACGAAACTATGCCTTGAGAAGCCATTCGTACATCTCACTAGCTGTGCTTTTCCCGTTTTGGCAGAGCCTCCTTCAGCTATGTGCTGCCCCAGCTGTGGAATAACATCCAGAAATCCATAAAACTGGTACATCCTATTGGTTTTGTAGAATTCAAGTCACTCTATTCGAGATACTTCTCTGAGCCTTGTCAATGCCCTCCCTGTCACTAAACTGTAGCCATATATTGCTATTCTTAGAGTCAACCCTATACACTTTCTATCTTCGCATTAGAATTACCCTAAGCCATGTTCCTGGATTCATCCTTACTTTCTACTTGCTGCTGAGCCCCCAGCTTGCACTGTGACTAGCATTAACTCTGCTCTACTAGAGCTATCAGTGTCTAAAATCACTGGTTTGGCACAATGGTGCTGACTTGCTTCCACCTCTCTGCTGTACTGTTTACTGGGATGAGGTTTCACCTTACGAATGGGCTTCATTGATTATCCTTGTACCTTGCTTTTATTGCTATGTATTGTATTACTATGCCCATTTGTGCTATATGTTCTATTGTACTACTGTATTATTTATTTTGTACCTACCAGGCCCTCCTTGAAAATGAGCTTGCTCAATGGAGTTTCACCTGGCTAAATAAAGACTTACTGATTGACTGACTTCCTGAAAAAAGTAGGGTAATTTCCCTGGTGACCTGGCCAAATATCCCCCATTTACTAAAAATACCACCACCAGCTTAATCTGGTTCAATGTCAGTTGGTTTCCATCTGCATCCCCCAACCCACTCACCAAATGAGGCTAAAATAGGTAGACTTACCTAGTCTTCCTTTCCCAGTCAAAAAACAGCTTCATCTGGTTCAATATCAGTTGGTTTCCATCTGTATCCCACACCCCTACCCACCGGATGAGGCTAAAAATAGGCAGAATTGCTAGTCCTCCATTCCCAGTCAACAAAAAACTAAATAAGAATCCTTCAGCCCACGTTCGGTACTCTGTCCCTCTTTCAATAAGAAAGGCTCTGCCATTGTCTATGACTGTATGCAGATGTTCAGCGGTTACAGGACTCTAAAGTGTTTAAAGGTAATACATGCGTGAAAGGCGCTATATAAAACTCCATTCTATTTGACTATGGTACAGATCTGTTATGTAAGATTGTAAGATGATAAGAGTCTTCCATTCTCTCTTATTTTGATAGGTGGCCAGAGTGGGTACTTATGGTGTTCATTCATCCCAACATTATGTTTGCTGGGACAGAAGAAGAAGAAACAACCAAGGTGTATGTCTCTGATACAAACAATGGTGGAGTCAAAGATAAAGTTCACATTGGAATAAATTAAGCTCTTAACTCCAGGGTAGAGGTAGAGGGCAGCACCTGCAGTCTCTATAACAACAGACCAAAATCAAAATTGTCTTATGACTTGTAATGCATCACTGAGCCTTGAACTTGTGATAGGAAACACAGGCACTGTCTGGCTGCAACACTCGCAGTTCTCCAAACCAAGCCATTCCTTCCTCATCCTGCAAAAGAGAAACACGCATGGTGCCGACAGAGAGTTAAAGAGCTACTGGCGCCTCAAAGAAAACTTTAAAAAGCACAGTAATTAGGTACAATTCTGCCTGCATTTCATTTATATTTTATATACTTCTCCCCCTTATTTATTACTAAGGAAATTTGCACGAATATGGGATCTTTATCCCTTCGAGTTTCTTTAGAGTCCATCTGCCTCTATAGCTTACTCCCTACTTCAAGTCATAATCCTCTGTTGCGACATCACTGTCTGTTGCCATGAGAATAACTGTGATGTCACAAGCAGTTCTCTGTGACTTCAGGTAGGGAGAAAGCACCAGGAATAGACATCTCCAGGAGCAAAGATCCTGTTTTCATACCGATGACCCAAGTAATAAATAATGGGGAGGAGGAATACAGCACTAATGAGAAATACAAGCTGGACTGTGTCTAAATATTAGGTTTTGTTAAAGTTCTTCTGAACATGTCACCAGCTCTTTAAGTCGAGCTTTACTGAAAAATCACTTTAGCCCTACTGCCTTGTTAGTCTACATAATGAGGCAGAGTGAAAAAGTATTCTTAAAGGTAAGAAAGAGGTTACTCACATGTAACAGTAGTTCTAGGAGTGGTATAAGTTGTTAATCCACACTTCATGGCAGTTACCTTGCCGCTTTAAGATGTGCCGGAAAGTCTTCAAGCTGGCTCCTCCCACCCACATGGGTGGTATAGTCCTCGGCTTCACTCCATGACGCCAGATCTTAGCCCGCAGGAAGCCAGGTTTGTGTGTCAGAGCCGGGGAGGTCGGGTGGGTCAGTTTGGATGAACAACATATACCACTCCTAGAACTACTGTTACAGGTGAGTAACCTGTTTTTCTAGGATCACAGATATGTTGTTCTATCCACACTTCATGGCAGACTCCTAGCAGTTCTCTGGGAGGAGGGAAGCGAGACGCACACCCCCTAATTAGGGAGGAGGGACTGGAGAACTGAGGTTCCAAAACCAGTATCCTGGCGTGACTCAAGGTCGATGTGGTAATGAGAAATGAAGGTGTGTGCTGACTTCCAGGTAGCAGCCCTGCAGATTTCCTGGATAGGGACGTCCCTAGAAGCAGTAACTGATGCAGCAGTATGGCGGGTGGAATAAGCCTTAAGCCCTGTGGGACACTCCCTACCAGCCAACCTATAGCAGAGGTCAATGCAAGAGGTAATCCAGCGAGCTACTGTCCGCTTGGCTGCAGGTCTGCCAGGTGCAGCTTCAGCGTAGGTGACAAACAGCTGGCGAACCTCTCCCCGAACTTCCACCGTTCGCTCTTTGTAGTAGGCGAGCGTTCATCTCGGTCCCAGAGTATGGAGCCTGTACTCAGCCTCCAAGGTGCAACTGGGGTAGAACACTGGCAGAGTAATCACCTGGTTAAGGTAAAACTCTGACACCACCTTCGGAAGGAATTTCGGGTTGGGGCGCAGAACAACCTTGTCCCTGTGGAAGACCAGGTTAAGGAGACTCAATGGAGAGCGCCTGTAACTCTCTAGTCCTTCTGGCTGACATGATAGCCACCAAGAAGGCGGTCTTCCATGACAAATGTGACATGTCACACTTGTGCATAGGTTCAAATGGCTTGCCCATGAGCTCTGCCAAGAACAGCAGTAGATCCCACAGAAGCGGAAGTTTACGCACCGGAGGGGATATGTGATCTAGGCCTTTGAAGAAGCGCCAGACCACCTTCTCCTGCACCACTGACCGCTGACCAGCCCATGCCCGGTAAGCGGAGTTGGCTGCCAGGTGCACCTTTAGGGTCATCAACCGTAGCCCCTGCTGGGAGAGGGACCAAAGATAATCCAAAATGCTAGCCACTGGGCAGGATGAGGTGTCCAACCTTTTGCCCTGACAACAGATGGAGAATCTTTTCAATTTAAAGGCATAGCATTTTCTGGTTGACTACTTACGGGATGCCTCAACAACACTGAGGACCTCGCTGGAGAGACCCAAGGTCTGGAACTCTAGCCGCTCAGGAACCAGGCCGTTAGGTGCAAGGATTAAAGGTCCAGGTAGAGTACCATCCCCTGGTTGACTGAGAGCAGGTCTGGGCGTGCTGGAAGCTGCCTCGGGAGTCTGGAGCTGAGGCTGAGGAAATCTGGATACCAGAACTGGTGGGGCCAGTCTGGGGCCACCAGGATCACCTGCACCTTGTCTCTCCTGACATTGATGAGCACTTTGTGAATCAAGGGGGGGGGGCACGTAGAAGAGGCCTGGGGTCCACAGCCTCAAGAAGGCATCCCCCTGCAGTGAACCTAGCTGAGGGGGGCAGGCATGGAACAGCCTCAGCTTCACGTTCTCCCTGGAGGTGAACAGGTCCACCTGAGGGGTGCTCTGCCCATCCGGCTGAGGGCATAAGCCAGCTGACTCGAGGCTCCTGCCACATGGATGGCCAGGAGATCCATCTCCATGCTGAGCACAAGTGACCAGATGTGAAGAGTTTCTTTGCAGAGGGGCAAGAAGCGTGTCCCGCCCTGCCTGTTGAGATAGTACATGGTCGTGGTGTTGTCCGTCTGGACTTGAACCACTTGACCCTGGAGAAATGGAATGAATGCGATTAGGGCTAGGTGAACCGCTCGAGGCTCCAGCAGGTTGATGTGACATTGGGACTCCTAAGGGGACCAGAGCCCGTAGGCTCTGTGCTCCCCCAGATTGGCACCCCAACCCAGAGAGGTGTCAGTCATCAGGATGACTGTTGGCTTGGGGCGGACAAATGGGAGCCCTTCCCACAGGTGGGACGGGATGAGCCACCATTGTAGGCTGTCCCCCATCCTCTGGGTCACAGAGACCAGCTGATCGAGATGACCTGAGTATTGAGACCACTGGCTGGCCAGTTCCCACTGAAGGGAACACATATGCCAGCAGGCCCATCGGACCACGCTGGTGCAGGCCGCCGTGTAGCCCAGAAGACGCAGGAAGTCCTGGGCAGGGTGCAATTGCCCAACCAGAAATGATCGGGCAAAGGAAGAGAACACCTCTGCCCTGTCCACCGGGGGCAGAGCTCTGGCTCGGCAGGAGTCGAGCTCTGTCCCGATGAACTGGATCACCTGTGTAGGCACGAGTTCCGACCTGGTGTCGATGATCAGGAGGCCAAGTTCTAGGCAAGTCTTTAAGGCCAGATCCCTGGACCGCTCCACCTCCATCCTGGAGGGACCTATCAGCCAGTTGTCCAGGTAAGGGTACACCTGGACCCCTCGGCACCTCAGGTACGCCACCACCACTGCCATGCATTTGGTGAAGACCCTGGGGGCTGAAGATCAGCCGAATGGCATGGCTTGGAACTCATAAAGGGTTCCCTTGGCTCTGAAGTGGAGGCACAGTCGATAGGATGGATGAATCGGGATGTGAAAGAACGCATCCTGAAGATCTAGGGAGCAGAACCACATTCCTTGCTCCAGGGATGGTATGATCTGAGCTAGAGCTACCATCCAAAAGGTGGAAGACCTGAGGAACTTGTTCAGGTCGTGCAGATCTAGAATGGGGCACCAGCGCCCCGTCCGCTTCGGCACCAAGAAGTACCTGGAGATGAATCCTGGGTTTGAAGGCGGGTCCGCTACTGGGTGCACCACCTCTCTGGAGGAGGAGCTGAGCAGCTGCGGACACCAGATCCCCCAGTGGGGCACTGGTTCGATAAGGAGGAGCCTGCTCAAATTCCAGAGGCAGGCCTTGACCTACCACTTCTAGAACCCAACGGTCCATGGTGATAGTGGACCAAGCGGAAATGAAGTGGTTGAGCCAGCTTCACGGGGGCCAGGAGAGGCATAGAAACATGAGTTGACGGCAGATAAGGACCGCGAAGGCCCATCCAGTCTGCCCATTTCTTTTCTACCTTATAAATGTGCCATCGCCTTTGCTCTGTCAGTGACCTATCTATTCATAGTCATTTGTATTGCTCCTTATGCCTATCCCATGCCTGTTTGAAGCCCTGCACTGTATTCATAGCCACCACTTCTTGTGGTAAGCCATTCCATGCATCCACCACCTTTCTGTGAAAAGAATTCTCACATTCCCCTTAATCGGCCTCCTCTAATCTCATGCTGTGTCCTCTTGTCCTGCTATTTTTCTTATATTTAAACATGTTAGACTCTTTCACCTTGTTTATGCCCTTAAGGTGTTTGAATGCCTCGATCATATCACCTCTCTCCTCCTTTGCTCAAGGGTATACGTGTTGAGCTCCGTTAATCTGTCCCTCATATGTCTTCTGATGCAGTCCCTGCACCATTTTGTTTTGCCCTTCTCTGGACTGCCTCAATTTGGTTAATGTCCTTGTGAAGGTGTGGCCTCCAATACTGCACGAGTACTCCAGATGGGGGCCTAACTAATGTCTTGTACAGAGGGATTATTACCTCCTCTACGACTTGTGATACCCCTACTAATACACCCTAACACCCCCTAGCCTTACCTACTGCTTTAGAGGTCTGCTTGGATGATTTTAGGTCATCAGTGATGATGATGCCCAAGTCTCTTTCTTCCTTTGTGACTGCTAGCATCTCCTCCCAGCCTATAAGTGGCTTCAGGGTTTCTCTTCCCTATGTGCATGATTTTGCACTTCTTTGCATTAAATCCCAGTTGCCACTCTTCTGACCATTCTGCTAGTTTATCTAGATCTCTCTCATTCTGCCACCCCATCTGGCTCATCTACTCTGTTGCAGATCTTGGTGTCATCTGCAAACAGACAAGCCTACCCTCTAGTCCATCTGCAAGGTCACTAATGAAGATGTTGAATAGGACTGGCCCAGGACTGATCCCTGAGGTACCCCACTTGTGACTTGCATCTCTTCTGACTGTATACCATTTACCACCACTCTCTGTTTTCTGCCAGTCAACCAGTTTGCCACCCAGTTGACCAACTCTGGCCCACCCGAGCCTACCCAGCTTATTTATCAATCTTCTATGTGGAACAGTGTCAAAAGCTTTGCTGAAGTCAAGGTAGGCGACATCAACTGCTCCCCTTGGTCCACCACTCTGGTTACCCAGTCAAAGAAATCTATGAGATTAGTTTGACAGGACCTTCCTTTTGTAAACCCATGCTGTCTTGGATCCTGTGCCCCTATGGATTCCAGGTGTTGCACTATCCTTTCCTTAAGGAGTGCCTCCATAATCTTGCCCACTACTGAGGTAAGACTGACCGGTCTGTAGTTCCCCACCTCCTCCCTGCTACCACTCTTGTGGAGCGGGATCACATGAGCCCTTCTCCAGTCTTCTGGGACCTCTCCTGTGCTCAGAGACTCACTAAACAATTCTGCTAATGGCTCTGCTAGTTCCTCCTTTAGCTCCTTAAGTACCCTGGGATGTATGCCATCAGGTCCCATTGCCTTATCCACTCTGAGCTTAGCAAGCTCTTGTAGGACCCTTTCTTTTGTGAAGGGAGTAGTGCTCACCTCCTCCCCTGTGTCCATGATGCTGAGCTGTGGGCCCTGCCCACCTTCTCTTCAGTAAATACTGAGCAAAAGTATCTATTTAGGATGTAGATGCCTTACAGGGTCCTCCTCCTCACATGCTCCCTTTCTCCATTAAGCTTAGCATACCCCTCTGGACTTTCTCCTTTCACTAATGTATCTATAGAAAGTCTTGTCACCTTCTTTACTGTTTGTGCTAGTGTTTCCTCAGTTTGGGACTTTGCCTGCCTTACCTGCTTCCCTTAGGGCAGTTTGGTATGCCTCCCTATCTTCATCCGCTGTGTTCCTTATATTTCCTGAAGGCCAGCCTTTTGGCTCTGACCTTTTCTGCTACTGTATTTGAGAACCAAGTGGTTTCCTTCTTCTTTTGCACTTCCTTTTCCCTAACAAATGGGATGTTGCTTCAAGTATTGCATCCTTAATGCTTGCCACTTTGCTGTACCCCCTCACCTGTGTTTCTTTTGCCAGGGCTATCTTAACTCTGTTGGCCATCTTATCAAAGTCAGCTCCTCTGAAGTCCCATATTTTGCCTTGGAATGGGATGATTTAGATGTAGTAGCCAAATTGAACCATACCATGTGATGGTCACTGGTCCCCAGGTGACCTTCTACCTGGAGATCTGTGATCCCTTCTTTGTTAGTCAGTACTAGATCTAGGATAGCCCTGTCTCTTGTGGGTTGCTGCACCAGTTGTTTGAGGCCCCCTGCAGGGAATCCACTATGAATCTAGTTCTGGCAGATGTTCCTGCTGGTATTGACCAATCTGTATCTGGCATGTTGAAGTCTCCCATTATCAGAACCTCCCTTTAGCTGTCATGTTTTGTATATCTTCTAACAGTAATGTGTCTATGTCCTCCTCTGGTCTGGGGGCCTGTAGACAACCCCAGTTCTTATGGCTGTCCCATTTCTGTTTCCAGGGTGACCACAGTTCTTCCTGGCTCCTTATGTGTATTCTGAATTTCTGTGGCTTTGATATTTTCATTAACATACAGGGCCCTCCTCCCCTTTTTGCACCTCGGTCTCTTCTGAACAATACATAGCAGGTACTGAAGTCTCCTATGTGGTTACTGGTAAACCACGCCTCACTAATTGCTACTATGTCCAGTTTAGCCTCTGACATTATTGCCTGCAGGTCTGGGATCTTATTTCCAGGCTGTGAGCATTTGTGTACATGATTTTCCATTGGCCAGATTTTGGTGTGTTAGTTGTTGGGTGAAGTTTGGCATTACCCTGTGCATCGTATGGGAGACAAACCTTTTTCTTACCTGGTGATGCAAATGAGCGGCAAACACGCTGAATTCCTTTTGACCACTAGCTGAGGGGAGGTTGTTCTTCTCATTCGACGTATGGGTGCTGCACCCTCTCCCCATTTGCTAGTTTAAATATTCTGCAAAGACGTCAAACTTCTGCCCCAATGCACTGACTCCTCTTTAGTCAGATGCAGTCCATCAAATTTAAAGAATTCGCTCCCAGAACTGTTGCCAGTTCCCTACAAATCTGTGTCCTTTTTCCTGGCACCAGTCCTGGAGCCACGTGTTTAGCTCCCTATCTCCCCTTCTCTGACCTTCCGTCCATCTGGTCCCTCTCCCAGACTGGCAGGATCTCAGAGAAGGAGATGCCGGACGAAATAGATGATAGTTTGTCACCCAGCCTAGTCAGGTGTTCCTTGGTCTCCACAACTGACCGGCTGGTGAGATCATTAGTCCCTATGTGTACTAGGACATCAGTGTTTTCTCCTGCTTTGTGAACAATTTTAGCATGACGGGATTGAAGGAGGCACCCCCCAACCCGTCACTGGGCAGGCTTGGAGGAGGGTCCAGCAGAGGGACGCCAGGACCTTCCCCCCGGGCTTCCTAAATGAGGAGGTCACGGACTTGTCTCAAGGACGCCAAGTTTGAGCCTGCTGGCCCTGCTGCTGGGCCGGTCTGGCCGCAGGAGTGGACAAGTGAAAGGGCTTGTGGTTTTGACGCTTGGAGCCCTTGTCCTTTTGGGCAGATGTGGTGGAGTCCAAGGTGGTACTGGACTTCTCCATACGCTGGAGGTGGCCCTCCATGCCGGGCCTGAACAGGTCAGTGCCCAAGAAGGGGACATCTGCCAGCTTATGCTGCGTATCCACCATAAAGGTTGAGATACGTAGCCAAGCCCTGCAGCACATGGCCACTGTGGCCACTACAGAACGGGCACAAGAATCACCAATATCCAGAGCCATCTGGAGTTGTTGCTTCGCCACTTCCCTACCCTGGTTCTGGATCTGCTTGACCGTGGTCTGGAGGTCTGCCGGGAGATGAGGGATCACCTCGTCCAGGGATCCCAAGAGGGCATGGGAGAAATGTGCCATAATAACGTTCAAACTGGCCTGACAAAGGCCAAGGGAGGAGGCTGTATAGACCTTTTTCCCTGGAATGGCCCAATTGTTTGGATTCCTATCCAAAGGTCTGTCCACATCCCCTTTGTTGCTTGAGCACCGAAACAAGGAGTCAGCCACCAGCCCCACTGCAGAGGGGTGCTCTGAAAAACCAGACAGGGACCCTATGGGCACTGCATACTTGCAGGCCATGCGAGCAGAAGGCAAAGGACAAGATGCCGGACGCTGCCACAGCTCTAAGACTGGACCCACAATGGCCTCAGCCATTGGGAAGGCCTCCACAGGAGTGTCCCCTTTATCTAGAATCTCTGTAAGGGGATACTTAGCCTGCTTCTGCACAGGCTCCAGCTCCATTCCTGTGGATTCGGAAATGGGCCGACAAACACCCATCAGCGAGGAAGGGCCCTCATCGATGGAGAGACTCCCCCCCCCCCAAGGCCTCGAAGTCCACCAGATATGAGACCATGGAGGAATCCTCAGACTCCGAAGAGTCCTCGTAGAGCAGGCACCGACCCATGTCGTTCTCCACCCGCCTTGGGCGGTCGGGAGTGAGAGTGACTGACAATCGATGGGGCAAGCCTTGGGCCGACCGAGTATCCTGGTCGAGCCCCAGACTGGTTGCTACTGGCGAGCGGTTCCGCCGAACCAGTGGAGTAAGCCAGCTCGTTGAGCCGACGGGGCCTGAATCAGCACCTCGGTTAATGGCGGCCATGGCCAAAGTTGCATTCTGGTGAAAGCCACTTAATGGGCGGAGTCAAAATCAGGAGAGGTTTGGACCTGGATAGGACCAACTGCTGCCACATGACATCTTCGTAGTGTTGACGCAACTTGTGCCGAAGCCCCTCCTCACCCGAGGAGGATGAAAACAAGGAGTGGTGGTGTCGCTTACTATGATGGCGGGAACGAGATTGCCGGCAGGAGCGAGTCTTGCCCGATGTCGAAGTCGAGGGGCGGAACCAAGACTTCGACCATTGGCGGGGCCGATGAGGGACCTCAACAGGAGTCAGGGAAACTCTTGGCTCCTGGTCCGGTTCCTTGGTGTACGGGTCTGGTCCATCGGGCTGGGCTGACCCATCCGAGGACAAAAGGAGCAACAGTGTCTGAAAAAGAGAATCATCAGTTGGATCGGGCGACAACCCACCAATCGGCTCAAGAAAGATCTCGGCCACGTCGACAGGTGTCTCAGCTGACTGGTATGATGGGAGTACTGTGAAATCAGTGGCCTCGGCCATGACTTCGACCGAAGTCAGGACTGGATATTCCTGTGAGTGGGACCGCTCTTGGTCCCAAGAATGATGCGTGTCGACTTTTCTTTTCCTTTTCAACTCCTCCTTCTTCTTGGAGAGGCGCGCATGCGACCCGGAAGCCTCTCCTTAGTGAGAGAGACTGGCACAACTCCTTGAAGGAAGCCGAATAGGAGGATCCCAGATGCAGCGGAATGAAGGCTGAAGCCGAACAGGAGCACGCCGCGGCCTGAGCTGCCTCCTCCTCGAAGGCCTTGAGCTGTTCCAACTGCTCAGCGGACCCTGCAGCTGCGGAGACCACCCAACGGGCATCCTTCGATTTGACTGGCGGGTATCGCTTCTCCAGGCACCCCAGCTGAAGTCCGGCAGCGTGATCTTCAAGCACATTCAGAGAAAAGGACCAACAGTGATCGCAGGCCTGCAGCTCGTAGTCCAGTCCTAGGCAGTACATGCACGCGGCATGAGGATCCATGCGAGACATCTTCTGCCTGCAGGGGCACCGGCAAAACCTGGGGACCGACTTTTCCTCCATCGCGGGAGCAAGGGAAGAAGACGAAGCCTGAACTCGAGAGAGTTTTAGAATCAGTTTTGGAAGCAAATCCATAGATTCAAGAGCCAGGGCCTACTACATGCGGGAGCACTAAGGAGGGAACCTGAACCTTCCAGCGGAAAGGAGGATCTGGTGTCATGGAGTGGAGCCGAGGACTATACCACCCGGGTGGGTGGGAGAAGCCAGTTTGAAGACGTTCCGGCACATCTCAAAGCAGCAAAGTACTTGCCATGAAGTGTGGATAGAACAACATATCTACGATCCTAGAAGTGCATATTACATGTTGGCAGACAGATTTTTGATCATTTTATGGGACATATAGAAATTTAAGCAAAATCACTTACAGTGAGCATTCATTATAAGAGTTAATATTTTAACTTTTAAAATCTACCCCAAAATTAAAATATGTATGTATGTATCTATTACTTATTTTTTTAACAATTTTTCACCCAGGATAGCCCAGCTAAGATATAAGATCTGAACTGCAGTGGAGTCCACCTTTATTCCCCAGATTTAAAGCTGGGAAGACTAACGTAAAGGTTAAGTGACTTACTCAAGATCATACAGTAAGTGTGTGGCTCTAGTGGGATTTGAACCTAAAACTACTGGTTCACACATCTGTACTCTAACCACTAGATCCCACTGTTTCTTACCCGTCCATTAACATGTAATGTATGAAGAATATACTGAGGCTTGAATGTAACATTTAATCCATATTCTATGCACACCGAAAACTGTGGGCAAACTATGAATTTCTAGCTGCTAGTGTTAATTTTTTTTAAATACTTCCATTTTAAAAACAATTACTTTGCAACATATGTTCGCAAAGCTGAGTTTAGTCAGAGGCAATATGTCAGATTTTGTTTGGCATGTCAGATTTTTTTTTTTTTTTTTTTTTTTTTTTTTACAGAAAACCCAAATATGTACCTGAAACAATAAAAGAAAACAAAGCACATATAATAAACATGCAAATACTGATGTGAATAGAGAATGCAATGAAAAAATGCATCAACATAATCCATAGCAATATTAACAAAAAAAAAAAGACATGAAAATGAGGGTTACTCATCTGCAACCATAGATCTAGGAGTGGTATATGGTGCACATCCACACTCTAGCAGTCTTCCTTTCCATTTTAAATCCTGCCAGAATGTCTTCAAGCTAAGCTCCTCCCACCCACCCTGGTTGTATAATCCTTGGCATCACTCCATGGCGTCAGAACTTGCACACTGGAAGCAGGGATCCATGTGCCACTTGCCAGGGTAGGTCAGGTGGGTTGTGTAGATGTGCATCATATACCACTCCTAGAACTACGGTTACAGATGAGTAACCCTCATTTCTAGGGACGTGGATATGGCGCATTATCCACACTCTGGCAGACTTGTAACAGTTCTCTGGGAGGAGGGGTCAAGGCTCACACACCCACTTTGCAAACAAGGAATGGAGAATCGAAGTCCCAAAACCAGCATCCCGGCGTGACTCAAGGTCGATGTCGTAGTGGGAAATGAAGGTATGTGCCGGCTTCCAGATAGCAGCCCTGCAGAACTCCTGGATAGGTATGTCCCACGAAGCAGACACAGAGGCAGCAGTATGTCTGGTGGAATGAGCCCTAAGCACTACAGCAGCTCCCTAACAGCCAACCTGTAGCAGAGATTGATGCAGGAGACAATCCACTTTTGCTTTGCTGCTGATCTGCCAGGTACAGCTTCAGCACAGGTTACAAATAGCTGGAGAACCTCTCCCCAAACTCCAGCCATGCGCTCCTTGTAATAAGCAAGCACTTGCCTCAGGTCTAACGTGTAGAGCCTGTGCTCAGCCTCTGAGGTTGGAGTGGTGAAGTACACCAGGAGATTAATCACCTTATTAAGGTGAAACTCTGACACAACCTTCGGGAAGAGCTACAGGATGCAGGAGGACGACAACCTTGTCCTTGTTGAACACCAGATAAGGAGACTCCAAGAGAGCACGTGGAGCTCCCTGATCCTTCTGCTGGAGGGGACAGCCACCAAGAAGGCGGTATTTCATAGCAGGCATGACATCTCACACTTGTGCATTGGTTTGAACACTTGCCCGTGAGCAATGCCAATTCCTGCTACACAGGGACACCTTCAGATGGAAAAGTGGAGAGCGAAAAAAAGTTTAAACAGAAACACTAACTTATGAGATGCAGGAAAGAGTGAAAAGGAGAAAGATACAGAGAACACTAACAAGATAAAAGGAAGCTCAGTTTGATTTGCGAGGGGAATTATATGAAAAAAGGAAAACATACCGGTCTAACAAAACCATAAAATTAAACTGACTGAGAAGCAAGTCAGAATCTTTTGAAGGTGTGTCCTTTAAAACACAATATGATAGGAATAGCAGCCCAGAACATTCTGAAGGGACAAGTTGGTCCTGAAATGTACATGAATTGATACATTACAATTCTGGGAGCTCAAGAATAAACTCTATATATATTTGAAAAAAATACAGTGGGTAGAGGTCTTCCTTGCTTTTCAATTCCACTGCCAGTACCAGCAAGTCCCAAGATGGTGGTGGTTCATGCACTGGCAGGGAAAGGTGGGCAAGGTCCTTAAAGAAGCAACCAATTATCTTCTCCTGCACCACTGTCGGCATACCAGGCCACGCCCGGTATGAAGAGATGACTGCCAGCTGCACCTTGAAGGTTGACGACCTTAGGGCCGACAGAGAGGGACCATAGGTAATCCAGAATGCTAGCCAAAGCTCAGGCCAGAGGGTCTAGCTCCCTGATCTGGCACCAAATGGAAACTCTTTTCCATCTAAAGGCTTAGTACTGGCAGGTTGACTCTTTCTGGGAGGCTTCCACAATGTGAAGAACCTCTTCAGAGAGACCCAAAGCCTGGAACTCTAGCTGCTCAGGAATCAAGCCATCAGCTACAGGGACTGAAGGTCCAGCTGCAGGACCTTTCCCTTGTGACAGGAGAGCAGGTATGGGAGTAGGGGCAATCACCACGTAAGCATGCTGCTGCTGAGGAGAGCTGGGTACCAAAACTGGCATGGCACACCCTGGGGCTACCAGGATCATCTGTGCCTTGTACCTCTGCACCTTGACCAATACTGTGCGGGTCAAGGGAAAGGGAGGGAAGGCATAAAGGAGGCCTGGGGTCCAGGATCTCGCAATGGCAACCCCCACCAGTGTCCGCACTGTGACAGGCAGGCACAAAACTTCTTCACGTCCTCCCAGGAGGCAAACAGGTCGACCAGGGGAGTGGCCAACTATGAGAACAGGTGGTTCACCACCTCCTGATACGCCTCACACACCCAGCTGAGGGTGTCTGCTAGCTGGTTGGAGGCTCTTGCTGCATGAATCTCCACAAGATCGGTATCCAAGCTGGGCATGAGGGTCCAGGTGTGGAGGGCCTCCCGTTCCAGCAAGTTAATGTCCAAAGCCCATGGGCCCTCGGGTCCCCCAGGTGAACTTCCCATCCCACCAGACACACATCAGTTGTCAGGGTGATGGTCGTCTCTGGGCAGATGAATGGAACTCCTTCCTCCAGATGTTCTGGGATGAGCCACCATTGAATGGCAAACCACATCGGCTGAGTCACAATAAGTGGCTTATCAAGGTGACCTAGGTTCCGAGACCACCAGTCGGGCCAGCTCCCACTGCAGATGGCACATTCGCCACCGGGCCCATCAGACCACAGTGGTGCAGGATTCCATGCACCCCAACAGCTGCAGGAAGTCCCAGGCAGGACTCGAGCACCCAACCTGAAATGATCGGGCAAAGGAGGTTAAGATCTAGTGCCTGGTCTGCAGGGAGTCAGGCCTTGGCCCGGAGGGAGTCTAGCTCTGCCACAATGAAGTGAATCACCTGTGAGGAGTTGAGTTCGGACTTGGTTGGGTTGACCAGAATGTAAAATTCTCTGCAAGTCTGAGGGACAGATCCCTGGACCACTCCACCACCCTCCTGGCAGCCCAGCTATCAGTCAGTCATCCAGGTACTGACAAATGCAGACTTCTCAGTGCTGCAGGAATGCTGCACCACTGCAATGCTCTTGGTGAAGAGCCTAGAGGCCAAGGAGGCCATAGGCATGACCTGAACTCATAGAGAACCCCCACATGCAGAACTGGAGGTACTACCACTGGGACAGATGGATTGAAATGTGGAAGAAGGCACTCTGGAGGTCCAGAGAGTAGAACCACATGCCCTGTTCCAGGAATGGAATGATCTGGTTAAGAGTGAACATTTGGAACTTGCACTTTCTCAGGAACTGATTGATGATATTAAGATCCAGTGAGGGATGCCAGCCCCTCCTGTCCGTTCAGAGATGAGGAAGCAACACAGAAACACAGAAGTTGATAGCAGATAAGGACCGCAAGGCCCATCCAGTTTGCCCAGTATCTGAACATAAAGGCTTGGCTGGCCATGGCATCTTGGACATGGGCTATAGCTTGCCATAGGAGCTGAGCAATGTTCTCCCTGAGGGCGGACAGTGTGTCCGGTGACACCACGGACTCCCATTGAGTATGGATTCGGTATAGCAGGAGAGCCTCAAAGTTGAGAGGCAATCATCTGCCCACCACTTCTAGCACCCACATGTCAGAGGTGATGGCAGACCAGATGTGCCACAAATGGTGAAGCCAACACCCCACAGGGAGCTGAAGCAGGGACTAGATGGGTGGGAGGAAGACCCCCCCCCCGACATGTCACTGAGCAGCCTTGGAGGTGGCACCAGCTTCAACAGCCAGAGGGACCCAGCCACCCCAACCCCCTGACTGGCAAACTTAGGCTTAGGCTGCCCGACCTGCGATTGACCCGCCTGTGGCTGCTGCTGTTTGAGCTGCTAGGATGGAAGGGGCCAAATCTGAAAGTTTTTTCTTTGGCTGCTTTCCAGACTTATCTTTCTGTGCAGACATCACAGAGTCAAGGGTGGCACTGGACTTTTCGAGCCTCATAAGATGCCCATCCTCCACAGGGCTGAAAAGGTCACTCCCACGATGGGGACATCAGCCAATTTACCGGTATTACTCGGCTGTATTAAACAGAAACAGGCCAGGCCCATCGGGACTGTCTCTCACTCCTAGTGCGTTTATTTTCCACATAGGTACCTGTCCAATTCGATCTTAAATTTGTTGAAAACAGAGATCTCGACTAAATGCTGAGGTAAGGTGTTCCACATTCTTGGTGCCCTTATTGTGTAAAAATGTTCCTGCTTTTTTGTGCTAACTCTTGGAATTGATAGTTGTTGATTATAGGATCTTAGATTAATCCCTTTCAGTTTGAATTCAATTCCACTTGTGCTGGGTGTCCACTGCAAAGGTGGAAATCCACAGCCAGGCTCGGAGATGCATCACAACTGCTGCTGCCATGGATCAGGCATAGGAGTCTCCAATGCCTAAAGCTGTCTGAAGCTGGTGTTTGGCCAGCGCTCGACCCTGGACTCTGACCACCTTACCTACTGACTGCAAATCTGCAGAAAGGCAAGGGAAGACATGGTCAAGAATGCCCACCAGGACTTGACTAAAGCTGCTCTGTCATCAAAGCATGACTCGACTGATGGAGACCCAGGGAGGATGCAGCAAAGACCTTCTTGGCTGAACGGTTCAAGTTTCTTGGACTCCTTGTCGGGGGTCTTGTCCACATCCCTGACACTACCTGTCTTACAGAAAATGGAATCAGACCCCAACCCCTCAGTCGAGGGCTGGCCCAAGAAACTGGACAGGGAACCGGTCGGGACTGCATACTTGTGAACCATAATGGACAGACGGCAACGCGCAGGAGGCTGAATGCTACTAGAGCTCCAGCACAGGTTCCAGGACAGCCTCCACCACTGGAAAGGCGACCCTCCCAGGAACCATCCTGCGACAGGATTTCTGTGAGGGGGTATTTGGCCTACACCTGAACTGCCTCCAAGGGGATGCCCACTGATTTGGAGATAACCAGAGGAAAGCCCAGAAAGACACTGGCCCGTGCTCGGTGGCCAGCTCTTCAGACAATTCATGGTCAAAGTCTGGGGTCCTCGAGGACTGTATAGAGGACCTGTTGGAGTCTGAAGACTCCTCAAAGACCGCCCTCAGCTGCTTCTCTCCATGAATTATCTTGGACTTGTTAGAGTAAACCATCTCCATCAACAGCCAGGACGACCAGGAAGGTTGATTGCAAGACAGGTCTTGGTAGAGACTCCTTTAGGGGTTACCTGGATGGCGCTTCCACCCAAATTGGTGGAGAGACCAGTGCCCAAGACACCAGGCATGGCAGGACAGGGTGACCTGGACCAGGGGTGACCAGGGAAGCGTAGAAGCCGAGGGAAGGGACCTACTGTGCCTGAGGACCCACTGTTGCTACATCAGAACTGGCCTGTCTGTGATTTGTTGCTTTTTTTTTTTTGGTCTACTTTTCCATTTGCAAATTATACTGTAAAGCCACTAGAGGGAAACAACACGTGTCGGTTGCAATCCTCTACCCACTGCTCTCCCCTAACACTTCTAGTCCTGGGTCATTCATACCTAAAGCAAGTTATCAACGTCCTAACATTCAGCGGAGTGATCTGAATCTATAAGCCTGTACAAAGCCTCTACTACCCTACCCAGAATGGTTTCCACCTCCCTCCTATTCACACCCTTCCTGGTTCTTACCCTTATCCCAGTCTCCCCCTCTACACCTATTATCACTTCTCTCTCCCCCCTTCCCTTCCCAACCAGATACCTCCTTCATTCTGTCAATCACCTCAACAGCTCCCCTTGTAAGCAGACCCCCACTTTCCCTACTACCCTCCAGCATCTCTGTTTTCCCTTCCTAGTCACTTTACCATTCTTTGTTTCCTTATCTCCTTCTCTCCACCCATCCCTCCCTCTTCTCCTTCTCCCTCATGTATTTCCTACTCCAATTAAAAAAGTCCTAAACTTCACTATTTCATCCTTGCCCTCCTCCTTCTTTCATCAGGGAACATCCACCCCAACCCTGGCCCTATTTCTTCTCCTACCCTGGCTCCTTACCCAAATAACATGTCTCCAAACCCCACTTCCACTACAACCCTCCTTAATGGGTTGAAGCTCCTCCACCTGAACATCTGCAGCCTGCTACCTAAAATTGACCTCCTACAAACTGTTATGATTTCACACACCCCTGACATCCTAATTATTACTGAGACATGGCTCAAAAAAGGCACCCCTGACAGTACCATTGCTATCCCTGGGTATTCCATCTCCAGACAAGATCGATCAGGTCGAGGAGGAGGAGTGGCCATGTATATCCTGTCCTCACTGCAGTTTACTGCCACCCTATTTACCTCCATCCCAGCTACCCATGAAGCCCTTGTCACCTGCATTACCCTTCCTTTCTCAATCCCAATCTTTGTGGCTGGCATCTATTACCGCCCAAGCATTCAACACTCGGTCACGACTCAACTCTTAGCCAATATCACCTCCCTCTCGCAATCTGGTGAACTTTTCATAATGGGTAATGTGAACCTAAATTGGTTGTCTCTCAAGTTAAACAAGCTACGCAATGACGTCGCTGCTCTAAACCTCACTCAACTTATGCTTGCGCTCACACGCCCTAATCCTAAAACACAAAACCACACCCTGCTTGACTGGGCACTCACAACCCACCACATTGCATCATTAAATCTGGTCTCCTCCCCAATGCCCTTAGTGACCACAACCCCATTTTCATTGTACATAAGGTTCATCGCCCCAAGCCTTCCCCTAAAATCATACAGCTCCGGTCCTTTAAATCCTTAGACCTTACCCCAATCAGCTCTGCACTCGCTTCCTCCGACTGGGCCCCCCCTCTCTACTGCCATTTCTGTCAACCAAGCACTTGATTATTTTAAGGATAAATTCACTGCCATCTGGAATGCCTTTGCTCCTTTCAGATGGACCAGATTCCGTGGGCTTCACCTCCCCTGGATCACCCCCAAACTACTGGCCTGCTTCAGGGAGCGTGATCAGGCCTGGAGAAAACACAAATCTACTAAACATCCAAACGACTACGCCAAATACAGAATACTACGCAATTCATGTACTAAATCTACTAGACTGGCTAAGTCTGATTATTTCAACTCCTCATTCCTGACTAACACTAACTCTCCATCTAAATTCTGGAGGGTGGTTCATACCCTATTCTCTCCCCCCTCCCCCTTCCGTTCTCAAAATAAAGAATTCCCTAGTTTCCGACCCTGGTTCAGTGGCCAATGAATTTAATGCCTACTACACCTTGTGCGCCACGTCTCTTCTAAATTCCCTCTCCCCATTGCCACCTACTAACTTCAGCCCTTCGCCTCAGCCAGTGCCTACCCCACCATTTTCCTTTTCTACTATCTCCTCTGACGAAGCTCTTAATGCTCTCCTATCCCTCAACCCCTCTAAAGGCTCCTCACCAGATGAGCTCGATCCTAAACTTCTCTACCTTTCTGCACCTGCAACTGCTTATCCTATCTCCCTAATCCTTAACCTGTCCTTTATTTCTGCCCAAGCACCCTCATCCTGGAAACATGCTGTAGTCATTCCTCTCCCCAAGGGTGGCGACACATCCACTCCTAGCAACTATCGCCCCATTTCCCTCCTTTCTACCCTTGCCAAACTTCAAGAACATTTACTTCTCGCTCAGCTATCACCCTTCTTCTCTGATTCCTCCTTCTTCACCCCCTTCCAATCTGGTTTTCGGAAGAACCACTCAACAACCACCTCCCTCCTCAGGCTTGCTGACTCCATCCTTTCAGGGATGGACGATGGCCTGATCACCTCGGCCATCTCTGTTGACCTAGCCAAAGCTTTCGACACTCTTTTCCATTCTCTGCTTCTTGATTCACTCTTCTCAGCTGGCCTTGCTCCATCAGCAACCAACTGGTTTAAATCCTACCTCACTGGCAGGACCCAGTCGGTGAGAATCCTTGATTCCATCACCCCCTCCACTCCCCTTCAACACTGGTGTCCCTCAGGGCTCAGTGCTTGGTCCCCTACTCTTCTCAATTTTCCTTAATGATCTTCCCACAGCCTGCTCATTCTCTTCCATCCACATGTACGCTGACAATACTGTTTTGTACAGTTCCGGCAAAAACCCTGCCGCTGGGCAAACCAGCTTACAGCATGACTTCAACCAGCTCTAGTTTGCTTCTCACCAGATTTTTCTAAACACCAAGAAGACAGTCTCAATGATCTTTGGCAAAAGGCAGAGAGACTCTAGGCTCCCCGGACCTACCCACCTTCCACACCCTTGATGGGACCATCTTGGAGGACACTTCCTCATTTAGATATCTGGGAGTTTGGCTGGACCAGCACCACAACTTCTCTGTGCATATCGATGCTACCCTGAAGAAACTGCGCCCCAAGCTTGGTGCTCTGTACAGGAATCATAGTTGCATCCCACTGACTGCAAGGCACGAAACTGTCCAGAAGATGATACTCCCCATCTCTGACTACTGTGACAGTCTATGGTGCTGCTCCCAAATCTTCCCTGACCAAGCTGGACACTCTCTTTAACTCCTTCTGCAGCTTTGCTATCGACTCCCCTTCCCTATCCCACCACTGTGAACTCTATCGCTCTCTAACCTTCCTTCCACTATCTCACAGACGCATCTCTCACTGTACCAAACTAACCTCCAAATTCTGGTTCAGGGCGCTCCCCTTCTATCGCTCATCCTCTCTCTCCACTCCACCTCCCCCACCCACTCTCTCATATCAAATGATGCCTGCACCTTGATGGTCCCTTGCCACTCCACCCTCATCGGTCAGACTGGTTTCGCCCATTGTTTCCCTAAAATCTAGAATTCCCTCCCCCCTGAAATACGACACTCCTCCTCCAACTACTCCCTTAACTCTGCCCTACACAATACCTTTCCCTCAGCTGTTCCTGTTTTAACCCACCTTAATACCTATCCCCAGTTTCTGCCTTCCTACCATGCCCCCCCCCCCGCAGGGTTCTCAACATCCAGAAGGGGGAAATCAGGAAACAGCTACCCCTTCTCCTCATATTCGGTTCTTGCCCTCCCCTCTCTTCTCCACTTGCCCTTCTGGGTCCACCAGTGTCACAACCTAACCCCATCCTTTTACTCAAACAGCACTTGCGTACTACCTCGAGCCTGTTCCTGGTACACTCATGCACTATAAATGGTTCTATCGCATTATTACTGTTTTGTACATTTATATGTTCTTTTGTATGATTTTGGACACATAGTGTAATTTACTCAATGTTCCACTACTGTTTATTATACAATACCTTGTGTTCCAACTGTTGCACAATCTTACAATGTTGTACTGTTTGTACTACCCACATACTATTGTAACTGATCATCCTTCACAACCCTATGTAACCCCTCCCCCCAGGTTGCACTGTGAGACGAGCAACTTGTTGTTCAGTGTGCCCTCCTGGTGAAACATTTCAATAAATAAATTTAAAAAATAGTGCCTAGGCAGCCTGCAATGGAACCTCCCCTCATCCAAAGATGAGAAGGAGTAGCGCCTTCAGCACTTCTGGGCCAAGGATTGAACGCGGGAACATGAGGAGCCCCTTGACTGTAATCTCGACTGAGACTTAGATCTGGACTGACGACTGGAGCATCGGCAGTGATGAGAAGTGGGCAGAGGGGCTGTGTACAGAACACGCACCAGCTTCTGCTGTGGAACCCAGAAGCAGGTAACTCCTAGGAGGAGACAGTCTGGTCCACTGACTGCTCCAGGGACAGGGTTGAAAGGACCAGAGTCCTGGAGACAGAGTCATTCTCAATCCCCTCAGACAATGGGTAAAACACGCGAGAAAGATCTCAACTGCCTGGTCAACCTGAGACATATCCAACAAGCCCGATGGGGGCACTGTAGAGTTCACAGCCTGGCCCTCAACCAACACAGGCTTGGCTGACTGAGCACTCCAGTGGCTGTCAAGGGAATTGTGGGAGCAGTAAGAGTGTGCTCGTTCCCAGTCCAATGACTGATAGTGGGATTTTTTTCACCTTTTTCTTTTCACTCCAGGAAGGGTCCTCCCCAAGTGTCTGGAGCGATTTGCACATTTCTCTAAATGTGCCCATAAGGAAGCCTCAATGCTGGCACCAACTGGGAGCAGTGTGGATGCCGAGGAAGCATACGCCACAGCTTGGGTCGCCACCTCTTTCATGGCTGCAAACTAGGCTGCCAAGCCCGCTGCCACAGACACCACCTTATAGGCATTCTTCGAGTGGATGGGGGAGAGGGGGTTCCCGTTCATCCGGCCAACCAAGGAGGAGGCGTGCATAATGATCCTCAACTGATGAGGGCAAGATAGTTTTACATAGGCCACCGGCATGAGCATCGTGCTCAGCCCCGAGGCAGTAAATACATGGTGAGTGCAAGTCCATCCAGGGCATTTTTGGGTTGCATGCGACGCAACACTTAAACCGGGACTAGACCGGGCTTCTACTCAATCCATGATGAAGCAGTAACCAAGAGAGACTGGGAAGTGAAAACAAAATGGCAATGGTGCACCATGGATTAGTTTTTGGGCTACACAATGCATGGAGCTGCGAAGGAGAAGACGACTATTCCAGCGAAGGAAGGAAGATCTGACATCACGGGCAGTGCCGAGGAGCATTCCACCGGTGGGTGGGCAGCTTAGCTTGAAGACATACCAGCTGGATTTAAAGGGGAAAGAAAGACTGCCAGAGTGTAGATAGTGCACCATATCCATGACCACAGAATATTATTTACAATTTTAACAGAATAAAAATGCAAATACTACTTTATTATAGAAACATATTATACAAATATGTACAGGAGCTGAGGTATGATGGAACACTACTGTCCCAATGGTGGTAAAAAAAATTAACAAGAGTGAGCTTCAATATCCAAAGCCACAGGCTGTGGTCATATGCCAGTGGGAGTTGGGGCATGTATGAAGAGGAACAGAACTAGAAATGTCAGCCTCCAATCACAGTACAGTTTCAAACATCACACATAGTACTGTTAGGTGGAACACCTTCTGACAGGAAAAAGAAAAAATGTTTTATATTTATGAAGTAAAAGCAGGGTACTTCTAGAAACTGCTAGTACTTAAAAAGGGTGGACAAACCTTTCCTGGCATATTCATAGTAAGTCAGCAAGAACCCATACCTCCCTGGAGTTTGTCCATACATAAATCATAGTTTTAGGAGACACGGTGTTTGGAAGGGAAAGGACCATACAGTGTTTCAATGAGCTTTTCTGAAAATGGAAGGAAAGGTGCTCTTTAAAGCCTTTTTTTGGTCTTATTTTGTTTTACAAGAAAAGGGACTTCATAATGGGACAGATACGATCTGCAAATAAGCATACGGATATGATTAATAAATAGTTTGGTGACTATATTCTTGATAGAGCTCTTATTAATGGATGAGAAGGTTGTGGGTTGTAGTACCACACCAGGCCTTAGGCACAAACAAAAATACTGATACTACAGTTCAATGTTGGGGTGGGGGTTGAGATTTGAACTGTTATCCTTAATCCTAGCAAAAAAATAAGAAAAGCATAGGATTTTCTAGAAGGAAGAGAAACATCATCTGGGAAGGACATGTACTAAAAATCTGTACTAGCCAGACAACCTCATTAAAAGTGAAATATTGTAGAATACCTTGAAACATGAAGCACGGTACAGTAGCTGCTAGCGTAGCCAATACTGGTTTTAGATGCCTGAGGAAAGCGTGGTTCTAGCCTCTGCACAACAAAAGGACCAACACTTTCCTTGAGAGGGCAGATCCATCTTCCAGTGCAAGCAGGACCAATTTTAGAGCCTCTTCTTGCATAGCTTTAATAAACAAAAAGATGCATCACTAGCCCAAATATATTAACAGACAGCAATAAACAGGATGCAGATTCTGTACTCTTTGAATAATATATTTATATCATCCAACTTGCAAAAATTAAGGACAAGGGTTCTATACTGGAAAACAAAGAATTATACATACATGTGTAGACACAAAACCTATGAAACATAGCTGTCTGTTAACTTTGTTGGATCCACTTTTATAGAAACACAGAAACAAATTTTGCCGGCAGAAAAGGACAGGTTGGCTCATCTAGTCTGCCCTGATTTTCCCTGCCTATTCCGACACCTCTAACCCTTTCTGGTCACTGGAATCCCCCTCAGCCTCCCTGTCCCCCAGCTAGTTTTCCCTTGTACCTGCTCCATGCATACTTGAAGCTTCCTACAGTCCTAACCTCCGCCAACTTCTGCCAGTGAGCTGTTCCAGTCATCCACAAATCTCTCAGCGAAGAAGTATTTCCTCACATCCCTTTCAACCCCCCCAACCCCCTTCGCTGCATGCCGCTGTATCCTGGTGCCTTCCTTCCTTTCTCTGAAGGAAACAGCCCACTTGCACTCTGTTCACCCCATGAAGTAGTTATAGGTATCAATCATGCCAGCTCTCATGCTCCCCTCTTCCAAGGAGTACATACTGAGAGATCCCATAGCCTTTCCCTGTACGGTTACTTATGCAGTCCCCAGACAAGACTTCAGTAAGGCCTTCAATTTTTGATTTTGCAGTAGTTAACATTCAAGGAATAGCTTAATCTATCTAGCTAGCTAGCTATTTTTCTAGCTATTTATCTAGCTAACGTTACCATATCTATTTACATTTATGAAACTGGAGTGTAAATAAAGTCAAGAATATTGAGGTTACCTACAGTGAGAATATTATGACATTCTCACGCTAGATGGATAACAAAGCAAATATTCTTTTCATTTTGGAGTTTGGCTACACCCACAAAAAACTTCTTTTAATAGAACTTTTACAGTAGTTAACATTCAATGACTATCTTATCTATCTAGCTATTTTTCTACCCATCATCGATCTTATCTATTTAGTTGATGCAAATGGAGTGTAAAGACAAAAATATCGAGGTTACCTACAGTGAAAATAGTACAATATTATCACGCTAGATGGACAGCAAAGCAAATATTCTTTTCATTTTGGGGTTTGATTTCACTCAGAAAACTTTAAGAGAACTTTAACTGCAGTTTTCTAAAAGAGCAGCACAATCCAACCTGAAAACACAAATCCATGAAGTTGCATAAATCAAATATGGTATGGCCCAAATAAATAAATATCTGATGACCCTGACATGCTGGTGTGGCTATGGAAGTCTATACTGACTCTTTGCATACTGTCTGGATCAGTGCCATGATATGAAACAGGCTGTGCAGCAAATATTTTCTCCACAGATAGTTCTGACACCCAAGGCCTTTTTATTTTCTTATTAACCGCCCCCCCCCCGGAACATGGACACATCATCCAAATACTAAATGGGGATTTTCCTGGTGGCAGCTCGGGTATGTATTACTAAGACATGGTAGTCTCCCCCTCTGTAAAACTGAATGGCGATCACAGGTTAATGACATCTATCATACAGAAACATGAGGAATCAGCAGGAGATGTGCCACACCCAATGGATGAGATGGACTGTCCATATTATGGACACCAACTCTAACTTTGTTCCTTAGTTTTGGAACTATAATCTGCCTGCCGGATGAACCTAAATGTGTCGGGGGAGCTTCTTCGTGACACATGGGTTTGGTGTTACGCTGGAGTACTTTCGCTAACATAGACTGATCACCTTGTACTGGCATTTCAACTGGTTGTATGTACGCACTCCATGACTGTACTGCATGACTCTTGCAGGTGACAATCATGTTAACATTTAATAGCATCTCATAAAATGAATAAAGGCCTGATACTTTACTTGTAATCCATGATCTCTGTGACATCATTTGTGACTTTTGAGGAAGCTCGTGAAGAGTAAAGCACCAGGGTCTCCTTTTTCGTGTTGCATAGATCAGTGTGCACTAGCGGAAGTACTATAAAAGCTTTTTTGGCTACTGTCTGATGCACTTTACCAAGATTCATTCAGTCAGGAGACTTCCAATTTTGAAAAACCTCAGCACTTTATAATCAAGCACTTATATTTTTAAGTGGAAGTGAAAGACTGTTATCATGGGCACAGCCCAAGTCATGGATGAACTGTCTGTGGCAAGATGTTATGACGGTGCTCCGCTGGAAACACTATAAAACAGGTCAATTATCTATAAGAAAAATTACTCACCTGTAGTAATCTTTCTTCCCAGGGATCCACTAATATTATTACTCTTTGCAGTACTCTATGTATAAAGTCAGGACTGCCACAGAGAGAATAGAATGATACGATAATCATGGAATGTTTAGCACATGCATCTATTTTCAAAAGCCTTGTGCTAACTGCCTACATTCTGCATCAGATTTCTTGAAGCCAGAAAAGAGGCCATGACAACATGTGGATTATAATTAAATAACCATAAAATTTTAAATGCCCAACAGGGCCATTTCAAATAGTAGCCAAGGGCTAACTGAACAAAAGTCCCTTTTTTAAAGTCAGATATGCTCTAAGAAAAGAACCTACAAGCTAGGTATTACCATTAATGTGCCAACGGGTGGCATACCACCCAACTATGTATCTTATCAACTGTGGAGAGTACTATTTTCTAGTTATGATTTTGAAGGGGAGGATAAAGGAGGGAAGTAATATTATTAGTGGATCCCTGGGAAGAAAGATTACTACAGGCCAGTAATTTTTTCTTCTAACCCCAAGAATCCACTAATATTATTACTCTTTGCAGACTACGTAGCAGTGCCACTAGGAGGTGGGCAGAATCTATTTAGGAAAAAGACTCTGCAAAACAATTTTGCCAAAACTCGCATCACTACTGGGCTGGGTATCCAGACTACAGTGTTTAGTGAAGGTGTGGGCTGACCTCCAGATAGCTGCTTTACATATTTCCAATAGAGGTACCTCTCTGGCAGCTGCAATAGTGGCAGCTGTGTCCCTTGTAGACTGGGCTCAAGGACAAGAAGGAGGAACCTTGCCTGCTTTTGAGTAACAAAAGTGAATACACTGGACTATCCACTGAGATGAAGTCCTTTTCGAAGCAGGAGTACCTTTACCTACTTTCTCATCTGTGAGCAACAGCTGTTGTCTGTCCTACCTATGGTCTATGGCATGAGTCATATAGTTACTCAGTGGTCTTTTGACATCCAGGCTGTGCAGTCTACGCTCACCTGAGCTGGAGTGCTCAGTAAAGAAACTGGCAATGTTACTAACTGGTTCAAGAGGAAGTCAGGGACCACCTTGACGAGGAACTTCCTATTAGTTCCCCCACACTACCTTATTCCTGAGAAAAGAAACAGTCCTTTCTACACAAAGACCTGTAGCTCACTAATCCTCCTGGCAGAAGTGATTGCTACCAGAAAAAGACTACCTTCCAGGTAACAAATTTAAGCTATGCAGATGTCATAGGCTCAAAGGGCAGAAGCATAAGCTAGGCAATGCAAACATTAAGATCCTATGGTGGCACTGGTTCCTGTAAGGGAGAAACAAGTGAGCCCCCCTAAAAACCTTGAGTATGGGATTCAATGCCACTGAGGTATCCTTTCAGGTGAGAGGTATGCTGAAACTGAAGCCAGGTGCACTTTCAGAATCCAGTGCTGCAGCCCCAAGGAGTGCAAATGAGACAAATAATCCAGAAGGGTTGGGATCCCAGCCTGGGCTGGGGCTACATCCTATGACTGCAAAAGATGGAAAAATCTTTTCCATTTTGAGGCATAGATTTCTTTAGTGGAAGGTTTCCCATAACCCCCCAAAGACTTCCAAAACTGCTTCAGAGAATTGTCAGTCTGCATATTTTATGTCCTCGAGAGCCATGCCTTGGGCTTGAGAGACCTGAGATTGGGAACGCTACCCTCCCGGGAAGGAAGTCAGTAGACTGTACCTCTGAGGAAGGTGAATCAGCTTGCTCACAGGCACTGAAAGCATAGGGAGTACCAAGGCTGCTTTACCCAGTCTAGTGCTACCAGGATCATCGAGCTGGTTGTAACCTGGGCTTGATGAGAACCCTGAGAATCAGTGGAAAAGGAGGAAAAGCATAAAGGTATCTGCCTGTCCAATCGAGAATAAGGGCATCTATTGGAAATGTCCCTTTCACTGGGACCCTGCAACAATAGGGAGGCAAGTGGTGATGTTGGTGGGAAGCAAAAAGGTCCATTTCTGGGATCCCCCACCTCCTGAATAGAGCATTCACCACTTGCCTGTTCAATGCTCATCCGTGATGGACCTGAATTATCTTGTTCAAGGCATCTGTCAGGGTGTTCTTGCCAGGCAGATGAATTGCTTGTAGAGAGGTGCTTAGGGAGTAAACAAGGCTCCCTATCTTTATTACCTCTGTACAAAGGGGAGTGGACCTTGTCCCTCCTTGTTTGTTGATGTAGTACACTGCTGTGGTATTGGCTGATCTGACTTGTACCATCTTTCCCGGAAGACAATGAGAGAGAACCTGAAGGGCCAGGTATATAGCCCTCAGCTCCAGCAGATTTATATGCAGGAGCGAGTCTGTACTGTCCCAGGAGCCATGAATGGTGTGATCCCCTAAGTGGGCACCCCTTCCTAACAGGGAAGCATCGGCTGTGAGAACCTGAAAGGAGGCTCCTGCAGAAATGAAACCCCTTCCCTTCGATTTCTAGTTCCCTCCACCTTTGGAGGGCCTGTAAGAGGTTTTGTTACTGGTACTGGTACTACAGAGTGGGTCTCACCTCTGGCACCAGTGTGCTCTGACTTGGAACTGGATATCTCTCATCTAAAATATGGAATCTATGACTGTGCTTGCTGCTGAAGCCATGTGGCCCAACAGTTGAAGGAAATGTTTTGCTGGCTTTGGCCTGCCGAGGCCGAATGTGCCTGCCGAGAGCCGAACAGCTTCTGCTCTCTCTTGAGGGAGAAGAACTGTTCCCACTAATGTATCCAGTTCTGCCCCTATGAACTGCAGAACTTGCACAGGGGTCAGCACTGACTTTCTGGTATTGAGAAGAAATCCCAGGGACAGCAGCATATCCTGGGCTACCTGTAAGTGGTATGACACCTGTTGGTGGGATTTCCCTATGATTGGCCAGTATTCCAGGTAAGGAAAGACTGTAAACACCCATTCTCTTAAGGTATGCCACCATCACTGATATGCACTTGGTAAAAACCCTTGGTGCAGAGGTGAGGCCAAAGGCAGTGTTGAAAACTGGTAGTGGCCTGAGAGGAGTCTGAATATGAGATACTTTATTTGTTAGGAAATATCTAGAATAGAACCCTTGTCCTCTTTGGTTGTGGGGAACAGGCTCGAGTGCTTTTGCCCGTAATAAGGCCTGTACCTCCTGCTCCTGCAATTCTCTTTCTGAGAAGAAAGCTGGTGCAAACTGTTTCAACTTTGGAGGAGGATGGGACTTGACACAAAGGGAGAGACCCCGACACATTATTTCTAGAACCCATTTGTTAAGTTTGATCATTCCTGGAAATAGTGGGTGAGTCTGCCCCCTACAGGATGGGGAGAAGCAGCCTGAAGGGGAAAAAAGGCAGGGGTTCTATCTGCTATGGTTAGTACTGCTGCTGAGTGACAGCCTATACCTGAAAGAAAGGTCTCCTAATAGAAGACCTGCCCCTGCCTCCCTAGAATAAAAGTAGAAGGAGAGGGTCTCTGTCTCTAGTCAAGTTACTTATAAAAGTAGCTTTATATTCATCTTTTTTTTTTTTATGTAAGCTTCAGTCTGGGCAGCAGAAAGGTGTGGCCCTCAACTGGAAAATACATTACAGCAGCTTGTGTGCCCTAGGTGAGGTTGGGCTATTGTACCAGCCGTCCATCTTGCAACAGTACAATTAGTGTCAGCTGCCATTTGAAATTAGTATTTGGAAGCCTCCAAACCCAATTTTGCTGTATCCAATAGCTCTGACACTGTTAAGAGGGGTTAGCCTCATCACTGTCGACAACTGACTGCCAGAGGCTTTCTGGCAGAGGGCTGCTATGCCTGGCAACAAGCTTGCTGGATTGCCAGGGATACCGAAAGGAACCCCTTTTTAGCCATATTGCTGAATTAGGAGCCTTAAGGATTTCTAATGAGTCCATTTTTATTTTATTTATTTTTTAATTTATAGATAGGTAAAAAGAGCCTTTTTAAGGGTGTCAGCCCTATACGCTCCATATCTTGTACCTCCTCTTCATCATGGATCTCTTCAGTTGTATGTAGAGCCAGGGTCTCTACCACTTCCTTCACAAAAGAGAAATGGGAAAGAAATCTTATGTGGGTCGGGGGGTAACCAAAATCCTGTCCGGTTGACACCTCAGGTTCAATTCCCCTCTCATGCTGGTTACAGTTATCATTATCATCATCATATCCATATGCCAAACTAATAACAACAACAACAATCTTATTTTTATGGCACCTTTCAAAAACCAAGGTGCCTAAGAAAGTTTAAAAACACATCAAACATCTTAGTATTTTAGAAAATATATAAAAGCAGTAGGCACCAGAGGGCAACAACAGCTGCTTTTCAGCAGAGTAATCACAGGCTGCTGAGAAGAAATACCCTGCAACACCTGGAGTAAAGCTAAGGCCTGTTAGATCAGCAGGAGAAGGCTTTAACAGGCACCTGAGGGACCTCTTGAGCGTTTCAGCCGGGTTGTCAGAGTGCTTTGTTTTCTTCAGCTTTTTTTTATTTTTTTGACAGGCACCGGAGAGTCAGCCGGCTGATTGCCTCTCTTGGCAGAGCCCTCACCCATATCAGGGGTGGAAACAGAGGCTCTGGAAGGACTTGCCACATTCATGGAGGGGGTGGACTGGTCAGAGCCCAGGGACCCCTCCTCAAGCCAGAGCCCTCACCCATATCAGGGGTGGAATTAGAGGCTTTGGAAGGACTTGCCACATTCATTGAGGGGGTGGACTGGTTAGAGCCCAGGGACCCCTCCTCTAGTTTCCTTTTAAACTTGCCACATTCTTGTAGAGGGTGGACTGGTTAGAGCTCAGGGACCCCTCCTCTAGTTTCCTTTTAAACCTCTCCCTGCATTTTTCCCACTGTTTTACCAGGGAAAGACTTAAATATATCACTATCTTCATAAAATTGTTATTGCCAAAGGCAGATCAAGCAAAGATCATGCTTATCTGGCTTAGCAAACACCTCAGCACACTTCAACAACCAGGAGGTCCTGTAAAAAAACCAAAAACAAACTTACAAACATTTTAAACAGGGTTTATTTACTCTAAAATTGATTAGCTTTGTGGTCATAAAAGTGCTAAAACATTGTGAAATGCATAGCATAGCTGGCCCGATGGCACTGCGGCACTGGGCACCCACACCTCACGCTTCATCGGTGACCTGGGTTTAGGAATGAGCTCGGGTCGTCGGGGGTCCAGTAGGGAGGACTAGGATTGAGCGTCGGGAGACAGCTCTCCCTAGTCCTAGGGGTGGGCTGGGGAAAATACACAGCTCTGTGGCGACCTATGGGCGCCGGAGTACCGCATACGGTGGTGTAACTGAGGGACGGCGTCTGCATGTATGTGCAGGGCGTCATTACCCGTCCAATCCCAATGGGGGAGAAGCAAGTGGAAAATGGCAGCACAAGTCCGGCGGCAGCTTGATGGCCGCGAGTTCCACGCGGCCAATGATGCCTGGAGGCATGTGCGTGCTGGTTCCCTCTCCGGAGGCGCGGGAAGCTCACGGAGGCCCTTCGCGAGGTGCAGATGCGCTCACAGCTGGGCATGCAAGCTTCGGGGTCAACGGGAAAGCAGCGGTGGCTGGATGTGGGGCTGGACTGTGGCTGCATGGCAGAAAGTGTTAAATGATAAAAAAAGAAATGCATATCACTTGCCTCACTTTGTTAACAAGCATAACACTTCTAGAAAACCTATATAATTACTTTCTTTACAGTTACTACTGCTAATCAATTGTATAAAAATCCTGCTATGAGGAAAAACAGTAAATAACAATAGACACAAGGTAGTAATGAAAAATGAGAAAAATACTTTGTTTTTTTGATCTTAACAGTAATCAGATGATCTTGATTGAGAGAGAGAGAGAGAGAGAGATATCTCTAGGGCATCTGATGTCTTCAGCAGAGAGAGAAATCTGATGCAGAATGTGAGCAGTTAGCACAAGGCTGTTTGAAAATAGATGCATGTGCTAAACATTCCATGATTAGCATATCATTCTATCTCTCTGGGGCAGTCCTGACTTCATAGAGTACTGCAAAGAGTAATAATATTAGTGGATTCCCGGGGTTAGAAAGAACAGTTATATATGGTTGTATGTGATAACCACGACTCAGTAAGAGTGTGGACAAAAAAAGCAACTCCGAATATCGTTGAAAGTAAAAATGGCATTTACCACAACAGAGCCTGCTGCAAACAGCACCGGGTGCCTACTTTCTGTGTGGGGGTGATTTAAATACAGGTTACTCACCTGTAACAGGAGTTCTAGGAATGGTATATGTTGTTCATCCACACTATCTGGCAGGTATCCTTGCCGCTTTAAGTCTTGCCGGAAGGTCTTCAAGCTGGCTCCTCCCACCCACCCGGGCGGTAAAACTCTCGGCTCCGCCCCATGACGCCAGATCTGGCCCGCTGGAAGCTCAGGTTGTGCGTCGAAGCCGAGGAGGTTGGGTGGGTCGTGTGGATGAACAACATATACCATTCCTAGAACTCCTGTTACAGGTGAGTAACCTGTATTTCTAGGGACATGGATATGTTGTTCATCCACACTTTCTGGCAGACTCCTAGCAGTTCTCCGGGAGGAGGGAGGCAAGGCGCACACCCCAATACTTACTTGGGAAAGAGTGACTGGAGAACCGAGGCCCCAAAACCAGACATCCGGCGTGACTCAAGGTCGATGTGGTAGTGGGTAATAAAGGTATGTGCCGACTTCCAGGTAGCAGCCCTGCAGATATCCTGGATAGGGACATCCCTGGAAGCAGCTACCGATGCAGCGGTATGGCGGGTAGAATGAGCTCTTATCCCTCTGGGAGGCTCCATGCCCGCCAACCTATAGCAGAGCTCTATGCAGGAGGTGACCCACCTGCCTATCGTCCGCTTTGCTGCAGGTCTGCCAGTTGCGGCTTCAGCGTAGGTGACAAACAGCTGGCGAACCTCTCCCCGAACTTCAGCCGTCCGCTCCTTATAATAAGCGAGCGCTCGTCTAGGGTCCAAAGTATGGAGCCTATACTCGGCCTCCGAGATGTGATTGAGGTAGAACACCGGCAGAGTCAACACCTGGTTAAGGTGAAACTCCGACACCACCTTCGGTAGGAATTTCAGGTGGGGGCGCAGGACAACCTTGTCCCTGTGGAAGACCAGGTAAGGAGACTTGATGGAAAGCGCCTGGAGCTCTCCCATCCTTCTGGCTGACGTGATAGCCACCAAGAGGCGGTCTTCCACGACAGGTGTGAAATATCGCACCTGTGCATTGGATTCGAATGGACTTGCCCATAAGCGGCCAATACCAGCAGTAGATCCCACAGAGGTGGAGGTTCTAGCGGAGGAAATGTGGTCAAGACCTTTGAAAAAGCACCCGACCACCTTCTCCTGCACCAGCGACTGCTTGCCGGCCCGCGCCCGGTAAGCAGAGATGGCTGCCAGGTGCACCTTAAGGGTCGTCGACCGAAGCCCTTGCTGAGAAAGGGACCACAGGTAGTCCAGAATGCTTGCCAAGGGGCAGTCGGAAGGGTCCAAGCCCTTCCCCTGACACCAAATGGAGAATCTCTTCCATTTGAAGGCATAGCATTTCCTGGTCGACTCCTTACGGGACACCTCAACGACGTTGAGGACCTCGTCGGAAAGACCCAAAGCCTGGAACTCTAGCCGCTCAGGAACCAGGCCGTCAGGTGCAGGGATTGAAGGTCCGGATGGGATACCTTCCCCTGGCTGACTGAGATCAGGTCCGGGTGGGCTGGAAGACGCCTCGGGAGCCAGGAGCTGAGGCGGAGGAGATCTGGATACCAGAACTGGCGGGGCCAGTCTGGGTCTACCAGAATCACCTGCGCCTTGTCCCTCCTCACCTTGACAAGCACTTTGTGGATCAAGGGAAATGGGGGAAAGGTGTAGAAGAGGCCCGGGGTCCACGGCCTCGAGAAGGCATCCCCCTGCAGCGAGCCCTGCTGAGGGGGGAGGGCATGGAACAGACTCAGCTTCACATTCTCCCTTGAGGCAAACAGGTCCACCTGAGGCGTGCCCCAGTGGGAGAACAGATCTTGTACTACCTCCGGCAGGAGAGACCACTCGTGAGACGCAGCCCCTATCCGTCTTAGGGCATCGGCCAGGGTGTTGGAGGCTCCTGCCACGTGAATGGCTAGGAGATCCGCCTCCAGGTTGCGCACAAGGGACCATATGCGGAGAGCTTCCTTGCATAACAGCATGGAGCACATTCCGCCCTGGCGGTTCAGACAGTACATGGTCGTGGTGTTGTCCGTCTGGACCTGAACCACTTGACCCCGTAGAAACGGAGCGAAGGTGGTGAGAGCTAGATGGACCGCTCGGAGCTCCAGCAGGCTGATGTGGCATCAGGACTCCCAAGGGGACCAGAGGCCGTGCGCTCGGTGTTCCCCCAGATGGGTACCCCAACCCATCAGAGATGCATCGGTCGAGAGAGAGACCGTCGGCTCGGAGCGGACAAACAGGATGCCCTTCTGCAGATGTGCTGGAACGATCCACCATTGGAGAGCATTCCACATCTCCTGGGTCACTGTCACGGGCTGGTCCAACGGATCACAGCGTTGTGACCACTGGCTGGCCAGTCCCCATTGAAGGGGATGCATGTACCAACGGGCCCAACAGACCACGCTGGTGCAGGCCGCCATGAGGCCCAGGAGGCGCAGGAAGTCCCGGGCAGGGCGCAATTGCCCAACCAGAAATGATTGGGCAAAGGAGGAAAGAACCTCGGCCCTGTCCACCGGGAGCCGTGCTCTGGCTCGAAGAGAGTCGAGCTCTGCCCCGATGAACAGTATCACCTGCTTTGGTATGAGTTCCGACTTGGCCTCGCTGATGAGGAGGCCAACCTGAGAGCAAACCTAGAGAGCCAGATCTCTGGACCGCTCCACCGCCTGTCTGGAGGGGGCTGCTATCAGCCAATTGTCCAGGTAAGGGTACACCCGGACCCTTCGGCGCCGCAGGAATGCTGTCACCACTGCCATGCATTTGGTGAAGACCCTGGGAGCTAGGGAGAGGACAAGGGCATGGCCTGAATCAGAAGGGATCCTCCGCTCTGAAACGGAGGAATCTCTGATGGGACGGATGGATTGGGACGTGAAAGAACACGTCCTGGAGGTCCAGGGAACAGAACCGCATGCCTCGTTCCAAGGATGGGATTATCTGAGCCAGAGTGACCATCCTGAAGGTTCGAGACCTTAGGAACTTGTTCAAGTCGTGCAGGTCGAGAATGGGGCGCCAGCCCCCCGTCTGTTTTGGGACCAGGAAGTACCTGGACACAAACCTCGGGTCTGGAGGAGGATCCGCCACCTTCCTGATCACCTCTTTTTCGAGGAGCAGGGCAATATCGGCTTGGCGGGCTGACAGCGAGGCTGTGGACCCCGTGGCACCCCAAGGGGCGACGGCTCGAAAGGGTGTGGCCTGCTCGAACTCTAGAGGCAGGCCTTTTCATACCACCTCCAACACCCAGCGGTCCGTGGTGATAGCGGACCAGGCGGAAAGGAAGTGGCGGAGCCGTCCCCCTACAGGGGAACCCAGCGGGAGTGGCGAGGCTGGGGCGGCACCCCTCAACCGTCACTGGGCAGGCTTGGAGAAGAACTGGTCGAGGGACCTCCTGGGCCTTTACCTCCTTGCTTCCTGTTGGAGGAAGCCGCGGCTGGTTTGGGGCGCCAAGTGCGAGCCTGCTGGCCCTGTTGCTGGTGCTGCTGGGCGGTGAGAGCAGGGACGAAGGGCGAAAGGACTTCTGCTGCTGATGGCGGCCTCTCCCTCTTAGGCGGAGGTGACCGAGTCCAGGGTGGCATTGGACTTCTCGATCCGCTGGAGGTGTCCCTCCTCCAGGGCCGAAGGGTCAGTCCCAGAAGGGCCGTCCACCAACCTGTGCTGGGTATCCGCTGCGAAGGTGGATATCCTCAGCAGCCACGCCCTGCGTCGCATGCCACCTGACCGCTACTGACCTGGCACCAGAATCACCTATGTCAGAGAGCAGTCTGAAGCTGCTGCTTTGCCACCGCCTACCCTGGTCCCGCGCGTGGCAGACCGTGGTCTGCAGGTCAGGTGGGAGATAAGAACAACCTCATCCAGGGGCCCAAGAGGCGTGGGAGAAGTGTGCCATCAGCACGGCTGAGCTGGCCTGTCGGAGGCCAAGGGAGGATGCAGCGTGCACCTTGCGCCTGGCAAGTCCAGCTTTTTAGACTCTTTGTCAGGGGGCTTATCCACATCCCGAGCATTACCGGAACGGCGGAAAATGCTGTCGGTGACTAACCCCTCAGCAGAGGGTGCTCTGAAAACGGGCAAAGAGCCTGTAGGGACCGCATACTTCCTGGCCATCCTGGCCGAGGCGCAGGACAGAGCAGGCCACTACAAAGCTCCAAGGCTGGGCCAACAATGGCCTCAGCCACGGAGAAAACCTCCGTGGAGAATCCCTCGGTCAGAATCTCCGTCAGGGGATACTTGGCGCGTTTGGGCACGGGCTCGAGCTGCATCCCGGTGGACTCCGAGATGAGTCGAAGCAGACCCAAGAAGGACGATGGGCTATCGTCCACTGACTGGCCCCCGGAGGACTCCAGATCAAACTGCCTGGAGAACAGGGAGGAGTCGTCGTCGGATTCTGAAGAGTCTGCGAAGAGCTGCCTCGGCCCTGAGCCACCCTCCACCTGCCGAGGATGGTCGGGAGTGAGGGTGACCGACAACCTGTAGGGCAGGCCGTGACCTGACCGAGAATTCTTGGTCGGTGCCCCTGACTTCGGTTGTGGAGGCGGAGGATCCACCACAATCGGTGGAGCAGTTGGTTTCAGCCGAGCAACCGGCCCTGGAGCGGGCAACTTGACTGGAACGAGTGGTTGCTTCGGTCGTTCAGGCGACAGCCACTTGATGGCCGGGGTCTTGGCTGGGGCCGGCTTAGGCCTGGACAACAGCAACTGCTGCCACATAAGGTCCTCGTAGCGACGGCGCAATTTGCGCCGCAGCCTCTCATCACCTGAGGAGGAGGACGAGGAAGAACGGTGTCGCCGCTTACTTCGGTAACGAGACCAAGACCGCTGATGTCGGCGGGTACGGCTGGACCGAGAGGAGGTCCGAGACCGAGACCTTCGGGGGGACCGAGGGTGGGTCTGGGAAGGGGCGGGGGACACCCGCTCTTCCCTCGGCTCGGGCACTTTAACCAGGGACTGCGGCCCAGAAGGCGCAGGCAGATCCTCGGTATCCACCGGGGGAACCGGTGAAGGAGGGTTGTCTGCTTCTGCAGTCGACAGCCCGTCTAACGGATCGATAAAAATCTCGACTTCGTCGACAGGAGTCTCGGCAGGCTGGCCTGACGGGGGCACCGTGAAGCCAGCAGCCTCAGCTGCAACCTCGACCGAAGTCGACGGTCAGCTGTCCGGGGAAGGAGACCTCTCCCGCTCCCGCGAACGCCGACGTTGAGACTTACCTTTCAACTCCTTTTTCTTGGGACGAGAAAAATGTCCCGAAGGCCCCTCTCCTTTCGTGGAAAGGGACTGACAAAGCTCCTTGAACGAAGCCGTATACGAGGAACTCAGAGAGAGCAGGATAAATGGCGCGGCCGAGGAGGAGGAAGATGTGGCCTGGGCCGCCTCCTCCTCGAGGGCGATCAACTGCTCGAGCTGCTCAGCCGAGCCAGCTGCCATGGACACCACCCAATGAGCCTCTTTGGATTTTACCAGCGGAACGTTGGGCGCCCGAGCCTAATCAAGCAGCGATCGCCCAGGACGCTACAAGAAAGAGCGGCATAACTCGCAGGCCTGCAGGTCGTGATCTAGGCCTAGGCAGTAGACGCACGTGGAGTGCGGATCCGTCCTGGACACTTTCTGCCTGCAAGGTCACCTCCGAAAGCCGGGAACAGATGTGTCCATCGCAGTCGCAAGGGAAGATGAAGACCGAAGTTTAGAAAACTTCAAAACCAATTTCGGAAGAACCGAAGGGTTAGGATCCAGTCTAAAACGCACAGCGCTAAGGAGGGAACCTGAACTTCCAAGCGGTAAGGAAGATCTGGCGTCATGGGGCGGAGCCGAGAGTTTTACCACCCGGGTGGGTGGGAGGAGCCAGCTTGAAGACCTTCCGGCAAGACTTAAAGCGGCAAGGATACCTGCCAGATAGTGTGGATGAACAACATATCCATGTCCCTAGAAACAAACTTTTTACATGGGGGGCTATGCCCCCCACACCGCCATTATGAATATAATCAACTCTTGGGGGGGTGATGAAACCGAGGGACAGGGAAAAACTTGGGAGGGCAGCCTGTGGGCAGAAGGGTACAATGTCAGGAGGGCAGGGGAATGGGGCTACTCGGGGGGAAGGGCAACCTGCAGGTGGGAGACAGCGGGGAAGGGGAGTTAATAAAAAAAAAAAGTTCACCAAAAAAAAAAAAAGACCCCCACTAGCCAATAGTCCGCCAGTCCCAGAGGTGAGTCTGAAGCCACCACACCAAATGGCCAGCTGGGAACTGCCTGGCCAAACGAGGCCCTATAGCCTCATGCAGCTCGTGTTGCTGACTACAACACTTGCTGTATGCTGATGCTCACTATTCTTTCACCCGCGCTGTTCCCACAGGTGCTCAAATTGAGTCACTTAATTTGACACACCCATATTATGGGATACCGTTACGTATTTACCGTAACAGTAGATCTTCAAGAGAATTTCTTTCATCAGGCCACACCTATGGAACTATAAGTTGTCAGGCACTAGGACTACATGGAAACTTTTGCAACCAGTCCACTAGGGGCCACCCACAACAACATCAGATGTCAACTCTCCCATATCAACGTGGGCAGCCCCTTCCCTCCTCAGTTCTCCACCAGATATCATTCTCGGAGGACCTCCCTATAGGGAACTAGGAGAGAACCTAAGGCTTTACCAACCAGGCAAGGCAGGGGAGCAGCAGATAGACCCTCACGGAGAAGGAAACAGCAATCGCAGATTCTCAGGATCCTATAGAGGGAAGTGGGGGGATGGCATGGCCTGATTAGAGAGATTCTCTCAAAGTTCTACTGTTACAGTAAGTACGTAACTGTTCTTCTTCCAGGATATCTCTTTCATTAGGCCACACCTATGAAATGAGTACCAGGCAGTACTGATCATAAACAGTCTGGGTGGCTGGAGCCTACAGGTCTGAAAAAGCAGGTCCTGAAGCACAGCTAGGCCAATGTCAGCCTTTATTTGAAAGGCAATGTCCAGACTGTAGTGCTCAGTGAAAGTGTGGCCAGTACTCCAGGTGGCAGCTGCATAGATTTCTGCAGCAGACACATTTTTGAAACAGGCAATGGATGTGGCCTTGCCTCTAGTGGAATGACCACAAACAGCCCCAGGAAGTTCTTTACCATACTTCCTACAACAAAAAGTAATACAGTTTTCTAATCATTTAGACAGGCACTGTTTAGAAACTGGAGCACCCTCTTTCAAGGCGAATGAAACAAAAGCTGTGCGAACATCCTGCAGTCCTTTGTGCCTTGCATAGTACCTGAATATTCTATATACATCTAAAGTATGGAGCAATGCTTACCCTGGACTATCATGTTCAGGAAAATAAGCTGGCAGGTGGATGGCTTGATTTTTAAGTAAATTCACACCACCTTTGGTAAAAACTTAGGATTAGTATGCAAATACACCATTGTCTTTGTGGAAAATCAAGTAAGGAGGCTCACACGTTAGAGCCTGTAGTTCTAAAATCGTTCAAGCAGAAGTAACGGCAACCAAAATCAATGCTTTCCAAGAAGGAAAGTGTATGACACAAGTAGCAGCTGGCTCATAAAGAGCCATAGTAAGCTTTTCCAAAACAAAATTTAGGTCCCAAAGTGGGACTGGACTACAGATAAGAAGCTTCAAGTGCAGAATGCCTCTCAAGAACGTATGGTCCACCTCCAGCTGTGCAACCATATGACCTCAATAGGCATGTAGAAAGCGGAAATGGCAGCCAGGTGCACTTTGATACAAGAATATGTAGGTCTGCATCTGATAAAGACAACAGGTACTCTAGAACCTGATTTACTTGACAGGTAAATGGATCTAAGTGATGAGAAGCGGCCCACAAAGCAAACCGCTTCCACTTCATAGAATAAGTGGCCCAGGTGGAAGACTTTCTGGCAGCCACCTTTTGGGAAACCCCAAATCTAGCAATGGCTATGTTTTCAGGAGTCATGCATGGGGATGAAGAGACTTGAGGTCCGGATGGACAACGGTTCCCTCCCTGCTCCTGCAATAGTAGGCACTGGCATAAGGACAGAGGTACTGGTGGTTCCACTGCCAGATGTTGCAGTAGGGGACACCAGATCTGTCCAGGTCATAGTTTTCAAATTATTATTTAAATTATAAAATTAGGGAAATTATAGTAAAACAGCTATTCATTCCTATGGTTGAATATGGTGCCCACATCTACGGACTAGCCAATAAAACATCCCTGAGGAAAATAAATTATACAATAAAATGGCACAGTTTGTGTTAAAATGCAGTTTTCTTACACATCATTGTGATATGTTCATTAAATTAGGGTGGAAAGACTGACACAAAAAAATAAATGGATTTGTCAAATCTATAAAACTATAGATTCTGAAAATTCTGATTATTTAACAAAAGTTACAGCTGAAAGACCATGGATATGGGCTCAGAACAAGTAATGAAAATAAATATGTTGCTCCTAAAGTACTGAATAAATACGGTCAAATTATCTTTTCATATCAATTTAGTAAATACAGGAATTTTTCAGATTCCCAAGATAAAAACTTGGTTAAAACATCTAGATTGTTTAAACAACATTAAAGTAAACAACCCTGGATAGTTTGTCAGTGCAACCTTGCTTAGTCTTAAGAACATAGATAGTTGGTATGAAAAGTTAAAAGTATACTAATGTTAAAGAAGAAAAAAATACTCACTTTAGTAATCTTGTTTCTTCCAAGGTATTCCTCTATATTCATAACTCTCTGCAGTCAGCCTCCTAAATGGAGCTGCCTGGAGAAAATGGAACTCTATGCAAATAACAGAACCATTATAGGCTCATGACACAGATTCAAACTGTTGCCCTTATCTGCTGCAACGTTCCATCAACATATCCGATTTCTAAGAAGCCTACAAGGAAAACTATACTAAGACTTATCTGAATATACTTATCTAATACAACACAACTTAAACTGTCCATGACAGCATGAAACATCCTTAATATTTTTATAATCCTAACACCCCGAATGCCAGAATCACCTGGAAAAAGAAGGGAATTGAATATTTCCCACTAGGGTTAATAAACATATATGCCAGTGTTAAGGACTTTCTATTAGGAAAAACTTGATCAGGACTGCAGAGGCTCTGGAAGGGGAGGCAGGGTGGGAAGAGTTATGAATATAGAAGAATACCTTGGAAGAAACAAGATTACTAAGATGAGTAATTTTTTCTTCTAACCCTAGGTATTCGTCTATGTTCCTAGCTCTCTGAAGACTTCAATGCAGTACCTTTGCAGATGGGCAGAGAACCTACTTACCAAAGAGGCTCTGCAGGACTGCTGTGCCAAATCTGGCATCACTTCTGGACTGTGCGTCAAAACTGTAGAGTTTAGTAAATGTGTGTACTAACCTCTGGGTAGCAGCTTTACAGATTTCCAGTAATGGGATATCTCTGGATGCTGTTATAGTAGCAGCTGTGCTTCTAGTTGAATGAGCCCTCAGGCTTGCTGGGGGTTTCTTGTCAACTTCTGAACAGCAAAACTGAATGAATTGGACTATCCAGCAAGAGAATGACCTCTTATCGTGCCTATGATCCCTGGTATGGGTAATATAGTAACTTAATGCCCTTTTGACATTCAGACTACAGAGTTTGTGCTCACCTGAACTAGTATGTTCAGTGAAGAAAACTGGCAATGTAATGGACTGGTTTAAGTGAAAATCGGAAACCACCTTGGGAAGAAATCTTCTATTTGTTCTCAGCACCACCTTATCATTATGGAAGGAAGGATAGTTCTTCTACACACATAAGGCTTGTAGTTCACTTATTCTTCTAGCTGAAGTAACTGCAACCAGAAACACAGTTTTCCAGGTAACACTTTTTAAAAAAATGTGCAGAGCACATAGGCTCAAAAGGTTTCATGAGCTGAGCAATGCATATGTTCAGGTCCCATAGTGGAATTGGTTCCCTAATAGGTGGGTGCAAGTGGCACAAACCTTTAAAGACCTTTTTGAAAATGGGATTATATGCCATGGAGACACCTCTCCCACCTGAAATGTAGGCAGAGATTAATGCCAGATGAACTTTCAGGGATGTATACATCAGCCCCTGAGAGTGGAGGTATGTGAGGTATTCCAGGATAATTGGGATCTCCACTAAAGTGGGAGAAATCTCCTTGGGAATTACACCAAATAGAGAACCTCTTCCATTTTGATGAGTAGGTTTTCTTAGTCAAAGGTTTTCTATATCTTTTCAGGATATCCAGAACAGTTTGAGAAAGATTTAAGTTTGCATATTCTAGGTCCTCAACAGCCATGCCTTGAGTTTGAGAGACCTGAGATTCAGATACAAGATTTTCTCCTTGTGGAAGATCAACAGGTTGTGCCTCTTGGATAAATGTATTGGTTTGGCTACCGACATGGAAAGTAGTACAGGGTACCATGGCTGCCTGACCCAGTCTGGTGCTATCAGAATCATTGATGCAGGCTGTGACCAGAGTTTGATCAGGACTCTGAAGATGAGAGGGAAGGGAGGAAAAGCATACAAACTTCTCCCTGACCAGTGCAGAGCCAGAGCATCCAGTGGGATTGTTCCCTTGGCTGATGGTCTGCAACAAAAGACGGGCAGAAGGTGGTTTTCTTGGGATGCAAACAGATCCACCTCTGGTGTGCCCCATCTCCCGAACACCAAGTCCAGTACTTGTTTGTTGATGGACCACTCATGATGTGCCTGGTTGATCCTGCTCAGGGCATCTGCCAGGGTACTGTCCTTTCCTGGTATGTGAGTGACCTGTAATGAGGCCTTTAGTGAGTAAACCAGACTCCAGACTTTCATAGCATCTGTGCATAGCGGGTCCTACTTTGTTCCCTCTTGCTTGTTTATACAGTACATTGTCGTGGTGTTGTCTGTCCTGACTTGCACCACTTTCCCTTGTACCAGATGGGCGAATGTTTTCAAGGCCAGAAACACTGCCCTTAGCTCTAGCAACTTTATATGTAGGAGTATCTCTGTGATGGACCAGGTTCCATGAGTGATGTGATTCCCTAAGTGAGCACCGCACCCTAACAGAGAGTCATCAGTTGTAAGGCTATCTGATGAGGTTTCACTTTGGAAGGGTACCCCTTCCCTGAGGTTGTCTGCTTCCTTCCACCACTGGAGGGCTTAAAGCAGGGTTCTTGTTACTGGAACTGGTTTTGTCAGTTTGTATTTTCTCTGGCACCAGTGTGCTCTAAGATGAAACTGTACATGCCTCATTTGGAATCTGGCACCCAGGACTGTGTCTTTTGCTGCAGCCATATGTCCCAGAAGTTGCAGAGCGGTCTTGCTGGTCATGGCTTGTTCAGCTTGAATGAGGCAGCTAACTGCAGAATGCTTTGCACCCTGTCCTGAGGGAGGAAAGCTTTTCCTATATTGTGTTCAGTTCTGCTCCTATGAAATGCAGGACTTGTACTGGAGTGAGAAAAGATTTTTCCTGATTTACCAGGAATCCTAGAGACTGTAACAGGTTTAGTGTTATCTTTAGGTGATCTTGTACCTGCTGTGGTAAACTTCCCATCACTAGCCAGTCATCGAGATAAGGGAAGACTGATATACCTAACCTCTTAGCTATGCCACTACCACTGCCAGACACTTTGTAAACACCCTGGCTGCTGAAGTGAGACCGAAAGGTAGAGCTGAGAATTGGTAATGTCCTGATGGAAGTCTGAATCTCAGGTACTTCCTGTGAGATTCTCTTATTGGGATGTGAAAGTAGGCATCTTTTAGATCTAGAGATGCCAGCCAATCTCCCTGCTGGGTAACTGGCAAAATCATTGCCACTGCGACCATTCTGAACTTTGTTTTATTAGATGCCTGTTCAGAAGTCTGAGGTCTAAAAATAGCGCACTCCTATTTTCTTTTTGGTAGAAATATCTTGAATAGAAACCTCTTCCTTTCGGATGACTTGGGACACACTCCACTGCTATTAGCTGGAGTAAGCTTTGAACCTCCTTCTCCAGGAGTTTTTTCTCTCTCTGAGGGAAGTTGGTCTGAATGCCCTTGTTTTCAAGGGGGGAAAAGACTTGAAACTCAGGGACAACCCCTGACTCACCACCTCCAGGACCCACTTGTCTCTGGTGATAGAATGCCAAGCCTGGAAACAGTGAGCCAGTCTGCCCCCTACTGGCAGAGGGGAGGCAGCCTTGATCATTAAGTCATGGATTATGTTTTGCCCGGAGCTGAGCTTGGGTAGTTTGGGAACCTCTCTTAGAGCCCCTTCTACATCTGGCCCTGAAATACCCAGTCTGCTGTGGATATTGTTGATACTGTGGGAAAGCCCGTGCCTGATAAAAAGGCCTACTATAAGCTGTCCTTCCACTGCCTCCCCTTCCATATGGCCTATAGGAGGAAGAAGGCCTCTCTTTAAGGATTTACTCTACAGGTGGCTTTATATTCATCCCCTTTTCATGCATGCTTCAGCCTGTTGACCAAATAGTGAGTGATCCTCTATAGGGAAACCCATGGCTTTAGCCTGGGTATCCTATGTTAAATTAGTAGCCCTGAGCCATGCCAGCCTTCTAAGGGCTATGGTAAGGGCCATCCATCTGGCAGCACTGTCGCTGGCATCTGTTGCCATTTGAAATTGGTACTTGACTGCTTCCAGTCCAGACCTTGCTGTTTCTGCCAAATCATCAGAGAGAGGTGAAGGGGCCTTCTCTTCCATGGCCAATGCGGACTGCCACAGTGATTTTTGGTACTGTGCTGAGTAAGCTTGGTAGTTAGCCTGTCTTACTTCTAGTAAAGCGGCTAAATGACCCTTCTTTGACATACTGTCTATTTTGCGAGAGTCATTCTCGGGTGGGTGAGAAGCTAAGGGAACCCCACCTTCTCACAGGCTGCTTGCTGGACTATCCCCTGATGATCAGGGTGAGAGAAGAGGAATTCAGCCCTTTGTCTGTCCAGTTGGTACTTCTTATCTGCCTTCTTGTCCAGAGGTGGAACAGAATTTGAGTCTGCAGGATTTTAAACAAGTCTTTTAAAGAATTTGTTTACAGGGAGACGGATTTTCTTTGTGGGTGTTAACCCCATCATCTCCATATATTTGGTCTCTTCTTCATCTTCTATGACCCTGTAGCCAGGTCAAGGGCATCCACTATTTTCCTTACAAAGGAAAAATGAGAGGAAAAATCTTCTTGTCAAGGGGGAGAACCGAACTCCCTCTCTGGTGAGATCTCTGGTTCAACAGGCTCACCTTCATCCATTTCAGGTAAATCATACTCTTCAAACTCCATCGTATCCTGAGATGGGTTTGGTTCAGAGGAAGGGGCAACTGAATTTGAACCGGCGCTGGAAGGGTTGGAGTAGGTATTAAACCCTGTATGACCTTCATGGCCTGGTCAATCTCCTGTGATGATGGCAGGCTGTGAGGCACAGATGAAACCCCTTTTTGTTTATCTGCCGGGGGATCAACATGCTTTGTCTTTTTGGTTTTCTTAGTGGGAACCAGAGAGTCAGCCGGATCACCCATCCTTTTTACAGTAGCTGTTTCACCCTTATCAGGGGTGCTTAAAGAGGAGACAGCAGTTTCACCCAGAGATTTAGAGAGTGTGGGTTGGTCAGAACCCGTAATACCCTTCTCCAATCTTTTTTGTAGTGTTTCAAGTCTCTTTTCTACTGTTTTCTGTGGGAATGATTTGCAGATATCACAATCTGCCTAAAAATGATCATTTCCCCAGGCAGACTACACATACAGTAAATCTGGCTTGTCTGCTTTTACAAAAACATCCCCACATTAAAGGCAGTTTTTAAACCCTGGGGGTCCAGTCTTTTTCTTAGGTTTTTCAGCCATGATCAACCGATGAAGAAAAACAAGAACCACAATAAAGATTTCACTCTTTTTTTTTTTTTTTTTTTTTTTGCGGTCAGTTCAGGAACCGATGAAAGTTCTGATAATGAACCAAGAACCAAATAATCAGAACTGGTTTAGCAGTTCACAGAAACCAGATTAGCGGTTCACAGAAACCAGGTTAGTGGTTTCAAATACAAAATTATTTCAAGTTAAATAAGGTAAAATAGTTAAAAGTAAATAGCGGAATTAGTAAATAAAGCTTCCGCAAAGGGTACTAAGACCCAGTTTCCCAACAGTTATACCGAACCGTGAGGAACCGAGAAAATAAATTAAAACAACACTAAATAATGCTAGCTAAACCAACATTAAGGTAATAAAGAGAAAATAAAGGCAGCTGTAAGAATAATAATATAAGAAACTACTTATATTCCGTAAAGAACCACAAGGAACGACTGATATGGGAAGTCTCCTGGGCGTCTTGACTTGTCAGGTGGAGAAAGTTAGGCTGTTGGTTAACTAGGATCTGCGGCCTATCCTGTAGGTAGGGAAATGGGCAGACTAGGTGGGCCAAGCGGTCCTTATCTGCCGTCAAAGTCTATGTTTCTATGATACGTTGATGGAACATTGCAGCAGATAAGGGCAGCAGTTTGAATGTGTGTCACAAGCCAATGATAGTTCTATCATTTGCATATAGTTCCATTTTCTCCAGGCAGCGTTGCTTAGGAGGCCGACTGCAGAGAGTTAGGAATATAGAAGAATACTTTGAGTTAGAAGTCTAGCTTATAAATAATTTCCATAACTGAAACTGTATTTATACTCTTAGTAAATTCTCTGAGTACCAAATGAATTTCCATCTATACAGTTATTAGGGTAACCAGAGGCTAGTTAATTTTTATTGTTAGGTGTATTTAGTGTTTCCCTCATTCTTATTTTTCAGGACGTCCAGAGTTTCCCAATCTGTATAAGTGAAACTTGTATTTATTATAACCACAGGTATATACATTATTTGCCTTACAGTAATGCATTATATTGAGAGTTTCCTTTAAATTTTACCCAGTGTTTTAAATATTCTTCCTTCCTGGTGATCAACTTGCCCTTCTCACTGTTTTGATTAATAATCTTTTCACCTTGTCTAATCATTATAGACCATTTAAGACTACCTACTTCCTTGAGTAATATTTGGATGCTTATGGCATCTTGATTTTATATTATATTATATGGGGTACTTAATGATCTCCTTTTTTAAAGAGTCTAGCAACTTTCCCCTTTTATTGGGGTTTATTTATAGTGGGCGTAAGTATTTAAGGATTTTTCCACCATTTTTCTTTTTTCTAGTAACCAAACAGGACCTTGTATCATGAGCAGTTAAGTATGGTGTTCATGTGTGTACTATGCATAGATACAAATATGTATGATGTTTATGCAGGTCTGTTAAGTACATGAAAACTTTATACAATTTCTTTTAATAGAAATTACTGTACCACAGAATCAACCTGAAAACTGGTACTCTGGATCTAATGGTGTATTTGTGCCATCTTCCTGTATAAAAATATTTTACTACATAGTGGAGCAATGAGGATAAGAGTTGCCCCATCCATCTGAAGTTTGAGTAGTACCTCTGAATGTGAAGGAAGGGATGGAAGACATACAGGAAACTCCCCTCCCAAGAGAGGGACAACGCTTCTTGCCAGAAAACTCCAGGTCCTGGAACGAGCGAGCAGAAAAGCGGCGGTTCTGCATAGTGTGGGGGATGCAAAAAGAACCCACTATGGACAACCCCATCTGTTGAACAGATCTTCCACCACTGAGGTCAACAGTTCCCATTCATGCATGCTGGAATATGACCTGCCTAGACTGTCTTCCAAGATGTTTTGGGCACCTGGAACATGTAAGACAGTTCTAGACTATGTTCTAGAGCCAAATACCAGACTCTCATTGCTTCCTTGCACGGGGGTGGGAATGAGTTCCCCCTTGCTTGTGATGTAATGCATCACACTGACGCTGTACGTTTGTACCAACAGAGGACCTGGGGACAGAACAGTCTAGAAAGCCTGCAGGCCATACAGAACAGCTCACATTTTTAGAACATTTATATGCAGGGTGCTCTCCACTATGATCCATGTGCCCTGCATCTGATGGGGCCCTAGATGTAACCCCCCAGCCCCTCCCTGTGGCATCTGTAGTTAAATTCTGGTGAAGTGAGAGGAGGGGGATCAGGAAAAGAACCCCCTTTAGCAGGTTGCTGGGTTCCATCTACCACTTGAGCACCTTACATACAGGAGAGGTTACTAGAACCCTCTGTTCTAGATCATCTGCGAGTTGGTCCCAATGGACTCTTAAGGTCCACTGAGGGATCCTCATGTGTAGTCTGGCCAGAGGTACTGTGACGATGGCTTCTGCCATCGGGCCTAAGAGCCGCAGGAATGTTTAGGCTGTGACATACTGGCTGTCGTGGACCATCTGAGCCTGTACAATCAACGTTCAGCCCTGTCCAAAGGCAGGAAGGCTGAGCCTTCGGCTGCATCCAGAAACATCCGTATATACTGTAGACACTGGCAAGGAGTCAAGACAGACTTTTGTACATTGTCAGTAACCCCTACAGTACTGAACAGCTGTCTTGTTTGAGCTAGGGTGTGCTGCAGTTGCTCCATGGAGTAAACTTCCAGCTACCATTCGTCCAGGTAGGGCAATATATAGAGGCTTTCCCTGTGAAGAGCTGCTGTTACTACTGCCAAGCATTTGGTAAAGACCTATGGTGCTGATGACAAACCAAAGGGCAATACTCTGAACTGGCAGTGTTCCCCCTTGAAACAGGAACCTCAAGTACTTCCTGTGAGGTTTGTGAATTTTGATAAGAGGGTAGGCATTCTTCATGTTGAAGGAAAAGATCCACTCCCCCACCTGCAGCAGTGGAAGTAGGCCCTGTAGGGTGACCATTCTGAACTTTTTGTACTCTATGAAAAAGTTCAGGTCCCCAAGATCCAAAATAGACCTCAGATCACCTATCCACTTTGGAACTAGGAAATACTGACAGTAGAGCTCTGGGTTTGTCTGTTCCATGGGTACAAGTTCCATTGCCTCTTCTGAAGCAAAGTGTGGACTTCCTCCAAGAGCAAAGGAATACGATCTGGAGGGTAATGTGTAGGCACTGGTGGATAATCTGGAGGTAGTTCTAGAAGTTCCACAGCATGACCTTGTGCTACTATTTCCAGGACCTAGGCATCTGAGGTCAACTCCTTCCACTTATCTAGGTGGAAGGAGAGACGATCCCCAATAATCATCCCTAGAGGCAGCGGTGATGGGGGGTTAAAAGAAGTCAGGCAGTGCCAGCTGCGGTGGCTCCCGACACACCACCACCTCTACGGCCTTTTGAGCAGGCACCTGGGGTGATTCTTGGAGTAGGCAGAGCTCCTGCTCCCTTGCCTTACTCTGCTGTCCGGTAGTGGTACGGTGTCTACTACTAGCTGGACTAAAAGGCACCATCTGTCTACTTCTTAGTTGGATATGATAGGGGGAGTGTACTGATTTCAAGGTCCTGCCAGGGTCCTGAAGATTAGGGAGGCTATCCTGAACATCTGGCAACACAACTTGCATCCTCTAAAGGGGGCACTGAGAATGGTCTGCTGGACATATGAACATCTGAAGAAGCCAGCAGAAGAAGGCCATTTGGTCTATCAAGTATGCTCATACTGCAGGGTCCACAGCTTAAGCTAATGGCCCTGTCTCCTCCCTCCCCACTCCTTCCATCCTCCCTACCCATGATTCTTACCTTCCCCCTATGCCTATCCCAGCCTCTCTTAAAGCTGCCCATTGTCTTCAACGAGATGACCACTTCTGGCAGCGCATTCCAAGTGTCCACCACCCTCTTTGTGAAGAAGTGCTTCCTAACCTCCCTCCTAAACCTCCCATCCTCCAGCTCAAGACTGTGCCTCCTCGTGTTATGGTTGCCACTCAGCTTAAAGAGACTCCCTTATCAACCTTATTTAGTCCTTTCAAGTACTTGAAGATCCCAATCATGTCCCCCCCTCTCTCCCATCTTCCAGGGAGTACATGTTCAGTGCCCTCAACCTCTCCTCATATGCCTTGCCCTGCTGACCAGCCATCATCTTTGTAGACCTTCTCCAGCAAGTTAATGTCCTTTTTGAGGTGTGGGCACCAGTACTGAACTCCATACTCTAGATGCAACCTTACCAGTGATCTGTACAAGGGCAGTATAACCTCCTCTCTCTTACTACTGATCCCCCTAGCTATGCAGCCCAGCATCTTGTTTGCCTTTGCTAGTGCTTTCTTGCACTGCGCGGAGTGCTTCAGGTCACTAGTGATCATCATTCCCAGGTCTTTCTCCTCCTCCTCTGATGCAGATACTCAGACTCCACCCAAGTAGTACTCTGTCCTCGGATTCTTGGCTCCAATATTTTTTTTTTTTTTTATTTAGTTTTTGTTTACCGGGTAAGTGCACTAGCCATAGCAATGACTATTTTCAGGCACGACCCGGGAGGATACAGTACAATCACAGCAAATATAACAAACGTAAGATACTATCACATAGTTAAAACAAGTGTACACTGTAGAACAAGGTGATAGGCATAGCAGACAATAGAATACAGAGCAAATAGTTATAGGCAGGGTAATTATACCTAACCATGTAAGTACTATCCTAGAAACAGGGTATACAGAGGCATGTTAATAAACAGGGCTAACAACATATTGTCAGACCAGGGTAATTAGGAGGAAATTATAGAAAGGGAGATAAAAGTGAGAGGCAGGAGTGGAGAAAATAGGCATAGTTTAGGATAGCATGGCGAGAGAGATGAGAGAAAAAGGGGAAGCGCTATACTTCTTGATAAGTTCAAATGAAAAGTGACAGAAGGGAAGAGGCTATAAAGTAGGAAGGGGCTAGGGGGGTTTGAAGCAAACATTGCTATGGGTAGAGGCAAGATGATTCCATAATCCATTTTTAAAAGAGGAGTGGGTTGGGGATTGGCATAGGGCTAGCAGTAGGGAGTTCCAGAACTTTGGGGCATGAGAGGCAAAGGCCAAAGCACCTTCAGAGGAATTGTGTCTGGGGACGAAGACGGGTGCATTATCAGCAGACCGCAATCCACAGCGAGGCGCCAGATTCAGGAAAAGACCTGCCAGGGGTCTGGGTATTTGTAATCAGACAATATTGTCTTTGCATTTCTTGGCATTGAAGCCAAGCTGCCAGATCCTGGACCACCTCCCCAGCTTTTCCAGGTCTCCCTGTAGGTCCTGTATCCCTTCAGCTGTGTCCACTCTCCCATAAAGCTTGGTGTCATCTGCCAATAGGCACATTTTGCCCTTAATGCCATCCACAATGTCACTGATGAAGACATTGAACAACACCGGCACCAGCACCAATCCCTGTGGGACACCACTGGTTACTGTTCTGGTGCCAGATAACTCTTCCCCCACAATCACCCTCTGGGTTCTGTCCCTCAGCCAGTTTTCCGCCCATCTGCCCATCTTTTCCCCCCAACTCCAAGATCCACCAACTTCCTGATCAATCCTTTTGTGGGGTACAGAATCAAAGGCCTTGCTGAAATCAAGACAGAGGATGTCTACTGCTTGGTGACACAGTCAAAGAAGTCAAACAGATTTGTTTGACACGATCTCCCCCCCATGAACCCATGCTGCCTCTCATCCTGGAGACCATGCTACTCTAGATATTCCACCAACCTTTCCTTTAGTATGGTCTCCATGAGCTTGCCCACAACGGAGGTCAGACTGACTGGTCTGTAATTCCCTAGATCATCTTTGGAACTGCTTCTGTGGAGAGGCACTACATGTGCTGGTCTCCAGTCCTGTGGTACGCCTGACTCTAGTGAGCTATTAAATAGGTCTGTCAGTGGCTCTGCCAGTTCCTTTGGTACCCTTGGATGTACTCTGTCCGAGCCTGGTGATTTGTCCACCTTCAATGCCAGCAGACCCTACCTCGCTCTATCCTCCTCTATCATTACATCTGTGTTCCCTTCCCACCTCTTCTTTTCCTCTTGAAGGTACTGGTCTGTCCTTCTCCTGGTGAAGACAGAACAGAAGTATTCATTTAGTATCTCTGCTTTTCCCTCATTATCCTCCACCCTCCACCCCTTTCTTAAGCCTAACAATCCCTTCCTTCTTGTCCCTTTTCTCACTTATATAGTGAAAGAAAGCCTTCTCCCCTTCGTAATTCCTTCAGTTATCTGCAGCTCCTTCTGTGCCTTTGCTCACGGACTTTCTTACTTGCCTCACTAGTCAACCTTAGGTAATTTTCCTATCCACCCCTCTTGGTCTTCCTGAATTTTCTACAGACCTACCTCTTTTCCCTTACTGCCTTGGCAACCCCAGAACTGAACCAGCTGGGCACTTTGGCCCTCGTGCTCTTCCTCCTGAGCCTAATGCACTCATCTGTGACAACCAGTATTCCTTCCTTAATAATGGACCACCTTTGGCCCACCCCATATCTGCTCTGATGCCCGCCAGATGGCTCCTTAGAACCTCACCCATTTTCCTGAAATCCGCAGTCCTGAAATCCAAGATTTTGGTCTTAGTCGGGATGCTTTCCCTGCCCATATCTAACTGAAACCACACTGTGCAATGGTCACTTCTACCCACTGGCTCCCTGATCATTATTTCCTGTACATGCTCCCCATCTGTGAGCACCAGATCAAGAATTGCCTCAGCTCTTGTTGGTTCAGTGATGCCCTGAGTCAGGAAATCACTCTGCAGTCCTTCCAGGATCATCTGACTCTTAGCACATGTTGTGGATGGTATACTCCAGTCCACCCTGGGCAGAGTTCAAGTCCCCATAATTATCATCTCTTTTCCTGCAGCTTCCAATATTTGTGAGATCAGTTCCCGTCCCTCTCCTCATCTTGACTGGGTGGTCTGTAAACCACCCCCAACCTCACTTTCTCCCTCTAATGTTGGACCTTAACTGAACCCATAATGCCTCCACCTCCCTTCCTCGGACTCCTCCTTGTGCAAGTTATTCCCTCCCTGATATAAACTGCCACCCTCCCCGACTACCCTGTCCCTCCTGTATAGTTCATATCCAGGGATCACAAGGTCCTATTCATGGTGTGATGTTGCCCAAGTCTCGGTTACTGCAGCTATGTCCACCCTCCACTCTACTAATAATGCCTGCAGGTCATCCATCTTGTTTACAAGACTCCGTGCATTCAGAGATACCACCCTCCACCTAGAGTCTGACCTTCCTTCTCTTCCCTCTTTTCTTCTATTCACATTTATCCCCTCTGCATGCACTCCTCCACATACCCTTGTTATGAGCTCCTCACCCCCTCCACCCTTTGCTAACTGTGTTTTTGCCCCTTCCACCTCCTCCCTCCAGACCTCTTCCATCACTGTGGGGGGGGGGGTTCACTGACCACCTCCTCTCAGAGTCTGCGGGCCTGCACGCCCACTGCTCCCTCCTCAGTAGTTTAAATTAAATGCAGTGTTTATGTATTCCCCCAGTTTGTCCCCTGAGTAACCTCAAACTCTCCCTACTGAGATGTAGCCTGTCTGGTGAAGAGTGCTTTGTTTGACCAGGTCTCCTCCCAGTCCCTAATACAGATGAACCTCTCCTCCTGCACCATTTCCTCAGCCAGTCATTAAAATCCTATATTCTTCTTTTCCTAGCTGTGCTGGCCCTTGATACTGGTATCACCTCTGAGAAGTCCAGTGAACTTCCTTTCTCCATGCAGATCTTCCCTAACTCCTTGAACCTACTTTACACTATCTGAACCTCCTCCCCAGCTAGGTCTTTGGTTCCCAAATGTATAACTAAATTAGGTTTTCTTCCAACCTCCCTTACTATTGCCCTTCTTGTGTTCATCTTCCCGCTGTCAGCCCTGGCATATAAACCACCCTCCTGCTTGCATTTGAGTCCCCTTTCCTTCCCCAGTGAATACCCCCAATTATGGAGTCCCCTATGATTGCCACCCATCTATCCCCTGCATGCAAACAAAATATGGTGGGCCATTCGCCATAATATTTCATCAAAGATCCCGGACATTCTGTAGTCACTGTACAGAGCTTATGTAAGACCGCATTTTGATTTCATCTCACAACTTTGGTGCCCATTTAGAAAGAAGGACATACTTAGAATTGAGAGTGCAGAGAAAAGTTACTAAATCTGTAGTATCTAATAAATCTCTTACCCATGAGGAAAAACTATCCAAATTTAGTCTGTTGTCACTGGAGGATCGGAGACTTAGGGGTGATCTCTTACTTTCATGGGATATTATCTATGACCCGATTCTTTCAGTAGAATGTGGCCTGGATCTCAAGCAAGTACGCATTAATACTAGAGGCCACCCATTGTAAATTACAAGAAACAAATGTAACTCTAAGAAAAGAGCATACTATTTCTCTCAGAGAATTGTTAGAACATGGAATATGTTGCCTTTGAAGATTATTGTTAGTGATAAGAAGACCACTTTTAAAAACAGAATGGATAGTTACAGGAGATCAGAAAAACACTTGAAATATTATATGTAAGCTACGAAGCTCCATGGGCCTCACAGCTTTTGCTTCTATCAGTTCTTAGTATGAATCCATGCTCCCAGTCCTTCCTTTCCACCTTGCTTCGTACTGCTTCCCCACCTAACTGCTCCCTCTGCACCCTGGTGAACTTATCTACACATCCACAATATATCCCAAAAATGTTTTCCATCTCCCAATCTGCCCCTCCCTTCTGACTGTCTTTATCTGCTTTCAGTTTCCCTCCCCTCTTCAGTTTCTTTTCTCTCCCTTCCCATCCTCCACTCCGTTTTGCTTGCATATTCTTCCCTGCCAACCCTGATTATTTACCTCCCCCCTCCCCTGTACTCCTTTTTTCTCATTAAAAGTTTTTATTTTAAAATAAATGTTCAACATTACAAGTTCATATATATCTCAAGTTTACATACAAAAATCAATACAAGTCTTTTGAAGCAATATAATCAATGAGCTGCTGTTAAAATATGTAACGTTTTTCTACCTGACAGAACTCAGAAAAAGAAAAACGAGAAGAAAGAATGAAGAAAGGGTGATACAGAAGAAGAAAACCATAACCAAAGATGACAACAAGAGGAGAAGAAGAGAGAGAAAACATTTAATTACTAAAGAGTTGGACACCAACAAAACTTAGCGGTGTAAATCTATTCAATAAAGGCACCCCTTTAGAATTTCCCACCCCTGATGCTACTTTCACATTCCCACTTGCCACTACTCCACCCTGGGCTCCCTAGTCCTCTGAGGAAGAGATACTCGTGTATATTGGGGTACTCCTCCCCACTCCCATCTTCTGCCTGATGGCGTCACTCCCCTGGGCATCACCCCTTTGCCTTTCCCTCCACTGCTCTGCTCCTCTGACTTCCTACACCATCCTCCCCAGCTCCCATCTGAGCAGCCTTATTTTAGCCCTTAGCTGCTCCAGGCTCTTACACACAGGACATCCCTCTTTGCTCCACATTACCCCCAGAAAGACTGCTGCCCCACAGCTATTGCGGTTTACCACTCTCCTGCTTCCCATACATGTACCTATTCTCAAGCCTGTCACCCTGAGCCATGGGTACCTCCTGAATCAGCTGCTCTAGCTGAAGCATCAGATATGTCATAGGCCGATTCGTAGTAGGTGTGCTCTCACATCAGCCCCAGCTGTTAACAGCTTTAAGAAGCTCTTGTTTAGGTGCACCTTCTGGGAGAGCCTGAGCAGCTGCTCTAGCTTTTCTCCAGAGTATATTCTGGTATTTGACCATATGTGCTGGTAATTTGCAATTCTGAGGCCCAGAGACGCTGATGCATAGGTTCTTTTACCCAGCACATCCAACCTCCTGGATTCTTTATCAGGAGGAAGAGCACTAAGGTGTTTTGGTGCCCTGAATCGATCATGGGCAGCATTTATTACTACAAAGTCCACCTCAGGATGGCCTGCAAAAAAAGGTTTTCTTGAAGAGGCCACGTACATCTTATCTGCCTGTCTAGGTAAGGCAGGCATCACACTGGGCCTATGCCAGGAAGCAAAGGTAGCATTCTCCAAGGCAGGGAGGAGAGGTGGAAGGAAAGGTGGAATTACCATGGGAGGGGCATCAGGCAATTCCAAGAAATCAATAAGATTTTTCTTGGTTGTGTCCTGTTCCTCTAAGTCAAATCCCATGACAGCCCGTAACTGCTACACCACGGTGATAAAAGATGGGTCCTCATGTGAGGGAACTTGGGGTGTAAACCACAGAGTCCTCAATGCACATGGACACAGTGGAGCTAGTCCTTTCATTAGGGCAAAGGCCAAAACCGTGGAAACACTAGCACAAACAGTAAAAGAAGGTGACAAGACTTTCTACAGATACATTAGTGAAAGGAGAAAGTCCAGAGGGGGTATTGCTAAGATCAAGGGGGATAAGGGGGCATGTGAGGAGGACCATGCAAAAGCATCTATCCTAAATAGATACTTCTGCTCAGTATTTACTGAAGAGAAGGTAGGGCAGGGCCCACAGCTCAGCACCATGGACACAGGGGGGAGGGAGGTGTGCACTAGTCCCTTCACAAAAGAAAGGGTCCTACAAGAGCTCGATAAGCTCAGGGTGGACAAGGCAATGGGACCTGGTGGCATACATCCCAGGGTATTAAAGAGCCATTATCAGAACAGTTTAGTGAGTCTCTGAGCACAGGAGAGGCCCCAGAAGACTGGAGAAGGGCTCAAGTGATCCCGCTCCACAAGAGTGGTAGCAGGGAGGAGGCAGGGAACTACAGACCAGTCAGTCTTACCTCAGTAGTGGGCAAGATTATGGAGGCACTCCTTAAGGAAAGGATAGTGCAACACTTGGAATCCACAGGGCACAGGATCCAAGACAGCATGGGTTTACAAAAGGAAGGTCCTGTCAAACTAATCTTACATATTTCTTTGACTGGATAACCAGAGTGGTGGACCAAGGTGGAGCAGTTGATGTCGCCTACCTTGACTTCAGCAAAGCTTTCGATACTGTTCCAAACAGAAGATTGATTAATAAGCCGGGTAGGCTCAGGGTGGGTCAGAAGTTGGTCAACTGGGTGGCAAACTGGTTGACGGAAAGAAACAGAAAGTGATGCTGAACGGTATACAGTCAGAAGAGATGCAAGTCACAAGTAGGGTACCTGAGGGATCAATCCTGGGGCCAGTCCTCTTCAATATCTTCATCAGTGACACTGCAGATGGACTGGAAGGTAAGGTTTGTCCTTTTGCAGATGACACCAAGATCTGCAACAGAGTAGATGACCCAGATGGGGTGGGCAGAATGAGAAGAGATCTAGATAAACTAGCAAAATGGTCAGAAGAGTGGCAACTGGAGTTTAACGCAAAGAAGTGCAAGATCATGCACACAGGGAAGAAAAACCCTGAAGCTACTTATAGGCTGGGAGGGGAGTTGCTGGCAGTCACAAGGGAAGAAAGAGACTTGGGCATCATCATCACCGATGACCTGAAATCATCCATGCAGACCACTAAGCGGTAGGTAAGGCTCAGAGATGTTGAGGTGTATTAGTAGGGATATCACAAGTCGGAAGAGGAAGGCAATAATCCCTCTTTACAAGACACTGGTTAGGCCCCATCTGGAGTACTTCGTGCAGTACTGGAGGCCACACCTTCACAAGGACATTAACCAAATTGAGACAGTCCAGAGAACGGCAACCAAAATGGTGCAGGGACTGCATCAGAAAACTTATGAGGACAGATTAACAGACCTCAATATGTATACCCTACAGCAAAGGAGGGAGAGAGGTGATATGATCGAAACATTCGAACACCTTAAGGGCATTAACAAGGTGAAGGAGTCTAACATGTTTCAATATAAGAAAAACAGCAGGACAAGAGGACACAGCATGAGATTAGAGGGAGGCCGATTAAGGGGTAATGTGAGGAAGTTATTTTTCACAGAAAGGGTGGTGGATGCATGGAACAGCCTATCTCAGGAAGCGGTGGACATGAATACAGTGCAGGGCTTCAAACAGGCATGGGATAGGCATAAGGGAGCAATACAGATGAGTATGAATAGATAGTCCATTGACCGAGCAAAGGCCGATGGCACATTCATGAGGCAGAAAAAGAAATGGGCCGACTGGATGGGCCTTGCGGTCCTTACCTGCCATTAACGTCTATGTTTCTATGACTTTCCACATAATCTTCGGCAACCTCCTCCTCACTATCCTGCATTATAAGGTCAGGACTGTACTCTTAGGTCGTCGTAGTCTGGTTGACGGACATGGCAGCAGCTGGCAAGTCCGGCTGGTGTTCAAGAAGGGGCTGAGGCACAGCCCTAGTGTGTGTCAGCATTTGATACTAGATCCCATTGATGGACCCCTGATACAGGATGAGGAGGTATGAGGCATTTCAGGATGTCCATAAATAATTAGAGTACCACCTGGATGTCGGCACCCATGTAATTGACAGGAACGCTGGTAGAAGTCCACAGAGGAGGCAAGGCCCCTGGCATCAACAGCAATGTACCAGCTGTACTAGGCCTGATGACATCTACAGCTTGCCCTGACCTAAAAGTAAGGCTGAAGGTCTGGGCGGTGGGTGGCAGTGCTGCCGGAGCGGTCTAGGACGCTGAAGTGGTTGTACCTGTACGAAGGGGCGACCTACAGCAGACCAGGGAGGTTCTGTCCTTTTCTCGCGCCCTCTCCCAGTGTTCATGCTTGTGTGACCCAGACATTTTCACTGGATTTGGAAGACTTGGACCTTGAGGAATGAGCCAGCAATGTGGCAGAGCTTTTGCTGGAGTTCCTTCTCCATTCGGCTACCTGCTGCTTTAAGAGGTGCTTTTCCAGAGTGCCATTACAGCGCTGCCAGGTGGCTGTGTTGAATCTCTGCATATTGGGCATGCTCTACATGTTATGATCTGGCTAAGGTAGACACGTAGATGTCGTGTGAATCTCTAGAGTATATCTTTTCACCCCAATCACAATAACAGAACAGTTTCAACGGCTCCTTAGTCGACATACATGCCACTGAAAATCACTTATGAAAGTGACTGCTTACTACGGTGAGAAAAAAAGAAAAGCATCGGCTATAACAACATAGTTTCCATGCACAGTCTGACCAGTATGGTCAACGGTGGGAAAAGAACTGAGATGGGAAAGATACCACCCACATTTATATGGGAGAGCCGATGTTCGATGTTGTGTGGGCAGCCCCTAGTGGACTGCTTGCAAAAGTTTCCATGTGGTTCTAGTGCCTGGAGGCTTATAGTTCCATAGGTGTGATCAGATGAAAGAGATATCCTCGAAGAAGATCAATGTTTTTTCTACCTGTATTAAATCAACAGACCCAGTCTTCAGCATATTTTTGGCTCACCCATGGAACCCTCAGTATGTTCACAAATCAAATGTGCCTTTTGAACACATCTTAGTTTTGCATTTGGCATTCCGCTCACATTTTGTTATTTATCACTTGGAGGTGGAGCTAGAAACAAATCTGACATTAGAACAGCAGGGAGAGCATGACCACAGTGAAGAGTCCTGAACTTGTATTCTACATTCTCTAACTAGCATAAAGTTGCATCTCTGGGGCAGCACACTCCCACAGACTGAAAGTCATCTCACTGACAAGTGATAACTTTTGGAGGAAGTAGGTGTTGAAAGGGGCAGAGTAAAGTTTAAAGCACCAAAAGACGCAAAAGTAATAAGTTTGATGGAGCGCTCATTTCTGTGCAGTGTAGCCACGTGACCCATGCTGAACTTCCGGGTTGCAGACTGCGAAAGGAGCGCCCAGAGCGAGTGGGTGTGAGCTTGAGCGGGGTGAGCGCATGGTCATCGCACATGGAGACGCACGCAGGGACACGCAAGTTTGGTGCGTGTCTTGCGTGTCCGGCGTGGACAAGGGCAGAACACTAACCACCAAAACACAATAAATCAAGGTAAACCGAACAATCTATAGATCTTACTATAAGTACCTGATAAATATATATATACCATGGAGGTTTACAATCCATCTGATGATCTGTTAGTACTTAAGTATAACGATGGAACTGGTTTACCTATAGCACTTCGACAGCACTAGTGCCGACATCCCCTACAGCGACAGCTACAATGCCGACCATTGGCACTGTAGCTATGGGATGTCGGCGCCACAATCGGGGGCTGTGCTGACCCCCCAGTCTCTAGGATTGTAACTCAGTCGGATTTGGACCGGGGAAATCACCCAGCAAGGCAGTCCTGATTGGAACACTGTTCACCACAGCGACGGGTGGATTTTGCCCGATTCCTGCCGCTGTGGTGGTGTTCGCTGTCGGGCTTTCGCTGCAGTGATGGTACACCGATGGAACTATCTTTAAATGTGGGAGCTGCTTTATGTACACAACAAATGCTGAAGAATACCAGGTAGACACATATATCTGTTCAAAATGTATTGAGATAGGGCACCTAATAAATGAAACATAAGAGTCTGCTTGAGCAAAATAAAGCACATATCTTAAAAAACTAATACAAAACCTAAGGAGAAAAGAAAATGAGTTTATGTAGATAGCAACATTGTTGATAATGACACAAGTATGCAGGAGGAAGTAGCAGATAATGCTATGGAGGGGATATTCGAATGACTGGACTTAGGGAACTAGACAAAACAGTAGTAAAAGAAGAAGGGCCACGGGATGTGAAGAGATATCGCTTGTAAATAGATACACCCCACTAGGCGCTCAGGAGGTCGGAGAAGCAGAGAGAGATAAGCCAGAAAACAACAGGGGTGGTGAAAGTTATTATAAAATGGTTTTAGTAGTAGGAGATTCTATCTTACAAAAGACAGACATAATAATATGTGGTGATGACAAAGCCAATCATGAAGCAAATTGCTTGTCAGGTGCGAAGACTCAAGACATAAAACAATATCTCCCTAAGGTCATGGATACCAATAAAGAAGGTCAAATTGTGGTTCTGCATGTGGGTACTAATGATGTGGGAAGAGACCACGAACAAGATATTGCTGTTGACATTATGGAGTTAATACAAACAATAAGAAATTGGGGTAGAATCAGGACTACTACTGTAGCTAAAGTGACATATTGAAAAAAATAAATGATCATACAACACATAAACATCACGCTAGAAAATAGATGTGAAAAGGAAAACATCACCTTCATAAATTCTTGGAAAGCATTTTACCAACAAAAAAACATGTATGCAAAGGACAGGCTCCATTTGAGTACCAAAGGGGCACAAGTATGCTAGCCAGCATTACAAACACTAAATAACCACCCAGTCCTTTAAACTCGAATTGAAGGGGGGTTGTTACCCAATAAATGTACACACAGACATGGAAAACAAAGTACTATAAAAAAAATGAAGCAGTAAAATGCTACTTGAGCAACATCAGAAGTCTAAATAATAAGAAAGAGGAGTTAGAAATCATGTTTTTACCTAACAGTGATATCAAAATGGCCTTTATCACAGAAACACGGTGGCACCATGAGGATGACTGGGAACATCTGTCCTAGGTTATCAGTTGTACAGGCAGGATAGAAATGCAAAGGGGGCCGCCTGGTGGCGCTGAGGGTTGAGGTGCTGGACGCCTACACCTCACGCCACACTGGTGACCCGGTTCGGAACACACTTGGTTGCTCGAGACACAAGCGAGGAAGGATAGAGTGTCTGCCAACAGCTCTCCTTCCCGGGGTGGGGGCAAAGCATGGTACCGTAAACTGACACCCAGAGGAGTTGGGATTCAGCACAGGCACAATGCTCAGAAGAGGGGTACCTCAAGCAGGCCGTAAGACTGCCTCCAGGGAGGTGGAGACAGACCACCCCGTCCTATTGCATGGGCATGGGTTCAGGAGAAAACCGGACGAAAAGATGGAGCTGGCTGCTCCATGGTGGTAGGCTGTGCCTACACTGACCCCCCGGCAATCTAGATGATGGCTTCCAGGGGTGGAAGGAGGCCAGCGCCTCATCATTGGCCTGTCACCGGGAGGGGGGTTAATGCCTGGGCAGAATTGGTGTGGGAGATGCCTGGCCAGAGAGACGGGGTGCTGCTGCCCACCCAAGGAGGAGCAAAAGTACATATAGAAAAAAAGAAATGGAAAAAGGGGAGGAGGGGTGGCACCATTTATTCATTGAACAATTAAATCCCTCGACATCTCTGAAAAAATGAGGGAAATCAACAGTAAGGTGGAATCTATATGGATCAGGGTTGCGGGCATGATGGGGAAACATTATCTATGGCTTGTGTTATATACCAACTAATACAGATGACAACACCAATAAAGAAATCTTGAGGGAATTAGAACGAGCCTGCGAACTAGGACAGGTCGTTTTTATACGAGACCTAAACTACAGTGATATACGTTGGGATACCCTAACATGAACCAAAACACCAGAGTAAAGAATTTCTAAATACTATAGAATAACTAGGACTAACACAACGGTAAAATCCCCAACCCACATTAATAAATTACTTGACATCATATTAGCAACAGAAATCACTTACTGACTGCATCTTAGTTTCACCGTTAGGAACAAGTGACCATAATGCTATTATATTCACAACTGAACAATGTTGTTCTAGTATACATGGATGCAGAGAAACATACAATTATAATACATCAAACCACAATCTAATAAAAGAGGAACTAAGTATAATTGACTGGGAAAAGGAACTCAAAAATAAAACCATAGAAGAAATGTGGAAACCAATAAGACACACATATTTAGGATCTGTGACAAACATATTAAAAAAATAAATATGACCAGCAAGGTATCAAACCGAAGTGGTTCACAAACAGTGTAAAGAAACTAATCAGAAAGAAGAAAGCAATCTATATAAAAAAAGAAAGAAAGGACACCGACTGGCAAAAATATAAGGATATTCAGAAGAAATGTAAAAACAAGATCAAGATGTAAAAACATGATCAAAAGAAATAAACTAAAAATGGAAAGGAGGATAGCAAGTAAAGACAACATGGGAGAATTTTATGGCTATGTCAATTCACTACCTAATTCAAACAAATCAGTTGACATGATCATCACAAATGATAAATCTATAGACAAACCTAAAGTAATGGCTAATGTGTTTAATGCACATTTTTTTCAGTATTTACTCCTAAAACTAACTATAAAGGGTCTTTAAACAGAGGTAATTGCTAACATTAAAATCACGGACGAGCTTGTAATAAACAAAATAACAGTTAAAAAATACAAACTGAGCAGGACCAGACATTTCCCCAAAACTGTTAAAACTACTAACACCTTACACAGCCAAGCCATTAAAATACCTATTTACAAAATCATTAAATAATAATAATGTACCATCTGATTGGTTATGTGCAACAGCCATACCTATACATAAAAAAGGATGCAAGACAGCATTGTAATAATTATAGACCCATAAGCCTGACATTGGTCCCACGTAAAATACTGAATCCATTATAAAGGATTTTAAAACTAACCACTTAGAAGACAGGGCATTGTACCAACATGGCTCCAGAACGAAGAGATCGCACCACTAATCTTTATGCTTCTTTGAAAAAATATCAAAAGCTTTAGATAGCGGATTACCTGTTGACTACACATCTGAATTTCTAAGGCATTTGATACAGTTCCACACACAGCAATCATATTAAAAATTGGTAGAAATTAAGCTAGACTATAAAATAGGTGGATTCAAAACTGGTTGGACAACAGGACTCAGAGGGTGTGCACAAATGGTTAGCATTCTGATCAAAGACCGGTGACAAGCGGTGCCTCAGGCCCTGTCCTCAGGCCTATCCTATTTCAGATTTTCATCTGAGATATGGATAAACATGTTATAAACTGAGTCACAAAATATACAGAGGACTCAAACTAGTAGGAATTGTACAAACAGCAGAAGGTCAATTAGATTTATGGAATGACTTGAATAAAATACTGGCTGGGCAAATAAACAAGGGATGTCCTTCAACACGGAAAATGTTGCATACTACATCTCGCAATCAGTCAAACATAGCTACATATCAGCTAGATGGAGAACCATTAAGAACATCTCAACAAGAGAAAGACCTTGGGGAAATATTTAATAATAAGCTAAACTCAAACAACACTGCAATAGCCAGATTGTAAAGGCCAACAGAATGCTGTAAACAATTAAGAAAACTTTCAAAAGACGGAGTAGCAAGGTAATAATGCCACTATATAGGAATTATATCAGACCTTTATTGGACTACGGTAGCCTGGTCTGGGGACCAATAAATAAAGGTACAACAGACAAACTAGAGAGAGTTCAAAGGAAAACAACCAAACTGGTTTACGACATAAGGCATCGCATACCAAGAATGTCAAAAACATCTGGGATTAATGACACTATAAACAGGAAAAATTCGAGGAACTTTACTATTATGTTACGATATAATGCAAGACGAAAATCTACTAAGCGAGTTGGGCTTTGTTTTCAAAAATGACAGACTGGGTACAAGAGGACACCCTTTACAGCTTAGGCCACAAGGGTTTAACATGACTAGAAGAAAGGCTTTTTACGCCCTAAGAGTGATACACCCCTGGAACACACTCCCGTTGGATATTATTATTAGTGAAACAGAGCAGCAGTTTAAAAGTAGGCTGGACATATATATTACTGATGGAAACATACCGACCTATTATGGGTGATTGGAAAGGAGCTACCATGGGCCCAACATCTTTTTTGCTCGTCATGCCTTTGTGTGAGCCTTTTATGATTAATTTCTGTTGTTTGAAAAGCAGATAATAAGCAAACACTAGTTGAAGAATCGCTAAGAGGGTCTGTGTGATTGTGAACGAGTACCATTAGAAGACACAGTTACAGGCACGTAATCCTTTCAAAGTGGATTCATCCACAGCCATACACTCTAGGGGAAGGAGGAGAAGACCAGGGCTTAATAAAGGAATAAACCACTGTGGCAAAATACCTCCAAATAAGCATCTCTACAATGGCAGGTCAGTGTGATAATGGAAGGGTTAGTGTGAGCAGATGATCAGGTGGTAGCCTAACAGATTTAAAAAAAAAAAAAAAAAAAGAGACAACATGAGCCCTGATGCTCAAAAGAGAAGCTGAGAAGGTGAGAGGCAATGAAAGAGATGACACTAGTTGGTGAGATTGTATCGCAAAAATCTTGCAAAGTTTTGTGAAGTTGACAAGATATTTTATTATTTTCACCTCTAATAACTACAGCTCTACTTCAGTAGACACTAAAGGCTCATGTAACAGCAAGAGATGAAGGTGACTTCTCTGTTAGAATGAGGCTCAGGAAAACATAGGAAAAGAAACTGAATTATGAGAAAATCTGACACAGTCTTTGTAGAAACCAAGGATTAGTCTGAGGTCCACTTAAGCTTGCACGGAGTTCACAA